>CM057082.1:17258794-18458794 GCA_029379335.1 Thymus mandschuricus | reverse complement strand
ACAGTGTATCGAGAGATCCGACATAGCATGCGATGCTCTTCGTAAAGAGTTCGCAGATGAGACTGAACGGGTTCTTCAAGCTTTTGCGAATGTTAGCTTCCTTGAAATTAGGATCTGCTCCGGCGGCTGCAAATCGACCATACTGCACCCCGGCTGAGAGACCCAAATCTAACAGAGAATCCCCTCCTTCTCTCTGCAGATCGAACACCCCAATGAGTTCACTCATATCCACCTCCACTGGCTTGCTGGTTTGTGGATCAGTGAAAGATGAGGTATTTTGTTCCTTCCTCAAGTTCAGTAGGATTTCTCCCACTGCCTTTGCCAGAATCTTCGTCGGCACCAACGTGACGAACTTCCATAGACCGGCCGTGGTCACGGCTCTACGGAAGAAGCCATTTCTTTCAATGACAATAGGGTCGAGATGGGGCTCGACGTTGATGTGCTCGCCAATATTTGTCAGGAACTGCTCCATAGTCTCAGTATTCTTCTTCTTGCCCATGGTGATTTTTGTGAGAATTTGAAGAAAATTTTAACAATGAAGTAGAAAGGGTTGAGACTCGTGAGTTGCAGAGAATGCAGATCTAAGCACGAGAATGGAAATTTTAGAAGGCTGTGAAAGGTTCTGCAGTTCTGCATCGTTCCATATATATAGAATTAGGTCTTGGCTGACGTGGCAAGGGTAGGACGGTAATATCGCCGAAAATCCTGTAGGTAGGCGGCGGACGTGCGGTGATGGATCTGACGTGTCCGGCGTCATCACAGTAAAAGTGAACCGCCACTTGCTCGGCGTCGCCAAGTGGCCTTCTGCGGTTGGCTTGTCGTATACGGCGTTAATCGAACGGCTCCAGATTGGGGGCTGTTGAGATTCGATGGCTGGATCTTCTCCGCCTTTTCCCGCTTCAAATTCAAACGTGTGAACACGCGCCCGTTATTTTCGTCGTTCCTGCACCTGCATTAAATGCACAGCAGAAAGTAAAATTGCACTCGAGTGCAGACAGCTCATACTCGCTTCATGCCTGCTCGCTTCGAGTTGGACCGCTTGGTCTTGACTCGCTTGAGAGGCGTTCGCTTGAGTGACTGTTCCGCACTCGCTTGCGATGGCTAGCTTTGAGTGTCGAAGCACTCGCTTGGCCATCTGAAGCGACTGGAATATGAAATTGAATTTCTTTGCTTAATTTTAAAATGTATCTGACTTACATACTTCGAGGATAAACAAGAATGTTTTCCTCTTTGTATTTGTGTCAGATTCACTTTGTATTTTCCACGTAGTGAGTGAAGGTTTCTAGCACGCTTCAGCTCACTTGGTGTACTTAAAATTGAAACGCTTACCAGTCAATCTCACTTCGTAGGAGATTGATACCACTCGTTGGAGACTTTATTTGTTTTGGACTTCAAGTTGTTGAATGACTCCACTTGTTGATGAACGCATCTGTTGATTCCACTTGTTGGATATTTCATCTTCTTGGCATTCGTCTTCATGGCATTCATCTTCCTCTACGAATTAGAGAGTCCTCCATCGAAGTGAATGAGGGAGAAAAATGAATAAAGTACACAAGCTTACTATAACCCGAAGGGAGCATCACGTAAGTGTACTTATTCACGACGAATGGGGGATGAGTACAAGTCCTTATCTCAGAGCAGAAATGGACAAGATGACAATGAGAATGCTCTGACAAGACAATCTCGTATTTTACGCAGAAGCATGTCACCAGCCCTGCAACCTTTTGTATAAAAAGGTAAACCTTCAAGCTTCCTCCTACAAGCTACAGAATGAACTTGCAATCGACTCGCTTTGATCCAAGCTAGGGCAAATTGAAGCGATGCAGAGTTCAAAGTGAGAGGAATGGATAGACATCCGGCAGCTCAACTCAATGAAGAGTGAGTAGGGTATGGACGTTTATCCACGATGAAGGAGATGAGAAGACTTGCTCCTCTTCGGCGGAAAGATGGGAAGAGGACACAAGGTCTAGGTGCCAGCCCTGCCTAAGCTTTCACCTTTTTTACGTGGGAAGGCCCGATACAAGACCCCACAACCGTTACTAGAAACGGCACTTGCGAGTGTTTATACCCACTCGCTAGGAATCCTAGGCTAGGTAGCAGCTTTCCTTGCTCGCTTTGGAAGTAGCTTGCTTCGAGAGCAAACAATAGTTCCCCCTTAACCAATGGCTTAACAATTCCTGTAAGCGGGTAGGGAACATCTTCCAACACTCCACCTTACTCCACCTTATTTCTCCTTCTTCAAGCGAGTGAGATTTTGAAGTGACTCGCTTGAGTTGGTGAAGAACCGAAGCGAGTGACGCTACGAAAAACTAGCGAACACTCCTTCGTGCATCCTGGATCTAGCACTCTTCACCAGGGTCTAATAACCCTAATTCCATGCATAGCTGATTGAAACGAGACTCAGCTAGAGGCTTGGTGAGGATATCTGCTCGCTGGAGATCGGTACGAATTTTCTCGAGCTTGATATCCTTTTTCTCGACATGATCACGAATGAAGTGATGTCGGATTTCCACGTGCTTGCATCTGGTGTGAAGCACTGGATTTTGAGAGATACATATGGCACTGTTGTTGTCGCAGAAGATCGGAATTTCATTTGCTTCAACTTTGTAGTCCTTCAACTGCTGACGAAGCCATAAAATTTGAGAACAGCAGCTTCCTGCGGCCATATATTCAGCTTCAGTTGTTGAAGTGGCTACGCTGGTTTGCTTCTTTGAGAACCACGAGATCAGCTTGCTTCCCAAGAACTGACATGTGCCCGAAGTTGACTTCCTATCGACTCGGCACCCTCCATAGTCAGCATCGGAATATCCAGTGAGCTCCAAATTGTCCTCCGCTGGATACCACAGCCCCATATTGACAGTGCCCTTTAAATATCGAAGAATTCTCTTGGCAGCTTCAAGATGGCTGTGCTTGGGGTTGCTTTGGAAGCGAGCGCAAACTCCGACTGCGAAAGCAATATCTGGCCTGCTTGCAGTGAGATAGAGTAGTGACCCAATTAGGGCACGATAATCTGTGGGATTTACAGATTTTCCTCCTTCGTCTGGCTCCATCTTCCAGTTGGTATTCATAGGGATCTTCACAGCTTTAGCATGTTGAACACCAAACTTGGCAAGCATATCTCGAGTGTACTTGGCTTGGTTGATGAAAATTCCATTATCCTGCTGCTTCACTTGAAGACCTAGAAAGCAGCTCATCAAGCCAATCATCGACATCTCATATTTGGTCTTCATCAGCTCTCCAAACTTCTCGCTAAGCGACTGGTTTGGGGATCCAAATATGATGTCATCCACGTAGATCTGGACCCATAGCATGTCTTCTCCATGGTTGATGGTGAAGAGAGTCCGATCTATCTTTCCTTTGTGGAATCCATTATCCACTAGGAATTGAGAGAGTGTATCATACCAAGCTCTGGGAGCTTGCTTTAACCCGTATAGGGCTTTCTTCAAACGATACACTTTATCTCCTTGCTCGAAACCCGGTGGCTGCTCCACATACACTTCTTCCTTCAATTCACCGTTCAGGAACGCGCTTTTCACATCCATTTGATATACTTTGAATTTCTTCGCCGCTGCATAGGCTAGAAATAATCGGATCGCTTCAAGCCGTGCCACTGGAGCAAAGGTCTCGTCAAAATCGATTCCTTCCTCTTGGCAGTAGCCTTTAGCGACTAGACGCGCCTTGTTCCTTACAACGTTGTGGTCCTCGTCTGTCTTGTTTTTGAACACCCATTTGGTGCCAATCACATGCTGAAATTTGGGACGATCCACGAGATACCATACGTCGTTCCTGGTGAACTGGTTCAGCTCTTCTTGCATGGCAATCACCCAGTTTGAGTCGGCTAGGGCTTCCTCCACGCATGACGGCTCAATGTTTGAGAGAAAGCAACTGAACATGGCACTTTCTCCAAACACTTGATTTCTGGTCACTACACCCTTGGATGGATCTCCAATGATTTGACTTGGTGAGTGATCCTTGAGCCATGCACGCTTGGATCCGCCAGCTTCATCTTCATCGTTTTCCTTGTCACTCGCTTCATCTTCTGAAGCGACTGGATTGGGTGCTTGGCCTGCACTTGCTTCAGGAATCTTGGGGGCAGTTTCACTTTCTCCTTTGGGGTTTTGCTCGCTTGAGTCTTTGACCTCTTCATCTTCTTCGAGCATGTCCCAAGTGAGTGAGTTTAAGGGTTCCTTGCTTGAATTCTTCTCATTTGTGTTAACCTGTTCCTGTGGAAGACTTAAAGAAGATTCATCAAATATGACATAGGGTGATTCTTCCACGATTAGGGTTTTACAGTTGAAGACCCTATAGGCTTTGCTTGATGTGGAATATCCTAAGAATATTCCTTCATCAGCTTTGCTTTCAAAAGCTTTCAACTGCGATTTCCCATTGTCATGGATGAAGACCCTACAACCAAAAATATGGAAATAAGATATGTTAGGAATTCTCCCTGTCCATATTTCATATGGTGTTTTGTCGTGCCGTTTGCAGAGAAGCGTTCTATTCTGCGTATAGCATGCTGTATTGGCAGCTTCGGCCCAATACTTCATTGGTAGCTTCGAGTCTGCAATCATGGTTCGAACGGCTTCTTTGATGATTCGATTTCTTCTTTCAGCAATTCCATTCTGCTGAGGTGTGCGTGCTGAGGAGGTCTGATGAGCTATGCCATGCTCCGTGCAGTAGGCTTCAATGGTAGAGTTCAAGAACTCTGTCCCTTTGTCGGAGCGGATGGTCACGATTGCTTGATTCTTCTCCACAGCCAACCGCTTGAGCAGTTGTGGTAGTTTGGTCAGAGTCTCCTTTTTGCTGAAGAGAAATACGACCCAAGTGTAGCTAGAGAAGTCGTCGACTACAACTAGAGTGTATTTCCTTCCATTTACACTGACTGGAGTGACTGGACCAAATAGATCCATGTGAAGCATCTCGAGCACTTGCTTTGATGAGGCTTCTTCAAGACTGGCGAAGTGCTTCTTCGTCTGCTTCCCTCGTTGGCATAGTGAGCATGGATGGTCTTTGATGAAGACTTCATTTGGTATGCCTTGCACCAAACCCTTTCGAGCTAAGCGATTGATGGCCTTGAAGTTGAGATGGTTCAAGCGTCTGTGCCATAGCCATCCTATCTCTGTAGCACTCCTTGCTACTAAGCACGTCTCCACTTTGCAGCTATCCCATTGTGCTATATAGACGTTCCTTTGTCTAATTCCAGTTAGCACAATCTGGGATGTGAACTTGCTCTTCACTATGCACTTGTTGGAAATGAATTCCACCTTGTATCCCTTGTCACAGAATTGTGAGATGGATAACAAGTTGTGCTTCAGTCCTTCCACGTAGGAGACTTCTTCAATTGTGAGCTTTCCAACTTTCAGTGCACCATATCCTTTGGTGCTTCCTCGAGAGTTGTCACCAAATGTAACGTGTGGACCCTTCTTCTCTATATAATCTTGAAGTAGAGCCTTCATGCCGGTCATGTGTCTTGAACATCCACTGTCCAAGTACCAGATTTGTTGACCCTCACTTGGCATGGGATCCACGGCGCTCACCTGCATTTAGACAGATTTTGGTACCCAAATCAGTTTGGGTCCTTGCAGGTTAGTTCCCTTAGGTACCCACACTTGCTTCACTTTCTTTTGAAAGGGAGCTTGTGCTTTGGGCTTCTCGACCTTCGAAAACTGTGACTTCTTCCTTGAAGCAGTTTCACATGTGCAGCAGTGTGTGCAAGAGGGGTAGCGGCTCGCTTCAGTCCTACCTATGCTCTTCCCTTTTTGCTTGTATCCTGAAGCGACTCGCTTTGGATTAGCTATGGGTTTAGAGACTGACTTAGGTTTTTCAGTCTGTCGAAGCGGCTCGCTTGGTTTTCTCGAAGCGGTCCAACTAGGGTTTTGACCTCGACTCGCTTGAGTAACCTTGGGAGTTCGAAGCGGCCTCTTTGGTGCTTCGAATTCTTCCCCCTCAACGTTAGTCCGGTTGGACCATCTCCAGTCCGGATAACGTGACACATAGACATTGCTCCTTTTCTTGAAAGGGAGATCCTTTGTCTCTTGTGTCTTAGCTTGAGACTTAGAAGCTACAACTGGTTTTCCTTTACCTTTGGATTGGTAAGCTTTAGCATTGTAAGTGCTAGGAGCAGTTGGTCTTTGCTTGCCCATAGTTTCGGCCCTTAAAGATATAGACATCTTCATTGGCTTCTTCTTAGGGTTCTCAGCCATTTTGCCTTTGTCTTTGTTAGTGGTCGCTTTGGATGCAGTGGGCATTTCCAAAGTGACTGATGGTGTCGTGTTTGAGGCACCAACAAAGACAGTTGGCTTGGAAGGTCCACCCTCATATCCAAGTCCTCCTTTTCTTCCAAAAGCTAGAAGAGAACTTTCTAGTGTCTGCCTAGCATATGATGCTTTGTTCAAGTTGGCAAATAGAGTGGACTGGGCTTTATACCTTCCTTCCAAGCTTTGATGTCTCGCGAAGAGATCCTCGAACTTACTAGTCATAGCCCTTAAATTGAGTTTGACTTGGTCAAGCTCAGTGACTAGCTTTCGGTTCTCCTTCTTGCTTTGAGACAGAGCTTGTTGCAGCACTTCGTGGTCACTTGACAATTTAACGTGCTTGTCAAGCAACTCACTCCATGCCAAGGAATTTGCTTCCTCTTGGTGAGTGTGTGCGAGAGAAATTGAGCTAGGTGAGGGATAGATGAATACCTCTCCTGTTTCTTCGTCGGTGAGCGCCATGAGACCAAGATCCTCACCTTCACTGGAGTTGGGATCTGTGAATGCATCCGAGTCGCTTGAGATTTCTTCAGTTGAAGCGACCAGCACTTCACTCGCTACGAGCGCTCGCCTTGGGGCATCCCTCTTTGTTTTCAGTTCCTCTCGCTCCTTCGCACTCAACTTTGGGCAATCGGATTTGTAGTGGCCCATCTTGTGGCAGTGATAGCACTCCACTTCCATCATGTCCCTTGAGATCGGCTTGGTCGTCTCTTCTCTCTTCCCTTTTCCTTTTCGAGCATCAGTGCTCCTCCCCTTGTACTGCTTGTAGAATCTTTTGTACTTGCCCACTCGAGAATTCATTTTGTTGAAGTTTTTGGATAAGAATGCAATGTGTTCTTCAAACTCTTCTCTTGTCATCTTGGCTAACGACTGCTCGCTTGGCCCTTCAGCAGCTTTGAAAGCTACTCCCTTTGACGTAGTGGGCGCTTCATCCTCTTCATCGAGATTCATTCGATTTAGATCGAATTCATGAGCTTTGAGTTCGGAGAACAGAATCTCCGGGGTGAGCTTTGATAGATCCTTGGTAGCTAGGTACAGCTCCTTCATGGTCTGCCACTTCCTTGTAAGAGCTCGAACTATTTTCAGGTTGACTTCCTTATCTGTGAGTTCCTTTCCAAGTGAGTTGAGAGTTGCAATGATGTTTGTAACTCTCAGATCGAAGGTGTCGATGGACTCTCCTGGCTTCATTATCAGACTCTTAAACTCCCGCATCTGAACGGCAAGTTTGTTCTCCTTGATTTTGTCTGTTCCTTGAGAAATGAGGGCTAGGGTTTCCCACATTTCCTTCGCCGTTGCACACTTCCTGATTCTGGGAAGATAGGCATTCGATACGGTGCTTTGCATCATGTGGCGTGCGATTTTATCAAGGTTGGCGATCTTGAAGTCGTTGGCATTGTATTCATCTTTGTCTTTCTCGACGTACTCTTGTCTGACATGAGCTTCACGTCCTTCAGCAGCTGGGACGTTCACAGTTATGGCTTTCTTGATCTCGATTGGTCCGTCTTCTATGACTTCCCACATCCGGTCGTGGATTGAGCATAGAAAGCTCTCGACTCGGAAACTCCATGTCTCGTATCCTTCGATAGAGAACTGTGGAAGACTTGATGCACTGTATGTAGACATAGCAAACTATCAGCAGTAAATGCAATATGCGTGGGTGAGGTTTTGATGCACTTAGGAAAATAGGATCCGGTTCTGTGAGACAACGTGAGAGTGGGGACTCGCTTCGGATATGCAAAGCAGAGGCTCGAAAGAACCGCTGCTCTGATACCACTTGTTGGTCCCGGTTTGTTAATAGGAAAAATACGTAGAGGGGGGGGGGGGGGGTGAATACGTATTTTGAAGTTTTTCAACTTCAAATCCCTTAACTCAGAGTAACAAGTAAAGAGCTCGCTTGAAACTTAAGACCTAGCTGAAGCTAGATCTACAGTAAGTAGCTAGCCTGCTTGACCGAAGTGAACACTCGATCAAGAGGGAGTCTTTACTCGTGTATGCGGAATTTGGTGAGCTAAATCTTTCCTAAGTATTTGAAATTTCCAGATTGAGTTTGTTAAGATGCTGTATGCAATGAATAATCAAGCAAGTAAGAGTTTAGGGTTAGAGAGATACGACACAGAGATTTATAGTGGTTCGGAGATAACGCTCCTACGTCCACTTTGTTGCACGACGGCAAATGTTCTCTTAACTCAAGAACTTGAAGGTTACGGGTCCTTCAAAAACCTGGTCGAGATCGGGCTTCACTCGCCTGGATCTGACGAACAGTGCAGTGATTACGGGTTCACTACTAAGACCTAAACTGGACACGAAGCTTCACTCGCTTCTGTCCGAACAACAGGGAGATTCCGGGCTCTCCTTACAGCCTAGCTTCGATCGAGCTTTAAGTGTAAGCTTGGATCTCAACTCTATGATCGAGGCTTCTTCAATCGATGAAAGAAGAGCCTTGGATCGAAACAACCTAACGACAACACCAAAAAAAAACCTAATAGACAAGTATAGGGTTTTTGGTTGACGACACACTATGAAGAACTCTTTACAGTAGATGCAAAGATTGGCTAGAGTTCTTCTTCTAAGCTTCGGATATATGAAGTGGGCTTAGAATCTAAGTGTGAAGGCTGTGAAGACGAGTTCAGATGAACTGGAAACTCGGAGAACACTTGGAAACAAAGACTCGAAGATTTGCTCGAAGGCTTGGGAGTGTTTGTTTGCAGTAGGCTCGAATGCTCAAGTAGTGTTCTCTTTCTTCACGTCTTCATCCTTCACTATTTATAGGCGGAGGGATGGCTGAGATCCGTTGCTTGGTTGGTGGCCTTGTCCCTCCTCCTCTCGACAGTACTTGCACAGGCTGGCTACTTTTCAGACGCGCAGATTTGGACTTTTGCCGGAAATGGCTAAGTTCCAATTTTAACAGTAACTGGAGCGACCCAGTACTGTTACGGCGCCTTGTCGGCCTGGCAGTCAACTCCTCTGCTCCTCTCCGCTTTCGACACGTGGAGATCTCGTAATTAATGCTACGATCTCCTGTTGACTGGAGTTCAAAATATGGGCGGGAGTCGCACTGTCGCTTTCTGGTAGGTAGTGGCTCGCTTCGCTTTGAAGTTGTAGCGTCCGCTTTAGTTGAGTCACTTCGCAGTCATTCTGTAGTGAGCCGCTTCGGAAAATAAAATTCCCTAGTGACTACTTAAGAAAATTGTTGACTAGCTTTGACTTTATACTGTAGCGCTCGCTTCGCTTTGCTTTGGCTTTGCACTGTTGCGCTCGCTTCGCTTCGCTTTGGCAGACTCACTTCGAATCTACTGTAGCGATTGCTTCACTACACTGTTCTTCGGCACGCTTCACTTCGATTTGCTTGACCTGCTTCACTTTGAAAAACACACTCAAGCGAGTGGCCTTCACTTGAACTTTTGAAGCCTAATTTAAGCAAAATAATAGAGCCATCCTAACAGAGTAGGCTTAGAAAAATTCTAACCTATTAACTACATCAAAATGGGTCGCTTGGGAATAGGACACTTGGGGTTTTGGGATCTAATCAAAACAAATGACTTCATTTATCAAATGTCCCATGTAGTTCCCCCTTAACAAATTAGTCCTTAACAATTCCCAACAGCTACCTAGCCTAGGATTCCTAGCGAGTGGGTATAAACACTCGCAAGTGCCGTTTCTAGTAACGGTTGTGGGGTCTTGTATCGGGCCTTCCCACGTAAAAACGGTGAAAGCTTAGGCAGGGCTGGCACCTAGACCTTGTGTCCTCTTCCCATCTTTCCGCCGAAGAGGAGCAAGTCTTCTCATCTCCTTCATCGTGGATAAATGTCCATTCCTTACTCACTCTTCACTGAGTTGAGCTGCCGGATGTCTATTCATTCCTCTCACTTTGAACTCTGCATCGCTTCAATTTGCCCTAGCTTGGGTCAAAGCGAACTGATTGCAAGTTCATTCTGTAGCTTTTAGGAGGAAGCTTGAAGGTTTACCTTTTTCTACAAAAGGTTGCAGGGCTGGTGACATGCTTCTGCGTAAAATACGAGATTGTCTTGTCAGAGCATTCTCATTGTCATCCTGTCCATTTCTGCTCTGAGATAAGGACTTGTACTCATTCCCCATTCGTCGTGAATATGTACACTTACGTGAAGCTCCCCTCTGGGTTGTAGTAAGCTTGTGTACTATATTCATTCTCTCCCCCATTCACTTCGATGGAGGACTCTCTAATTCGTAGAGGAAGATGAATGCCATGAAGATGAATGCCATGAAGATCTAATCCAACAAGTGGTATCAAAATGAAGTCTTCAATATGTGGTATCAATCTCCTACGAAGTGAGATTGACTGGTAAGTGTTTCAATTTTAAGTACACCAAGTGAGCTGAAGCGTGCTAGAAACCTTCACTCACTACGTGGAAAATATAAAGTGAATCTGACACAAATACAAAGAGGAAAACATTCTTGTTTATCCTCGAAGTATGTAAGTCAGAAACATTTTAAAATTAAGCAAAGAAATTCAATTTATTATTCCAGTCGCTTCAGATGGCCAAGCGAGTGCTTCGTCACTCAAGCGAGTCAAGGTCAAGCGGCCCAACTCGAAGCGAGCGGGCATGAAGCGAGTATGAGTTGTCTGCACTCGAGTGCAATTTTACTTTCTGCTGTGCATTTAATGCAGGTGCAGGAATGACGAAAATAATGGGCGCGTGCTCACACGTTTGAATTTGAAGCGGGAAAAGGCGGAGAAGATCCAGCCGTCGAATTTCAACAGCCCCCAATCTGGAGCCGTTGGATTCACACCGTATACGACAAGCCAACCACAGAAGGCCACGTGGCGATGCCGAGCAAGTGGCGGTTCACTTTTACTGTGATGACGCCGGACACGTCAGATCCATCACCGCACGTCCGCCGCCTACCTACAGGACTTTCGCCTTCAAAATTTTCCATTCTCATGCTTAGATCTGCATTCTCTGCAACTCACGAGTCTCAACCCTTTCTACTTCATCGTTAAAATTTTCTTCAAATTCTTTCAAAATCCACCATGGGCAAGAAGAAGAATACAGAGACGATGGAGCAGTTCATGACAAATGTCGGCGAGCACATCAATGTCGAGCCCCATCTCGACCCTATCGTCATCGAAAAACATGGTTTCTTCCATAGAGCCGTGACCACGGCCGGTCTATGGAAGTTCATAACGTTGGTGCCGACGAAGATTCTGGTAAAAGCAGTGGGAGAAATCCTACTGAACTTGAGGAAGGAACAAAATACTTCCTCCTTCACTGAGCCACAAACCAGCAAGCCGGTGGAGGTGGACTTGAACGATTTAATCAGTGTGTTCGATCTGCCGAGAGAAGGAGGAGATTCTCTGCTAGATTTGGGTCTCTCAGCCGGGGTGCAGTATGGTCGATTCGCAGCCGCCGGAGCAGATCCGAACTTCAAGGAAGCCAACATTCGCAAAAGTTTGAAGAACCCTTTCAATCTCATCTGCGAACTCTTTACGAAGAGCATCGCATGCTATGTCGGCTCTCTCGATACGCTGTCGGAGACGAAACTTATCGGCACCGCGATGATCGTCGACAGTCTCGCCGGAACGAAGTTTAACTGGCACGGGTGGTTTCTCAAGCAAATCTTCGAGGCTGCTGAAGATTTTGCATTTGTGCCAGGAACACCAAACAAAATTCTCCGCAAGGGAAAGTTGAAGTTCTTTTCAAGACTATCCGTCGCACTGGAGCTGAAATTTCCAGAGAAAATATGGCCGGATTCTGACACGACCATATACAACAAGCAGACAATTTTCTACGATTCGTGGAGGAAAACCAAGACTCTAATGGATCTGGGACTTCTGGAAGTTGAAGTGCCCATTGCAAGACCAGTTGCCGAAAGGCAAGCTGAAGAAGGCCAAGCTAGGCAGGTCGCTTCACCCGTGAAGCGGGCCAGGTCCAAGCGAGGCAAGAAGATGAAGCGAGTCACTTCGCTTGTCCAAGAAAGCAAGGCGGTGGAGAAGCCGCTTGAGGACATCGAAGTGACCCAATCCCAGCCTTCACCAACCAAAGCCCAATCCCCACAACTCCAAATCACCCAGATACCAGAACCCCAAGCTTCATCAACCCAACAACCTCTCACACAGACGAAACCCCTCTCTCCCCATGAAGAAGAGTCAGCATCTTCTTTTCACATTCCCACTGTTCCATTCCTCAGCACAGATGAAGCTGCTGCCTACACTTCATTCACAGCCAATACAACCACCACCCACCGAAGCTATCCAAATCTCTGAAACCCAAGAAACCTCAACACCTTCCCAATCCCCCTCGTCATCGGCAGCTACAGCCGATACCGCCCATACTATCGGAGAACTCCCCATCATTCCACAATTCTTACCTACTGCTCTCACCATTCAAGAGCGGGCTCTTGAACGGTATGTCAAAGAAAGAGAACAAGCCAGAGAGAGGATCAATCTCCGCTACTCCAATGTTCCATGGAGCGACGTATTTTACACGAATGTCGTCGACTTCCTGACGTACATCACCTACCGTGGAACGGAGTACTTCAAAATCTTCGGACTCCTCAAAGCATTCACAGAACAAGAACTGATCCAGTTGGAGGCCAAGCTACTCAATTTCATGGACGTAGACGGCTTCCATGTCTTTCTTGAAGGGACCAGCTTCTGGGAGAAGCTGGATGCTAAAGTGAAAGAGGCCTATCTACTCGCAGTAGTGCCAAAGCGAGTGCCCTCTTCACATGAAAGGAAGCTCATCAGGGAGCACAAGGAGGAGGTGGAGTTGAAAGATGCTGAGATTGCTAGTCTCCAAAGCGAGATCACAAGAATGAGTGAAGAGATGGAGAGGAAGGCGGGGGAGGTCATTAGTCTTAGAGAAGACTTTGACATGAAGAAGAAGGAGTTGGAGGAAAAGGTGGGAGAGAAGGAGAGATTACTGGAGGAAAAGGAGAAGGCGCTGGAGGCGCAGGCGAAGCTAGTAGAAAATCAATCAACATCTATCACCGAACTCAAGGACTCGCTTGATGCGGAACGGAGTCGCTTGAGGGAGGTTAATGCCAAATTGATCGCCGTTGGGAAGGAGAAGAAGGTGTTGGAGAAGGAGGTGAAGAAGATGAAGGAGGAAGTAGAAAAGAAGGATGAGGAGCTGATCAGGAAGGGAAGTGAACTGATAAGTACCAAAAAATCCCTCGACTCACTTCGAACTGAAATGAAGCTGCTCAAGCAAGAGAGTGAGACTGATAAGAAGGAGCTGGAGAGTAGGAGGAAGAGTGCGCATGCTCTTGACCTGCAAAATGCTGAACTTACCATATTGCTGCAAAAGGTCAAGGAGCTGGGTGAAGCGTACACGGAAAAGATGGCTACAAGTGCCGAATTTCATCTCTCTCTAAGCCAGAGAGAGAGGAGCCTTGAGACGATGCAAGCTGAACTCCTAGCGGCTCAGGAATTCTGGTACTTCAATCTGCAGGAGGAGAAGGAAGATATAAGGAGGGAGATTGAAGCGGAACTGGAGGCTCGCTTCAGGGAAGTAGAGCCATTGGAGAGCATGATGGCATCAGTTGTGGAGAGAGAGAAACAATGTAAATATCTGCTCGAAGAAATCACAATCAAAACTGCTGAATTGGTGACCCCCTCCATGAGAAAGAACGAACAAATGCTTCAAGCCATTTTCAACACGGTCAACTCTCTACACCAATCCCTCTCCGGGAAATCAGCAATCCTAACCCCTGATGATGCCAAAAAGGGGGAAGGACAGATGGAGCTAGGAGGAATCGGAGGTTCAGGGGGAAGCATAATTGGAGTTGAGAGAATGTTGGAAGGAGGTAGTGGTGCCGGTGAAAAGGAGGATGAAGCGAGGGCTCTGGGCGAAGTAAAGGGCAAAACAAAACTCACGGAGGAGGAATTGTTGAAAGAGCTCGAAGAGCCTAGCAGGCCGCTTCAAGATAAAGTGCTAAGTGCTTCCATTGCACGGCATCCTCCAGTGACCGTGATAACAAAGGAGGAGAAGCTGAGGCAGGTGGAGCAGGATGCTGCCATGGCGTGGGAGATGGAGCAACTTTTTAAATTAACCAAAGATTCTATTGCTGCAGGTACTTCGTCTAGTACCAAAGCGGCCGCTTCATCCCAAGCGCCCGCTTCAGTCGCCGCGCCCGCTTCAACTGCCGCACTGGCTTCATCCACAATTGTCCCCTCCAGTGCCGCTACGAAGAAGGATATGCCTCCACCCCCACCACCAAAACAGCCTTTGAAGCGAACTGCTCCGGAAGTTAAAGGAGATGACTCTGCGGCCAAGCGCCAAAAAGTCAAGCAAGCTGTTGCTTCAAAAGCTGGAAGGGAGGAGAGAAAGAGGAAAGAGAGAGAAGGAGGCAGGAGCGAAGTGGAGAGGTCACAGAAAGTAAATGCCAGGCGACTCCAGGTGATTGACGCTCGGATCGAGGAGCATTTCAGTGAAGCGTTGCTTATTCAATCCTCGCTGGTCCGTAGCGCATTCATCCCCTTCATGCCAGATGAGTCCGAAGCATGCGAAGCCCAAGCCATATCTGATGCATGCGACGTGACTACAAAGGAGATGGTTGAGTCTAGTCGCTACCCCCGCATGGACGAACAAAATTACATCCGGAAGCGCCTAAATGAAAAACGTCCATTGTGGAGCGGCGAAACTGGAAAGAAGTTCAAAGAAACCATGACTGAACTGTCAAAGCAGTCGGAAGAAGAACTGGCCAAGCGAAGGAATGATCACCCTGATGCAAGGGAAATTGAGGCTTTTATTCCAAGTGATCTACTTGAGCTGTGGCTATACTACAAGGACTTGTTCATCAAAGCCTACTATTACTGGGAGGTAGTGCCGCTGCAAGATCAATGCTCGAGAATAAGTGCCCTCAACAACTTCCTTGCCGCCTATGACGACAGATTGCGCCGCAAAATCTTTACAATGGCTGAACAAGCTCAACCAATGGCAATTGTCGTCAAGGTACCAGCAATTAAGGAATTCCCCATGCCTTATCATCCCGGCACGGACATTCCTGACAGAGGAATCTTTGATGAGGAGGTGGATGAAGCCTTCAAGCTGGAGAGTGCATGGAGAAGACCAAGTATTCACACAATTGACTCTATGTTATCAAGAGTCATGTCGGCCTATGTGGATACTGTTGCTGTTGAAGAAGAGAAGAGGAAGGAGGAAGATGGAAAGGAGAAGGAGAAGGTGGATGAAGCTGCAGGAAACCGTTGAGTTTCAAGCTTCTTACTTTTGTGAACTATTGTTCATCTATCTCAACTTTTATTTTCTGTCTCTCTTGTGTCATTTACTCGCTTTGTGAATGACCTTACTTTTTGCTACAAACTCAAACAATTTAACCGAAAAAAAAAAAGGGAAAAGGAACAAAAAAATATATACAAACGAAGCTGCAAAGGAAGCAGTCGCTTGAAGTTCCCTTCACGGTTAGATAGGCTGAATTTTCCCTAAGTTTTAGCCTTTGGGTTTTGGCATCATCAAAAAGGGGGAAATTGTTGGGAATTGTTAAGGACTAAATTGTTAAGGGGGAACTTCACGGGACATTTGATAAATATAGTCATTTGTTTTGATTAGATCCCAAAACCCCAAGTGTCCTATTCCCAAGCGACCCATTTTGATGTAGTTAATAGGTTAGAATTTTTCTAAGCCTACTCTGTTAGGATGGCTCTTTTACTTTGCTTAGATTAGGCTTCAAAAGTTCAAGTGAAGGCCACTCACTTGAGTGTGTTTTCCAAAGCGAAGCGGGTCAAGCAAATCGAAGTGAAGCGTGCCGAAGAACACTGTAGCGAAGCGATCGCTACAGTAGATTCGAAGTGAGTCTGCCAAAGCGAAGCGAAGCGAGCGCTACAGTTCAAAGCCAAAGCGAAGCGAAGCAAGCGCTACAGTATAAAGTCAAAGCCAGTCAGCAATTTCCTAAGTAGTCACTAGGGAACTTTATTTCCCGAAGCGGCTCACTACAGAATGACTGCGAAGTGACCCAACTAAAGCGGACGCTACAACTTCAAAGCGAAGCGAGCCACTACCTACCAGAAAGCGACAGCATAGCTCCCGCTCCAAATTTGAACTCCAGTCAACTGGAGATCTCCGCATTAATTACGAGATCTCCACGTGTCGAACGCGGAGAGGAGCAGAGGAGTTGACTGCCAGGCCGACAAGGAGCCGTAACAGTACTGGGTCGCTCCAGTTAATGTTAAAATTGGAACTTAGCCATTTCCGGCAAAAGTCCAAATCTGCGCATCTGAAAAGTAGCCAGCCTGTGCAAGTACTGTCGAGAGGAGGAGGGACAAGGCCACCAACCAAGCAACGGATCTCAGCCAACCCTCCGCCTATAAATAGTGAAGGATCACAACGTGAAGATGCAGAACACTACTTGAGCATTCGAGCGCATACAGCAAACAAAAACTCCCCAGTTTTCTAGCAATCTTCGAGTCTTTGTTTCCAAGTGTTCTCCGAGTTTCCAGTTCATCGGAACTCGTCTTCACAACCTTCACACTTAGAATCTAAGCCCACTTCAAATATCCAAGCTTAGAAGAAGAGCTCTAGCCTACTTTGCATCTATTGTAAAGAGCTCTTCCTAGTGTGTTGTCAACCAAAAACCCTAAACTCTGTCTGTTAGGTTTTTGAGTGTTGTTGTTAGGTTGTCCAGATCCAAGGCCCTTCTTTCATCGATTGAAGAAGCCTCGATCGTAAAGTTTAGATCCAAGCTTACACTTACATCGTTTGTGTAAAGCTCGATCGAAGCTAGGCTGTAAGGAGAGCCCGGAATCTCCCTGTTGTTCGGACAGAAGCAAGTGAAGCTTCGTGTCCAGTTTAGGTCTTAGTAGTGAACCCGTAATCACTGCACTGTTCGTCAGATCCAGGCGAGTGAAGCCCGATCTCGACCAGGTTTTTGAAGGACCCGTAACCTTCAAGTTCTTGAGTGAAAAGAACAGTTGCCGTCGTGCAACAAGTGGACGTAGGAGCTTTATCTCCGAACCACTATAAATCTTCGTGTCGTATATCTCTCTAACCCTAATCTCTTATTTGTTTGATTATTCATTGCATACAGCATCTAAACAAACTTAATCTGGAAATTTTAATTACTTAGGAAAGATTTAGCTCACCAAATTCCGCATACACGAGTAAAGACTCCCTCTTGATCAAGTACTCACTTCGGACAAGCAGGCTAGCTACGTACTGTAGATCTAGCTTCAGCTAGGTCTTAAGTTTCAAGCGAGCTCTTTACTTGTTACTCTGAGTTAAGGGATTTGAAGTTGAAAAACTTCAAAATACGTATTCACCCCCCCCCCCCCCCCCTCTACGTATTTTTCCTATTAACAAACCGGGACCAACAATCCTCGAGGTTGAAATTGATGCGCTTGAGGGCCCAATACGCCTTGAACTCGATCTCCACGGGTAGATGGCACGACTTTCCATAGACGAGACGGTAAGGACTCATCCCTAAGACTCCTTTGTATGCTGTCCTATACGCCCAAAGAGCGTCGTTTAGCTTGTCGGCCCAATCCTTCCTCGATGGCTTCACCGTCTTCTCGAGGATCCCTTTGATTTGTCGATTGCTCGTCTCCGCTTGGCCCGAAGTTTGTGGATGATAGGGAGTTGCCACCTTGTGCGTGATGGCGTTCTTCTTCATGAGCTTGGCGAACAACTTGTTGCAAAAATGCTTTCCCCCATCACTAATGATCACAAGAGGGAAACCAAACCTACACAATATATTTTCCTGCACAAACTTCAAGACAATGTGAGAGTCACATGTCTTCGTGGGTATGGCTTCTACCCACTTAGACACGTAATCGACGGCAAGCAAAATATACTCGAATCCATGAGACCTGGGAAAAGGACCCATAAAATCAATTCCCCACACATCAAATACCTCGACCACCAAGATAGGATTCAAAAGCATCTCATTGCGTCGACCAATCGAGCCAACACGTTGACAACGATCACAAGAAAGGTAGAAGGCTTGAGCATCTTTAAAAAGAGTGGGCCAATATAGCCCACTTTGAAGTACCTTATGTGCAGTCTTTTGCCCACCAAAATGGCCTCCACTCGGTTCCTCGTGAGAATGTCGCAACACCTCGGCTTGCTCGTGGTCGGGAACACATCTTCGAATCACCTCGTCCTTCCCAAGCTTGAATAAGTGAGGGTCCTCCCAATAGTATTGCCTACACAAACAAAGAAACCTTTTCTCTTCTTGAGCGTTAAGGACGGGTTTAGTGTCCTTATCGGCCAAGTAATTAGCAATATCGGCAAACCAAGGAGTAACATCCACTTCATTAACATTCTCAAAAGGGAAAGAATCACAAATATCATCAAGAGAAGCATAAGGGGGAGGTGAATCGAGACGAGAGAGATGGTCGGCCACAAGATTATCACTACCTTTTCTATCACGAATCTCAATATCGAATTCTTGCAATAATAGGACCCATCTAATCAACCTAGGTTTTGCTTGGGCTTTAGTCAAAAGATGTTTAAGAGCACCATGATCACTATAGATAATCACCTTAGACCCTATGATGTAAGATCTAAACTTATCTAAGGCAAAGACAACAGCAAGCATCTCTTGTTCGGTGGTGGTGTAATTCACTTGAGCAGGATTTAGAGTTAAACTAGCATAGTAAATCACACGAAGCATCTTATCGACTCTTTGACCCAAAACAGCCCCTACGGCATTATTCGAAGCATGACACATAATTTCAAAAGGCAATGACCAATCGGGACCAACTACAACGGGAGCAGAGATGAGTTTTTCTTTCAAAGTGAGAAAAGCATGCATACGAGAATCATCAAAGTGGAAAGGCACATCTTGAGCAAGCAATCGACAAAGAGGTTGGCTAATTTTAGAAAAATCCTTAATAAATCATCTATTAAAGCCCGCATGACCAAGGAAACTCCTAATACCTTTGACATCACTAGGTGGTGGCAATTTTTCAATCACCTCCACTTTCGCTTTGTCGACCTCTATGCCCTTACTCGAGACTACATGGCCTAGAACAATTCCACTCCTAACCATAAAATGACTCTTCTCCCAACTCAAAGTAAGACCACTCTCAATGCATCTCTTAAGGACTCTCTCTATTTTCATCAAGCAATCATGGAAAGACGACCCAAAAACAGAAAAATCGTCCATAAAAATCTCTACAAAATCACCAATAAATTCCGAAAAAATAGACATCATGCATCTTTGGAACGTACCCGGTGCATTGCAGAGACCAAATGGCATCCTCCTATAAGCGTAGGTCCCAAAAGGGCTTGTGAAGGCCGTCTTTGCTTGATCCTCCGGAGCTATCGCAATTTGGTAGTAACCTGACAAGCCATCTAGAAAACAATAAAATTCTTGCCCGGCTAACTTATCAAGCATTTGATCAATAAAAGGGAGAGGAAAGTGGTCCTTTTTGGTGGAAGCGTTGAGCTTCCTATAATCGATGCACATCCTCCAACCGGTAACCGGGCGCGAGGCGACCAACTCATCCTTCTCGTTCTTTGACACCGTGATTCCTCCCTTCTTTGGAACGACGTGCACCGGGCTAACCCACTCACTATCGGCGATGGCATAGATAATCCCCTCCGCCAATAGCTTGTAGATCTCCTTGCGCATGATCTCCATGAGCATTGGGTTGAGCCTCCTTTGTCCATCTCGTTTGGGACGAGCGCCTTCTTCGAGATTGATGCGATGCATGCACGTGGCTGGGCTAATTCCTCGGATATCCGCCAAGCTCCATCCAAAAGCGAGCTTATTCTCCTTGAGTATGCCCACCAAAGCTCCTTCCTCTGCAAGAGACAAAGAAGAAGAGATGATTACGGGTTTTTGATTTCCTCCCTCTAAAAATATATATTTCAAATGCGATGGCAGCTCTTTCAACTCCAATGGATCCGGAATCTTCGAGCCGGGCTCGGGGTCTTGAGGGGGAAACGGGAGTTTGATCCCGATGTCTCTCTCCATTCGCTCCCACTCCATTTGATCTCCGGATCCCCAACACACTTCCTCGGTGTCAAAATCCTGCACAAAAGAACACTCGGCCAAGGCATCAACCTTATCGATGAAAGAAATTATCAATTAAATTGACCGATGACATAGGCCGACTCTTATGCACAGAAAACGAAACATCCTCTCCTAAAACGGACATCTTAATCACACCACTCTTCACATCAATCAAGGTATTAGTAGTAGCCATGAAAGGACGACCTAGCAAAAGTGTGTGCTCATTACCATTCTCTTGTACCTCACCTATCTCTAAAACCACGAAATCGACGGGAACAATTAAACCCCCTACGCGAACAAGAATATCCTCAATAATACCTCTAGGATACCTAATAGACCTATCCGCCAATTGAAGGCTCATGCGAGTGGGTTTAAGTTCTCCTAACTCTAATTGTTTAAAGATAGAATAAGGCATGAGATTAATACCGGCACCTAAATCTAACATACCACATGCTTCCTTACCATTACCTAAAGAGATAGTGATAATGAAAGAACCTGGATCTCGTTGCTTAGGTGGAAGAGGGTGTTGCATAATGGATGTCGCCACCACCGATACCGCAATCGTCTCCATCTCATCGAACGGCTTCTTCCTCGATGTCAACTCCTTTACGAACCTCACGAACGGTGGCACGTTGCGAATAACATCAAGAAGGGGCAAGTTCACGTCCACCTTCGAAAGAAGCTTGTATAAATCCATGAATTGTTGATCACGCTTCTTGTTCTTCACACGACTTGGATAAGGAATGGGAGGAACATAAGGGTTGGAAGTCTTGTGTAGAGGCGGGGACTCTTTCTCGGGTGCCTTCTCTGGCTCTTTCTCAGGTTCCTCGGGCTTCGTGCGTTGCTCGTCGGGGTTGGACGGACGTCCAACTTCGGGAACTGCTGAAATCGGAGTTTGGAGGGTTGGACGCCGTCCAACTTCATCTGGACGCCGTCCAGATCCTGAGTCTGTAAGATTCTGTTGCGCGCTGGGTGCCCGTCCAGAAGCGGTGGACGGCCGTCCAGAGTTGGACGCCGTCCAACCTGGACGCCGTCCAAAATCATCTGGACGCCGTCCAGATCCTTGAACTGCCGGATTTTTGCCGTCGCTCCAATGCTTGCTCGGGCTCCATCTATCACTTGAATGCCCTTGAGGTGGCATATTAACACCGTTGTCCACCTGTCTTCCACTCCGCAACACCGAAACTGCTTTGGATTGATGAGGTGGAAAAGGAGGAATGTACGGGGGATATGGGGCTTGCACCTCGTTGGCTTGTTGGGGTTGAATCCCTTGGCTCGGAATCCGCCCCGGTTGTTGCATCAAGTGCATAGATCCAGAAATTTGGCCAATGGCCGTCTCGAGCCGCTTTATGTTTGCATCAAGTGCATGGAAACGATCCTCATCGGCGGGAGGCTTTTGTGGAGGTCCTTGAGGACGAGAATTTGAGTATGGTGGTGGTGTGTTAGGAGTAGGTTGAGGTGGGTAGTATGGAGGTGGTGGATAATATGGATTTGGAGGGTAGTGAGGAGGTGGATAATATGGTGGAGGTTGAGAGTAGTAGGGATTTGGTGGAGGAGGATAGGGGTTATTATATGGTGGAGGACGCCTATTTGGATAGGTAGGGGGGTTACCTTGCCCTTGTATCGGCCTCGGGTTTTAGTAGCGTCCATTGTATCCCCCTTGGTATCCTTGAGGTGGTACTTGAGATGGGTATCCTTGAGCGGCGTAGACCTCGGCTCCTCCTTCGTATTGAAACTCCCCCATGTTGTGGCACACCTCCTTGATGTGTCCAAGCTCTCCACAAATCTCGCATTGATCGGGCTTCCTCTCTTCCTCCTTCGGGGCCGGTGCACTTTGCTTAACCTTCAAGTTCTCGAGATCCCTATACATGTCGGCAATTTGCTTCTTCAAGTCGGGGCTCATCGAAACTGCACTCGCCTCCACTTTCCTTGTCCTAGCTGATTTTTGTTGAGAACTCGCAGCGAGCGTCTCGAATATATCCTTCAACTCTTCAGCTGTCTTGACCGCTATGTTGCCTCCGGCCGAACTATCCACCATGAATTGGCAAGTTTGGTTGAGGGCGTCGTAGAAATATTGCCAAAGCAACTCCGGTGCCATTTGATGATGAGGGCATTGTTGAAGTAGCTCTTGGAACCTCTCCCATGCTTCGTGAAATGGCTCATCGTTGTCTTGGGAGAAATTCATAATCTTTGACCGCACCTCTTGAGTCTTGCGGTTGGGATAGTACTTGAGCATGAACTTCTCGCACACCGCATTCCATGTGGCAAGAGAGTTGGCCGGGAGCGTCAAATACCACGACTTTGCTCGATCCTTCAAGGTGTATGGGAAGCACTTCATCTTCAGATTGTCCTCCGTGAGTCCCGAAAGTGGGAAAGTCTGAACCACCGTGCAAAACTCTCGGATGAACGTCAAGGCATCTTCGTTGGGCAGCGCGTGGTAGGATGGGAGCAACGCCATGTGGTGAGGTTTAAGCTCATGATTCCTGACCGCTTCCGTCAGGACAATCGCCGAAGTGGTGGCTGTGAATGTGGAGCGAGCAAAATCGCCCATGACTCTAGCTGCCATGGCTTCGGGCTCTGCAAACAACAAGACTAAACCAAAGTCTTGAGAATCGATCTCCTCCTTCTCCTTCACGGCTAAAATCGCTTTCCTTTGATGGATGTTGTCGAAGTAGGGCGCTAAATTCCTTTGAAGACTTCGGCGACCATGCATAAACAACACTCAACAAAAAGGGTTAAACGCACCGAGTGGGAGAAACAAGAAATCGAATAAACACAAATAAAAATAAAGCAAATAAAAATACTACACAATCAAACGCCTAAAGTTTGCCCCGGCAACGGCGCCAAAATTTGTTTCACTAAAAAGTGTTCGCAATAGACGAAATCTATCGTAGCACTAGCAAGTAAAACCTAAGTATCGAATCTCAAGGAAAACTTAACAGGGCAATCAATTATGTAGTAAAAATCTAATCTAGCCTAAGTCTAAGAAAGCAAGTAAATAAGATTTTTGGGGTTTTTGTTTTAAATCCTAGGCAAATAAAATAAAGCAAAGCAATAAATAAAAGCAAGTAAATAACTAATCTAGAACTCAAGAAATAAATCTAAGAATTAAACTAGAAGAAAGCAATTAAATCTACCTAGGCAAGAATCGAAAAGAAAGCAATAAAGGAAGCAACGAAGAAAACGAAAGCAAAGAAAGAAGCATAAATAAATCTAGACATGATGAATTGAAATCTGAAAATTAAAGGCAAATTAATCTAACTTGAAAAGCTTTGAAAAACGAAAGAATTGAAATCGAAGAAAAATGAATCTAAACTTTAAACTAGAAATCGAAAGAACGAAATTAAACTTAAGGAATTTAAACGAAGCAATTAAGAAAACGAATCTAAACGAAAGCAAGCAATTAAAACAAGTAAACGAAAGCAATAAAAGAACTTACGCAAATTAAACGAAGACGAAGAACTTGAATTAAATAAACGAAGTCTTGAATTAAACGAGCAACGAATCCGGATCCGAACAATAGAAAGCTAATAAAAGTGTTTTAATGCTGAAAACTAAAGCTAAAGTATGCTAGAAGATGATAAAAGATTGTTCCAATTCGTGCACAAGATGATATATATATACTAGGTAAAAACCTAGATGAGAAAGGAAAGAACAGCCTGGCCGCCTAATCTGGACGGCGTCCAACTTTCATCTGGACGGCGTCCAGTTCTTGACACTGTTTAATTTGCTTCAACTTGCTGGACGGCGTCCAGCTTGGACGTGATAATGTGGACGGCGTCCAACTTTGGACGTGAACCTGGACGACTCCATCTGGACGGCGTCCAATCTTCATCTGGACGGCGTCCAGATCACGAAACTGTCCTCGTTCGCTCGATCGTCGTCTTTTTCGCCTTTCCGACCCGTTTTCGCTCCTTTTCATCCATAATCACCTACAAGTCCCAAAAAATCCAAACAAACGAATCATAGCCATAAACACACACAAAGACACGAAAATACAACGAAAACAGACTCGAAAATACTACGAAAATCCTAACATTTACACACCAATCATGGGCGAAGCTTACACTGAAAAGATTGCTGCAAGTGCCGAATTCCATCTCTCTCTAAATCAGAGAGAGAGGTCGCTTGAAACCATGGAGGCAGAACTTAAAGCGGCCCAGGATTTCTGGTACTTCAACTTGCAAGAAGAGAAGGAGGAAATGAGGAGGGAAGTTGAAGCGGAGCTGGCGGATCGCTTCAGAGAAGTGGAACCGTTAGAGAGGATGATGGCGTCAGTTGTGGAGAGAGAGAAGCAGTGCGAATACTTGCTGGAGGAAATCTCCATCAAGACAGCTGAATTGGTGGCGCCCTCCGTGGGAAAGACCGAGCAGATGCTTCAGGCCATCTTCAACACAGTCAACTCACTACATCAATCCCTCTTCGGAAAATCAATGATCCTAACCCCTGGCAGTGATGATTCCAAAAAGGGGGAAGGACAAGTGAAGCTAGGAGGAGTATGAGGAAGCAGAGTTGGTGTGGAGTTGATGTTGGAGGGAGGCAATGATGCTGGAGTTGAGGAGGAAGTAGAGGATGAAGC
Organism: Thymus mandschuricus; assembly: GCA_029379335.1. Classification (NCBI taxonomy): domain Eukaryota; kingdom Viridiplantae; phylum Streptophyta; class Magnoliopsida; order Lamiales; family Lamiaceae; genus Thymus; species Thymus mandschuricus. The sequence goes on along the minus strand of CM057082.1, from coordinate 18,434,008 downwards.
GAGAGCTTCACTAGTTGAGAAGGGGAAGGAAAAGCTCACGGAGGAGGAGCTGTTGAAAAAGCCCGAGGAGCCCAAGAGACCAATTGAGCAGAAAATTCTTGCTGCTTCAATTGCACGGCATCCTCCGGTGACGGTGGTTACGAAGGAGGAGAGGCAGAAGCAGGTGGAGAAGGATGCTGCCTTGGCGTGGGAAATGGAGCAGCTTTTTGAACTAACCAAAAAATCTATTGCTGCAGGTGCTTCATCTAGTTCCCAAGCGGCCGCTTCACCCAAAGCGCCCGCTTCAGCCGCCGCGCCCGCTTCATCAGCCGCACTAGCTTCAACTGCCGCACTTGCTTCATCCGCAGTTGTCTCCTCTAGTGCCGCTACGAAGAAAGACATGCCACCTCCCCCTCTACCAAAACTTCCTTTGAAGCGAACTGCTCCGGAGACAAAAGGTGATGACCCTGCGGCCAAGCGCCAAAAGGTCAAGCAAGCAGTTGCTTCAAAAGCTGGAAGGGAGGAGAGAAAGAGGAAGGAAAGAGAAGAAGGGAGAAGCGAAGGCGAGAGGAAGAGGAGGACAGATGCAAGGCGACTCCAAGTAATTGACGCACGGATTGAGGAACACTTCAATGAAGTGTTACTCATCCAGTCTTCTCTAGTGCGCAGTGCCTTCATTCCCTTCATGCCAGACGAGTCCGAAGCATGCGAAGTTCAAGCCATATCTGATGCATGCGACGTGACAACGAAGGAGATGGTTGAGTCTGGTCGCTACCCCCGCATGGATGAACAAAACTACATTCGTAAGAGACTAAATGAAAAGCGTCCATTGTGGAGCAGCGAATCAGGAAAGAAGTTCAAAGAGACCATGGCTGAACTGTCGAAGAGGTCAGAAGAGGAGTTGGCAAAGCGGAGGAATGAGCATCCGGATGCAAGGGAAATCGAGGACTTCATCCCGGGAGATCTGCGCGAACAGTGGCTATACTACAAGGACTTGTTCATCAAAGCCTACTATTACTGGGAGGTAGTGCCGCTGCAGGATCAATGCTCTCGAATAAGTGCCCTCAACAACTTTCTCGCCACCTACGACGACAGACTGCGACGAAAAATCTTTACCATGGCTGAACAAACTCAACCCAAGCCAATTGTCGTCAAGGTACCAGCAGTGAAGGACTTCCCCATGCCTTATCATCCAGGCACGGACGTTCCTAACAGAGGAGTCACTGATGAGGAGGTGGATGAAGCATTCAAGCTGGAGAGTGCATGGAGAAGGCCAAGCATACACACCGAGAACACCATGGAAACAAGAGTTCTATCAGCCTACACTCTTGACTTTGCCGATGAAGGAGAAAAGAAGGAAGAGGAGAAGGAGGAGAAGGATGAAGCTGCAGGAAATCTTTGAATTTCAAGCTTCATATTTTGTGAACTGATGTTCATATATCTCATTTCAATTTCTGTCTCTTTTGTGTCATTTACTCGCTTTGTGAATGACTTTACATTTTGCTACAAACTCAAACAATTTAACCGAAAAAAAAAAGGAAAGGAACTTAAAAGAAATTACAAACGAAGCTGCAAAGGAAGCAGTCGCTTGAAGTTCCCTTCACGGTTAGATAGACTAGATTTTTTTATCTAAGTCTTTTGGGTTTTGGCATCATCAAAAACGGGGAAATTGTTGGGAATTGTTAAGAACGAAAATGTTAAGGGGGAACTACTGGGACACTTTAAAAATGAAGTGTTTGATTTGATCCCAAAACCCCAAAGCGTTCTGTTCTCAAGCGACCCATTTTGATGTAGATGATAGGTTAGAATTTTTCTAAGCCTATACTGTTAGGTTGGCTTTATTTTGCTTAGCTTTAGACTGCAGGAATTCCAAATGAAGGCCACTCGCTTGAGTGTGTTTTCCAAAGCAAAGCAAGTTTAGCGAGCCGAAGTGAAGCGTGCCGAAGCTAGCGAAGCGAAGCGAGCGCTACAGTGGAATCAAAGTGAACCCACCAAAGCGAAGCGAAGCGAGCGCTACAGTGGAATCAAAGTGAACCCACCAAAGCGAAGCGAAGCGAGCGCTACAAAGAGAAGCCGAAGCGAGTCAACGCGGGTCAACACTTACTTAAGTAGTGTCTCGGGAAATTTATTTCTCAAATGACTCACTACAAATATGACCGTGAAGCGACTCACTTCAGAGCGGCCGCTACAACTTCAAAGCAAAGCGAGCCACTACCTACCAGAAAGCGACAGCGCGACTCCCGCCCATATTTTGAACTCCAGTCAACAGGAGATCGTAGCATTAATTACAAGATCTCCACGTGTCGAAAGCGGAGTGGAGCGGAAGAGTTGACTCCCAGGCCGACAAAGGCGCCGCAACAGTACTGGCTCGCTCCAGTTACTGTTAACCTTGTAAGTTAGCCAATTTTGGCAAAATGCCAAAACAGGACGTCTGAAAAGGTGCCAGCCTGCGCAAGTGCTGTCGAGAGGAGGAGAGACAAGGCCACCAACCAAGCAACGGATCTCAGCCATCTCTCCGCCTATAAATAGTGAAGGATGAAGACGAAGAGAAGCAGAACACTACTTGAGCATTCGAGCCTACTGCAAACAAACACTCCCAAGCCTTCGAGCAAATCTTCGAGTCTTTGTTTTAAGTGTTCTCCGAGTTTCCAGTTCATCGGAACTCGTCTTCACAACCTTCACACTTAGAGTCTAAGCCCATTCCATATCCAAGCTTAGAAGAAGAGCTCTAGCCATCTTTGCACTTACTGTAAAGAGCTCTTCATAGTGTGTTCGTCAACCAAAAACCCTAAATCAAGTCTGTTAGGTTTTTGAGTCGTCGTTAGGTTGTTTCGATCGAAGGCCCTTCTTTCATCGATTGAAGAAGCCTCGATCATAGAGTCTAGATCCAAGCTTGCACCTACATCATTTGTGTAAAGCTCGATCGAAGCTAGGCTGTAAGGAGAGCCCGCAATCTCCCTGTTGTTCGGACAGAAGCAAGTGAAGCTTCTTGTCCAGTTTAGGTCTTAGTAGTGCACCCGTAATCACTGCGTTGTTTGTCAGATCCAGGCAAGTGAAGCCCGATCTCGACCAGGTTTTTGAAGGACCCGTAACCTTCAAGTTCTTGAGTGAAGAGAACAGTTGCCGTCGTGCAACGAAGTGGACGTAGGAGTTTTATCTCTGAACCACTATAAATCTCGGTGTCGTATCTCTCTTACCCTAAACTCTTGTTTGTTTGATTATTCATTGCATACTGCATCTTAACAAACTTAATCTGGAATTTTAATTACTTAGGAAAGATTTTAGCTCACCAAATTCCGCACATACGAGTAAAGACTCCCTCTTGATCAAGTGTTCACTTCGGTCAAGTAGGCAAGCGTACTGTAGATCTAGCTTCAGCTAGGTCTTAAGTTTCAAGAGAGCTCTTCACTTGTTACTCTGAGTTAAGGGATTTGAAGTTGAAAAACTTCAAAATACGTATTCACCCCCCCCCCCTCTACGTATTTTTCCCATTAACAAACCGGGACCAACAGAAATCAATTTCGAAAATAGGGTTACAAATCGTATTCAATTTCAGGCATACGGCTTTGGATTTAGGGTGGGGATTTTGGGGTTTAGGGTTCACATTTGTTTTTTTCGATTTCCCCCTGTTCTTATTTGTAACTTGCAGAAGCACGGCTCCCATTGAATGAAACTAGGGTTTCGGCAGGGGGAATTTGTGGTGGGTGATAAGGATTTAGGGTTTAGGGTATTCACCCCTGTTTCGAGTTCAATTCGAATCCAATGCATTGTTATGTGGCCATTTCTGGGCTTGTCATTCAGTGTGTTTATTTTTTGAACAATGAATTTGATTGTCTCTGTTGAAATGTTGGGCAATTCAGGGAGGATAAGCATTGTTTGCTCTTGTTGTGGAATCATTGGCAAGCTTGCAATTTGGTTGGGGTGAGAGGTTGATGAAATGACATCAATCTGTGTAATGAGAGGTTTGCTGCTTGCTGTTAACAAGCCTGCACTTTGGTTGCTGTTGTTGTGGAATCGTTAGTCTATATATTTTTTGTCAATGAACTGTTTGTTTTTATGCACACAAATGAAACCTGCTTGTTCCAAATAATCAAAGCATTCTCATTTTGATTAGTTCATGGTTGAATGAAAATGTTGGTGGTTTATTCAAAATGGTAATGGTCTTATGTTCTTGTATTTGTTGATGTAGGGCTTTGAAAAGTGTATGATAACATGTTCTAATCTCTTTGTGAAGTCTGTTGTTGTTCTAAATAGTATGCAATCAATTGAATCCTGCTTGTTCCAAATAATAAAAGCATATCTCATTTTGATTTGTACACGGTTTAGTGAAAATGGACATGGTTTATTGATTTTCTGCTGGAGATTATCTTATATCTCATTACTGCTATTGTTGTTGTCAAATTCCGTAATGATAAATGTATGATAACATGTTCTTATCACTGATGTGAAGTGTCTTTATCTATTTCATTCTCCACTTTTTTTTTTTTCTGTCCTGAAATAAGCCATGGGATGACTGCACAAGCACTTCCGATTCCGACACCGATTCCTCTATGAGCGATCATCCAGGCTCTTCACAAGGAAATCCTACAGAGTTTTCTACGGAGGCTCTTTCCGGTATCCTGCCCTACTTTGAGGTTGAGCTAGTAAAAACACATGTGGCCAAGCGCTACAGATTGGTAATGTGTTTATAGCCTATGTTCGTATTATCAACTATTTACATGCTTCTTGAGCTGAAATGTTTTGTGATGATGCAGTTGATGCCCCGTAAAGCTATGAGGATGCTGCCTGCTGTCGATGTTGCTGTTACATTGCGGTATGGACATGCAGAATGGAAGGGCACTTACCATGGCAGCTACACGCGTCCTGTCATCAGCAAGACGGCGTGGCAGCCGTTCGTCGACGACAACCACCTCAAGGCCGGAGATGTCTGCACGTTCGAGCTCGAGAAACTCTGTGACACCTGCGGTGTGTGTTTGAAGGTGTTGTTGTTGAAGGGCCCGTTCGACACTCCGGAAGAAAGGCTTGCTCGAAGGATGGCTGGCACAACACCTGATCATGCTATTGTTATTGATTGAACTATTGTGGTGGATTCAAACAAACAATTTGTATATTCTTTCTACTCCGATTCCCTCCCCTCCTGTATTTGGTAAAACTTAGTTGATATCCCCTATTTTTTTTTTTTGTTTTTTGGTTTTAAATAGGGAGATATTCGATGGTATCAAACTTGGGTAATATGTATTATGTTTTGTTATAACATCCTGTTGAGCAGTTGATGTATTTCATTGGTTGTTATTTTAAAAAAAAAAAACCATAATTGGGAAAATCACTTCGCACATACATATACCATACTTTGAAATTGCAAATTGAAAACAATAATAAATCGCACTTTGAGGATATGATTTTTAATAAATCGCACTTTGAAACTGAAATTGAAGAACTGCAAACAATAAAAAAACGCACTTGTAAAAATGAAAACAAGGAACCCGCTTTTTCATAAAGAAAGATCTAACTACCTCACATTTATATACACTAGTTCAGTACATACACCATTGCTGCAGCTGGAATCGAGCTTGGAGAGGAGCCGCGTGTTGCCGTTGCCGAATATCGACGATCGAACGGCCGAATCAATGGCCTCCCTCCTTAGCCCGCTGCAGGATTCAATTTTACGAGGTAATTTTAACTCTATCTACCTCAGAATATGAATTGGAGCTTAGGGCAACAGTAAGCTTCTTCTAGTTTGTTTTTGATTCATATTGGTATTCAGTGTTGTTCGAGTAGAATACAAGTATTGTTGACATAACAAGGATTTTCTATAAGGGATGTGCAAATTCCGTGCCTCAGTTTGGTTTTTGAAAATTATATTTGTTGTTGAAATTTGCATTTGTTGTTAAGCAGCATCGTAATGGCCGCTCTTGGAGTCGATAACGTGATTGTTTTTGAAATTGTGGAGGAGATTGTGAGGATTCATGTGAGAAATGTGGTTGTGATTGCAAACATAATTAGGTGCCGTCGCGCTAGATTATGTAGGCTGCGGAATACTTCCAACCATTCATACTCTATGATAGGCAGAATCCCATCCCAAGTCCAACACATGAATAGACTGGTACGAACAAATAATGCCGAGTGTCTAGCTAATCTACGTGTTGATCGGAATACCTTTGGGAGATTGTGTGGCTTGCTAAGGGAGATAGGAGGGTTGAAAGAATACAAGTATGTCGGTGTCGAAGAGCAAGTAGCATTGTTTTTAGGGGTTCTAGCTCATCATAAGAAGAATAGAGTGGTAGGTTTTGATTTCCAAAGGTCTGGTGAAACCGTATCAAAGTATGTGCACATGGTATTGACGGCCATTCTGAAACTCCACGGCCTATTGCTTGTTAAACCGGATCCTATCACTGAAGACTGCACTGATCCTCGTTGGAAATGGTTTAAGGTAATTTCTTAGTTCACACTTTGTCTATGTAGATTGTTTAATAGGTGATGGATGCTTTTTTTTTCATGTTAAATAATAATCTTTTACTTGATATAGGGCTGTTTAGGGGCATTGGATGGAACATACATCAATGTTAGGGTTCCCGTTGCTGATAAACCAAGGTTTAGAACAAGGAAAGGTCAGATATCCACCAACACTTTGGCTGTTTGTGATCGGAATTTAAAATTCATATACGTGTTGCCGGGGTGGGAAGGATCAGCCAGGGACTCAAGAGTATTACGCGAGGCACTGAGTAGGACTCACGGCTTAAAGATCCCCACAGGTTAGATATCTCTTCTTAGATATCTCTTCTACTGTACTATTTGTTCTTTGTGTTGGTTTATGATAATACCAACTAAGAATGCTTACATGTGTTTTTGTTGCATTATTTATAGGGTTCTACTACCTTTGTGACAACGGATATGCGAACAGTGCTGGTTTCATGACTCCATACAAAGGCGTTCGATATCATCTCAAAGAATGGGGCCCTGATGCGGATATTCCTCAAAACGCTAAGGAAATGTACAATATGCGGCACACCAAGGCAAGGAATGTGATTGAGCGTGCATTCGGTGTAGTGAAGATGCGGTGGGGGATTCTGCGTAGTGCATCGTACTATCCTATCAAGGTTCAAATAAGGATAATAATGGCATGTTTCTTGCTGCACAATTTCATTCGGAATGAGTTTGCCGACGATCCATTCGTAGAAGGGGTAGGAGAGTATGAGGAAAATGATGATGAAGAGGAGCCTGTGCATTATGTAGGGGGTGTTGAAGCAACACCGGAATGGAATGCGAAGCGAGATGATATTGCAAACGCCATGTGGGCAGGGGACGTGTAGTTGATGTTATAGTTGGAGGGATTTGAACACTGACTGCAAAACCAAACTACCTTTTATTGCTTTTGTGTGTGAACACTCATTTTGTTTATGTCATGTAATTGAATTTGGTGGTTGAACTAGAGTATTTGCATGTCCAGAATTGTGTAGTACTACCTTTATGTTGACTAATATGTTGTGCATATATTGTAGATTGGATAATGGACAAGTACCGTGAAATAGCCCCTCAATGCGCTTGTGCGAATGGCAAGATGCAAGTTAAGGTTGCATCAAGGAAAGCCGCTAATCCGGGGCGCCTATACTATATTTGTCTCAACAACGAAGATCACTATAACCGTTTCATTTGGTGTGATGAATATCAAAGTCGATCAAGGAATTTCAGTCAAATTCCAAACCAAATTACTAGAAGGGAGGCACAACACCAAGACTCGAACAACGCCTCGTCTCGTGTGACGATGGATCAAGTTGTAAGCCACGGTATTCCCCAAATTCCACACCACCAACAGTATGGAGTATTCGAGGTTTACGTTGCAATTTGTTTCATGGCCACAGTCTTAGTTTTGTTTGGTGTGATCATAGGAATCCTTGTAATGAAGTAGAAGAGTGTATTGTCATTTCCGAATCAATAGACTCGACTTTCTTGTGAGCTATGACACACAATGTTGAAGCTTTTGTAAGAACTAGTATGACAACATTGCTTTTGGTAGTATGTGCTTGTTTTACATTGCATTGAGAATAGATTCCAATCAATCAATTATAATTTATTTGTACAAATGATTCAACCCCATCCATTTGTTTCACACATCACCATGGCTCTCAACTTCCCTTCACAAGAAGATTTTTTCTATAAGGGAAAATGGGATAAAGGAAATGTTGACTTCTTCGTAGATTTCCTCGTCAAAGATTTATCCCGACATCCCGAAGAAAGGAGAGCTTGCATACCGGTAGGGGCTTTGCATCGTGGATGGAGCGCTCTCAACAAAAGGTATGGATTGCATTTCTCATGGGATGAAATATGTGATCAATTTAACATGTTGAAGGATAGATACAACACCTTCACTGAAATCATACGAACTCCCGGTGTGGATTGGGTAGAGCCTCTTTGTCATGTTCATGCGTCCGAAGAACTTTGGCGTCGCATTTGGGAGGTAAATTTCATCCTTTAATTGAGGTGTAATCTATCAATTATTGAATCAACTATGAGGAGCACAAAATAATGAAGTTTTTATTTTTTTTTAATTTTTGTTTAGCAAAACAACCTTGCGAAAGCGTATTATTTTGTTGGTGATGCCAATTACGAGGAACTACGTCAAATATTCAATGACACATGCGTGGAAGCGAGTTCGAGCCAAAGGCTTTCCGGCGGCATCACAACTGAAGAAGAAGAGGTTTTGAACCCCCGTAGGAGCATTAGGAATCCGCGAAGATGGTTGTTTGAGCAATCCATCCCACTCGAGTCTCGCATAACGAATAAAAGGAGTGCTCGAAGACCATACCATATCAACTTGGCATCGAAGGGCCGAATGTTGCAAGATGAGTTGGGCAGCAAGTGGTTGAAGAATATATGTTTGTTCTAATTTCAACCATCAAAGTAGTGGTGGTTTTTTCATTAAGTTTGGTTAATGATGTGTTGAAATTGTCTCTGAAGTTGAATAGCAAGTAGCATTGTGATCCATCAATGTTCTCAATGTATGTTGAGATAAATAACTCATACCATACACTAATCAAATATATTACTTGTCGAAACCAACGATAATTACAAGCAAATTGTATCCATAACCTAAACCAAGTTCATAAATACATAGGCATAAGAGGATATACAAAAGAGGATACATATTGTTTGATTTCCCAAAGTTTTAAAAAGAGGATATACAAAAGGAGCAGCACGCATCTGGGCTCTTCACATCAATTTCCAGTGCAGCTTTGCCAAAAAAAAAAAACCTTCAGTCCGCCTTCTTGAAGGTAGGAACCACCCTACACACCTCTCCCCAAAAGCAAACGATGCACAGACCCGGCAAGAGCGAGGACTGGAAGGCCGGAGAAGAACTCGAGCATCGGAGGATCAGCAATAAGCAAGTCGAAGACATCGAACTTCTCCTCCATTCCAAGATCCGGGATATCCTCAAGCATTAGCCAAATCTGAGTCCTAGCCTTCCCAAGATCAGTTTGATATCCAATGCGATGAGCAATGGAATCAAGGCTGACCTTGGTGTCGGAGTGCATCTTACCGAGAATCTCACAGAGGTCATGATCAGTTGCATCATTGAGCCTCCTCTTCTTCCGAGAGCGGGAAGGTCCAGCTTCAAACCTTGTTGAATCAACCTCGCTCTGATCCGTGGTGTCGGGCTCATAGGTGGCAGTCGGTTCTGGTGAGTTTGCATGGAATGGGGGAGGCTGGGGAGGCATGGGGTGCTGCTCCTCGTTCAGCAGCTGATTTACAGCATCAATGACATCCTCTGCTGTCTCTGCGGTGGCCCTTTCCTTCCCGAATGCTTCAGCTCAACGATCGTAGTATGGCCACGCCTTACCGCGAATGTTCTTAGCATTTGCATCCACCTAAAACAAAACAAAACAAAACACTCAGAAAGTAAAATATGCAAACACATAACAAGGCATAACATTTTGTTATTATCTCCCTCTTACAATCTCCATTTCACCACAACAAACATGCCATTTGGAAACAAATAAGTAACAGCAAGTAAACACTCAATCAAGGGCTGAACTTGTTCTCCATAAAAACACAATTCAAGTTATATAAACAAGAAGTCTAGACAAATGAGCATGATAAAATTAAAAGAATTTTCACTCCACATTCAAAAAACACAAACTCTTCTGTATAAGTTTCAAGTAAATGTCACCAGCAAAAGAAAAGGGTGAGTTCTTTCTCTTGAGCACAGATATCCAAATCATGCCATAATATAAATAATTCACATATATATCAATGCTGATTAATCTAAAGGAACACAACCACCAAAAAACAAACCACAGAGAGGGAAAACCACACAAAAAATCACAAAATTCATCACATTTAGATAACACACATTCTGTTCTCCAAAGCAAATTTTTTGAATAAATTAGATAATTCCACTCCACACCATTTGCAAAGAGAGTACAAGATAAACAGTTTTCAAGTGTCAATTATTGATTAATGTAGGCTGTTAGCTACATAATAATGTGTAAACAACAACAAACACAAAAATACACAAAGGCCACAACATATGCCATAATCACCAACTACATCATACAAAGTATACCCTAAAAACAATAAACATTGACCCTAAACCAAAAGTAAATGTTTTGAGATGGTACCGTACGTTGCATATTTGTTCCCACTGCTCGTCGTCGGCGTCCACAGTGAAATCTCCGTGAAGGTTGAAGCCAACTCCGCTTCGGGCTAAGATCGAGCACAAGGAGCCATAGTTCTTCTTCCAACCAGTGAGCTTGGACACGATGTGAGGGTTGGCTCGTATGTTTGCTGTAGGGAAGTGGCCCCTCATCAACTCCTCGAGTCTCCCAACGTAACCGGCCCTAAAACCGTTGTCGGATTTCCACCCGGTTGTGCAAAGCTCCTTCAAGCACTCAAGGAGGACCTCCTCCTCGTGTAGTTGCCACGAGCGTCGCAGCTTCGGCACCCGCTGAACTGCAACTGCACAAGTAGCATCGCTATTTAATAAATTTCGACAGAAATCAAGCAATGGAGACGCAATCAAATCGAGTCGAGCCCTAATCCCTAAACCCTAACAGAAATCGCACGACAGAGAAGCACTCGAGTCGAGCCCTAAACCCTAAACCATCTCTCCCGAAATCATTGAATATGGAGAAACAATCAAATCGGGAAGGAAGAACATTACCTGGCAGAGCTGCCATGATTTCTCTGAGCAACTACTGGAAATCTTCTCCGATTTGCTCCGGTGCTCTCAAGTTTCAACCTTTCGTCCCTCAAAGCTCTCTCTCCCTCTGTTTGCGAATGAAAATGGCTGAAGAAATACATTAGGGTTGCGTTTTTGTCTGCAAATTTTGGGGGGAAATGAAATTGGGGGGAAAGGGGGGAAATCATCCGCCAATTTTTTTCCACCAAAATCAAATTGGGGCAAATTGAATAGGACAAATAATATTGAGGGGTATTTTTGACATTTCCCATACTAATCCCATGCATTACTATGGGTAACCAAACAACATTTCTTCTTAACTTTGGACATGAAACATCCTAACCAAACTACATATTACTTACGAAACTAAGGCTCGAAACCTAAGGTTTCAATCCCGGGCCGGCTATCCGACCCGAGCTACCAAACGAGCCCTAAATGAATGTGTGAACCCTATAAAATAATTGTAAATTTTATTCCAAATCATAATATGTAAAAATTAAATGACAATATTATAAATAAGATACATACAAATACATATAAAATTTTATTTATAAAGATTGACACTTTTAATTTCTAAGTACCTGGGTCCGGGTCGGGTCGGGACGCGTTGGGCTGGGCCGCATGGTGCGGTCAACCGTATAGGAGTTTTTGTCATTAAGTTTTTGAATTAAAGTTTCGGGGTTTAAATCATTCTTTATGTGGCCGTTAAAAATTCTATTTTAAAAAGTTAAAAAGTACTAGAGGAGAGGAGAGACATTGTATGTGTCAAAGAGAGGAGGGGAAGTGCGCATATGCCATTTAGGCAAGGACAATTTCGTCCAAAGGTTGAAATTTTTTGGTAGAATTTTGTGTGTTTCTTATTTCTAAATCTCAATCTCTATTTTTGTCTCCAAATAAAATTGATGCCTACAATTTAATACTCCCTCCGTCCTATAGAAAATATCTCATTTGGTAAATGTTTCACTTGGTTAGTGCCCAACAATCGATGTTTCGGTTGTAGTATGAGTTTACTATAAGGTGTATACTTAACATTTATTTATTTAAGTTATTATTTAGAGAATATGTATGTTTATACCCCTTTTTAAGTTGTAAAACCAAATTTAGCTTTGGAAGTTTAAAAACACAAAAACTACCTATTTTTTGCTTTGGTGTACCATAATATCCTTACTTTTTTAAGTAAAGAAATGAGTCAAGGTGTGGGACGTCCCAAAAAGGAAAATGGTTCAATTGGTTGGGACCGGAGTGGTACTTCGTAGCCCCCATCCGTGTTCATATGCAGTTAACCATGGAAGAATATGATATCAAGTTGGAGAACACACACAACTTCAAAAATAGGAGATAATTTCTTCTACAATCGAAACGAAGACCGATGCCACCAGTTTTCCTTCTAACACCGCCTCTCTTTGAGATGTCATCCATCGCAATTCAATTCTTATATCGGTTCCTAGCGATTCATCGTTCGAATTGAGCATTAGGAGCTAAGCCGGATCCGCCAATTGGTATCAAATCCCAACATAATTTTTATAGGAACCTAATTTGAATCTTCGAAAATGGAGTAGAAAGAAGAATTGAACAATCACTCGTCGACGGTAACGGCACCTCCAACAAATGACTACTATCACATTTTAATTTTCTTTCTAGTAATTATTTTCAATGTTTATTTTATGTATGTTCTTCAAATTATTGGTTATCTTCGCATTTCTTCATAACGACGACCACAAGTTCTGTAAACAAAAGCAAAAGCAAATGCGAGGCTGCAAATTATGTGGAAGAAGAAGAAGAAGAAGAAGAAGAAGAAGAAGGAGGAGGGAAGACGTGGGCTATAGATTTCGGGTACCATTTAATTACAATTTGGGGCTAAGGGTTTACATAGACGGGAAGAATTGATGAGGTGTATTTGTGTATATTACCTAAGGGGTAAATTTGTAATTTTTATTGTTAATTATTTTATTTTTTAAATAGAGGCTATGAAGAGTAATTTGAAGGCTATGTATAGAATTACCCATTGGCTAGCATATACTATCTTTTGTTGGATTTTTTGTTGAGCGTTTTTTTTATACTGAATCAACTTATATAAAGTCTCTGTATAAGGTGTCATAAGTCATAAGTTAGTCCAAACTTACTTTTTTTTTTTTTTTTTTTTTTTCGGGGTTCAAATTCGAATCTCAAACCCAAAAGTCATACAAAAGTAGTGGTTTTTATTATTATTATTATTTTTTTTGGGGGGCTAAAATACCTAAAAATTAGGCATATAATATTTTATCTATCCCACTGATAAAGAGACGTTTCTTTTAACCCACTATCTTTCACTTTAAACACTATCATCACTTTCGTCTTAATTTCAGTGTCGGAAAAAAAGGTCCCCTTCTCCAATGGGACGAAGGGAGTAGTAATCAATTGCTGAGCTGGGTGGCTTTGGATTTTCGAAAGGTACAAACACAAATGAAGATATAGAATAATATATGCGACTTGTAGAAAAGATAGTACTAATAACGTGTATCAACTTTGAGCATCATGTCTCTAACGTTAACAGCTACGATTAGTTGTAAATCACGTGAAATTTTGGGGAGTTGTTTGCTTAACGCGTTAACATCAACAACTTGGATTAAATCTATGATTTTTTAACGTATTTTATACTATTATTAAAAAATTTGTAGTTATTTGGGAGTTGTTATTTTTTCACGTCGTTCCTAACAAACACATTATTACAAATTTAAGCAGATTAATTGACTGCTCATATAATAGTATAATACTACTTATATATTATATCATTGCACGAAGTTGAGTAATTAAGTTGAGTAATTAAGTATATTCTATTTGTAAAAAAGGTTAACCATGTTAAAACAAAATTTTACATAATCTTTGCTAGTAATTTAGATATTGTGGTGGCGTTTACTTTGCAATATAAGACAAAATTGAAAAAATTTATCCTAGGTAATCAATCGTATGTTTAATTCAAAGGTTCACAAGATATAAATCAATGTGATTAAGTGAAATGATTGTAAGATTATCTAATATGTTTAATAGTGTTAAAGTAATAAGTTAATTTCCAACATGATGTTTTAGAAATTATGTGAAGTCTTTGTATACGTTGTCAGACGGATTCAACTTTTATGAAGCCTTTGTATACGTTGTGATAAAATTAGTACGAACTAATTGTATTCGAACCTCGAACCAGAAAATCAAACAAAAGTAGTCATTTTTATGTTAGAAGACCTAAAATGAGTCATTTTATATTCAATTGCTAAGCTGGCTAACTTTTGATTCTCGAAGGGTACGATATGCAACTTGTCAAAGACAATAACGTATCTTAACGTTATATTATCAACTACGATTAGTTTAATTGAAATAGTTGTTACAAATCACGGGAATCAACGTGACTTGCTCTATGAACATTAACATTATCAACTTGGATTAAATTTATTATATTTTCTTTCTGTCCCTTCAATTTGTAGTTATATGCCGAGTCTTTCGGGAGTTGTTCTCCTTCGACGTCTTTCCTAACAAACACGATATAAAATTTCACTAGATTCATTGAATGTTCATATAATACTAGCATTCTTGTAACAATAATTTTGCATATTACTATAATTTAAAATTTCAATTGATCTCACATGACACAACTGTCGATATGTGAGTCAACGGTGAGTGAATACACAAAAGTAAGAAAATTTTAATTCAAACAATTAAGTCGTTATAATATATTTAAATATTCATTTTATTTTAATATCCATTCACATTATTCAAAAAATTATTTCAACATTTAACCATTAGATAAATTAAAATCCGTACTATAAAAATCGAAATCCCGCCTTTTCTGGGGTGAATAGTATGCAAATTGATAATTAGTGATTTCAAAATTTCAAGTCAACTTTCTGTAGTTTATGCCTAAAAAAAAAAAACAATAATGATTTTGAGCTAGTTGAATTATTAAATGACATATGATATGCCAGTTGCTTAATTTACTCTATAGATTAGTTATTAATATGTCAGCCGCTTACGATTTCGAGATATTAGAATAATATGCAATTTGTCAATCAACCATTATTTCCAAATGGACCTACTACCAAGTGAAACAACCAATAAAATTGACGTTTGGATATCCGTCTTTTCCGAACCTAAATGACTCATTTTATTATTTAATATCTCACATATGAATATAAAAGGGGTTATCGAGAAAAAGACCGAGGGAGTAAGGATCATTATTATTTCCAAATGAACCTAATAGCTGTGAAGTTGATAAAAAAAAAAGTTTTGGTGTTTAGATAATACTCTTTACATGTACTGTTAAAGATGTATCCTAATACTGTGAGAAGCCCAAACATGACTAGCCCAGCCCAATACATTAGATAGTTGATGATGTTGTTGGTCTTATATTTTATTTTGATAAGCTCGATAAGTCACAGCTATTAGCATAAGCAAAACGTCTTACCAGCTGGCGTTGCAGTTTGTATTGTTAGTGTTTTTACATTGGAAATATTCATATGTTAAATCAATTTAACTGATAATATATCCATGTACTTTAGTTATATCAATACGATTTCAAAACCAAATCTAGTCTGGACGTACCTGACTTCCCCATTGAGAAACACCCATTGAGCAGAATCCATTAGAATAAGCCCTAATATACATAGTCATGCTTACAGATTTGAGAAACTAAGCCCATTCCAACAATGTCGGTGAAAGAAAATTCTACTCATTGTCTCTTTAATTCTTACTCTAAGGTACACAACATAATTCAAACTTCCGACTTTTTGGTTAAAACAAGGGCTGATCTATGGGCAGCAGAGGGGATAAGCTCAGTGCAAGCCCAAAACTATTACATATATTATAAATAGTAGCCCAATCCAAATAGCTAGCTTACAAAAAGAGAAAATGTCAAATCCAACAAGTAAAGATGAGAAGCCCAACATGTTTAGCAATTATACATTACAGTAAATAATTACTACTACTGCTGCTATCAATTAGGAGTGTTCGCGGTTTGGTTTGGTGCGGGTTGACATTTAAAACCAAACCAAACCTTAAAATGCGGTTTTTTTTTAATTTTATTTTATAGAACCAAACCAAACCATTTCACTATGAAAACTGAACCAAACCAAACCAAATTATAACGGTTTGGTACGGTTTGGTTTACGGTTTGCAATTGTAGGGAAAAACTAAATATTCATTAACTAAAATTATAGTATCAATATTGTTCTCTAACATAAATTTGAGATAAAATAAAATAGCATTGCACTTATGTTTAATTAAAACTTATAAGTTGTCATGTGATGTATATTCCTTGGTGTATAAATTAATTTTGTTGATGAAATCAAAATCTTCAAAATGAGTAGTTCATCGTGTCTCTTTCTCAAATTTAAAATATGTATTATGTATAAGTCGTCGTCGTTCCGTAAATAAATGAAGAAAATAATTCCCAAAGTTGTTATATTTAGGTTTTAGGTTTAAAATAATTTCCAAAGTTGTTAAATCAATTTAACTGATAATATATCCATGTACTTTAGTTATATCAATACGATTTCAAAATCAAATCTAGCCTGGACGTACCTGACTCCCCCATTGAGAAACACCCATTGAGCAGAATCCATTAGAATAAGCCCTAATATACATAGTCATGCGTACAGATTTGAGAAACTAAGCCCATTCCAACGATGTCGGTGAGAGAAAATTCTACTCACTCTCTCTTTATTTCTCACTCTAATGTACACAACATAATTCAAACTTCCGACTTTTTGATATAAACGTTTTTTTCTACATTATTTTTATTATTATCCTTTTATTTAAAAATATTATTATATTATTATTGTTAATATATATATATTTTTTATATCATGGACGTATTTTTGTTTACAAGGCATTCTTTCCTAATTAATATCTACAATCAATTGTTATTCTTTTTTTAAATCACAAACTTTTTTTCTATAAGGAATTCTTCTCCTAATTAATTCCTACAATCAACTATTCTATAAATACGTACTTCTTCCGCACTAATTTAAAAAACTTACCTACGCAAATCACAGTAATAGTTCGTAAGAGAAGATAGAAGATATTTATTTTCTCATCTACATATTTTTTTTCAAAAACATCATGTGATACTCTTTTTATCTTGTTTTTCTATAATTATTCTTTATGTTTATACTATTATGATTATAGTTTTTTTTAAAAAGATTTTATTTGATTTTATTTTAAACTGTTATTAATTTTTATTTATGTTTCATATATTTGTATAATAATCTGCACAATTTCTTGTTTTATTCTCGTTCTTGCTCTGTTGTTTACTTGAATCAACTATGATGAGGGTTTTTTTGGATTGAAGAATTCAAATTTTCAAGTGATTCCAAATAAATAAATAAAATCATGTTAGGAACTTTGGATATGGATGTGTAGTATATGTTTGTGGCCTCTGTGCATAAGATCGACGAGTAAATAGATTTGTATGTGATAGGGATAAATATCCGCCTTGCCAGCGTGACACCTCCAAATGCTGACTAGATCACTGATAATGGCCAATGATAATCGCGTTGTGTGGCAACACCTCATTATTGATTCTACAGGTTCTCAGAAGCCTCAGATGCCAGGTAAGGCTGGGAGGCGTATTTCACGCAGAAGCCGTGAGATTCTGTGCAGATCCTGGCTTATACATAAGCTGACTTGGCCTCACCCGCATCTGCTGGATCTAGGGATCTGCCTAACCCACATGGTCGGCGTGACTCTACCTATCCTAGAGTGAGGACCACAAAATTAAGGACGAAGGGAATCTTGTCTCCATAGAAATTTCTTTCTTGTCCTCCCTCTGCACGAACGTTCACCTTTTCATCCTTTCCACATCTATAAATATCGAGTGATCGCACACCATTATTCATCATCGAAACACAACTCTTCATACACACACGCACTCTGCGTACTATTCCATTCACTTTCACGCTCCGCCTCGAGCTCTCTCGAGCTAGAGCGATCGGAGCACTTGAGGCATTCTCCGGAGAAACCTCGCCCGACATCATCTTCACCTCCATTCTCATCATCGAAAAGTCTCTCTTTCACCATCTTAATTAGCTTAAGGTATAATCCTTGTCGCTAAGAGAGGGCAGAGCATGAAGGCGCTTTGCGCTCTTAGCTTCACCCTCTCTTTTCTCTCTACTTCTTTGTTTTTCCACTTGAATGAGTTCTAAACTACATGGATTTAACTGATTTATGGTTACAAACACCCTCTGTTTAAGCATATAGCTCGATTATTGCCCCTTACATCTATATGAACGATGCTCTGTATAAAATGAGTGCTTATGGCTAATAAATCACATGAATCTCTTACTCTTTACTGTTGTAATCCTTTATCTATGAATGCTCTTTGCAAACATGATGAATAATCACTTAAATCGTTGTGGATCTTCAACCCGGATCTATCAACTGGCGCCGTCTGTGGGAAATTCTAGTCTACGACGTCTATTTCCTCTGTTTTAAGCGAAATTTTAGCTCGTCGTTATAATGTTGTTGATGATTTTCCTTATCATTTCCTTATGTGAAGAATATAAGAAAACCTGATGCTAGAGTGAAGGGGCATGCTATATTTGCTGATTAGTTTGCAAAAATCTGGATGTGAATACTATTGACTGATTTTTGTTGAGCCCTTCATGATTGTGAGCTGCGAAATATGGCGTGATCCTTAGATTATGCTTTCTTTACAGTAAAAATTGTGATAGCTACCCTGCTGAAGGGAAATTCGAGTTTGAGACGTTGATTTTCCTTCCTCATATGTGAATTTAAGCTTGCTATTTGTAAATGTTGTTGAAATTGTTGAATCTGGAGTGTTAACCTCGGCGGTATCTCTGAAGTTTTAGCTGATTGTGGGGATATGTTTATTAATTTGCTCTGTTATTTCCCCAGTGCGAGAGACGCCTGAGAGAGGGACATTAGGATAAATATATATATGTTGGATGTTAGTTCAATGATCTTCCTAGAAAACTCGAGTATGTATACTGTGAATTGATTCCAGCCGAATTGTTCATAATAGCAAATCGAGGAATCGGAAGCGATTTCGAGATCATATTTTTCTCATAATACAAATTGTGATAACCAAATCATTTTATCTGTCAAATGTTAAGGTTGTGGAGAATTTGAGAGAAAGTCGAATCAAAGTTGCAGCAACCTCAGAACACTTTCAGCTCATCTTTTGTAATTGGTGAGTTTAGAATTCTGTTAAATATTGCAAAACATAAAATCAGCTGGTGGGTTATGAGGGATTGATAATTACAGAGGAAGCACTACGACTCAAATCTAGTCGTAGGCGCCTGTATTGCCATGAACCGAAAACTCACAGAATAAAGACACTAAAAACAGAGAGCCGAAAATGACGAGGTCACCCCATTCACCTTGATGAAGGGGCCCCACATTTGAAGGCAGAACCTCCCAGAAGCCCCATATAATGGGCAAAACCCCTAGAAGCCCTATCTAATAGGCAACATCTTCATAAGCCCTATCTAATAGGCAACACCTTCATAAGCCCTATATAATAGGCAAAATTCCCATAAAGCCCTATCTAATAAGCAGTATCTTCGTAAGCCCCATATAATGGGAAGAACCTCTTGATTGGTGTCTAGATGTTAGGTCTGTCGTAGTGTTTTCATGTCCGTTTTCCCTTAGTTTTCGTGTGTTTTCGTTGTTTGTGGCTATGATTTGGTTGTTTTGGAGTCTTTGGTATTGTAGGATGAAAAGGGCAGAAATGAGAAGAAAACAAGAAGATAGAAGAATTATATCGAAGAGGGGTTCGATAGGAGCACGTAGGCGAAAACGGAGGTCAATTTGGAGTTCGGACGAGGAAGATACGGCCGAAACAAGAAAGATGCGCAAAGTGACCAGATCTAGGATCTGGATGCCGTCCAACTCATCTGGACGCTGTCCAACTTCACGTCTAACGCCGTCCAACTCCATCGGCCAACTTTCCTTTCCTTCTATAACTAGGTTTTCATACCTATTATAAATACTACCCCTTGTACACGAATTCTACACCTTTTACCTTAGTTTTAGCTCTAGTTTTCAGCACATTACATTCTAGTTTAGTTTTCCTTTGTTCGATCCGGATCGTTGTTCGTTTTTAATTCAAGACTACTTCTTTTAAAAAAAAAAAATTTAAAACGATCCGGATCGAACAAAGGAAAACTAAACTAGAATGTAATGTGCTGAAAACTAGAGCTAAAACTAAGGTAAAAGGTGTAGAATTCGTGTACAAGGTGTAGTATTTATAATAGGTATGAAAACCTAGTTATAGAAGGAAAGGAAAGCTGGCCGCCGGAGTTGGATGGCGTCCAAAATGAGTTGGACGTGAAGTTGGACGGCGTCCAGATCCTGGATCTGGTCACTTTGCGCATCTTTCTTGTTTCGGCCGTATCTTCCTCGTCCGAACTCCAAATTAACCTCCGTTTTCGCCTACGTGCTCCTATTGAACCCCTCTTCGATATAATGCTTCTTCCTTATTGTTTTCTTCTCATTTACACCCTTTTCATCCTACAATACCAAAGACTCCAAAACAACCAAATCATAGCCACAAACAACGAAAACACACGAAAACTAAGGGAAAACGGACACGAAAACACTGCGAAAGACCTAACATCTAGACACCAATCAAAATCCCCCACACTTAGACCTTTGCTTGTCCTCAAGCAATATAAACACACAACTTAGATTCAATCCAAACAATCCAATGTATAGAACATTTAATCACCGGAATCGACAAACTCAAACAAGGTCACTTTAATCCCAAGTTACGAACAATCATCATCAATAAACTATGCAGCTTAATAATCAATCCAAGTAAGAGGAAAAGCAATGATAACACACATCTCACAATATCTTGATCACTACAACTTAGACGACTAGCCTACTTCCCCTTTTTATTCAACAAATAAACAACTCTTTTTTCTCTTTTTTTTTTTTTTTTTTTTTTTTTTTTTTTTTTTTTTTTAACATGTGAACGTTTATGGCACAAAATTCACTAGGTTTAATCATCGATGGGTCACATCGAGCCTCCTAGTGCGGTTTCCCGTACCCATTGTCAAGAGGGGTAGAATGCCTACGAACACTTATTCTAATACACACGAGTATCATCTAGGACATAGTTCATTAAATTTAATCATTCGAGGGTCTCTCGAAGCCTTTTCATGTGGTTTCCATGCTCATTACTCTAGTATTTTCATACGTTACAAGCAAGAGGAGCAGAATCCTATCAACTCTATTATTCACATAAACACAACTTTTTTTTTTTTTTTTTAAGGGGAAAGTAAACTAGCAATCCAAAATTGCAACAATCTAGACTTATCACTCAACCAAAAATCATAAATCATTTTCCTCAAACTCAAATCAATTCATGCCCCACAATTCATCGAATCATAATATATCACAACTCAAGATTAAACCAACCTAATTTATGCTCAAATCAATTCCAACAACTAAAGATTCCATCATCGAATCATTCACATCGTTCCTAAGTCACATGCTTATATAGCTCGAACACCAACAAATTTCTAAGTGAGGAAACATGAAGACTCGATCAACTAGACTCAATCAAACCAAACAAGACTCGATCAACTAGACTCAATCAAACCAAACAAGACTCGATCAACAAGACATAAAAACAAAAACTGCATGCCAAAAGTTGAAAGACCTCCCCCCACACTTAAAATCAAGCAATGTCCCAATTGCAAGAAAATAAAAAGGAAAGGGATAGAAAGAACTTATCGCAATATGGCGACCAAATACTCAAAATCTCGAGAGACTCCAAGTATCACCTACAAAACAAACACAAAACACAAATACCAAAGCGTAAAATCGAACAATAAAAGACTCAAACAAAAAGAAAAAAGAAAATAAAAATGGCTATTCAGTTGAAAGGACCTTGGAATCGTGAGTCATTCCATCGGGGATCGAGCGGATGCAAAATTCGAATTTGAGAAATCGGGGGTGCCTGTTCTGAGTTGGACGGCCGTCCAACTTGAGTTGGACGGCGTCCAACTTGAGTTGGACGGCGTCCAACTCTTAAATCTGTTCAAATCTGGACGAACATTGATTTCTCCCCTCATCTCAACCTCTCTTCACGCCAATCCTTATGTACTACCTCCTGCACGAAAAATCAAAACGGAAACAAAAGAAATTACAAAAATAACAAAAATTAAACCTAAGCTACATATTTATTTATTTATTTATTTATTTTTTTAAATACGTGGGTTGCCTCCCACCAATCGCTTATTTAACATCTTTAGCTTGACGAAGGATACGATCAACCTAAGCCCGTAGCACCAAGCGACGTTTTGATGCTCCTTGCGACACACTCGCACTCCCTTCTCGAACAAACTCGAAGATCCAAAACGTGGTCATCATCAACTCTCGACTCCCCCACACTTAATTCGAACTCCTCCTCAAACATCTTCGAGTTAGACTCTGCAAGAAAAGATGTTTCACAAATGGTGAGGGTAGAAAGAAACGAGTTAATGACGACTTCTTCATTTAATGCATGTATCGAGCTGTCCTCTTCCACTTCATCAACTTCCTCCA
Source organism: Thymus mandschuricus (assembly GCA_029379335.1). Classification (NCBI taxonomy): domain Eukaryota; kingdom Viridiplantae; phylum Streptophyta; class Magnoliopsida; order Lamiales; family Lamiaceae; genus Thymus; species Thymus mandschuricus. The sequence goes on along the minus strand of CM057082.1, from coordinate 18,411,312 downwards.
AATTCCGTAGAAATTCTTTGATTATGTCCTCTTCTTCATCCACGCAACTAAAGAATTCTTCATCTTCAATGGACTCTTCTTCGTCAATGAATTCTTCAAGAGCTGCTACCCTGTCAGAAATCTCACAAACATTTTCCTCAACAAGAGGGTTAGCAAGCTTAACAAAAGAACATGAATGAAGAGAAGGAGTAGGAATAGAAAGTGAATTTCCAAAAATAAAAAACGTTACCGAACCTCCTTGACCGGCCATGCTCAATGTGCCGGTGCCCACGTCAATCCGGGCTCGAGTAGTGGCCATAAATGGTCTTCCCAACAAGAGTAGATGGCCGGTAGTGCTCTTAGCTCCTTTGCCCTCGTGAAGCACCACAAAGTCGGTAACAACTCGCATTCCACCAACGAGGACAGTAACATCTTCCACAACTCCCAAAGGACTGCTCACGGTGCCGTCTGCTAGCTCAATGCGCATATCGGTAGCTTGAAGGACTCTTGAGTTCATCTTCTCGAAAATAGAATACGGCATCAAGTTCACCGCAGCTCCTAAGTCCATCAATCCCGAAACGGTCTCTCCGCTATCCAAAATGATGCTCAAATCGAAACCTCCCGGATCCCCTCTTTTAGGAAACGAATTGATAGGCTCGAAATCCTTCTTCACCTTCTTCACGACACTCCGAATAGGTGGAACATAAGGGTTGAGCGTCTTGTGAAGATGTTGAGCCTCCTTCTTGGGCTCCTCGAACTCCGTGCGCTGCTCGTCGGGGTTGGACGGCCGTCCAACTTGAGTTGGACGGCGTCCAGTTCCTGATACTGTTGTTCGCGGAGGGTCGTTGGGCGCACGTCCAGGAAGGTTGGACGCCCGTCCAGAGTTGGACGGCCGTCCAACTTGAGTTGGACGGCGTCCAACTCTTGAGACTGCCGGATTTTGTTCGTTTCTCCAATGCTCACTCGGGCTCCTCCGAGCACTTGAACGGCCTTGGGGCGACATCATGACACCATTGCGTTGTAACGCCGTGATTGCATGAGCTTGGTGAGGTGGAACGGGAGGAACATATGGAGGATATTGCACCTCGTTGGCTTGTTGTGGTTGAATCCCTTGGCTTGGAATTCACCCCGGTTGTTGCATCAGGTGCATGGAACCAGAAATTTGGCCAATGGCCATCTCGAGCCTCTTTATTTTAGCATCTTAAGCCTCTCGAGCCAATTTAGCCTCATGTAGGAATGTAGAGAGACCCTCATCGATGGGAGGCTTTTGTGGAGGTCCTTGAGGACGAGAATTTGGGTAATGAGGTGGTGGTGTAGGAGTAGGTTGAGGGGGGTAGTATGGAGGTGGTGGATAATATGGATTTGGAGGGTATTGATGTTGGGAATTGTTAAGGACGAACATGTTAAGGGGGAACTTATTAGGGACATTTTAAGAAATGATATATTGTTTTGATTTGATCCCAAAACCCCAAGTGTCCTGTTCCCAAGCGACCCACTTTGATGTAGAAAATAGGTTAGAATTTTTCTAAGCCTAAACTGTTATGATGGCTTTGATTTGCTTAGGTTTTTAGACTGCAGAATTTTCAAGTGAAGGCCACTCACTTGAGTGTGTTTTCCAAGCGAAGCGAGTCTACTGAGCCGAAGTGAAGCATGCAGAAGCTAGCGAAGCGAAGCGAGCGCTACAGTGGAATCGAAGCGAGTCCACCAAAGTGAAGCGAAGCGAGCGCTACAAAGGAAAGTCGAAGCGAGTCAATGCGGGTCAACATTTACAAAAGTAGTTTCTCGGGAAATTTATTTCCCAAGCGACCCGCTACAGTATGACCTTGAAGCGACTCACTTCAGAGCGGCCGCTACAACTTCAAAAGCGAAGCGAGCCATCACCTACCAGAAAGCGATAGCACAACTCTCGCCCATATTTTGAACTCCAGTCAACAAAGAGATCGATGCATTAATTACGAGATCTCCACGTGTCGAAACCGGAGTGGAGTAGAGGAGTTGACTGCCAGGCCGACCGGGCGCCGCAATAGTACTGGGTCGCTCCAGTTACTGTTGAAATTGGAGTTTAGACATATATGGCAAACAGACAAACTGGCGCGCCTGAAAAGCTATCCGCCTGTGCAAGTACTATCGAGAGGAGGAGAGACAAAGCCACCTACCAAGCAACGGTACTCGGCATCTCTCCGCCTATAAATAGTGAAGGATCACAACATGAAGAAGTAGAACACTACTTGAGCATTCGAGCCTACTGCAAACAAACACTCCCAGCATTCAAGCATCTTCGAGTCTTTGTTTCAAGTGTTCTCCAAGTTTCCAGTTCATCGGAACTCGTCTTCACAACCTTTACACCTAGAATCTAAGCCCACTTCAAATATCCAAGCTTAGAAGAAGAACTCTAGCCATCTTTGCATCTACTGTAAAGAGTTCTTCATAGTGTGTTCGTCAACCAAAAACCCTAACCCTAAAGTTTGTCTGTTAGGTTTTTGAGTGTCGTCGTTAGGTTGTTTTGATCCAAGGCTCTACTTTCCTCGATCGTAGAAGCCTCGATCATAGAGTTAGATCCAAGCTTGCACTTACCTCGTTCGTGTAAAGCTCGATCGAAGCTAGGCTGTAAGGAAAGCCCGCAATCTCCCTGTCTGTGTTTGACTGAAGCGAGTGAAGCTTCCAGTCTTGTCTAGGTTTTTGGTGTGAACACGAAATCACCCAGTGTCAGACAGATCCAAGCGAGTGAAGCTCGATCTTGTCTCAGGCTTTTGAAGAGCCCGTAATCTTCAAGTTCTTGAGTGAAGAGAACGAGTTGCCTAGTGCAACAAAGTGGACGTAGGAGCTTTATCTCCCAACCACTATAAATCTGGTGTCGTATCTCTCTAACCCTAATCTTTCTACTTTGATTATTCATTGCACTGCATATAAACAAACTCAACTTGAAAGTTTTAATTACTTAGGAAAGAATTTTTTGCTCACCAAATTTCCGCATATACGAGTAAAGACTCCCTCTTGATCAAGTGCTCACTTCGGTCAAGCAGGCAAGCTACGTACTGTAGATCTAGCTTCAGCTAGGTCTTAAGTTTGAAGTGAGCTCTTTACTTGTCACTCTGAGTTAAAGGGAAAAAGTTGAAAAACTTGAAATACATATTCACCCCCCCCCCCCTCTACGTATTTCTCTATTAACAAATCGGGACCAACAAGTGGTATCAGAGCAGCGGTTCTTTCGAGCCTCTGCTTTGCATATCCGAAGCGAGTCCCCACTCGTTTCTGTTGTCTCACTGAACCGGATCCTATTTTCCTAAGTGCATCAAAACCACACCCACGCATACTGCATTTGCTACTAACTGTCTACCATGAATGCTTCTAGTCTTCCACAGTTCTCTATCGAAGGATATGAGATATGGAGCTTCCGTGTTGAGAGCTTTCTATGCTCCGTACATGATCGTATGTGGGAGGTCATAGAAGATGGACCGATAGAAATCAAAAAGGCTATCACCGTGGATGTCCCAGCAGCGGAAGGACGAGCAGCTCATACTCGTCAACAGTATGTGGACAAAGACAAAGATGAGTACACTCCCAATGACTTCAAGATCGCCAATCTCGACAAGATTGCACGCCACACGATGCAGAGCACCGTGTCGGACGCCTATCTACCAAGGATAAGGAAGTGTGCGACTGCCAAAGAAATGTGGGAAACCCTAGCCCTCATTTCTCAAGGCACAGACAAGATCAAGGAAAACAAGCTCGCCGTACAAATGCGGGAGTTTGAAAATCTTGTGATGAAGTCAGGAGAGTCCATCGACGCCTTCGAGCTGAGAGTTACCAACATCACTGCAACTCTCAACTCACTTGGGAAGGAACTCACAGACAAAGAGGTGAATCTCAAGATCGTCCGTGCTCTCACAAGGAAGTGGCAGACTATGAAGGAGCTTTACCTAGCTAGCAAGGATCTAACGAAGCTCACGCTAGAAGTGTTGTTCTCCGAGCTCAAAGCCCACGAATTCGATCTGAATCGAATGAGCCTCGACGATGAGGACGAAGCTCCCACGACATCAAAGGGAGTTGCTTTCAAAGCTACCGAAGGGCCAAGCGAGCAATCGCTAGCCAAAATATCAAGGGAAGAGCTGGAAGAGCAGATTGCATTCCTGTTAAAGAATTTCAATAAAATGAACTCGCGCGTGGGCAAGTACAAAAGATTCTACAAGCAGTACAAGGGGAGGAGCACTGATGCTCGAGACGGAAAAGGGAAAAGAGAGGAGACGACCAAGCCTATCCCGCGCGACATGATGGAAGTGGAGTGCTACCACTGCCACAAGATGGGCCACTACAAATCCGATTGCCCAAAGCTCAGTGCCAAGGAGCGTGAGGAGTTGAAGGCCAAGAGGGACGTTCCCAGGCGAGCGCTCGTAGCGAGTGAGATGCCGGTCGCTCCAACTGAAGATCTGTCAAGCGACTCCGATGCATTCACAGATCCCAACTCAAGTGAGGGAGAGGATCTAGGACTCATGGCGCTCACCGACGAAGAAACTGGAGAGGTATTCTTCTACCCCTCAATCACTTCAATTACACTAGCACACACTATCAATGAGGAAGTTCAATCCTCAACATGGAGTGAGTTGTTTGACAAGCACCAGAAATTGTCAAGCGACCACGAAGTGTTAAAACAAGCATTGTCTCAAAGCAAGAAGGAGAACCGAAAGCTAGCCACAGAACTTGACAATGTCAAACTTAATCTAAGGGATATGACTAGTAAGTTCGAGGATCTCTTTGCTAGACATCAAAGCTTGGTGGAAAGGTATGAAACCCAATCCGCTCTAGTTGCCAATCTGAACAAAGCCTCGTTTGCTAGGCAAGCACTAGATGGCTCGCTTCTGCCTTGTGGTAGAAAAGCTGGCCTTGGATATGAGGGTGGACCTTCCAAGCCCACTGTCTTTGTTGGTACTTCAAACACTATACCATCAGTCACTTTGGAAGAGCCCACTGTCTCCAAAGCGACCACCAACAAAGATAAAGGCAAAAAGGCTGAGAACCCTAAAAGGAAGCCAATGAAGATGTCAATATCTTTAAGGGCAGATCCTAAGGGCAAGCAAAGTTCAACAGTTCCTAGCACTCAAAATGCTAAATCTTACCAATCCAAGGGTAATGGGAAAACTTTTGAAGCTTCTAAGTCTCAAGCCAAGACACGAGAGACAAAGGATCTACCTCCTAAAAAGAGGAGTAATGTCTATGTGTCACGTTATCCGGACTGGAGATGGTCCAACCGGACTAACGTTGAGGGGGAAGATTTTGAAGCTTCCAGGAGGTCGCTTCAGATTCCTAAGGTTTCTCAAGCGAGTCAGGGTCAAAACCCTAGTTTGACCGCTTTTAGGAAATCAAGCGAGCCGCTTCACAAGACTGGAAACCCTAAGTCAGTCTCTAAACCCGTAGCTAATCCGAAGCGAGTCGCTTCAGGATATAAGCCAGAGGGTAAGAGCATAGGTAGGTCTGAAGCGAGCCGCTACCCCTCTTGCACACACTGTTGCACATGTGAAGCTGCTGCTAAGCAGAAGTCACAGTTTTCAAAGGTCGAGAAGCCCAAGACACAAGCTTCATCTCAAAAGAGAGTGAAGCAGGTGTGGGTACCTAAGGGAACTAACCTCCAAGGACCCAAACTGATTTGGGTACCAAAACTTGTCTAATTGCAGGTGAGCGCCGTGGATCCCATGCCAAGTGAGGGTCAACAAGTATGGTACTTGGACAGTGGATGTTCAAGGCACATGACCGGCATGAAAGCTCTACTTCATGACTACATAGAGAAGAAGGGTCCACACGTTACCTTTGGTGATAACTCTCGAGGAAGCACCAAGGGATACGGCGCACTGAAAGTTGGAAAGCTCACTATTGAAGAAGTCTCCTATGTGGAAGGACTCAAGCACAACCTGCTGTCCATTTCAAAGTTCTGTGATAAGGGATACAGGGTGGAGTTCATCTCCAACAAGTGCATTGTGAAAAGCAAGCTCACGTCCCAGATTGCATTGACTGGTATTAGACAAAGGAACGTCTATATTGCGCAATGGGACAGCTGCAAAGAAGAGACGTGCTTTAGTTGCGAGGAGTGCTACAGAATTGGGAAGGATATGACACAGACGCTTGACGCACCTCAACTTCAAAACCATCAATCGTCTAGCTCGCAAAGGTCTGGTGCAAGGCATAACAAACGAGGTCTTTGTTAAAGATCATCCATGCTCACCATGCCAACGAGGCAAGCAGACGAAGAAGCACTACGCAAGTCTTGATGAAGCTTCATCCAAGCGAGTGCTGGAGCTACTTCATATGGATTTGTTTGGACCAGTCACTCCAGTCAGTGTTAATGGAAGGAAGTACACTCTTGTTGTAGTCGACGACTTCTCTCGCTACAATTGGGTTGTATTTCTATTCAGTAAGAAGGAGACACTGTCCAAGCTTCCACAACTGCTAAAGCGACTTGCTGTGGAGAAGAATCAAGCAATTGCCACCATCCGCTCCGACAAAGGCACAGAGTTTCTAAACTCTACCATTGAAGCATACTGCACGGAGCATGGCATTGCACATCAAACCTTAGCAGCACGCACACCTCAGCAGAACGGAGTTGCAGAAAGAAGAAATAGAATCATCAAAGAAGCCGTTCGCACCATGATTGCAGATTCAAAGCTTCCGATGAAGTATTGGGCTGAAGCTGCCAATACGGCATGCTACACACAGAATCGGACGCTTCTCAACAAACAGTTCGACAAAACACCATACGAAATATGGACAGGAAGAATTCCTAACATATCTTATTTCCATATTTTTGGTTGTAGGGTCTTCATTCACAACATTGGGAAGTCACAGTTGAAAGCTTTTGAAAGCAAAGCTGATGAAGGAGTATTCTTAGGATACTCTACATCTAGCAAAGCTTACAGGGTGTTCAACTGTAAAACCCTAATTGTGGAAGAATCACCCCATGTCGTATTTGATGAATCTTCTTTAAGTTTTCCACAGGAACAGGCTCAAGCGATTGAAAAGAATCAAAGCGAGGAACCCACAAATTCACTCACTTGGGATGTGCTCGAAGAAGATGATGAGATCAAAGACTCAAGCGAGCAGATTCCCAAAGGAGAAGTCGAAGCTGCCCCCAAGACGCATGAAGCGAGTGCAGGCCAAGCACCCAATCCAGTCGCTTTCAGAAGAAGAAGCAAGTGATCCAAATGAAGAAGAAGATGAAGTTGGCGGATCCAAGCGTGCGTGGCTCAAAGATCACTCACCAAGCCAAATCATTGGAGATCCATCCAAGGGTGTAGAAGAAGTCAAGTGTTTGGAGAGAGTGCTATGTTTAGTTGCTTTCACTCAAACATAGAGCCATCATGTGTGGAGGAAGCGCTAGCCGACTCAAATTGGGTGATCGCCATGCAAGAAGAGCCCAACCAGTTCACAAGGAACGATGTATGGTACCTCGTGGATCGTCCCAAATTTCAGCATGTTATTGGCACCAAGTGGTTGTTCAAGAACAAGACGGACGAGGACCACAACGTCGTGAGAAACAAAGCTCGACTCGTCGCAAAGGGCTACTGTCAAGAGGAAGGGATCGACTTCGACGAGACCTTCGCTCCTGTGGCTAGGCTTGAAGCTATCAAATTTTTTCTAGCCTATGCAGCAGCCAAGAAGTTCAAAGTCTATCAAATGGACGTGAAGAGTGCGTTTCTCAATGGAGAGCTCAAGGAAGAGGTGTATATGGAGCAGCCACCGGGTTTCGAGCAGGGAGATAAAGTGTATCGTCTGAAGAAAGCCCTATATGGGTTGAAGCAAGCTCCCAGAGCCTGGTATGATACAATATCTCAATTCTCAGTGGATAATGGATTCCACAAAGGAAAGATAGATCGGACTCTCTTCACCATCAATTATGGAGAGGATATGTTATGGGTCCAGAACTACGTGGACGACATCATATTTGGATCACCAAACCAGTCACTTAGTGAGAAGTTTGGAGAGCTGATGAAGACCACATATGAGATGTCGATGATTGGCTTGATGAGCTGCTTTCTAGGTCTTCAAGTGAAGCAGCAGGATGATGGAATCTTCATCAACCAAGCCAAGTACACAAGAGATATGCTTGCCAAGTTTGGTATTCAACATGCTAAAGCTGTGAAGATTCCAATGAATACCAATTGGAAGATGGAGCCAGACGAAGAAGGAAAATCTGTGAATCTTACAGATTATCATGCCCTAATCGGGTCACTTCTCTATCTCACTGCAAGCAGGCCAGATATTGCTTTTGCAATCGGAGTCTGTGCTCGCTTCCAAAGCAACCCCAAGCACAGCCATCTTGAAGCTGCCGAAAGAATTCTTCGATATTTGAAGGGCACTGTCAATATGGTGTTGTGGTATCCAACGGAGGACAATTTGGAGCTCACTGGATATTCAGATGCTGACTATGGAGGGTGCCGAATCGATAGGAAATCAACTTCGGGAACTTGTCAGTTCTTGGGAAGCAAGCTGATCTCATGGTTCTCAAAGAAGTAGACCAGTGTAGCCACTTCAACAACAGAAGCCGAATATATGGCCGCCGGAAGCTACTGTTCTCAAATTCTATGGCTTCGTCAACAGTTGAAGGACTACAGAGTTGAAGCGAATGAGATTCCGATCTTCTGCGACAACAACAGTGCGATATGTATCTCGCAGAATCCAGTGCTTCACACCAGATGCAAGCACGTGGAAATCCGGCATCACTTCATTCGTGATCATGTCGAGAAGAAGGATATCAAGCTCGAGAAAATTCATACCGATCTCCAGCGGGCAGATATCCTCACCAAGCCACTAGCTGAGTCTCGCTTCAACCAGCTATGCATGGAATTAGGGTTATTAGACCCTGGTGAAGAATGCTAGATCCAGGATGCACAAAGGAGTGGACGCTTGCCCGCAAGTGTGATAAACACAGTTTTTCAATGTATTTTATATATTTTTGGATTGCAATGTTGGATAGAATTTATAGTTTTCAATGCAATAATTGGTTAAATCTATCATTGTGATCCAAATGAAATGTTTGATCAATTTCTTGTTCGGAATATAGGTTTTGAATGACTTTGGAACCAAGCATGGTTTAGGCGGTTATGGTGAGTCAAGAAATCGAGAGAATCCGAAGAAACGATCAAAATACGCTCTGATGTTGCTGAGCATGGGCCACGCTCTTGTGCTGCATTTGAAGCACGGCCCACGCGTTCAGAAGCACGGACCGTGCGTTCGTGCCGAGAGTAATGCAAATTCTTGAATAAGTGAAGCACGGACCGTGCGTTCCGATGCACCAGAAGCACGGACCGTGCGTCAACACTGAGAAAGTCACGAATTCAGCTTCAAAAACCTAATTTTGACGGGCGTATAAAACGGAGAAAACGGGACTGAGCTCGAGAGGTCGCCTTACGCCGTAAAGAACCAACAAAGACAAGGAAGAAAGGGAGGATTCAAGCTTCTATGCTCCAAGGAGGAGGATTTCACCCACTAATTTGGAGTATCTTTAGCTTATGTTCTTCATTGTGTTGTTTATATGCTTTTGTATGGATATGAGTAGCTAAACTCATAGATTCTAGGGCTGTATGAACCCTATGGAATGGGTATTATTATATAAGTTGTTTTTCTTCCTTTCTCATGGTGTTTATGCATTTTATTGGGCTATTGATATGTGTGGATGATTGGCCATCATTTATGCTTATGTATTGATGAATCTAGATTCGAGAGAACATGATTTATTGATATGGTAGAATGAAATGCATAACATTTATCGATTACTAGACCGAAAGGTTGGTAGAGGTGTGTGAGAAGATATTAATCCAAGGAAATCGGGAGTTAGTCGATTATTCGGAGACCGAAAGGGTATGAATGTCGGCTAATCTACATATCTAGCGCTACCCGAGAGGGAGGTTAGGTTGAATCTAGTGATTACTCTTACACTTATGAGAATTTAAATGGTTGAAAAGAATTTGTATGGTTTGCCCATGATATAGAGGGATTACATGCTCTAGGATCATTTCTCTTTATTTGGATACTAAGTGTTTGTTCTTGTCTATTGTTATAAATCGTTGTTTAATCACACTTGTGTTTTATGCTTGGTTTAGTTGTTAGTTGAATATCACCCCCACCTTATTTTGATTCCGTCTAGATAACGTGATTGTGTGTTGTGTAGTACTCAATTGTTCGATTAATTCAATCTCTGTGGATACGATACTCTTGCTTGCCATTACCTACACCTACACCGTGCACTTGCGGTTTTGTAGTTAAAGAAAATAGCGAACTAGTTTTTGGCGCTGTTGCCGGGGATTGAAAATGATTGAATTTATTTGATATTACTGATATATACGAAGCGTTAATTTAGACATTATTTTTGTACTCTATTTTTATATAGTATTTGTTCGTTGGTTTCTAAAAAATTTCTTTTGTTCTTAGGTGGTGTATGAACACACGCTCAAAAGGTTTACCTTTACAGAGCTTGGACCTTGTAATCGAAGCCACCTGTCGCAAAAGAAATTCAGTGAACCGACGCCATCAAAGACAAATGGCGGGAGCAGAGGAGAATCCAATGATTCAACAGCTTCTACGACAATTAGAAGCTCTTCAAATGCGAGTTGCAGAACAAGAAAATCAGAATAATCAACGTCCGATCAGAGACATGTTCCAGCCAATTCCGAACAGAAACATTGGAGCAAACTATGGTCCGTCCAGCAGAACCAATTTGGGGGAGGAGCCAACGAAGACCCAAATGCACACTTGGTGCATTTTCTTGAAATATGTGGTACAACAAAGATCAATGGAGTCCCTGAGGATGCTTTCCGACTGAGATTATTTCCATTCTCCCTCAGAGATAGAGCAAAAATATGGCATACCTCTTTACCTGAAGGAACTGCAACTACATGGGAGGATATGAGCCATAAATTCCTTCAAAAGTTCTTTCCACCTAGCATGACGATGAAGCTTCGAACTGAAATTTCACAATATAAACAGTTGGATGGAGAAGCTTTACACGAGACATGGGAAAGGTTCAAAGAACTCCTACGAAGATGTCCTCAACATGGCTATTCAACCGATCACCAAATTTGTTATTTTTATAATGGATTGAATGGCCACTTGAAGACACTTGTTGATGCTTCAGCCGGTGGTGCTTTGTTGGGAAAAGGTTCTGAATTTGCTTTGCAAATGATTGAAGAGATGGCTTCAAACAGTTCTCAATGGCCGGTGGAGAGGTCATTGTATCGGAAGGTCGCTTCAGTAGTTGAAACCAGTGAGACCAGCAATCCGTTAGCTGCTATCGCTACTCAATTGGCAGCCCTTACTGCTAAAATGGACTCGATCCATGGTGTTTATCCCGAGCAAAGTGTTGAAGACGTCAACTACTTGAATCAGAGGTACTTCAACAACTACCAAAATAATCAAGGAGGTGGCCAATATAATTCTGGGATGAGAAATCATCCAAACTTCTCATATGCCAATCCGGCAAATGCTCTACAGCCTCCTGCTGATTTTTCTGTGACAAATGGAGTGATCAAGGAGCCCAAGACGCTCACTATGGAGGAAATGTTCAAAGCCTTCATGGGGAAGACTCAAGGATTCATCGAGTCTAGCACTTCAAGGATGGATAAAATAGAGGCTCAAGTAGCACACAATCTTCTAGTGCTATTGGAAATCAACTGAAAATGTTGGAGCAACAAATTGGCCAAATGGCCACTGCCATTGCAAATCAACATCAAAAAGGAAAGTTTCCAAGTACTACCGAAGTGAATCCAAAAGAGCAATGCAAAGCCATTCGTCTAAGGAGTGGTACTCAATACAAAGAGCCTGATATGCCGGTCGAAAAAGAAGATGGAATCAGAGAAGAAAATGGTCAAAAAGAGGAAGAAAAGGAGAGTGGAAATGAAAAGATTCTTGAATCAGTGACTCCTCAGGTTCCAAATCAAAACAAGCCTCTTCCATTTCCTCAACAATTCCATAAAAAGAAGATGGATGACAAATACGCAAAATTTCTTGAAATCTTCAAGAAAGTTCACATAAATATCCCGCTTGTTGAAGCTCTACAACAAATGCCGAGCTACGCAAAATTCCTCAAGCAGGTCGTAGCCAAGAAGATAAAGTGGGGAGATTATGAGACTGTGAATTTGACTGAAGAATGCAGCGCAGTCATTCAAAACAAGATGCCGGTGAAGAGAAGGGATCCCGGAAGTTTTACCATTTCTTGTATCATTGGTGGACATACCTTTGGTAAAGTTCTGTGTGATCTTGGGGCAAGTATAAACTTGATGCCCCTCTCAATCTTTAAGAAGCTGGAAATCGGAGAAATAAAGCCAACCACCATTGCCCTTCAGATGGCGGATCGATCTTTGACATACCCTAGAGGTATTGTTGAGGATGTTTTAGTTCGGGTGGAAGACTTTATTTTCCCGGCAGATTTTGTGGTGCTTGACATGGAGGAAGACAAAGATGTTCCGTTGATTCTAGGAAGACCATTCCTTGCAACGGGGAGAGCTCTAATTGATGTCCAAAACGGGGATCTCACCTTAAGGGTCAACGATGAGCAAATCACTTTCTCAATCTATCAAGCAATGAAAAGACCCGATGAGGAAGATGAAATGAACGAGTGCAAAGTGATCAACATAGTTGATGCATGTTGTGAAAATAACATGCTCTCTTCCTCGGATCAAGATCCTTTGGAAATTTTTCTGAAAGAATCCCTCTTCTCTTCCTCTGATTTTGATTCAAATGACTTATCTCTACTTGAATGTATTCATACTTTGGACTCTATGCAGGAAATTCCAAGAGAACGAGTTGCATTCTTGGAATTGAGGAACGAAGAAGAAGGGAATGAAGCCCGATCCGAGAAGAAAATCAAACCCGCACCTGTTCTTGAATTGAAGCCATTACCGGACCACTTGAAGTATGCCTACTTGGAAGAAAATGAAACGTATCCGGTAATCATTTCTGCTCATCTTTCAAATTCTGAGGTGGATAGATTATTAAGAGTTTTGAGAACTTACAAATCTACCATAGGATGGACAATAGATGACATAAAAGGAATTAGCCCTACTGTTTGCATGCATAGGATTTTACTTGAGGATGAATTTAAGCCTAAAGTCCAATGTCAGAGACGATTAAATCCTATAATGCAAGAGGTAGTCAGGAAGGAAGTTTTAAAATTGTTGGATGCAGGCATGATTTTTGCCATTTCTGATAGTGAGTGGGTAAGCCCCACTCAAGTTGTTGCTAAAAAGGGGGGTGTCACTGTGATCAAAGATGATAAAAATGAGCTAATTGCTACTAGGCTAGTCACAGGGTGGCGTGTGTGTATTGATTATCATGCTTTGAATGCTGCCACACGAAAAGATCATTTTCCCCTACCATTTATTGATCAAATGCTAGACAGATTGGCATGTTATGAGTTTTATTGCTTTCTCGATGGTTACTCTGGGTATAATCAAATCATGATTGCCCCAGAAGATCAAGAGAAAATAGCCTTTACATGCCCTTATGGTGTTTTTGCGTATCGTAGAATGTCGTTCGGATTATGTAATGCTCCAACAACATTTCAGAGATGCATGATGTCAATTTTTCATGGTTTGATTGAAAGTATAATGGAGGTGTTTATGGATGACTTTTCTGTATTCGGAACCTCTTTTGATAATTGTTTGTTGAATCTAACAAAAGTGTTGCAGAGATGTCAAGAAACTAACCTTGTTTTGAATTGGGAGAAATGCCATTTCATGGTACGAGAAGGAATTGTTCTTGGACATCGAGTTTCATCTGCAGGTTTGGAAGTTGACAGAGCCAAAATTGTGGCAATCGAAAAATTGCCATCCCGCACGAATGTTAAATCTGTAAGAAATTTCCTTGGCCATGCAGGTTTTTATAGAAGGTTTATTCGTGATTTTTCAAAAATTACAAAACCTTTATGTCATTTACTTGAGATGGAAACTACATTTGATTTTAGTGCCAAGTGTTTACAGGCATTTGAGACCTTGAAGAAAGCACTTGTGAGTGCCCCTGTGTTAATCACACCGGATTGGACACAACCATTTGAATTAATGTGTGATGCTAGTGATGTGGCAATTGGTGCAGCCTTGGGACAGAAAAGAGACAAGTTGTTTCGTGTGATCTATTACGCAAGCAAAACTCTGGATCCGGCTCAAACCAATTATACGATTACCGAGAGGGAGCTCTTAGCTGTTGTGTATGCATTCGATAAATTTCGACAATACCTTATCGGAACAAAGACCATTGTGTACACAGATCACGCAGCCATTCGCCACCTCTTTGCTAAGAAAGATGCAAAGCCTCGCCAAATTCGGTGGATTTTATTGCTTCAAGAATTTGATATGGAAATCCGAGATAGACAGGGCTGCGAAAATGTGGTCGCTGACCATCTCTCCCGTCTCGAACAACCTGTTGAAGGAGAAGATCCCAAGTTGCCCGTAAAAGAAACATTTCCAGATGAACAAGTGCTACAAATCAAATCAACCACAGCTTGGTATGCCGACATTGTTAATTTCATTGTGTCCGGTGTTCTTCCACCAGATTTATCTTCTTACCAGAAGAAGAAGTTCTTTTACGACGCAAAATTCTATATGTGGGAGGAGTCGTACCTCTATCGGCGATGCTCAGATTCAATTGTGCGACGATGTGTGCCTCAAGATGAGTGGGATGCTATAATTTGTCATTGCCATTCTATGCCTAGTGGTGGACATTTTGGTGCAAATCGGACTGCCATGAAGGTTCTCCAAAGTGGTTTCTATTGGAAATCCATTTATGCCGATTACTACAATTTTGTGCGCACTTGTGATCGTTGCCAACGAATGGGCAACATTTCAAAAAGGGATGAAATGCCACTAACTTCTATTGTGGAATTAGAGTTGTTCGATGTCTAGGGGATCGATTTTATGGGGCCATTTCCAAGCTCTTCTGGTTTTCAATACATTCTCCTAGCGGTGGATTATGTCTCTCGGTGGGTTGAAGCAATTTCGACCCAAACCAACGATGCTAAGACTATTTTGAAATTCTTGCAGAAGAACATTCTTACACGTTTCGGTTGTCTACGAGCCTTACTGAGTGATGGAGGCTCTCATTTTTGCAACAAATGGATGGCAAGCTTATTGGCTCGAAATGGAGTCAAACATCGAATCACAATAGCTTACCATCCCCAAGCTAATGGGCAAGCCGAATTGGCTAATCGGGAAATAAAGCAAGTGCTTGAGAAGACCGTGGCAAACCGAAAGGATTGGGCTTCTCACCTTGATGAGGCATTGTGGGCCTACCAAACGGCGTATAAAACACCTTTGGGAATGTCGCCGTATCAACTTGTCTTCGGAAAATCATGCCATTTACCGGTCGAAATCGAGCATAAGGCATTTTGGGCTGTAAAGAAGATCAACTTTGACTTCAAAGCATCTGGGGAGAAGCGAATTCTTCAACTCAATGAGCTCGATGAATTTCGAACAAAGGCTTATGAAAGCTCTCGTCTCTACAAGGAGCGCACTAAGAAGTTTCACGACAAATTCATACGAAAGAGAGAATTCTCTCCAGGCGAAAGCGTGCTCTTATTCAACTCACGACTCCGACTTTTTCCCGGAAAATTGAAATCAAGGTGGTCAGGGCCTTATTCAACTGTGAGAGTTTTTGATAATGGAGTGGTCGAATTGGTTGCAAAAGACGGAAGCACATTCAAGGTCAATGGGGAGATAATCAAAGCCTATTACAGCCCGGAGCAGCTCAAGGAGGTGTTCGCCATTTACTTGGCGGATAATTGATCAAGAAAAATCATGTCTAGCTACGGACAATAAACGAAGCGCTTGCTTGGGAGGCAACCCAAGAGTTTTAATTTTTCTATTTTTATTGTTGTTTTTTTTTTTTTTAGCTTTTGTTTCATTGTTCTCATGTTATTTTGTTATTAGGAAGGAATAAGGAAAGGAGGAGATTGGCAAAGGGGAATTTGAATGCTGAGCATGGCCCATGCTTCAAGAGTGGCACAAAGGCACGGCCCATGCTCACGAGCCGAAGCCGACCCGAAGCTTTAAACAATAAACGCACGGACCGTGCTCATGAACTCAACATAACGCACGGACCGTGCGTACGAGTCGAGGCTGATTCGGATTTTTAAACAACATAAGCACGGACCGTGCTTGTGAACCATAAGATGCACGGCCCGTGCGTGCAGGCCGAAGCTTCAGCCGAGATTCACCAACCATAAGCATGGACCGTGCTCAAGTGAACTATAAGAGGCACGGACCGTGCCTCTATCCAGGTTTGTGTTTTTAAGGGCTAAATCCGCGACTGCAGCCCCCCTCTTCATTCATTCTCCCTCGTCTCTCTCCCATCTTTCCACAAAATCGATTCCAACATGAAATTGGTGGAAATTATGGTGTAAATTCATCTCTATCACACACATTCCACACCTTCTTTTACTTGATTTCTGAAATTGGAAGGCCACTACAAGGGTTTCAAGAAGAAAACCTCACTTTGCTATTTTGTAGAAAATACTCCAAAAAGGTACGAAATTCTTGATATCTTTGCTTGATTTGAAGATATTGGAGTTTATACATGATGGGTAAAGTGTTGGCATGGTTGAAATTACTATATTCTTGAATTTCTCATTGAAACAATTCATCGAACACCTTGTAGGCATGAAATTTATGCACAATTTTGAGAAATTTTGAATTTTCTTGTATTGGTTGACTTTGGAAATGTGGTTAATTGATTGTTTATGATAATATGGGTGATGAGATTGTGATTTCTAACTAAATTTGGTGGCATGGTGATCTTGACCTTGGTTTATATACATTCTTGGGCTAATATTGCTTTTATCTTTGAAAGAATGTGATATGTTAATCAAGAGGGGCATATGTGCTTAGTGTGACACTTCACATGAAAGATGACTTATATTAATAATACTCAAAATGAAAAACATCTCCATGTTTAGTGTAATGTGAAATGTTAGGTTAGAAATAAGGTGTGTTTGTTTTTCCATGATTGATTAATTACTTTATTTCTTTCTCTAGGTACTCTATCTATGCTTCCACGACGAGTGAATAGGCGGGCCATACCAGAAGATCCTAACGCTCCGGAGAGATTTGGAGTGACCCTAGTGACTCCCAAATCTAAGAAGAAATGGAAGACATTGGTTAATCTCAAGACCGCACCCTCAAGATATATGGATGATAATGCTATGCAAACACTTGACATCTACGAGGATGTTAAAATGGTGCTTCGTCAAGGGGGTCTTCTAGGAGCATTCACTGGACATTGGCCTTCTCATCGTCTTCTCATGCTCGAGTTTTTGAGCACTCTCACTCTCGACAAATACAGGTACCCGGCAAGACTCAAGAAAATGAAATTCCGGCTACAAAATAGGAACTTTGAGTTGACAAACTTTGAAGTTACTCAAATTTTCGGTCCAAGAGATGCCAACCTTGTTCCTCGTGAAGACTACAATCAAGATGTTGCTTGGCATCAACTCTCATCCTCGGGCCCTCTCCCGGAACCTGTTCCTATGTTTGTTGCTAGAACGGAGAAGTCCTCAAAAATTAGAAATCCGGTATTTCGCTACATTCATCGAGTTCTTGCCCACTCTCTCTTTGCTCGACATGATTCGGGCACCATCACTGTTGGTGAGTTGCTATGCTTGTGGTCATTGGCAAATGACTACAAAATGGATATGTCATCGTTTATAGCAGACCATTTGTTACGGGCTTCAAACAAGCACAAGGGGATATTGATGTGTGGAGGTATAATCACTGCATTGCAAACTTTTGTCGCATAGACACTTCCGAAATGGAAGTTATGGAGGGTTCAACACTGTGTGATCTTTCATCCCTCATTAGTATGCATTTCTTGCGAGTAGACCGCCGAGGCCATTTGTACGTATCTGTTAACGGGGTAGGTGAGTTTCCTGTGCCAGATCGGGCTCTTACTCGACCTGGACCTGCATCTAGTGCTATGAATTGGTCAATGGACACTCCGGAACACCTTGCAGCCATGCAGGCAGACTTGCCAATTCTCCCATACCGAGGATCTGTAATTCCAAGGCTCGATGAGGATATTCCATTTGGATCAGATCATGATGCAACTAATAATGATATGGAGCAAGATGATGATCGGGATGATGAAGAGGAACGTGATGAGGGAGAGATGAGAGGTGATCAGGAGGCACCACACATTTCACTCACACATGACCAGCCCGAGTCCTCACGTGCGAGCATTCGGCGACGACGCCGTAACATGGATGAGGAAAACCAGCTTGCTGCCATTGGTCAGCGCGTCACAAGAATCGAGACATCTGTGGAACATTTGCAGGGTGACGTGATGACTATTCTCCAGATGATGCAGCAATGGGAGCATCCCTCGACATGGCCCAGATACCCACCACCACCACCATCACCACCACACCCACCATTTCCATGATGGATCGGTACACCAAGTTTCACACTCTTTCATTCTAAACTTGTTCGTGGCTAGTAAGCTTTCGAACAAGTTTGGGGGGAGAGTATCGTGTGAAACTTGTTTCTATTATTATCTAGTTTACATATTTACTTTTAGTACTATATGTTTATGCTTTTAGTTTGAATTATGTAGTAGGATTTTATTATGTATTTTAGCATGATGGTTGTTTTCCTCCTTCCCGTGGAGTTATTTTTGAACTCATATCATGATTAATGTTGATGGATGATTTTTGTTAATGATGATGTGTTCGTTTTGTATTTCAAAAATGTGGTTTTGAGCAAAATAAAGCATGAATAATGTTTGCAAATTGATGAATTGCATGGTTACCTCAAAAGTTTGCTTTTGACCCGTGAGATATTTGAGCCTTTGACTAAATATTATCATGCACAGTTATTTTCTTTCTTGAGAGACATTAAACATGCATCGTTATCTCTAGAACTTGCTTTGGATTCTGTGTCGAGACTACGTCAGTGTGCTATAAACTTGAAAATGATTTGAGGCCATCTTTGTTAGCCAATTTTACCTTTGAACTGCCCCTCATTTGAATAATTCCTTAGTCAGCCATTTTGAGCCTAAAATCCATTTCTTTGATATGCCGACAATGGGGGGAAGGAGAACTAGTACAATAGAATTGGTTGTGGAGCAAAAGAATGTGTTGGATGCATGAATTTTTCGAGATAGAATACCAAGAACGTTTGTAATGATTGTTTAAACTCATATTCTTCTTGAGAATTCCTCTTCCACCAAAAAAAAAAAAAAAAAAAAAAAAAAAGAAAAGAAAAGAAAAGAAATTGGTGAAAAAGGAAGAGGAAGATGAGAATATGTGAGTTATTAGATTCTTGAAAGGTACTATCATACGAATAGTTTCTTGGGACATAGTTCTAAATCTTAGCTTATGAACAAGAGGGTGGAAGAAGACATAGTCTTAAGGAGTTATGAAAAATAAAAGATGGTGATCAAAACTGTGAGCTAGTTCAGTCGAGATTTTAGCTAATTATGGGTTTAGTCACTTAGCCAAACATCCCCACCTTAACCAAAAAGCCAACATTACAACCTAATTCAAGTCCTCATTGATTCTTGTTTTAAGTGCACAAATTGTAGTAGAGATATTAGACAATAAGCAAGCTTATGGTAGATAGCATTGTTTTGTTTGAATTGAGCGAAAACAGTTTTACCACATGCACATGAGAGAAGAGTGATACACTTATCTTGTGAGAATCATTCTTTTGAGGTTCATAGACATGTTAGTAATCGAAATTGTTTCACTAAAAAGTGTTTGCAATAGAACAAAATCCTATCGTAGCACTAGCAAGTAAAACCCAATGTCGAATCTCGAAGGAAAACTTAACAGGGCGATCAATTATGTAGTAAACCTAATCTAGCCTAAAACTAAGAAAGCAAGTAAATAATATTTTGGGTTTTTTGGTTTTAAATCCTAGGCAAGAAAATAAATCAAAGCAATAAATCAAAGCAAATAAATCTAATCTAGAAAGCTGGAAATTAATCTAAGAATTAAACTAAAGAAAACAATAAATATACCTAGGCAAAAATCGAAAGGAAAGCAATAGAGAAAGCAATAAAGAAAACGAAAACGAACCTAGACATAATTAAACTAAATCTGAAAATCTGGAAATTAAATAAATAAATCTAACTCTAAGAACTTTGAAAACGAGAGAATTGAAAACGAAAGAAAAACGAATCTAAACTAGACTTTGAAAACCGAACGAACGAAATTAAACTAAGGAAATTAAACGAAGCAATAAAGAAATCGAATCTAGAACTAAAGCAAGTAATTAAAGCAATTAAACGAAAGCAATAAAATAACTTACGAAAATAACGAAGAAACGAAGAACTTGAATTAAACTGCAACGAACTACGAATCCGGATTCGAACAAAAGAAAGCAATAAAAACTAAAACTAAAGTATTTAGAACTGAAAAACTAAGGTAAAGGTTGTTCATAATTCGTGCCCTAATGGCATATATATACTAAGGTAAGAGTTTGATCTCAACTAGGAAAGTAATTGTGAAATCGCAACATGGAGCGAGCGCTCCAAAGGTTAGGAGCGGGCGCTCCATAATGGCTACGTAAAATCCTTTCTGAAATCCTTGAACTGGAGCGGGCGCTCCAACACCCTGGAGTGGGCGCTCCAACGCTTATGTGCAAATCCTTCGGGAACTGTTCATGGAGCGAGCGCTCCAGACCTCTGGAGCGAGCGCTCCAACTCATCCGCGCTCTTCATCCAATTTTGCACTCCTTTTTATTCCTTTTCTCGTTCTTTCTAACAAGTAAAATACTCGAAACACCCAAATCATAGCTATAACGACACAAAATGACTCCAAAACGACACTAAAACAAATAATAAATAACAACTAAATCCTAACAAAATGACACCAAACAGAAATGCAACAATTTTGATTATGTTTGAATTGCTCATTTCCAAACTTTTCTTCTGTCTGAAACAAGAATCATCCTTTTAACATTTCTCTAAATTAGAGTTCCAAAAATTTCTCTTTTCTTTATTTGTTCGAGGACGAACAATGGTTCAAGTTTGGGGGAGTTGATAAACATGGTTTTTCAATGTATTTTATATATTTTTGGATTGCAATGTTGGATAGAATTTATAGTTTTCAATGCAATAATTGGTTAAATCTATCATTGTGATCTAAATGAAGTGTTTGATCAATTTCTTGTTCGGAATATAGGTTTTGAATGACTTTGGAACCAAGCATGGTTTAGGCGGTTATGGTGAGTCAAGAAATCGAGAGAATCCGAAGAAACGAGCAAAATACGCTCTGATGTTGCTGAGCATGGGCCACGCTCTTGTGCTGCATTTGAAGCACGGACCGTGCGTTACGATGCACCAGAAGCACGGACCGTGTGTTCGTGCCGAGAGTAATGCAAATTCTTGAATAAGTGAAGCACGGACCGTGCGTTCCGATGCACCAGAAGCATGGACCGTGCGTCAACACTGAGAAAGTTGCGATTTCAGCTGCAAAAACCTAATTTTGACGGGCCTATAAAAGGGAGAAAACGGGACTGAGCTCGAGAGGTCGCCTTACGCCGTAAAGAACCAACAAAGACAAGGAAGAAAGGGAGGATTCAAGCTTCTATGCTCCAAGGAGGAGGATTTCATCCACTAATTTTGAATATCTTTAGCTTATGTTCTTCATTGTGTTGTTTATATGCTTTTGTATGGATATGAGTAGCTAAACTCATAGATTCTAGGGCTGTATGAACCCTATGGAATGGGTATGATTATATAAGTTGTTTTTATTCCTTTCACATGATGTTTATGCATTTTATTGGGCTATTGATATGTGTGGATGATTGGCCATCATTTATGCTTATGTGTTGATGAATCTAGATTCGAGAGAACGTGATTTATTGATATGGTAGAATGAAATGCATAACATTTATCGATTACTAGACCGAAAGGTTGGTAGAGGTGTGTGAGGAGATATTAATCCAAGGAAATAGGGAGTTAGTCGATTATTCGGAGACCGAAAGGGTATGAATGTCTGCTAATCTACATATCTAGCGCTACCCGAGAGGGAGGTTAGGTTGAATCTAGTGATTACTCTTACACTTATGAGAATTTAAATGGTTGAAAAGAATTTGTATGTTTTGCCCATGATATAGAGGGATTACATGCTCTAGGATCATTTCTCTTTATTTGGATACTAAGTGTTTGTTCTTGTCTATTGTTATAAATCGTTGTTTAATCACACTTGTGTTTTATGCTTGGTTTAGTTGTTAGTTGAATATCACCACCCACCTTATTTTGATTCCGTCTACATAACGTGATTGTGTGTTGTGTAGTACTCAATTGTTCGATTAATTCAATCTATGTGGATACGATACTCTTGCTTGCCATTACCTACACTTACACCGTGCACTTGCAGTTTTGTAGTTAAAGAAAATAGCGAACAAAGTGTCACTCGCTTTGGATCTTCACCAACTCAAGAGAGCCACTTCAAAATTCCACTCGCTTGAAGAAGGAGAGACAAGGTGGAGAAAGGTGGGGTGATGGAAGACGTTCCCTACCCGCTTATAGGAATTGTTAAGCCATTGGTTAAGGGGGAACTATCGATTGCTCTCGGAGCGGTCTACTTCCAAAGCGAGCAAGGAAAGCTGCTACCTAGCCTAGGATTCCTAGCGAGTGGGTATAAACACTCGCAAGTGCCGTTTCTAGTAACGGTTGTGGGGTCTTGTATCGGGCCTTCCCACGTAAAAATGGTGAAAGCTTAGGCAGGGCTGGCACCTAGGCCTTGCGTCCTCTTCCTGTCTTTCCGCCGAAGAGGAGCATGTCTTCTCATCTCCTTCATCGTGGATAAACATTCACTCTTTACTCACTCTTCATTGAAGTGAGTTGCCGAGTGTTTGTCCATTCCTCTTGAATTCTGCGTCACTTCGACAAACCCGTATTTGGGTGAAGTGAGTCGACTGCAAGTTCATTCTGTAGATCTTTAGAGGAAGATTGAAGAGCTACCTTTTGCTTACAAAGGTTGCAGGGCTGGTGACATGCCTCTGCGTAAAAACGAGATTGTCTTGTCAGAGCATTCTCATTGTCATCCTGTCCTATTCTGCTCTGAGATAAGGACTTGTACTCATCCCCCATTCGTCGTGAATAAGTACACTTACGTGAAGCTCCCTTCGGGTTGTAGTAAGCTTGTGTACTATATTCATTTTCTCCCCCATTCACTTCGATGGAGGACTCTCTAATTCGTAGAGGAAGATGAATGCCACGAAGACCAAGTCCATCAAGTAGTGCTCAACAGGTGGTATCAAGCTTCTAGCAGAATCATCAAGTGATGCCAAAGGAGCTAAATGAAGTCTTCATATTTGTGGTATCAATCTCCTACGAAGTGAGATTGACTGGTAAGTTTTTCAATTGAAGTACACTAAGTGAGCCGAAGCGTGCTTGAAACCTTCACTCACTATGTGGAAAATATGAAATGAATCTGACACAAATACAAAGAGAAAACACTCTTGTTTATCCTCGAAGTATGTAAGTCAGAAACATTTTAAATTAAGCAAAGAAATTTCAATTTCTTAAGTCCAGTCGCTTCAGATGGTCAAGCGAGTGCTACGGCACTCAAGCGAGCTATCGCAAGTGAGTGCGGAACAGTCACTCAAGCGAGTACTCCGCAAGCGAGTAAAAGCCCAAGCGGCCGAACTTGAAGCGAGCGGGTACGAAGCGAGTATGAGCTGTCTGCACTTAAGTGCAATTTTACCTTTTACTTTGCATTAAATGCAGGTTCACGTACTGCCGAAAATAACGGGCGCGCGGTTCACACTTTTGAATTCAAAGCGGGAAAAGCCGACCCACATCCAGCCGTCGAATCTCAACAGTCCCAGATTTGTAGCCGTTGGATATGCGCCGTATAAGAAAAACGAATCACAGGAGGCCACGTAGATTGCCTACTCAACTTGACGGTTCACTTTTTACTGTGGTGACGCTGGACACGTCAATCACTTCGCCGTTGGCCACCGTATACGAACAGGATCCTCGACGATATTACTGTCTTGCCCCTGCCACGTCAGCCGAGACCTAATTCTATATATATGGGACGTTGTTGAACTGCAG
Source organism: Thymus mandschuricus (assembly GCA_029379335.1). Taxonomy (NCBI): domain Eukaryota; kingdom Viridiplantae; phylum Streptophyta; class Magnoliopsida; order Lamiales; family Lamiaceae; genus Thymus; species Thymus mandschuricus. The sequence continues at coordinate 18,387,297 of CM057082.1, read as the reverse complement.
AACCTTTCACAACCTTCAAAATTTTCCATTCTCGTGCAAGATCTGCGCCTCTGCAAACTCACGAGTCTCAACACTTTTTCGACGTTAAAACTCCGTTCAAAAACTCCCAAATCCTTACCATGGGTAAGAAGAAGAAATCCGAGACGATGGAGCAATTTTTGGCCGGAATCGAAGCACACATCAACGTCGAGCCCCATCTTGATCCAGTACTTGTCGAAGAAGAAGGTTTCTTCCGCAAGGCCGTGACCACGGCCGGCATGTGGAAGTTCGTGATGGCGACACCCTCAAAGATTTTGGCCAAGGCAGTGGACGAACTTCTGCTAAACTTGAGGGAAGGTCAGAACATTTCAAGTTTCACAGACCCGGAGAACGGAGAACCGGTGGAGGTAGATTTGAGTGACCTCATCGGAGCCTTCAACCTGTCGGAGATAGGAGCAGACTCACTCCTAAAAATGGGACTATCACCGAGTGTTGAGTACGCTCGATTCGCAGTGGATGATGCTGAGGAGGACATGAAGAAAGCCAGCATCAGATCTGATTTGAAGGCCCCGTTCAAACAAATCTGCGAGCTCTTCTCCAAGAGTATCGCATGTTACGTCGAAAATTTGGGCCAACTTTCCGAAGTCAAGGCGCTCGCAACCTCGGTCATCGTCGACAGTATGACCGGGAGGAAATTCAATTGGCACGGTTGGTTTCTCAACCAAATCCGCGAGCTGGCCAAGGATTTCATGTTCATGAGGGGAAGCACGGACCAAATACTGCGTAGTGGAAAGCTCAAGTTTTTCGCGAGGCTTTACGTTGCACTGGAGGAAAAATATCCAGGCAAGGTGTGGCCGGAATCTGACGCCACGAAGTACAACAAATCTTCCATATTCTATGACCAATGGAGGTCCGACAGAAAACTCATCGACGAGGGACTTCTCGATGTTGAAGTGCCCGAAGCTAGACCAGTTGCCGAAAGGCAAGCTGAAGTGAGCCAAGCTAAGCGAGTCGCTTCACCCGGGAAGCGAGCTGCGCCCAAGCGAGGCAAGAAGAAAACGAAGCAAGTTTCTTTACTCTTTCAAGAAAGCGAGGCGGAGGAGCAGCCGCTTGAGGACGTTGAAGTGACTCAACCCCAACCCTTACCCACTAAAACTCAAACTCCCCAACCTAAAATAATCCAAACACCCCCAGTCCAAACCCAAACCCAGCCACCACCAGAAACCCAAACCTCCTCTACTACTCAACCACAATCCCAGAAATCACCCTATTCCCCAGTTGAAGAAGAAACTGGCTCTTCATTTCAAATCCCCTCAATCCCATTGCTCAGCACAGATCCTGCTGCTGCATTTTCCATCTTCCAACCTACCCAAACCCAGCAAACACAATCACCACCAAAAGAAGCCATCCAAATCTCTGAAACCCCCGAAGCCACATCATCTTCCCTATCCCCCTCGACATCGGCAGCCACAGCCGATACCGCCCAAACTGCCGGTGAACTCACCATCATCCCACCATTCGCACCTCCTACCGTCACTGCAGAAATGCAGGCTATCGATCGCTACATCAAGGATCGAGAGCAAGCTGCAGAGACTATCAATCTTTGCTACTCCAACATTCCGTGGACTGACGAGTTCTACACCCAGACCGTCGACTTCCTGACTTACATCACATACCGCGGGACGGAGTACTACAAGATATTCAGACTCCTTAAAGCCTTCAAAGAGGAAGAACTCATCCAGTTGGAGGCCAAGCTGCTCAACTTCATTGGAGAGAATGGCTTTCATGCCTTTCTTGATGGCACCAGCTTCTGGGACAAGTTGGATGCGAAGATAAAGCAAACTTATCCAACCGCTTTGATCCCCAAGCGAGTGCCAACTCCCCACGAGCAGCAGCTTATCAATGAACATGCAGAGGAAGTGGAGGCGAAGGAGGTGGAAATCTCGAACCTTCAAAGTGAGATCTCCAAGAAGGACGAGGAGGTGAACAGGAGGGTAGTGGAGGTCAAGAGTCTTCGTGAAGACTTTGACAGAAAGAAGGCAGAATTGGAGGCAAAGGTGGATGAGAAAGGGAAGTTATTGGAGGAGAAGGAGAAGGCGTTGGAGGCGCATGTGAAGCTGGTGGGAGAACAGGCCAAAAACATCACCGAACTCAAGGACTCGCTTGACACGGAAAGGAGTCGCTTGAGGGAGGTAAATGCCAATCTTATCGCAATTGGCAAGGAAAAGAAGGAATTGGAAAAGGAGGTCAAGGAGTTGAAGAAGAAGATAGAGGAGAAGGATGGAGATTTGGTGATGAAGGGGAGTGAATTGCTCAGCTCTAAGAAAGCCCTCGACACTCTCCAAAATGAAATGAAAATGCTCAAACTGGAGAGAGAGGAGGAGAAGGGAGAGCTTGAGAGCCGAAGGAGGAGTGCGCAAGCCCTTGATCTGAAGAGTGCAGAATTGTCCATCCTACTCGAGAAGGTCAAGAGCCTGGGAGAAGCTTACACCGAGAAGGTTGCTGCAGGAGTCGGATTTCATCTCTCTCTAAATCAGAGAGAAAGAAGTCTCAAAACAATGAAGGCAGAGCTTGAAGCGGCCCAGGAATTCTGGTACTTCAATCTGCAGGAGGAAAGGAGGAGAATGAAGGATGAGATTGAAGCGGAGCTGGACGCTTGCTTCAGAGAAGTGGAGCCATTGGAGAGGATGATGGTATCTGTCGTTGAAAGGGAGAAGCAGTGCAAGTACCTGCTAGATGAAATTTCAATGAAAACAGCAGATATTGTACTGTCTGAAGAACACATTTTTGTGACACGTGCTGAGAAGATGCTTCATGCCGTTTTTAATAAATTTGAGGAACTTCGCCAATCCCTCACTGGACATACAATCACCCCAACCCCCGGCAGTGATGATGCCAAAAAGGGGGAAGGACAAGTGAAGGAAGGAGGTGTTGGAGGTGCCGGAGGAAGTGGAGTTGCGATGGAGTTGATTGAAGGGGGAAGCAGTGGTGTTGGAGGTGAGGAGGAGGAATTAGATGACGAAGCGAGGGCCTCACGTGCAAAGAAGGGCAAAGTAAAGCTCACTGAGGAGGAGCTAATGAAGAAGCCCAAAGAGCCCCGCAGGCCAAATGAGGAAAAAGTACTAGGCGCTTCAATCGCACGTCATCCTCCTGTTGTGGTGCTGACCAAGGAGCAAAGGACGAAGCAAATCGCGGAGGATGAAGCCATAGCTCGGGAATTGGAACGCCAATTTGAGTTAAAAAGACTAACTGCTGCAGGTTCTTCAGGATCTAAAGCACCCGCTTCAGCCGCCGCACCCGCTTCAACTACCGCACTCACTTCAACGACTGTAGGAGCCACTTCATCTGCTCAAGCAGTCGTCCCTCCAAAAGCTACAGAAACAAAGAAGGACATGCCGCCTCCCCCACCACCAAAGCAAGAATTGAAGCGAACTGCTCCGGAAACAAAAGGAGATGACCCCGCAGCCAAGCTCCAAAAGGCCAAGCAGGCAGTCGCTTCAAGGGTTGAGAAACAGGAGAGAAGGAGGAAGAGAGGAGAGGAAGGAAATGACGAAGTGGAGAAGGAGAGGAGGATAAAGGCCAAGCGACTCCAAGTCATTGACGGCCGGATCGAGGAACACTTCAATGAAGTGAGACTCATCCAGTCCGCCATTGTTCGAAGTGCCTTTATTCCATTCATGCCGGAAGAGTCTGAAGCTTGCGAGGCCCAAACAATATTTGATGCATGCAATGTAACAGTTAAAGAGATGGTCAAGTCTGGTCGCTACCCCCGCAAGGAGGAACAAGACTACATTCGTAAGTGACTCAACGAAAAGCTTCCAATCTGGAACAGCGAGTCGGGAGCAAAGTTTAAAGCTATCATGGCTGGGCTATCGAGCAGGTCGGAAGAGGAGTTGGTTAAGCACAGGAATGAGCATCCAGATGCAAGGGAGATTGAGGACTTCATCCCAAGAGATCTTCGTGATCAGTGGCTACTCTACAAAGAGCTTTTCATCAAAGCTTACTATTATTGGGAAGTAGTGCCGCTTCAAGATCAGTGCTCTAGGATAAGTGCCCTCAGCAACTTCTTGTGCGCATATGATGAGAAGATGCGACGAAAGATCTTCACTACGGCAGAGCTTGCAGAACCCAAGCCTCTAATCATCAAAGTGCCAGCACTGAAGGACTTCCCCATGCCTTATCATCCCGGCACAGACATTCCAGACAGAGGAATAATTGATGAAGAAGTAAATGAAGCCTTCAGACTGGAAAGCGGATGGAGGAGACCAAGTATCCATACTGTTGGTACTATGGAGTCAAATGTCCTCTCTGCTTACGTTGATGTTGTTGACAAGAAGGAGGTGGAGACAGAGGAAGAGAAGGAGGAGAAGGATGAAGCTGCAGGAAATCCTTGAATTTCAAGCTTCATATTTTGTGAACTGATGTTCATCTATCTCATTTAAATTTCTGTCTTTCTTGTGTCATTTACTCGCTTTGTGAGTGACTTTATTCTTTTTGCTACAAACTCAAATAATTTAACCGAAAAAAAAGGGAAAGGAACTTAAAAGAAAAATACAAACGAAGCTGCAAAGGAAGCAGTCGCTTGAAGTTCTTTCCACGGTTAGATAGACTAGATTTCAATAATCTTAAGTCTTTGGGTTTTGGCATCATCAAAAAGGGGGAAATTGTTGGGAATTGTTAAGGACGAACATGTTAAGGGGGAACTTATTAGGGACATTTTAAGAAATGATATATTGTTTTGATTTGATCCCAAAACCCCAAGTGTCCTGTTCCCAAGCGACCCACTTTGATGTAGAAAATAGGTTAGAATTTTTCTAAGCCTAAACTGTTAAGACGGCTTTGATTAGCTTAGGTTTTTAGACTGCAGAATTTTCAAGTGAAGGCCACTCACTTGAGTGTGTTTTCCAAGCGAAGCGAGTCTACCAAGCCGAAGTGAAGCGTGCAGAAGCTAGCAAGCGAAGCGAGCGCTACAGTGGAATCGAAGCGAGTCCACCAAAGCGAAGCGAAGCGAGCGCTACAAAGGAAAGTCAAAGCGAGTCAACGCGGGTCAACATTTACAAAAGCAGTTTCTCGGGAAATTTATTTCCCAAGCGACCCGCTACAGTATGACCTTGAAGCGACTCACTTCAGAGCAGCCGCTACAACTTCAAAAGCGAAGCGAGCCATCACCTACTAGAAAGCGACAGCACAACTCCCGCCCATATTTTGAACTCCAGTCAATAAAGAGATCGATGCATTAATTACGAGATCTCCACGTGTCGAAACCGGAGTGGAGTAGAGGAGTTGACTGCCAGGCCGACCGGGCGCCGCAACAGTACTGAGTCGCTCCAGTTACTGTTGAAATTGGAGTTTCGCCATATTTGGCAAACAAACAAACTGGCGCGCCTGAAAAGCTATCCGCCTGTGCAAGTACTGTCGAGAGGAGGAGAGACAAAGCCACCTACCAAGCAACGGTACTCGGCATCTCTCCGCCTATAAATAGTGAAGGATCACAACGTGAAGAAGTAGAACACTACTTGAGCATTCGAGCCTACTGCAAACAAACACTCCCAGCATTCAAGCATCTTCGAGTCTTTGTTTCAAGTGTTCTCCGAGTTTCCAGTTCATCGGAACTCGTCTTCACAACCTTCACACCTAGAATCTAAGCCCACTTCAAATATCCAAGCTTAGAAGAAGAACTCTAGCCATCTTTGCATCTACTGTAAAGAGTTCTTCATAGTGTGTTCGTCAACCAAAAACCCTAACCCTAAAGTTTGTCTGTTAGGTTTTTGAGTGTCGTCGTTAGGTTGTTTTATCCAAGGCTCTACTTTCCTCGATCATAGAATTAGATCCAAGCTTGCACTTACCTCATTCGTGTAAAGCTCGATCGAAGCTAGGCTGTAAGGAGAGCCTGCAATTTCCCTGTCTGTGTTTGACTGAAGCGAGTGAAGCTTCCAGTCTTGTCTAGGTTTTTGGTGTGAACAAGAAATCACCCAGTGTCAGACAGATCCAAGCGAGTGAAGCTCGATCTTGTCTCAGGCTTTTGAAGAGCCCGTAATCTTCAAGTTCTTGAGTGAAGAGAACGAGTTGCCTAGTGCAACAAAGTGGACGTAGGAGCTTTATCTCCGAAACCACTATAAATCTGGTGTCGTATCTCTCTAACCCTAATCTTTCTATGTTGGGAATTGTTAAGGACAAACATGTTAAGGGGGAACTACATGGGACATTTTAGAAATGAAGTGTCTTGTTTTGATTTGATCCCAAAACCCCAAGTGTTCTGTTCACAAGCGACCCATTTTTGATATAGAAAATAGGTTAGAATTTTTCTAAGCCTAAACCCCAAGTGTTTTTCGAGTTTCCAGTTTATCGGAACTCGTCTTCACAACCTTCACACTTATAGTCTAAGCCCATTCCATATCCAAGCTTAGAAGAAGAGCTCTAGCCATGTTTGCACTTATTGTAAAGAGCTCTTCATAGTGTGTCGTCGTAAACCAAAAACCCTAATCTGTTTGTTAGGTTGTTCTGTTCGTTGTCGTTAGGTTGTTTCGATCCAAGGCCCTTCTTTCATCGATTGAAGAAGCCTCGATCATAGAGTCTAGATCTAAGCTTGCACTTACATCGTTTGTGTGAAGCTCGATCGAAGCTAGGCTGTAAGGAGAGCCCGCAATCTCCCTGTCGTTGGACTGAAGCGAGTGAAGCTTCCAGTCCAGTTTATGTTTTTGGTGTGAACCCGGAATCACCCAGCGTTTGTCAGATCCAAGCGAGTGAAGCTCGATCTTGACCAGGCTTTTGAAGAGCCCGTAATCTTCAAGTTCTTGAGTGAAGAGAACTATTGCCGAGTGCAACAAGTGGATGTAGGAGCGTTATCTCCGAACCACTATAAATCTCTGTGTCGTATCTCTCTAACCCTAAACTCTTTACTTGTTTGATTATTCATTGCATATTGCATCTAATCAAACATAATCTGGAAATTTTTAAATACTTAGGAAAGATTATAGCTCACCGAATTCCGCACAAAGAGTTAAGTCTCACTCTTGATCAAGCTCTAAGCTTAGGTCGAGAGATTCGTGATTGCTTCAGATCTAGCTCTCGGCTAGGTCTTAGTATTTCAAAAAGCAATTTACTTCATACTCTGAGTTAAGGATTTGAAGTTGAAAAACTTCAAAATACGTATTCACCCCCCCCCCCCCCCCCTCTACGTATTTTTCCTATAACAAATCGGGACCAACAAGTGGTATCAGAGCAGCGGTTCTTTCGAGCCACTGCTTTGCATATCCGAAGCGAGTCCCCACTCGCTTCATGTTGTCTCACTTAACTGGATCCTATTTCCTAAGTGCATCAAAAACTCACCCACGCATACTGCATTTACTACTAACTGTTTACCATGAATGCTTCTAGTCTTCCACAGTTCTCTATCGAAGGAAATGAGATCTGGAGCTTCCGTGTTGAAAGCTTCCTATGCTCTATACATGATCGTATGTGGGAAGTCATAGAAGATGGACCGATTGCTATCAAGAAAAGCATCACTGTGGATGTCCCAGCAGCAGAAGGCCGAGCAGCCCACGTTCGACAACAGCTCGTGGACAAGGACAAAGATGAGTACAACTCAAACGACTTCAAGATCGCCAATCTAGACAAAATCGCACACCACACGATGCAGAGCACCGTGTCCGACACCTATCTACTGAGAAGGAAGTGCGCAACTGCCAAAGATATGTGGGAAACCCTAGCCCTCATTTCTCAAGGCACAGACAAGATTAAAGAGAACAAGCTTGCCGTACAGATGCGGGTGTTTGAAAATCTGGTGATGAAGTCAGGAGAGTCCATCGACGCCTTCGAGCTGAGAGTTACCAACATCACTGCAACTCTCAACTCACTTGGGAAGGAACTCACAGACAAGGAAGTAAACCTCAAAATAGTCCGTGCTCTCACGAGGAAGTGGCAGACTATGAAGGAGCTTTACCTAGCTACCAAAGATCTGACGAAGCTCACGCCAGAAGTGCTGTTCTCCGAGCTCAAAGCCCATGAATTCAATCTGAATCGAATGAGCCTCAACGACGAGGATGAAGCTCCCACGACATCAAAAGGAGTAGTTTTCAAAGCTGCCGAAGGACCAAGCGAGCAATTGCCAGCCAAGATGTCAAGGGAAGAGCTTGAAGAGCAGATCGCATTCTTGGCGAAGAACTTCAACAAGATGAACTCGCGTGTAGGCAAATACAAAAGATTCTACAAGCAGTACAAGGGGAGGAGCACTGATGCTCGAGACGGAAAAGGGAAAAGAGAAGAAACGACCAAACCGATCCCGCGCGACATGATGGAAGTGGAATGCTACCACTGCCACAAGATGGGCCACTACAAATCCGATTGCCCAAAGCTCAGTGCCAAAGAGCGCGAGGAATTGAAGGCCAAGAGGGATGCTCCCAGGAGAGCGCTCGTAGCGAGTGAAATGCCGGTCACTTCAACTGAAGATTTGTCAAGCGACTCCGATGCATTTACAGATCCTAACTCAAGTGAAGGAGGGGATCTAGGACTCATGGCGCTCACCGATGAAGAAACTGGGGAGGTATTCTTTTATCCTTCAATTACTTCAATTACACTAGCACACACTGTAAATGAGGAAGCTCAATCCTTAACATGGAGTGAGTTACTTGACAAGCACCATAAATTGTCAAGTGACCACGAAGTGTTACAACAAGCTTTGTCTCAAAGCGAGAAGGAGAACCGTAAGCTAGCCACAGAGCTTGACCATGTCAAACTGAATCTAAGGGCTATGACTAGTAAGTTCGAGGATCTCTTTGCTAGACAACAAAGCTTGGAGGAAAGGTATGAAACCCAGTCCGCTCTAGTTGCCAACTTGAACAAAGCCTCATATGCTAGGCAGGCACTAGAGGGCTCGCTTCTGCCTTTTGGTAGAAAAGCTGGCCTCGGATATGAGGGTGGACCTCCCAAGCCCACTGTCTTTGTTGGTGCATCTCACACTACACCATCAGTCACTTTGGATGTGCCCACTGCCTCCAAAGCGACCACTAACAAAGACAAAGGCAAAACGGCTGAGAACCCTAAAAGAAAGCCTATGAAGATGTCTATATCTTTAAGGGCAGATCCTAAGGGCAAGCAAAATTCAACAGTCCCTAGCACTCAAAATGCTAAAGCTTACCAATCCAAGGGTAATGGGAAAACTGTTGAAGCTTCTAAGTCTCAAGCTAAGACACGAGAGACAAAGGATCTACCTCCTAAAAAGAGGAGTAATGTCTATGTGTCACGTTATCCGGACTGGAGATGGTCCAACCGGACTAACGTTGAGGGGGAAGATTTTGAAGCTTTCACTAGGTTGCTTCAGATTCCCAAGGTTTATCAAGCGAGTCGGGGTCAAAACCCCAGTTTGACCGCTTCGAGGAAACCAAGCGAGCCGCTTCGACAGACTAGAAACCCTAAGTCAGTCTCTAAACCCGTAGCTAATCCGAAGCGAGTCGCTTCAGGATATAAGCAAAGTAGGAAGAGCATAGGTAGGTCTGAAGCGAGTCGCTACCCCTCTTGCACACACTGTTGCACGTGTGAAGCTGCTTCAAAGCAGAGATCACAGTTTTCGAAGGTCGAGAAGCCCAAAACACAAGCTTCATCTCAAAAGAGAGTGAAGCAAGTGTGGGTGCCTAAGGGAACTAACCTGCAAGGACCCAAACTGATTTGGGTACCAAAATCTGTCTAATTACAGGTGAGCACTGTGGATCCCATGCCATGTGAGGGTCAACAAGTATGGTACTTGGACAGTGGATGTTCAAGGCACATGATCGGCATGAAAGCTCTACTTCACGACTACATAGAGAAGAAGGGTCCACATGTTACCTTTGGTGACAACTCTCGAGGAAGCACCAAGGGATACGGCGCACTGAAAGTCGGAAAGATCACAATTGAAGAAGTTTCCTATGTGGAAGGACTCAAGCACAATCTGCTGTCCATTTCACAGTTCTCTGATAAGGGATACCAGGTGGAGTTCATCTCCAACAAGTGCATTGTGAAGAGCAAGCTCACGTCCCAGGTTGCTTTGACTGGTATTAGACAAAGGAATGTCTATATTGCGCAATGGGACAGTTGCAAAGAGGAGACGTGCTTAGTGGCAAGGAGTGCTACGGAATTGGGATGGTTATGGCACAGACGCTTGACGCATCTCAACTTCAAACCATCAATCATCTAGCTCGCAAGGGTCTGGTGCAAGGCATACCCAACGAAGTCTTTGTTAAAGACCATCCATGCTCACCATGCCAACGAGGGAAGCAGACGAAGAAGCACTTCTCAAGTCTTGAGGAAGCTTCATCCAAGCGAGTGCTGGAGCTACTTCACATGGATTTGTTTGGACCAGTCACTCCAGTCAGTGTAAATGGAAGGAAGTACACTCTCGTTGTAGTCGACGACTTCTCTCGCTACACTTGGGTTGTATTTCTATTCAGTAAGAAGGAGACACTGTCCAAGCCACCGCTGCTGCTCAAGCGACTTGCTGTGGAGAAGAACCAAGCAATTGCCACCATACGCTCCGACAAAGGCACAGAGTTTTTAAACTCTACCATTGAAGCATACTGCACGGAGCATGGCATTGCACATCAAACCTCATCAGCATGCACACCTCAGCAGAACGGAGTTGCTGAAAGAAGAAATCGAATCATCAAAGAAGCCGTTCGCACCATGATTGCAGACTCAAAGCTTCCGATGAAGTATTGGGCTGAAGCTGCCAATACGGCATGCTACACACAGAATCGGACGCTTCTCAACAAACGGCACAACAAAACACCATATGAAATATGGACAGGGAGAATTCCTAACATATCTTATTTCCATATTTTTGGTTGTAGGGTCTTCATTCACAACAATGGGAAGTCGCAGTTGAAAGCCTTTGAAAGCAAAGCTGATGAAGGAGTATTCTTGGGATACTCTACATCTAGCAAAGCCTACAGAGTGTTCAACTGTAAAACCCTAATTGTGGAGGAATCACCCCATGTCGTATTTGATGAATCTTCTTTAAGTCTTCCACAGGAACAGGCTCAAGCGAATGAAAAGAATCAAAGCGAGGAACCCGCAAATCAACTCACTTGGGATGTGCTTGAAGAAGATGATGAAATCAAAGACTCAAGCGAGCAGATTCCCAAAGGAGAAGTCGAAGCTGCCCCCAAGTCACCTGAAGCGAGTGCAGGCCAAGCACCCAATCTAGTCGCTTCAGAAGAAGACGTTAGCGACCCGAATGAAGAAGAAGATGAAGCTGGCGGATCGAAGCGTGCATGGCTCAAAGATCACTCACCAAGTCAAATCATTGGAGATCCATCCAAAGGTGTAGTGACCAGAAGTCAAGTATTTGGAGAAAGTGCTATGTTTAGTTGCTTTCTCTCAAATATTGAGCCATCGTCCGTGGAGAAAGCACTAGCAGATTCAAATTGGGTGATTGCCATGCAAGAAGAGCTCAACCAGTTCACCGGGAACGATGTATGGTACCTCGTGGATCGTCCCAAGTTTCAGCATGTTATTGGCACCAAATGGGTGTTCAAGAACAAGATGGACGAGGACCACAATGTCATGAGAAACAAAGCTCGACTCGTTGCAAAGGGCGACTGCCAAGAGGAAGGGATCGACTTCGACGAGACCTTCGCTCCAGTGGCTAGGCTTGAAGCTATCAGATTGTTTCTAGCCTATGCAGCAGCCAAGAAGTTCAAAGTATATCAAATGGACGTGAAGAGCGCGTTTCTCAACGGAGAGCTCAAGGAAGAGGTGTATGTGGAGCAGCCATCGGGTTTCGAGCAAGGAGATAAGGTGTATCGGTTGAAGAAAGCCCTCTACGGGTTAAAGCAAGCTCCCAGAGCTTGGTATGATACATTATCTCAACTCCTAGTGGACAATGGATTCCACAAAGGGAAGATAGATCGGACTCTCTTCACCATCAATTATGGAGAAGATATGCTATGGGTCCAGATCTATGTGGACGACATCATATTTGGGTCACCAAACCAGTCGCTTAGCGAGAAGTTTGGGGAGCTGATGAAGACCAAATATGAGATGTCGATGATTGGCTTGATGAGCTGCTTTCTAGGTCTTCAAGTGAAGCAGCAGGATGATGGAATCTTCATCAACCAAGCCAAATACACTAGAGATATGCTTGCCAAGTTTGGTGTTCAACATGCTAAAGCTGTGAAAATTCCAATGAATACCAACTGGAAGATGGAGCCAGACGAAGAAGGAAAATCTGTGAATCCTACAGATTATCGTGCCCTAATTGGGTCACTTCTCTATCTCACTGCAAGTAGGCCAGATATTGCTTTTGCAGTCGGAGTCTGCGCTCGCTTCCAAAGCAACCCCAAGCACAGCCATCTTGAAGCTGCCAAAAGAATTCTTTGATATTTGAAGGGCACTGTTAATATGGGGCTGTGGTATCCAGCGGAAGACAATTTGGAGCTCACTGGATATTCAGATACTGACTATGGAGGGTGCCGAATTGATAGGAAGTCAACTTCGGGCACATGTCAGTTCTTGGGAAGCAAGCTGGTCTCATGGTTCTCGAAGAAGCAGACCAGTGTAGCCACTTCAACAACAGAAGCCGAATATATGGCCGCAGGAAGCTGCTATACTCAAATCCTATGGCTTCGTCAACAGTTGAAGGACTACAGAGTTGAAGCGAATGAAATTCCAATCTTCTGCGACAACAACAGTGCCATATGTATTTCGCAGAATCCAGTACTTCACACCAGATGCAAGCATGTGGAAATCCGACATCACTTCATTCGTGATCATGTCGAGAAGAAGGATATCAAGCTCGAGAAAATCCATACCGATCTCCAGCGAGCAGATATCCTCACCAAGCCTCTAGCTGAGTCTCGCTTCAACCAGCTATGCATGGAATTAGGGTTACTAGACCCTGGTGAAGAGTGCTAGTTTCCGGATGCACAAAGGAGTGCTCACTTGTCTTCAAGTGTCACTCGCTTTGAATCTTCACCAACTCAAGCGAGTCACTTCAAAATTCCACTTGCTTGAAGAAGGAGAGACAAGGTGGAGAAAGGTGGAGTGTTGGAAGACGTTCCCTACCCGCTTACAGGAATTGTTAAGCCATTGGTTAAGGGGGAACTATTGATTGCTCTCGGAGTAATCTACTTCCAAAGCGAGCAAGGAAAGCTGCTACCTAGCCTAAGATTCCTAGCGAGTGGGTATAAAAACTCGCAAGTGCCGTTTCTAGTAACGGTTGTGGGGTCTTTTATCGGGCCTTCCCACGTAAAAATGTTGAAAGCTTAGGTAGGGCTGGCACCTAGACCTTGCGTCCTCTTCCCATCTTTCCGCCGAAGAGGAGCATGTCTTCTTATCTTCTTCATCGTGGATAAACATTCACTCATTACTCACTCTTCATTGAAGTGAGCTGCCGAGTGTTTACTCATTCTTCTTGAATTTTGCCTCGCTTCAACAAACGCTAGTTTGGGCAAAGCGAGTCGATTGCAAATTCATTCTGTAGATCTTTAGAGGAAGATTGAAGAGCTACCTTTTGCTTACAAAGGTTGCAGGGCTGGTGACATGCCTCTGCGTAAAAACGAGATTGTCTTGTCAGAGCATTCTCATTGTCATCCTGTCCTATTCTGCTCTGAGATAAGGACTTGTACTCATCCCTCATTCGTCGTGAATAAGTAAACTTACGTGAAGCTCCCTTCGGGTTGTAGTAAGCTTGTGTACTATATTCATTTTCTCCCCCATTCACTTCGATGGAGGATTCTCTAATTCGTAGAGGAAGATGAATGCCATGAAGACCAAGTTCAACAAATGTAGCATACAACTGGTGGTATCAACAAGCTACAAGCTAAATCATTAAGTGATGCCAAGGAGCTAAATGAAGTCTACATATTTTGGTATCAATCTCCTACGAAGTGAGATTGACTGGTAAGTGTTTCAATTTTAAGTACACTAAGTGAGCCGAAGCGTGCTAGAAACCTTCACTCACTACGTGGAGAATATGAAATGAATCTGACACAAATACAAAGAGGAAAACATTCTTGTTTATCCTCGAAGTATGTAAGTCAGAAACATTTTAAATTAAGCAAAGAAATTTTATTTCTTTATTCCAGTCGCTACAAATGGCGAAGCGAGTGCCAAGTCACTTCGCAAGTCATCGCAAGCGAGTGCGGAACAGTCACTCAAGCGAGTACTCCGCAAGCGAGAAAAAGCCAAAGCGGCCCAACTCGAAGCAAGCGGATACGAAGCGAGTATGAGCTGTCTGCACTCGAGTGCAATTTTACTTTTTACTTTGCATTTAATGCAGAATCAGGTACAAACGAAAATAACGGGCGCGTGGTTCACACTTTTGAATTTGAAGCGGGAAAAGTCGAACCACATCCAGCCGTCGAATCCCAACAGTCCCAGATTTGTAGCCGTTGGATCTGCGCCGTATAAGACAAACCAATCACAGGAGGCCACGTGGAGAGGTGAGTCAACTTGGCGATGCACTTTTACTGTGATGACGCCGGACACATCAGATCCATCACCGCACGTCCGCCGCCTACCTACAGGATCTTCACCGATATTACTATCTTGCCCCTGCCACGTCAGCCGCAACCTAGCTCTATAAATATGAAACTTCGCAGAACGGCAGAACCTTTCACAACCCTAAAAAATTGCCATTCTCGTGCTTAGATCTGCAACTTCTGCAACTCACGAGTCTCAACCCAGTCTCACCTCAGTTTTCATTCATAAATCTCCGTTCAATCTCTCTCAAATTTTTCATCATGGGAAAGAAGAAGAACACTGAGACGATGGAGGAATTTCTCACAGAGGTCGACAAGCACATCAACGTCGAGCCTCATCTCGACCCGACAGTCATCGAGAAGGATGGATTTTTCCGTAGGGCCGTGATCACGGCCGGCCTATGGAAATTTGTAACTACGGTGCCGACGAAGATCTTGGCGTAGGCGGTGGCCGAGATTCTTCTAAATATGAGAAAAGGCCACAACACATCATCTTTCTCCGATCCACAGAATGGAGAACCGGTGGAGGTGGATTTGAGCGATCTCATCGGCGTGTTCGACTTGCCAAAGGAAGGCGGAGACTCCCTGTTGGAGTTGGGTCTTTCGGCCGGAGTTCAATATGGTCGATTCGCCGTCACCGGAGCAGAACCAAACTTCAAGGAGGCCAGTATCCGTTCAAACTTGAAGGCTCCATTCAACCATATCTGCGAGCTCTTTTCAAAGTGCGTCGCAGGCTACGTCGGAACCCTGGAAACACTCTCAGAAACGAAGCTGTTCGACACCACCATCATCGTCGACAGCCTTACCGAAACTAGGTTCAACTGGCATGGTTGGTTTCTCAACCAGATTCACGAAGCTGCTGAAGATTTTGCATTTGTGAAAGGAAGCACCGATCAGATTCTCCGCAAGGGGAAGC
Source organism: Thymus mandschuricus (assembly GCA_029379335.1). Lineage (NCBI taxonomy): Eukaryota > Viridiplantae > Streptophyta > Magnoliopsida > Lamiales > Lamiaceae > Thymus > Thymus mandschuricus. The sequence goes on along the minus strand of CM057082.1, from coordinate 18,371,946 downwards.
TGAAATTCTTCTCTAGGCTGTCTGCTGCCTTGGAGGAACGATATCCGGGCAAAGTTTGGCCGGAATCCGACGTTGCTGTCTACAACAAGCACACGGTATTCTATGACAAGTGGAGGAAAAACAAAATTCTGATAGATTTGGGACTTCTCGAGGTTGTAGTGCCTGGAGCGAGACCAGTTGTCGAAAGACAAGCTGAAGTAAGCCAAGCTAAGCGAGTCGCTTCACCCGGGAAGCGAGCTGCACCCAAGCGAGGCAAGAAGAAGATGAAGTGAGTCATTTCACTCGTCCAAGAAAGCGAGGCGAAGGAGCAGCCGCTTGAGGACGTTGAAGTGACTCAACCCCAATCCTCACCAATCAAAATCCAAACTCCCCCACCCCAAGTCCAAATCCAATCACTTCAAACCCAAACCCAGCCTCTACCTGAAACCCAAGCATCTTCAACTGCCCTACACCAATCCCAAAAATCACCCCTATCCCCACATGAAGAAGAAATTGGTTCTTCATTCCAGATACCCGAAATCCCTCTACTCCATGTAGACCCAATCGAAGCCTACACCATCTTTCAACCTATCCAAACCCAGCAAACACAACCACCACCTACTGAAGCCATCCAAATATCCGAAACCCCTGAAGCCTCATCATCTTCCCAATCCCCCTCGACATCGGCAGCTACAGCCGATACCGCCCAAACTACCGGTGAACTCACAATCATCCCTCAATTCGCACCTCCCGCAGTCACTGCGGAAATGCAGGCAATCGATCGTTACCTCAGGGATCGAGAGCAATCTGCAGAAACCATCGACCTTCGCTACTCCAACGTCCCATGGACCGACGAGTTCTACACCAAGACCGTCGATTTCCTAACCTACATCACCTACCGTGGGACGGAGTATTACAAGATATTCAGACTCATGAAGGCCTTCACAGAAAATGAGTTGATTCAGTTGGAGGCCAAGCTGCTGAACTTTATTGGCGTAAGCGGCTTCCATGACTTCCTTGATGGCACCAGTTTCTGGGATAAGCTGGATGCGAAGATAAAGGAGGCCTATCCATCCGCTTCGATCCCGAAGCGAGAGCCAACCGCCCGCGAGAAGCAGCTGATCAGAGATCATGCGGAGGAGATGGAGGTGAAGGATGCAGAGATCGCTAGCTTACATAGCGAAATAACCAGGATGAGTGCTGAGATGAAAAAGAAGGCGGAGGAGGTCATTAGTCTTCATGAAGACTTTGACAGGAAAAAGGGGGAACTGGAGGGAAAAGTGGAGGAAAAGGAGAGGTTATTGGAAGAAAAGGAGAAGGCGCTGGAGAAACAGGTGAAACTGATTGGAGTCCAGGAGAAAACCATTGCTGAACTCAAGCAGTTGCTTGATGCGGAGAGAAGTAGACTAAAAGACTTAAACAGCAAGATGGTCAATTTGGAGAAGGAGAAGAATGCTATGATCTCAAGTAACAAAGAAGAGATGGAAAAAGTCTCTAACTATGCTGAAAAGATGATAAGATGTATGGAGGATAAGGATGGAGAATTGGTCATGATGAATTGCAAAATGACTCGAGCTGCAATTCAGATAGCCGCCCAAGCAAAAGAGATTGATTCGGTCAATCTAAAGAAGTCGGAGCTGGCGCAGCAAATTGATCAAGCACAGGAGAGGGCCAGTGAATTTGTGGTCAGAATTGCTGAAGCTGCCCAACTCCGCGTGACTCTCAACAACCAAGAAAGCGAGATAGCTACTGCAAGGGCAGAACTTGAAGCTTCTCAGGACTTCCTTAATCTCACGATCGAGGAAGAGCGCAAGCAAATTCGTGAGGAGATCGAAGCGGAGCTGGCAGCTCGCTTCAGAGATGTTTAGTCACTGGAAAGGTTGATGGTCTCAGTGACGGAGAGGGAGAAGCAGTGCAAGTATCTGCTTGATGAAATCTCGATGAAAACAGCAGATATTGTACTATCAGAAGAACACATTTTTGCAACCCGTGCTGAAAAGATGCTTCATGCCCTGTTCAACAAATTCGAGGAGCTTAGCCAATCCATCTCTGGAAAGACAATCGCCCCAACCCCCGGCAGTGATGATGCTAAAAAGGGGGAAAGACAAGTGAAGAAAGGAGGAGTTGGAGGTGCAGGAGGAAGTGGAGTTGTGATGGAGTTGATAGAAGGAGGAAGGAGTGGTGTTGAAGGTGCGGAGGACGTGTTAGATGATGAAGCGAGGGCTCTGAGTGCAATGAAGGGCAAAGTAAAGCTCACGGAGGAGGAGCTGATGAAGAAGCCCGAGGAGCCCAGCAGGCCGATTGAGGAAAAGGTGCTTGGTGCTTCAATCGCACGTCATCCTCCTGTTACGGTGCTGACCAAGGAGGAAAGGCGGAAGCAGATGGAGGAAGATGAGCCCATGGCTCGGGAGATTGAGCTCCAATTTAATTTGAAAAGACAAATTGCTGCAGGTGCTTTAAGTTCCAAAGCGCCCGCTTCAGCTGCCGCGCCCGCTTCAACAGCCGCACTCACTTCAACAACTGCAGGAGTCACTTCATCTGCAGTTGTCCCTCCGAATGCAACCTCGAAGAAAGACATGCCGCCTCCCCCTCTACCGAAGCAACCATTGAAGCGAACTGCTCCAGAAACGAAAGGAGATGACCCAGCGGCCAAGCGCCAAAAGGTCAAGCAAGCAGTTACTTCAAGGGCCGAGAAGGAAGAAAGAAGGAGGAAGAGATGAGAGGAAGGAAGGAGCGAAGTGGAAAAGGAAAAGAGAATAAAGGCCAAGCGACTTCAAGTCATTGACGGCCGGATCGAGGAACACTTCAATGAAGTGAGACTCATCCAGTCCGCCTTAGTTCGAAGCGCCTTTGTTCCGTTCATGCCGGAGGAGTCCGAAGCTTGCGAAGCTCAAGCTCTGATCGACGCATGCAATGTAACTGCTGAGGAGTTGGTCAAGTCTGGTCGCTACCCCCGCAAGGAGGAACATAACTACATTCGCAAGCGACTCAACGAAAAGCGTCCAATCTGGAGCGGCGAGTCAGGAAAGAAGTTCACTGAGATCATGACTGAACTATCTAGCAGGTCGGAAGAAGAGCTGGCCAAGCAGAGGAATGAGCATCCGGACGCCAGGGAGATTGAGGACTTTATCCCAAGAGATCTGCGCGATATGTGGCTATACTACAAGGATCTGTTCATCAAAGCTTACTATTACTGGGAGGTAGTGCCACTACAGGATCGTTGCTCTCGGATAAGTGCTCTCAGCAACTTCCTCTGCACGTACGATGAGAAGATGCGACGGAAGATCTTCCCCACAGCAGAACTGGCTGAGCCCAAACCGTTGGTCATCAAAATTCCAGCACTGAAGGACTTCCCCATGCCTTCTCATCCAGGCACGGACATTCCAGATAGAGGAGTCATAGATGAGGAGGTGAATGAAGCGTTCAAACTGGAAAGTGCTTGGAGGAGGCCAAGTATCCACACTGTGGGTACTATGGAATCAAGAGTTCTATCTGCTTATGAGGATATTGCTGACAAGAAGAAGGAAGAGGAGAAAAAGAAGAAGGAGGAAGAGGAAGAGAAGGAAGGGGCTGCAGGAAACCTTTGAGTTTCAAGTCTCTTGATATTTTGTGAACTGATGTTCATATATTCCAATTTCAATTCTGTCAAAATGTGTCATTTACTCGCTTTGTGAATGACTTTACTCTTTGCTACAAACTCAAACAATTTAACCGAAAAAAAAAGGGAAAGGAACTTAAAAGAAAATCACAAACGAAGCTGCAAAGGAAGCAGTCGCTTGAAGTTCCCTTCACGGTTAGATAGGCTAGATTTAATTTTAACTAAGTCTTTGGGTTTTGGCATCATCAAAAAGGGGAAAATTGTTGGGAATTCTTAAGGACAAACGTGTTAAGGGGGAACTACATGGGACATTTTAGAAATGAAGTGTCTTGTTTTGATTTGATCCCAAAACCCCAAGTGTTCTGTTCCCAAGCGACCCATTTTTGATATAGAAAATAGGTTAGAATTTTTCTAAGCCTAAACTGTTAGGTTGGCTTTGATTTGCCTAGGTTTTTAGACTGCAGAAATTCTAAGTGAAGGCCACTCACTTGAGTGTGTTTTCCAAGCGAAGCGAGTCTACCGAGCCGAAGCAAAGCGTGCCGAAGAATAGCGAAGCGAAGCGAGCGCTACAGTGGAATCAAAGCGAGTCCACTAAAGCGAAGTGAAGCGAGCGCTAAAAAGAAAAGCCGAAGCGAGTCAACGCGGGTCAACATTTACTTAAGCAGTTTCTCGGGAAATTTATTTCCTAAAGCGACTCGCTACAGAAATGACCTTGAAGCGACTCACTTCGAAGCGGCCGCTACAACTTCAAAAGCGAAGCGAGCCACTACCTACCAGAAAGCGACAGCGCGACTCCCGCCCAGATTTTGAACTCCAGTCAACAACGAGATCATCGCATTAATTACGAGATCTCCACGTGTCGAAAGCGGAGTGGAGCAGCGGAGTTGACTGCCAGGCCGACAAAGGCGCCGCAACAGTACTGGCTCGTTCCAGTTACTGTTAGGTTTGTAAGTTAGCCACTTTTGGCAAAATGCCAAATCTGGGCGACTGAAAAGGTGCCAGCCTGCGCAAGTACTGTTGAGAGGAGGAGGGACAAGGCCACCAACCAAGCAACGGATCCCGGCCATCTCTCAACCTATAAATAGTGAAGGATGAAGACGTGAAGAAGTAAGAACACTACTTGAGCAGTCGAGCCTACTGCAAACAAACACTCCCAAGCTTTTGAGCAATCTTCGAGTCTTTGTTTCAAGTGTTCTCCGAGTTTCCAGTTCATCGGAACTCGTCTTCACAACCTTCACACTTATAGTCTAAGCCCATTCCATATCCAAGCTTAGAAGAAGAGCTCTAGCCATCTTTGCACTTATTGTAAAGAGCTCTTCATAGTGTGTCATCGTAAACCAAAAACCCTAATCTGTTTGTTAGGTTTTTGTGTTCGTTGTCGTTAGGTTGTTTCGATCCAACGCCCTTCTTTCATCGATTGAAGAAGCCTCGATCATAGAGTCTAGATCTAAGCTTGTACTTACATCGTTTGTGTGAAGCTCGATCGAAGCTAGGCTGTAAGGAGAGCCCGCAATCTCCCTGTCGTTGGACTGAAGCGAGTGAAGCTTCCAGTCCAGTTTAGGTTTTTGGTGTGAACCCGGAATCACCCAGCGTTTGTCAGATCCAAGCGAGTGAAGCTCGATCTTGACCAGGCTTTTGAAGAGCCCGTAATCTTCAAGTTCTTGAGTGAAGAGAATTGTTGCCGAGTGCAACAAGTGGATGTAGGAGCATTATCTCCGAACCACTATAAATCTCTGTGTCGTATCTCTCTAACCCTAAACTCTTTACTTGTTTGATTATTCATTGCATATTGCATCTAAACAAACATAATCTGGAAATTTTTAAATACTTAGGAAAGATTATAGCTCACCGAATTCCGCACAAAGAGTAAAGTCTCACTCTTGATCAAGCTCTAAGCTTAGGTCGAGAGATTCATGATTGCTTCAGATCTAGCTCTCGGCTAGGTCTTAGTCCCCTCTACGTATTTTTCCTATAACAAACCGGGACCAACATTCTACTTTGATTATTCATTGTACTGCATATAAACAAACTCAACTTGAAAGTTTTAATTACTTAGGAAAGAATTTTTAGCTCACCAAATTTCCGCATATACGAGTAAAGACTCCCTCTTGATCAAGTGCTCACTTCGGTCAAGCAGGCAAGCTACGTACTGTAGAGCTAGCTTCAGCTAGGTCTTAAGTTTGAAGCGAGCTCTTTACTTGTCACTCTGAGTTAAAGGGAAAAAGTTGAAAAACTTGAAATACGTATTCACCCCCCCCCCCCCCCCCCCTCTACGTATTTCCCTATTAACAAACCCGGACCAACAATTGAGGAGGTGGATAATATGGTGGAGGTTGAGAGTTGTAGGGATTTTGAGGAGGGTAGGGATTATTATATGGAGAGGGGCGACGATATTGAAAATTCGGGTTCGTACCTTGCCCTTGGGGTGGTGGCACGTAACCTTGGGCAGCATAGACATCGGCTCCTCCTTCATAAGTGGATGCTCCCATGTTGTGGCAAACCTCCTTGATGTGTCCCAACTCTCCACAAATCTCGCATTTGTCCGGCTTCCTCTCTTCCTCCTTCGGGGCTGGTGCACTTTGCTTTATCTTCAAGTTCTCGAGATCCCTATACATGTCGGCAATTTGCTTCTTCAAATCGGGGCTCATCGAGATTGCACTCGCCTCCACTTTCCTTGGCCTAGCTGATTTTTGTTGAGAACTCGCAGCGATCGTCTCAAATATCGTCTGCAACTCGTCAGCTGTCTTGACCGTTATGTTGCCTCCGGCCAAACTGTCCACCATGAACTGACAAGTCTGATTGAGGGCGTCGTAGAAATACTGCAAAAGCAACTCCGGTGCCATTTGATGATGAGGGCACTGTTGAAGTAGCTCTTGGAACCTCTCCTATGCTTCGTGAAATGGCTCATCGTTGTCTTGGGAGAAATTCATAATCTTCAACCGCACCTCTTGAGTCTTGCGGTTGGGATAGTACTTAAGCATGAACTTCTCGCACACCGCATTCCATGTGGCGAGAGAGTTGGCCGGGAGCGCCAAATACCACGACTTTGCTCTATCCTTCAAGGTGTACAGGAAGCACTTCATCTTCAAGTTGTCCTCCGTGAGTCCCGAGAGTGGGAAAGTTTGAACCACCGTGCAAAACTCTCGGATGAACGTCAAAGCATCTTCGTTGGGCAGCCCGTGGTAGGATGGGAGCAACGCCATGTGGTGAGGCTTAAGCTCATGATTCCTGACCGCTTCCGTTAGGACAATCGCCGAAATGGTGGCTGTGAATGTGGGGCGAGCAAAATCGCCCATGACTCTAGCTGTCATGGCTTCGGGCTCTGCAAATAACAAGACTAAACCAAAGTCTTGAGAATCGATCTCCTCCTTCTCCTTCGCGGCTAAAATCGCTTTCCTTTGATGGATGTTGTCGAAGTAGGGTGCTAAATTCCTTTCAAGACTTCGGCGACCATGCATAAACAACACTCAACAAAAGGGTTAAAAGCACCGAGTGGGAGAAACAAGAAAACCGAACAAACACAAATAAAAATAAAACAAATAAAAAAAATACTACACAATTAAACGCCTAAAGTTTTCCCCGGCAACGGCGCCAAAATTTGTTTCACTAAAAAGTGTTTGCAATAGAACAAAATCATATCATAGCCACTAGCAAGCAAAACCCAATGTCGAATCTCGAAGGAAAACTTAACAGGGCAAATAACTGTGTAGCAAAAACCTAATCTAGCCTAAAACTAAGAAAGCAAGTAAAGAATATTTTGGGGTTTTTGTGTTTAAATCCTAGGCAAGAAAATAAATAATCAATAAATTAAAGCAAGTAAATAAATCTAATCTAGAAAGCAAAGAAATAAATCTAAACTAATTAATCTAAAGAATTAAACTAGTTGAAAGCAAATAAACTACCTAGGCAAGAATCGAAAAGAAAGCAATAAAGAAAGCAATGAAAGAAAAGAAAACGAATCTAGACATGAATTAAACTTAATCTGAAAATCTAAGTAAATAAATCTAACTACGAAAACTTGAAATCGAAGGAATTGAAAACTAAGAAAAACGAATCTAAACTAAGAACTAACGAAATTAAACAAACGAGAATAAACAAAGCAATTACGAAAATAAATCTAGAACTAAGGAAAGCAATTAAATCAAATAAAAGAAAGCAATAAAGAACTTACGAGATTAAATAAAGAACGAAGTCTTATTTAGTTTGATCGAGTCTAGTTCACAAAACCGAGGTCCAATTAAATATTTCACTAAAAAGTATTTCACAAAACCGAGGTCCAATTTGTTTGGTGTCATTTTGTTGCGTTTTAGTCGTTATTGGTGATTCGTATTTGTGTCGTTTTCGTGTCGTTTTTATATGTGTTTCGCTATGATATGGGTATTTTTAGTATTTCGATTGTTAGGAGTTGAGGAGTCGGAAAGAAGAGAAAAGAGCGAAGAAACGAGAAGAAAAAGTATTGATGAAGAAACGAGAAGAAAAAGTATTGATTGGAGTGACGGAGCGAGGAAACGAGCGCCAACATGCGAGCGTTCGCTTGCAATGTCAAAGTCAAACTTTAATGTGAGCGCTCGCTCACTTGGATTCAAGCGCTCGTTAGAGCTTTTCAAAGTCAACTGAAGATTAAAAGTCAGCGCTCGTTTGATTTGGTTATTTAGAAGTGAGCGCCCGCACGCGCTCGTCTTTTATCAATTCGATTTCTTATATAATTTGAACTCTGTTTTTACTCTTATATATATAGGTCATTAGGTTAAGACGCGATCAACTTTTCTTTTCGTATTTCATTAGCGTAATTTAGTTTTTAGTTCTCGAATATTTTAGGTTTTAGATTTTATTGTTTTCAATTTGTTCCGGATCAGATTCTTCAAGTTTTAATTCATGTTCCTTTCGTTCGTTCGTGTTCTTCGTTTCTGCTTTTAATTCGTAAGTTATTCATTGCTTTCTTTTAGTTTAATTAATTGCGTTTTTTTAGTTTCTTAGATTTAAATTCTTAGTTTTTCGTTTAATTCCTTTGTTCGTTATTTAGTTCGTAGTTTAGATTCGTTTTTCAAACTTTCTTTTCTCTCGTTTTTAAAAGTTTTGTTTCTCTCGTTTTTCAAGTTCTTAGAGTTAGATTTATTTTCTTAGATTTTCAGATTTAATTTCTTTCTTGTTTAGATTAATTTTCTTCGTTGCTTTCGTTATTGCTTTCTCTACGATTTTTGCCTAGGTAGTTTAATAGCCTTTATTTAATTTCTCTAGATTAATTAGTTTAGATTTATTCCTTGCTTTCTAGATTAGATTTATTTATTTGCTTTTGATTTATTGCTTATTTATTTTATTGCCTAGGATTTAAAAACCAAACCAAACAAATTCTTTTTACTTGCTTTCTTATATTTAGGCTAGTTTAGGATTTTTGCTACACGATTATTTGCCCTGCAAAGTTTTCCTTGAGATTCGACATTGGGTTTTTACTTACTAAGTGCTAGGATAGATTTCGTTCTATTGCGAACACTTTTTAGTGAAACAAATTTTGATTTTGATTGGTGTTTAGATGTTAGGATTTTCGTAGTGTTTTCGAGTCCGTTTTCGTAATTTTTTCGTGTCTTTGTGTGTGTTTTTGGCTATGATTTGGTTGTTTGGAGTTTTTGGTGTTTGTAGGGGTTTATGGATGAAAAGGAGCGGAAACGGGCAGAAAAGGAAGAAAAGACGAGGATCGGACGAATGAGGACAGATTGGAGATCTGGACGCCGTCCACTGTCACGTCCAAGAAGGCTGGACGGGCATCCAGCGTTTAAGCCAAGTTATACAGTTTCAAGAACTGGACGCCGTCCAGTTTAAGTTGGACGCCGTCCAACTCCGGCGGCCAGGCTGGTCTATCCTTTTTCATCTAAGTTTTTAACTAGTATATATATTACATCCTTGTGCACGAATTCTAGACAATTTTTACTCTCTTTTAGCTTCAGTTTTTAGATTCAAACACTTTAGAATAGCTTTTTATTGTTCGGATCCGGATTCCTTGTTTCGTTCATTTAATTCAAGACGCTTAATTTAATTCAATTTCTTCGTTCTTCGTCTCAATTTTCGTAAGTTCTTTTATTGCTTTCGTTTACTTGTTTTTAATTGCTTGCTTTCGTTTTAGATTCGTTCTCTTAATTGCTTCGTTTAATTTGTTTAGTTTTAATTTCGTTCTTTCGATTTCTAGTTCTAGTTTAGATTCGTTTTTCCTACGATTTCAATTCTCTTGTTTTTAAAGCTTTCAAAGTTTAGATTTATTTTTCTTTTAATTTCCAGATTCCATTCATCATGTCTAGAGTAGTTTATGCTTTCTCCATTGCTTTCTTTATTGCTTTCTTTTCGATTCTTGCCTAGGTAGATTTATTGCTTTCTTATAGTTTAATTTTCTAAGTTTATTTAGTTGGATTTATTTCCAGCTTTTTAGATTAGATTTATTTGCTTTGATTTTAATTGCTTTGATTTATTTTATTTGCCTAGGATTTAAAACAAAAACCCCAAAAATATTCTTTACTTGCTTTCCTAGATTTAGGCTAGATTAGGTTTTTACTACATAATTAATTGTCCTGTTAAGTTTTCCTTGAGATTCGATACTTAGGTTTTACTTGCTAGTGCTACGATAGATTTCGTCTATTGCGAACACTTTTTAGTGAAACAAATTTTGGCGCCGTTGCCGGGGAAAACTTTAGGCGATTTATTGTGTAGTATTTTTATTTGTTTTATTTTTATTTTTATTTGTGTTTATTCGATTTTCTTGTTTCTCCCACTCGGTGCGTTTAACCCTTTTGTTGAGTGTTGTTTATGCATGGTCGCCGAAGTCTTCAAAGGAGTTTAGCGCCCTACTTCGACAACATCCATCAAAGGAAAGCGATTTTAGCCGCGAAGGAGAAGGAGGAGATCGATTCTCAAGACTTTGGTTTAGTCTTGTTGTTTGCAGAGCCCGAAGCCATGGCAGCTAGAGTCATGGGCGATTTTGCTCGCCCCACATTCACAGCCACCACTTCGGCGATTGTCCTGACGGAAGCGGTCAGGAATCATGAGCTTAAACCTCACCACATGGCGTTGCTTCCATCCTACCACGGGCTGCCCAACGAAGATGCCTTGACGTTCATCCGAGAGTTTTGCACGGTGGTTCAGACTTTCCCACTCTCGGGACTCACGAAGGACAACTTGAAGATGAAGTGCTTCCCGTACACCTTGAAGGATAGAGCAAAGTCGTGGTATTTGGGGCTCCCGGCCAACTCTCTCGCCACATGGAATGCGGTGTGCGAGAAGTTCATGCTTAAGACTCAAGAGGTGCGGTCGAAGATCATGAATTTCTACCAAGACAACGATGAGCCATTTCACGAAGCATGGGAGAGGTTCCAAGAGCTACTTCAATAGTGTCCTCATCATCAAATGGCACCGGAGTTGTTGTGGCAATATTTCTACGATGCCCTCAACCAGACTTGTCAGTTCATGTTGGACAGTTCGGCCGGAGGCAACATAGCGGTCAAGACAGCTGACGAGTTGCAGACGATATTTGAGACGCTCGCTGCGAGTTCTCAACAAAAATCAGCTAGGCCAAGGAAAGTGGAGGCGAGTGCAATCTCGATGAGCCCCGATTTGAAGAAGCAAATTGCCGACATGTATAGGGATCTCGAGAACTTGAAGATTAAGCAAAGTGCACCGGCCCCGAAGGAGGAAGAGAGGAAGCCCGATCAATGCGAGATTTGTGGAGAGCTTGGACACATCAAGGAGGTGTGCCACAACATGGGGGAGTTTCCATACGAAGGAGGAGCCGAGGTCTACGCCGCTCAAGGATACCCGCCTCAAGTGCCTCCACCTCAAGGATATCAAGGGGATACAATGGACGCTACCAAAATCCGAGGCCGACACAAGGGCAAAGTAACCCTCCTACCTATTCAAATAGGCGTCCTCCACCTTATAATAACCCCTATCCTCCTCCACCAAATCCATACTACTCTCAACCTCCACCATATTATCCTCCTCCTCAATACCCTCCAAACCCATATTATCCACCACCTCCATATTACCCCCCTCAACCTACTCCTACACCACCACCGCCATATCCAAATTCTCGTCCTCAAGGACCTCCACAAAAGCCTCCCATCGATGAGAGCCTCTCTACCTTCCTACATGAGGCTAAATTGGCCCGAGAGGCTCAAGATGCTAACATAAAGCGGCTCGAAACGGCCATTGGTCAAATTTCTGGATCTATGCACTTGATGCAGCAACCGGGGCAAATTCCGAGTCAAGGGATTCAACCACAACAAGCCAACGAGGTGCAAGCCCCATATCCCCCGTACGTTCCTCCTTTTCCACCTCATCAAGCTCAAGCAGTTTCGGTGTTGCGGAGCGGAAGACAGGTGGACAACGGTGTTAATATGCCACCTCAAGGGCATTCAAGTGATAGATGGAGCACGAGCAAGCACTGGAGCGACGGCAGAAATCCGGCAGTCCAAGGATCGGGACGGCGTCCAACTCTGGACGGCTGTCCACCCCTTCTTGACGGGCACCCAACGTGCAACAGCATCTTACAGTTCCGGGATCTGGACGGTGTCCAGATGATGTTGGACGGCGTCCAACCTTCCAAACTCCGAATCCAACAGCTCCCGAAGTTGGACGTCCGTCCAACCCCGACGAGCAACGCACGGAGCCCGAGGAACCCGAGAAAGAGCCCGAGAAGGAGCCCGAGAAAGAGTCCCCACCTCTACACAAGACTTCCAATCCTTATGTTCCTCTCATTCCTTATCCAAGTCGTGTGAAGAACAAGAAGCGTGATCAACAATTCATGGATTTATACAAGCTTCTTTCAAAAGTGGACGTGAACTTGCCTCTTCTTGACGTCATTCGCAACGTACCACCGTTCGTGAGGTTCGTAAAGGAGTTGACATCGAGGAAGAAGCCGTTCGATGAGATGGAGACAATTGCAGTATCGGAGGTGGCGACATCCATTATGCAACACCCTCTTCCACCTAAGCAACAAGATCCAGGTTCTTTCGTTATCACTATCTCTTTAGGTAATGGTAAGGAAGCATGTGGTATGTTAGATTTAGGTGCCGGTATTAATCTCATGCCTTATTCTATCTTTAAGCAATTAGAGTTAGTAGAACTTAAACCCACTCGCATGAGCCTTCAATTGGCGGATAGGTCTATTAGGTACCCTAGAGGTATTATTGAGGATATTCTTGTTTGTGTAGGGGGTTTAATTGTTCCTGTTGATTTTGTGGTTTTAGAGATAGGTGAGGTACAAGAGAATGGTATTGAGCACACACTTTTGCTAGGTCGTCCTTTCATGGCTACTACTAATACCTTGATTGATGTGAAGAGTGGTGTGATTAAGATGTCGGTTTTAGGAGATGATGTCTCATTTTCTGTGCATAAGAGTCGACCTATGTCATCGGTCAATTTAATTGATAATTGTTCTTTCATCGATAAGGTTGATGCTTTGGCCGAGTGCTCTTTTGTACAGGATTTTGACACCGAGGAAGTGTGTTGGGGATCCGGAGATCAAATGGAATGGGAGCGAATGGAGAGAGACATCGGGATCAAACTCCCGTTTCCCCCTCAAGACCCCGAGCCCAGCTCGAAGATTCCGGAGCCGTTGGAGTTGAAAGAGCTGCCATCGCATTTGAAATATGTGTTTTTAGAGGGAGGCAATCAAAAACCCGTAATAATCTCTTCTTCTTTGTCTTTTGCAGAGGAAGGAGCTTTGGTGGGCATACTCAAGGAGAACAAGCTCGCTTTTGGATGGAGCTTGGCGGATATTCGAGGAATTAGCCCGGCCACGTGCATGCATCGCATTAATCTCGAAGAAGGCGCTCGCCCCAAACGAGATGGACAACGGAGGCTTAACCCAATGCTCATGGAGGTCATGCGCAAGGAGATCTACAAGCTACTGGCGGAGGGGATTATCTATGCCATCGCCGATAGTAAGTGGGTTAGCCCGATGCACGTCGTTCCAAAGAAGGGAGGAATTACGGTGTCAAAGAACGTGAAGGATGAGTTGGTCGCTTCGCGCCCGGTTACCGGGTGGAGGATGTGTATCGATTATAGGAAGCTCAATGCTTCCACCAAAAAGGACCACTTTCCTCTCCCTTTTATTGATCAAATGCTTGATAAGTTAGCCGGGCAGGAATTTTATTGTTTTCTTGATGGCTTGTCAGGTTACTACCAAATCGCGATAGCTCCGGAGGATCAAGCAAAGACGGCCTTCACAAGCCCTTTTGGGACCTACGCTTATAGAAGGATGCCATTTGGTCTCTGCAATGGACCAGGTACGTTCCAACGATGCATGATGTCTATTTTTTCTGAATTTATCGGTGATTTCGTAGAGATCTTTATGGATGATTTTTCTGTTTTTGGGTCGTCTTTCCATGATTGCTTGATGAAAATAGAGAGAGTCATTAAGAGATGCATTGAGAGTGGTCTTATTTGAGTTGGGAAAAGAGTCATTTTATGGTTAAAAGTGGAATTGTTCTAGGCCATGTAGTCTCGAGTAAGGGCATAGAGGTGGAGGTGATTGAAAAATTGCCACCACCTAGTGATGTCAAAGGTATTAGGAGTTTCCTTGGTCATGCGGGCTTTTATAGACGATTCATTAAGGATTTTATAAAATTAGCCAACCTCTTTGTCGTTTGCTTGCTCAAGATGTGCCTTTCCACTTTGATGATTCTTGTATGCATGCTTTTCTCACTTTAAGAGAAAAACTCATCTCTGCTCCCGTTGTAGTAGGTCCCGATTGGTCATTGCCTTTTGAAATTATGTGTGATGCTTCGAATAATGCCGTAGGGGCTGTTTTGGGTCAAAGAGTCGATAAGATGCTTCGTGTGATTTACTATGCTAGTTTAACTCTTAATCCTGCTCAAGTGAATTACACCACCACCGAACAAGAGATGCTTGCTGTTGTCTTTGCCTTAGATCTTATATCATAGGGTCTAAAGTGATTATCTATAGTGATCATGGTGCTCTTAAACATCTTTTGACTAAAGCCCAAGCAAAACCTAGGTTGATTAGATGGGTCTTGTTATTGCAAGAATTTGATATTGAGATTCGTGATAGAAAAGGTAGTGATAATCTTGTGGCCGACCATCTCTCTCGATTCGATTCACCTCCCCCCTATGCTTCTCTTGATGATATTGGTGATTCTTTTCCTTTTGAGAATGTTAATGAAGTGGATGTTACTCCTTGGTTTGCCGATATTGCTAATTTCTTGGCCGATAAGGACGCTAAACCCGTCCTTAACGCTCAAGAAGAGAAAAGGTTTCTTCGTTTGTGTAGGCAATACTATTGGGAGGACCCTCACTTATTCAAGCTCGGGAAGGATGAGGTGATTCGAAGGTGCGTTCTCGACCATGAGCAAGCCGAGGTGTTGCGACATTGTCACGAGGAGCCGAGTGGAGGACATTTTGGAGGCCAAAAGACTGCTCATAAGGTGCTACAAAGTGGATTATATTGGCCTACCTTGTTCAAGGATGCTCAAGCCTTCTACCTCGCATGCGATCGTTGCCAACGCACAGGTTCTATAGGTCGCCGTAATGAGATGCCCCTTAATCCTTTTTAGTGGTCGAAATTTTTAATGTGTGGGGCATCGATTTTATGGGACCTTATCCTAAATCCCATGGTTTTGAATATATTTTACTTGCGGTTGATTATGTGTCCAAGTGGGTGGAAGCCATCCCCACAAGGACATGCGATTCTCATATTGTTTTGAAGTTTGTGCAGGAAAATATTTTGTGTAGATTTGGTTTCCCTCGTGTGATCATTAGTGATGGGGAAAAGCATTTTTGCAACAAATTATTCGCTAAGTTGATGAAGAAGAATGCTATCACTCACAAGGTGGTGACTCCATACCATCCACAGACTTCAGGGCAAGCCGAGACGAGCAATCGACAAATTAAGGGGATTTTAGAGAAGACGGTCAAGCCATCGAGGAAGGATTGGGCGCCGACAAGCTAAACGACGCTCTTTGGGCTTATAGGACGGCATACAAAGGAATCTTAGGGATGAGTCCTTACCGCCTCGTCTATGGGAAGTCGTGCCATCTACCCGTGGAGATCGAGTTCAAAGCATATTGGGCCCTCAAGCGCATCAATTTCGACCTCGAGGATGCACATGATCGAAGAGTTTTGCAAATGGAGGAGCTCGATGAGCTTAGGAAAAAAGCCTACGCCAATGCCAAGATCTACAAGGACAAGGTGAAGCGTCTACATGATAGACAAATAGCCTACAAGGAGTTCAAACCCGGAATGAAGGTACTTCTCTTTCACTCTCGTCTTCGATTATTTCCGGGTAAGCTAAAGTCTAGGTGGGGAGGTCCATACACGGTGGTGCAAGTTTTCCCTCATGGTGCGGTCGAGATCAAGAACGAGGATTCGGGATACATCTTCTCGGTCAACGGGCAACGATTGAAGCCATACATCGAGGGGTCGACATTGCCTCAAACGGTGGAGACGATTCTTATCTCCGACCCCCCACTTTCCTCTTGAATATTTGGTACGTCAAGCTAATGACGTTAAACAAGCGCTTGGTGGGAGGCAACCCACGTAAAAAAAAATATATATATAAATATGTAGTTAGGTTTCATTTTTCTTGTTATTTTCGTGTTTTCGTTGTTTTCTTTTTGGTTTTTCGTGCAGGAGGTAGTACACAAAGATTGGCATGAAGAGAGGTCGAGATGAAGAGAAAATACAAATTCGGACAGCTTCGTGAGTTGGACGCCATCCAACTTCAGTTGAACGTACGTCCAACAAAAAAACCACCCCAGCTCAGTGTCTCGAGTTGGACGCCGTGCAACCCGAGTTTGACGGGCGTCCAACTTCCCACGACGCAACTCAGTTCCAATAGTTGGACGCCGTCCAACTTGAGTTGGACGGCCGTCCAACCTGAACGGGCTCCCAATTCTCGAACTTCAATTGTGCAATACTTAACCTATTTTCCTTTCCTTCCCCTCTCACGACCCTCTCTCTCTCTTTCAATTGTCAATTGCAGCAGTCACCCATCGCCGCTCGTCTCCGCCGTCCTTTCTCCCCGTGCCGCCGTCGCTGATTGCTGCTGCCGCCGCTCAGTTCAAACCGCCGCCACCGCCGCCGTTTTCAGTGCCTGTGCCGCCGTTTGCTGCTGCCACAACCCGCGCCGCCGCCATCGTTGCTAATTAGCCCGCCGTAGCCGCCTTCAGCCACCGCCGTTCGTCGCACCGTTGAGAACCAGCCCACGTCCAAATTTGAAGTTGGACGCCGTCCAACATACTTTGGACGCCGTCCAGAATCCTCTGCTGTCCCGACGCGAGTTTTGTCCCGTTCAACTCGTTCTCGTCCCGTCTTCATTCCCCAGCCTTTTACTTCACTCATGGCCCATGGAAACACGTTCACCAATGCCCGAGTCGCCCTTGGCACTCGTCTCGAGGGCAATCGGCCCTCCAGAGCTACACCGGAGCAAATTGGTATACAGCAAGGTGTTCCATTCCTCACTGACAGGTTAGCAACTACTAATTTATACCTTCGGTTGAAATATTTTGATATTAGGCCTCCTAGACACTATCGGATGGATTTCCTTCGTAATTTGCCTGTGTGGAGTACACTTAGAGGTTATCTAAACACTCTAGGATTGTCTAGATTGGTTTCACGTCAGTGGGAGGGCCACAATAGCCTCTGTTTGGAAATGTGTTGTAGCTTTAGGCTCGAGTTGAATGAGCAAGGGGAATTATGCATGTTTTCTACATTTAAAGGTGTGTTGTGGGAAGTTACTAGGGAAGTTATGAGCATTGTTTTTGGATTCCATGTGGGTGATGATTTATCTGAGTTTTTGCCCGTGAATTTTGATGTGTCTGCTGCTTGGTATGAATTGTCGGGGGTAGCGAATTATAAGCCATCGGGGGTTCCGAGTGCATTTATTCGAGATGATGCTTTACTTATCCTACACCGTTTCTTGTCTTGTATGGTAACTGCTAAGAAGGAACATAGTAAGGTTAATGCTGTTGAGATTTATTTGCTTATTTGCGCTCGAGATAATGTCCGTGTTTGTTTAGCCCCGTTTATTTGGGCTCAGTTGACTAATGTGCAAACCAAGAGGGGAGCGCACCCTACTTTAAGTTATATTGTGTCACATCCCAGTTCCCGAAGGAAGGCACGTGTGCCGGGACGTGGCAAGGGGTTCGAAATAAGAAGCGGGGATAGAAATGGGCCTAGTTTCTTAGGATAATTAACCATATTATTAATAAATTAATATGGGATCGGGACGTACACAGCACAAACTACGGGGTAGGTAATCCATACTACTCGTGTTGGCCAGCCTTGTCTGAATACCCATAGGCAACAGAATAAAATAGGGGATCGGGACGCTCAGCTCAAATTATGGGGTCGCCTGAGTTAAACAACCCATAATGGCCTGCTTGTGTCTGAATACCCGCAAATATAATAAAAACATATCTTACACTTTTATAACGAGACTTCGGTATAGCATATAAATTTTATTCCAAAACCTGAAATTAAACTTAGGATATTGAGTACATTGCAGGATCGTTAGTAGTGACTACTTTAACTACAAGCATAGCGGAAGCATTATTCTTATTTTAATACAGCCACAACAACAGTCCTCTTCAGCTACGTTTGCTCCACCAGCTCCCTAATCTGCAAAACATTTGGAAAGGAATTGCAGGGCTGAGTACTAATGCACTCAGTGGACTTATGCCATTTTATAAACACTTTGAGGATATCCATGCATAAAGTATAAATAGGAGGGTTTTAGAAAAGAGTTTAACTCCTAATTATACCAAAAACAATTATTTTCGGAGCGCTCACTTGTCACGTACTACAACCGTTACTTCACCAACAATACCTCGGGACGCTACAACCCAGACAGGCAAGCTAAAAGTAGAGACCCGGGATGCTACAACCCAGACGGACTCTTTCATCCAACAGAAGCCGTATGGTGATCAACCCACCGAACTTCTGGGCTAGTGTACACAAATCCTTAGCTAGTGTGTTAGACCAGCTAAGAACCACGACGTTAACTGGTAGAAGCATTAAACAGGTAGTACGCACAAAAACATTTTCATGGATAATTTATACTTTCAAGAATAACCGAGCTTATTAACTCAAAATAATACTTTGAAAATATACTAAAGCCCACCTTATAGCTTAAGATTATAACCCAGAGCTTCGATCTCGAACAATACGGACTCTCCGTCCTAACCCCGCAAGTCTATAACTCCCGCAAGACTTTACTACTACTAATGTGGACAACTTTAGTAAAGTGAATATAAGGTGAGGAGCAGTTTAAATGTATGTAAATTCAAGGAGCTTTTGTTGTCCCTTATTTATAGGAGATATTAGTTGCTTATTCATCAACATAGCTAGGATTAGTTATCATTTTTAGACCTATACACTATTTCTTGTAATGAAGACACGTATAAGGTCTAGCAATGCTAGACCCTTAACATGGCCAAATCCATGCATGAATTTTAACCTTAATATTAATTATTCTTATATAATGTGCATGCATTTTATGGCTCCAATATTGCTATTATATTATTTATTACTAGAAAATAAATAACTAGTAGACATGCATGTTTTCATGCATGCATACGTATATATGTATATTAATAATATACATGAATTATATATTAATGACATTACACATGCATGCATAATCTCTCTTTTTCTTTTTTAATTTTAATTGTTATATTTAAAGATTTATTCGAAATTAATATGAAAAAAATACCGGATATTACATCCCTCCCTCCTTATAAAAATTTCGTCCCCGAAATTTCACGTACCTTGTACAATATGTATGTTAGGTTTTGATTTCTACATTCGATTCTTACTCGTGGGTGACTTGTTGAGCTTTCAATCTAAGTCTTATTATTTATTATTATTATTATTTTTTTAAACTACTTAGTTTCGGACAAGTTAGAAGCTTTTCTTCTAAACTACGAAAATGGATTAACAACTAAAGGAGTCTAACCTTTTAAATCCTTTGGTGTGTGAGCTGTTTGCATCTGGTTTAGAGGATATGCCCTAGCTTGTTGGGGTTGTCGTGGATTCTGCCTCTGCCCGCTTTTAAATCCTTGATTGTTTCTTTGGGGGATATAGTTCTGATATAGTGGCGGTCTATTATTTTCTCCCCTAAACGGGCACTGTTTGCCAAAGTGTCCCATTTTTCCACACTTGAAACAACCATTGAAGCCTTGCTTGCAATTGCCAAGGTGATATTTATGGCAACGTAGACACTGCGGAATCTCCATATATTGTATCTCTTGATTTTCGTCTTCATTGTCTTTTCTCTTTTCAAGAGTTTCTTTTTCTTGATCTCCCCACTTGCGTTTTCCTTTCAGAGAGTACTGAGGTGCTTCCAGTTTGTCTTCTTTCTTTTGCGGTAGCATTGATTCAATGTCGAGAGCTCGACTGAGTGTTTGGGCATATGTTAATGTTCCTTGACTTGCCAAAGATATTCCTATCTCATAACAAAGACCACGACGAAACTTATCTGCACATTCCTTATCCGTAGTGACTAAGTGTGGAGCATATTGTGACAATTGATTGAAGAGTCTGTCATACTCAGTGACCGTTTTACCTCCTTGCTTTAAGTTCCAAAACTCATTTTGCTTTTCTTGTCTATAACAACCCGGAATATATTTCCCATAAAGCTCATGCTTAAAATCTTCCCAAGTAAAATTCTCCCACTGTTCAGCTGTGATTGTTCTTCTAACCGATTCCCACCAAAAATCTGCCTCATCTTCAAGTTGATATATTGCACATGCCAGTCGTTCTTTATCATTGCAACCAATATATTCAAAGATTCTTTCTGTTGCACGTACCCATTTTTCAGCTTCCATTGGGTCACCTAGTCCGTTGAACTTCGGAGGATTCTGCTTCCGGAACCTATCTTCAGTTCTACGCACTAGGTAGGGTTCTACTGGTTGTACGTTAACTTGCATTCCTTCCCGGTTATCTTCTTCCCTAATTGGTGTCATTCTCTGCTATAAATTCGTTAGATGTCATGTAATGTAATATTGTCTCTCTCTCTCTCTCTCTACATTTTATTTTCTTTTAAATAATAGCCTAAACACCATGTTAAGATTACTAATAACTCTATCATAATCATTCGTTGTATATACAAATAATTACTCATAAAAATATTTATTCAACCATATTTTCTACTCTGCCCTTTTATCGTAACATCCCAAGACTCATGTTTTAATATATAATCAAATGGAGATGCATCGATTAGATACACCAATGATAATAACTACTTATCATAAATATATCATTTCATGAGCATATAAGTTAAGAAGTGATCACTTAACTAAAATCATAAAATGTACCTCCATTTCTCTCGAGCATGGCGAGACGGCGTGCTGAGGGTTGTTGTTGTGCTTGTTAACATGTTTAGAGAAATGATTCTATATTATATTTAATCAAAGACTCTAGATTCAGAGCGGTGAATTGCTCTGATACCATTATGTCACATCCCAGTCCCCGAAGGAAGGCACGTGTGCCGGGACGTGGCAAGGGGTTGGAAATAAGAAGCGGGGATAGAAATGGGCCTAGTTTCTTAGGATAATTAACCATATTATTAATAAATTAATATGGGATCGGGACGTACACAGCACAAACTTTGGGGTAGGTAATCCATACTACCCGTGTTGGCCAGCCTTGTCTGAATATCCATAAACAACAGAATAAAATACGGGATCGGGACGCTCAGCTCAAATTATGGGGTCGCCTGAGCTAAACAACCCATAATGGCCTGCTTGTGTCTGAATATCCGCAAATATAATAAAAACATATCTTACACTTTTATAACGAGACTTCGGTATAACATATAGATTTTATTCCAAAACCTGAAATTAAACTTAGGATATTGAGTACATTGCAGGATCGTTAGTAGTGACTACTTTAACTACAAGCGTAGCGGAAGCTTTATTCTTATTTTAATCCAGCCACAACAACAGTCCTCTTCAGCTACGTCTGCTCCACCAGCTCCCTAATATGCAAAACATTTGGAAAGGAATTGCAGGGCTGAGTACTAATGCACTCAGTGGACTTATGCCATTTTATAAACACTTTGAGGATATCCATGCATAAAGTATAAATAGGAGGGTTTTAGAAAAGAGTTTAACTCCTAATTATACCAAAAACATTTATTTTCGGAGCGCTCACTTGTCACGTACTACAACCGTTACTTCACCAACAATACTTCGGGACGCTACAACCCAGACAGGCAAGCTAAAAGTAGAGACCCGGGAAGCTACAACCCAGACGGACTCTTTCATCCAACAGAAGTCGTATGGTGATCAACCCACCGAACTTCTGCGCTAGTGTACACAAATCCTTAGCTAGTGTGTTAGACCAGCTAAGAACCACGACGTTAACTGGTAGAAGCATTAAACAGGTAGTACGCACAAAAACATTTTCATGGATAATCTATACTTTCAAGAATAACCGAGCTTATTAACTCAAAATAATACTTTGAAAATATACTAAAGCCCACCTTATAGCTTAAGATTATAACCCAGAGCTTCGATCTCGAACAATACGGACTCTCCGTCCTAACCCCGCAAGACTTTACTACTACTAATGTTGACAACTTTAGTAAAGTGAATATAAGGTGAGGAGCAGTTTAAATGTATGTAAATTCAAGGAGCTTTTGTTGTCGCTTATTTATAGGAGATATTAGTTGCTTATTCATCAACATAGCTGGGATTAGTCATCATTTTTAGACCTATACACTATTTCTTGTAATGAAGACACGTATAAGGTCTAGCAATGCTAGACCCTTAACATGGCCAAATCCATGCATGAATTTTAACCTTAATATTAATTATTCTTATATAATGTGCATGCATTTTATGGCTCCAATATTGCTATTATATTATTTATTACTAGAAAATAAATAACTAGTAGACATGCATGTTTTCATGCATGCATACGTATATATGTATATTAATAATATACATGAATTATATATTAATGACATTACACATGCATGCATAATCTCTCTTTTTCTTTTTTAATTTTAATTGTTATATTTAAAGATTTATTCGAAATTAATATGAAAAAAATACCGGATATTACATATTGCCATAGGATTAGCTCGCCACTTTCAGGTTGACATTGCACAGTGTGAAGGGCTGACCCCGAGCCAAGAGATCGCCCCTACCGACTTCATCAGAGCTCATCTTATGATTACCCCGACCGAGTTCAATCCTATGGACGAGCGCCCCTCGGTGAAAGCTCATTACAGAGATCTTAGACAACGAGGGATTGTACACGAGGAGGTGCAAGCCAACGAGGCCGGAGGTGATGATGAGCAACAAGAGCAGCAAGAAGAGCAGCACGAGGAGCACCAAGAGGTCCCGGCCGATGACGAGCTCATAGTTCGCCACTACCATCGCCGCGATCGTGTTCGGGCCCGGCAGGCCATGGAGGCCGAGATTCCTCCGTATTGGGCCGAGTTTCAATAAGGTATGTTTGCTCGTTTCGACTCGTTGACTACCCATATGACGGGCTTGTCTACCCAAGTGTCGGGCTTGTCTACCCAAGTGTCGGGCTTGGATAGGAGGGTGTCCAACATCGAGAGCCATTTGATGCGATACACCGATTTCTCGATTGGCTCTACCTCCGCTCCTCCGGACCCGAATGATCCTCGCTATTGGTCTCCGCTCGATCCCCGATGGAATGACCCACGGTTCGGAGGTCCTTTCAACTGAATTTAGCCATGTTTTTGTGTCTTTTCATTTGATTTTATGTCTTTTATTTTGTTCTCTTTATTTTATTCGGTTTTATGCTTTGGTGCTTTGTTTTGTGTTTGTTTTGTAGGTGTTACTTGGAGTCTCTCGGGATTGCAAGTGTTTTGGTTGGCTTCTTCCGATAAGTTTCTCCTATCCCTTCTCTATTTTATTTTCTCACAATGAGGGCATTGCTAGATTTTAAGAGTGTGTGTGTGTGTGTGTGTGGGGGGGGGGGGGTTTGAAACTTTTTGGCATGAAGTGTTTGTGTTTGTGTCTTGATCGAGTCTTGTTTGGTTTGATCGAGTCTAGTTTGTGATCGAGTCTTTATGTTTCCCTCACTTAGGAATTTGTTTGGTTTTGAGCCCTATAAGCATGTAACTTAGGATCAATGTGAATGATTCAAAGATGGAATCTTTAGTTGTTGGAATTGATTTGAGCATAAATTAGGTTGGTTTAATCTTGAGTTGTGATATGTTATGATTCGATGAATTGTGGGGCATGAATTGATTTGAGTTTGAGGGAAATGATTTATGATTTTTGGTTGAGTGTTAAGTCTAGATTATTGCGATTTTGGATTGCTAGTTTACTTTCCCCTTTAAAAAAAAAAAAAAAACAGAGAGTTGTGTTTATGTGAATAAGAGTTGATAGGATTCTGCTCCTCTTACTTGTAACGTATGAAAATACTAGAGTAATGAGCATGGGAAACCACATGAAAAGGCTTCAAGAGACCCTCGAATGATTACATTTCATGAACTTTGTCCTAGATGATACTCGTGTATATTAGAATAAGTGTTCGTAGGCATTCTACCCCTCTTGACAATGGGTACGGGAAACCGCACTAGGAGGCTCGATGTGACCCATCGATGATTAACCTAGTGAATTTTGTGCCATAAACGTTCACATGTTTAAAAAAAAAAACAAAAGAAAAAAAAAAGAGTTGTTTATTTGTTGAATAAAAAGGGGAAGTAGGCTAGTCGTCTAAGTTGTGATGATCAAGATATTGTGAGACGTGTGTTATCATTTCTTTTCCTCTACTTGGATTGATTTATAAGCCGCATAGTTTGTTGATGATGATTGTTCGTAACTTGGGATTAAAGTGACCTTGTTTGAGTTTGTCGATTCCGGTGATTAAATGTTTTATACTTTGGATTGTTTGGATTGAATCTAGGTTGTGTGTTTATATTGCTTGAGGACAAGCAAAGGTCTAAGTGAGGAGGATTTTGATTGGTGTTTAGATGTTAGGATTTTCGTAGTGTTTTCGAGTCCGTTTTCGTAATGTTTTCGTGTCTTTGTGTGTGTTTTTGGCTATGATTTGGTTGTTTGGAGTTTTTGGTGTTTGTAGGGGTTTATGGATGAAAAGGAGCGGAAACGGGCCGAAAAGGATGAAAAGACTAGGATCGACACTGGCCTCTGTCATCATAGTGCCTTTTCCTTTATTCCCGAGTAGAGAATTTTCTGGATTTCCAGTAGCTTGGCCGGCTTCTTTTGAAGCAGCATCTGAGGCAGTATTCATCTTTATGGGGATTCTGCAAATATTTACAGGTGTTCAGAGAATTAATTCCAGATGCTCTTCGAAGGAGGCTTAACATATATATGGTTTGTTTTTTATAAGTCTTTTATGATTAGGAATCATCTGTGATAGTTTTAGCAGATATTGCCTGTTTATACAGAGCTCTAAAGGGTGGCTTCTGCCAGTACGAGGTAGGGGTAAGTGATGTCTGCTTTCGCAAGACTTAATGTATGATGCCTAACTATGTAGGAATTTTTGGACGGTGCCTACTGTGTAGGGCTTTTTGTATGGTGCCTACTGTGTAGGGCTTTTTGAAGGTTCTGCTTACTGCGTAGGGCTTACGAGGATATTGCCTGTTGAACAGGGCTTTATGAGAATTTTGCCTATTAAATATGGCTTATGAAAGTGTCGAGAGCCATTTGATGCAATACACCGATTTCTCGATTGGCTCTACCTCCGCTCCTCCGGACACGAATGATCCTCGCTATTGGTCTCCGCTCGATCCCCGATGGAATGACCCACGGTTCGGAGGTCCTTTCAACTGAATTTAGCCATGTTTTTTTGTCTTTTCATTTCGTTTTATGTCTTTTATTTTGTTCTCTTTATTTTGTTCGGTTTTACGCTTTGGTGCTTTGTTTTGTGTTTGTTTTGTAGGTGTTACTTGGAGTCTCTCGGGATTGCAAGTGTTTTGGTTGGCTTCTTCCGATAAGTTTCTCCTATCCCTTCTCTATTTTATTTTCTCACAATGAGGGCATTGCTAGATTTTAAGAGAGTGTGTGTGTGTGTGTGGGGGGGAGGGGGGGGGGGGTTGAAACTTTTTGGCATGAAGTGTTTGTGTTTGTGTCTTGATCGAGTCTTGTTTGGTTTGATCGAGTCTAGTTTGTGATCGAGTCTTCATGTTTCCCTCACTTAGGAATTTGTTTGGTTTTGAGCCCTATAAGCATGTAACTTAGGATCAATGTGAATGATTCAAAGATGGAATCTGTAGTTGTTGGAATTGATTTGAGCATAAATTAGGTTGGTTTAATCTTGAGTTGTGATATGTTATGATTCGATGAATTGTGGGGCATGAACTATTTGAGTTTGAGGAAAATGATTTATGATTTTTGGTTGAGTGATAAGTCTAGATTGTTGCAATTTTGGATTGCTAGTTTACTTTCCCCTTAGAAAAAAAAAAGAGAAAAGAAAATATAGTTGTGTTTATGTGAATAAAAGAGTTGATAGGAATCTGCTCCTCTTGCTTGTAACGTATGAAAATACTAGAGTAATGAGCATGGGAAACCACATGAAAAGGCTTCGAGGGACCCTCGAATGATCACATTTCATGAACTATGTCCTAGATGATACTCGTGTATATTAGAATAAAAGTGTTCGTAGGCATTCTACCCCTCTTGACAATGGGTACGGGAAACTGCACTAGGAGGCTTGATGTGACCCATCGATGATTAAACCTAGTGAATTTTGTGCCATAAACGTTCACATGTTAAAAAAAAAAAAAAAAAGAATTGTTTATTTGTTGAATAAAAAGG
Source organism: Thymus mandschuricus (assembly GCA_029379335.1). Taxonomy (NCBI): domain Eukaryota; kingdom Viridiplantae; phylum Streptophyta; class Magnoliopsida; order Lamiales; family Lamiaceae; genus Thymus; species Thymus mandschuricus. The sequence goes on along the minus strand of CM057082.1, from coordinate 18,345,604 downwards.
GGAAGTAGGCTAGTCGTCTAAGTTGTGGTGATCAAGATATTGTGAGATGTGTGTTATCGTTGCTTTTCCTCTTACTTGGATTGATTATTAAGCCACATAGTTTGTTGATGATGATTGTCGTAACTTGGAATTAAAGTGACCTTGTTTGAGTTTGTCGATTCCAGTGATTAAATGTTCTATACTTTGGATTGTTTGGATTGAATCTAAGTTGTGTGTTTATATTGCTTGAGGACAAGCAAAGGTCTAAGTGTGGGGGATTTTGATTGTTATTTAGATGTTTGGATTTTCGTAGTGTTTTCGTGTCCGTTTCCCTTAGTTTTCGTGTGTTTTCGTTGTTTGTGGCTATGATTTGGTTGTTTTGGAGTCTTTGGTATTGTAGGATGAAAAGGACAGAAACGAGAAGAAAACAAGAAGAAAGAAGCATTATATTGAAGAGGGGTTCGATAGGAGCACGTAGGCGAAAACGGAGGTCAATTTGGAGTTCGGACGAGGAAGATACGGCCGAAACAAGAAAGATGCGCAAAGTGACCAGATCCAGTATCTGGACGCCGTCCAACTCATCTCTGGACGCCGTCCAACTCATCTGGATGCCGTCCAACGCGTGTTCGAAGCCAAGTTATGCAGTTCCAAGTTCTGGACGCCGTCCAACTCCGGCGGCCAGCTGTGTTTTCCTTATTCATCTAGGTTTTTACCTAGTATATATATTACATCCTTGTGCACGAATTTAAGACATCTTTTAGAACTAGAAATCGAAAGAACGAAATTAAAACTAAACAAATTAAACGAAGCAATTAAGAGAACAAATCTAAACAAAAGCAAGCAATTAAAAACAAGTAAACGAAAGCAATAAAAGAACTTACGAAAATTGAGACGAAGAACAAAGAACTTGAATTAAATTAAGCGTCTTGAATTAAACGAACGAAACAAGGAATCCGGATCCGAACAATAAAAAGCTATTCTAAAGTGTTTGAATCTAAAAACTGAAGCTAAAAGAGAGTAAAAATTGTCTAGAATTCGTGCACAAGGATGTAATATATATACTAGGTAAAAACCTAGATGAACATGGAAGCTCAGTTTTCCCCGACCATGCTCCTCCAAATGAAAGCACTCGTAGAGGGCGTAGTTGAGGGGGCTGTCGAAAAAATGCTACATGCTTTGGGAGGAAATACCAAGAGCATAAATCCTTTGGGTGAAACCCAAGAGGGTGGAGGAAGTAAAAGCACACCTCAAATACAAAAGCAGAAGCCTGTAGCCCCAGGCGTTATGCGAAAATTGGCTACTAATCTACCATTGATAGTTGTCGAACAAGAGGAGGGATTCTTTACTGATTGGGAGTCCCCAGAGCATGATGACAGCCTCGAGCAGGACATTGATCATGTGTGGGCCAAGAAATGTGCTCAACAGCAAAAGCAAATGAAGCTCTTAGCCAAAAAAGTGGAAGAGCTGAAGAAGCAAAAGCAAGCCCCAGAGAGGGCTTCAAAGGAAACAGAAACGAAAGAGGAGTTCGCTGTGCAAATAAAGAAAAGAACCCCAAGAATGTTCCCAATCAAAGAAGTGGAGGACACACATCGGAACTACTCTCCGTATATATCGACGAGAACAGCCCAGTCTCAGTGGATATCCAGACAGATCCTATTCCTAACAATTTTAAAACAGTCTCTTGTGAATATCAAGGGAAAGGTGACCCCGAAGAGCATCTGATGAAATTTGAGAGCTTATGCCTTCTTCATCAATATTCGGAGGATGTTAAATGTAGAGTATTCCTCACTACTCTCTCTGGAACTGCGCAACATTGGTTTAAACAGTTACCAAGAGCCTCTATCCACTCCTTCATGGATTTGAAAGAAGTCTTCTTGCAGCAATTTGCTAGTGCTAAAAGGACTACTAGAAACTCCTTACACCTTACAACTATTAAGCAAGGTGCTACTGAAAGTTTGAGAGACTACATGACGCGCTTCAATGAAGCCGTCCTGGAAATTCCAGGAGTAGAGTTGAAACTGAAGGTACATGCCTGCGTAGATGGTTTAAAACCAGGGCAGTTCTTCGCCTCTCTCATTAAGAAAGAGGCTACTTCATTCGAAGAACTACTGACAAGGGTCCAAAAATATATCTATATGGAAGAGGCTTTAATCAACATGAGAGCCGAGTTGGCTTCTCAAAAAGAAAAGAAGCCAGAATATAGGAAAAGACCAGCCCCAGATGCCAAGAAAACCGACCAAAACGAGCGGTTCTTGAGGCCTTTCACTCCTCTAATTAAACAGCTTGACGACTTGTTCGAAATAGTTATGAAGAAACCAGGAGTGCAGATCCCTGTGGGACATAGGCATCCCCCGAGGAAACCACCCCCTGATAAATTCTGCAGGTTCCACAATGATTATAGACATGTGACTAACGAATGTAGAAATCTGAAAATAGCTATTGAGAAACTGATTCAGGAAAGGGAGCTCCTGGAATATGTCGAAAAAGAGAGTGATCAAAACAAAAAGCGAAAAGAGGCGGAGGATAAAATGCTCAAAGCAGAAGAGGTACCGTCATTTAAAGGAGTTATCAATATGATATACGAGAGCTGTGCCAAAGAAAACAGCTCCTCAACCATGGAAGAGTGAATATCACTCCACGGGAAGGAAAAAGAGAACAAAGTCAATTATACCTTTTGTCAATGTTTATTTTTTAGTTTGATAATATATGGAAGAAGCGAACGAAATCCCTAAAGTTAAAAGGGCATTTTTGAAAAACACTACCTAAAATGAGGTTGAGGTGTGATTCCTCCGACTCCTTATACCTCACTTCGGGGGGGGGGGGGGGGAGGGGGGGGGAGGGGGAGTAGGGAGTATCCCCCTATAGTGATATCTATATTCCATTATCTTAAAATGTTTTTCCTATACCGACATTTATATTACATTGTCTAAGAAGGCAACAGGTAAGAACAAGAAGAGAAATTGTATACCCACAAAAGTAAAAAAGGATCATGCCAACAAAAACCGAAAGCAGATTCTGAAAGATAAAATTATCCCAGTCATAAAGGAGAAATCAATAGAGAAATTCTAGGTTTGAGCAGAAGGCTCAGCAACATCAGAATTGAATAAATTGGCCACAAAGCGGTCAGCAGCATCCTGAGCGGGATCTGCAGAAGCATCCCGAATGGGATATGTGGGAGCACCCCGAGCAAGCCCTGCAGGATCCTCGGAGTGGGAGGCAGTAGCATCAACGGTAGAAGGGACTAAGAGCGGATTATGAGTAGTAGCGGACTTCTCATTGACCTGCCCAGCTCCCGAAGTAGGGATGTTAGCCTCGGCTACTCCCCCCACTTGAATCTCCACAGAAGGAATAGTGGGAACTTTACCGGGACCTTTGAGCGAGGCAACTTGCTCAGCTAAAGTACGCACGTCGCTGTCAGACTCCGTATCTGAGGAATCAGAGGGAAGCGACTCGGGAGAGGAGATCTCAAAGGGAAGCTCGCATCTGGGCGGGAGTAAATCGGGAGATTCTTTTTCCTAATAATAATAATAATAATAATAATAATAATAATAATAATAATAATAATAATAATAATAATAATAATAAAAAAAAAAAAACAAACAATAAAAGGAATTGCTGATGCCAAAGCACGAATAATGCAGATGCAAATGAGAAAGGGGTTCTTAGACCAAAAAGCAATACCTCTTCAAAAACCCTCTTTAAGAGCCTCTGGGCTTCAGCATCAGGAAGATAGGTTTGAATGCGAGGAGAGTCCCAAGAGGGCGATGGCTCCAAATGATCATGAGGGCGATGAAGGATGTCAGCCGCCTTCCGAAACACTCGGAGATACAAAGGGTTCTGGTCACTAATCTTGCGATTAAGAGCTAGAGTCTCGGGTTGCCCGACTGAAGGCCTCTACGATAGGGCCCAGGTTCATAGATGCGGCCCTCTTAGGAATGCCCAGCATCTTGCAACATTCAAACACAGACTTTGCCGCCCATTCGGAAAGAGGCTCGGTCATCCTAACCCAGAAGCCGGGAGAATGGAGATAAGCCTCGGGCAAGTGATTAATTAGGTGATCAAGGAAAGCCTGCCCGTAGGGGGTAAGAAGGAGTTGGGAACGGCAGCCCCTCATGCCCCTAATAAGGCCTTGTTCCAACCCCTCCTTTAATCCCTCAACATGAGAAGAAGCCTTCGCTCGTGCCAATTCTCGCTCGTGTAGCCTTTTAAGCTGTTCCACTTCTGCGAAGTGGGCATCATGCGCCCCTGCTATTTGTAGGACAGAAGCCTTTAAGGCCTCGTGGAAATCATCTGCCTGCCGAGCGTAGAAGGCAGAGCTAACCCGGAGCTGGGAGATTTCTTTCTCTTGGGCTTGTAGATAGGTCTCCCTATCTTGATCTCTCTTCCTCAATTCGGACAGCTCCCCTTCAAGCTTCGTTTTCTGGGCCTGGAGAGTTTGAAAAGCCTTGTGTTGGCGAGTTTTTTCCCGGAGGTGACACACTTCAGCCTGGAGTTTCTTTTTCTCTTTCTCCGCGTGAGAATGGTGGGCATGTAGATTGTCATAGGCCAAAGCACGAATGCCTAGCATAGATCTACAGCTAGCAGCCTGAAAAGAATATAAGCAGTTAACGTAAGTCTTACTAATACTTTCCTATCTAGAAAAATAAAATGAATAAGCTAAAATATACCTGTAACTCGAGGCTAGCGGCCCTCTTCAGTAAGAAATCGGAAGGATGGGCCTCCGCCAACCGCCAGTCCTCTTCGCGGGGAATGTTATCTAGGATCATAGCAGCCAAACCCCCATCTATAGCATTGACCATCCGGGGAAAGGAAACGCTTGCACCTCTCCCTTGCGTGATGGCAGGGGGAACGTCTAAGCCTTTCTGACGAAGAGAATGGATGAAGGCCAAAGAGTTGGTGGATGATGAGGAAAAACAGGGCTGAGAAGCCTAAGCCTCTTTCTGTGGAAGATAGGGGTTGATGTTGGCAAATGTGGCTAAAGGGCTTAAGGCCTGAACCTGAGAATCACGCTCATTCAGAGCAGAGAATGTGGGGACATCGGAATCCAAGGGCGAAAGGACCACAGCTCCCGAAGTGGAGCTGGGTGCCATCGAGTCGGATTCATACCGCCCCTTCTTAGTCAAGAGGGAAGGAGGGGATGAGCCTTTTCTCTTAGCAGAAGACGGAGGAGGGTCTGTCGAGACGGCCCTCAGGTCCTGCATAAAGGTGGGAGAAATTTCTGCAACGGACATGTGTTTAGTGTCATTTTGTTAGTTTTTAGTCGTTATTTGTTATTCGTTTTTGTGTCGTTTTGGAGTCATTTTGTGTCTTTATTGCAATGACTTGGGTATTTTGAGTATTTTGATTGTTAGGGATCAATGGAGTCGAGAGAATGAGAAAGAACGAGGAAAGGATAACAAAAGGAGCAAAATTGGATGGATTTTCGCAGAGCACTTGGAGCGCTCGCTCCAAGGTGTTGGAGCGCTCGCTCCGAGTCTGGCGAGTTTTATTTTTGTTTCCTTGTTGGAATCAAACTCTTAGCTTATTATATATATAGGCCATTAGGGCACGAATTAGAGACACCTTTTATCTTTTGTTTTCAGTTCTAAATACTTTGGTTTTAGTTTTTATTGCTTTCGATTTGTTCCGGATCAGATTCTTCAGTTTTAATTCTAGTTCTTTACGTTCGTTCGTGTTCTTCGTTCTCGTTTTAATTCCTAAGTTATTTATTGCTTTCTTTAGTTTAATTAATTGCGTTCTTAGTTTCATAGATTTAATTTCTTTAGTTCTTCATTTAATTCTATTTGTTCGTTCTTGAGTTCGTAGCTTAGATTAGTTTTTTCCAAAGTTTTTGTTCTTTTGTTTTTAAAAGTTTCTTTTCTTTCGATTTTCAATTTCTTAGAGTTAGATTTATTTTATTAGATTTTTAGATTTAATTATTCATGTCTAGATTCGTTTTCGTTTCCTTAATTGCTTTCGTTATTGCTTTCGTTTCGATTCTCGCCTAGGTAGTTTAATTGCTTTTATTTAATTTTTTTAGATTAATTAGTTTAGATTTATTTCCTGCTTTCTAGATTAGATTTATTTATTTGCTTTGATTTACTTGCTTTGATTTATTTTATTGCCTAGGATTTTAAACCAAAAACCCAAAAATTCTATTTACTTGCTTTCTTAGATTTAGGCTAGATTAGGTTGTTTTTACTACACGATTATTTACCCTGCTAAGTTTTCCTTGAGATTCGACTTAGGTTTTTACTTGCTAATGCTATGATAGGATTTTGTTCTATTGCAAACACATTTTAGTGAAACAAATTTTGGCGCCCTTGCCGGGAAAAACTTTAGGCTATTTAATTGTGTAGTATTTTTATTTTATTTATTTTATTTTAATTGTTTTTCTCGTTCGATTTCTTTTTCCTTCCACTCGGTACGTTTAACCCGTTTGTAAGTGTTGTTTATGCATGGTTGCCGAAGTCTTCAAGGGAAATTAGCGCTGCACATCGACAACATCAACCGAAGGACAACAATTTTAGCCGCGAAGAAGGAGGAAGAAGTTGATTTCAAGGACTACGGTCTAGTCCTATTGTTTGCTGAGACCGAAGCGATGGCACGATATATGGGAGATTTTGCTCGCCCTACCTTCACTGCCACTACTTCGGCGATTGTTCTGACGGAAGCGGTCAGAAATCACGAGCTGAAACCTCACCACCTGGCGTTGCTCCCTTCCTATCACGGGCTAGCCAACGAGGATGCATTGACGTTCATTCGGGAGTACTACACCTTCGTGCAGTCTTTTCCACTATCAGGCCTCACGGAGGACAACTTGAAGATGAAGTGCTTCCCCTACACTCTGAAGGATCGAGCAAAGTCATGGTATCTGTCGCTCCCGGCCGAATCTCTCAACACTTGGAACGAGGTGTGCGAGAAGTTTATGTTAAAGTACTATCCCAGCCGCAAGACTCAGGAGGTGCGGTCGCAAATCATGAATTTCTCTCAGGACCACGACGAACCTTTTCACGAGGCTTGGGAGAGATTCCAAGAGCTACTTCAGCAATGTCCTCACCATCAGATGGCTCCAGAGCTTATTTGGCAGTACTTTTACGATGCATTGAACCAGACATGCCAATTTATGGTGGACAGCTCGGCCGGAGGAAACATTGCGGTGAAGACAGCTGATGACATGAAGAAGATCTTCGAGACACTTGCTGCGAGTTCTCAACAGAAGTCATCTAGGCCAAGGAGAATGGAGGCAAGTGCAGTCACCATGAGCCCTGACATGAAGAAACAGATGGCGGACATGTTGAGAGATCTCGAGAATCTCAAGATGAAGCAGAGCGCACCACCACCTCAAGTGGAAGAAAGAAAGCCGGATCGATGCGACATTTGTGGAGAGCTAGGTCATATCAAGGAGGTTTACAACAATATCGGAGCGTTCACATATGAAGGAGGAGCCGACGTCTATGCCGCCCAAGGTTACATGCCACAAGGACCGCCACCTCAAGGGCAAGGTACGAACCAGAATTTTCAAAATCGTCGCCCCCCTCCTTATAATAATCCCTACCTTCCTCAAAATTCATATTACTCCTCTCCACCACCATATTATCCTCCTCCTCAATATCCACCAAACCCATACTATCCACCACCTCCTCCATATTACCCTTCATCGCCATATCCTCCACCTCCTCCACAAAATCCTCGTCCCCAAGGCCATCCTCAAAAGCCTCTTGTTGATGATAACCTTGCAACCTTCATTCAAGAATCCAAGTTGGCCCGAGAAGCTCAGGATGCCACTATCAAGAGGCTCGAGACAGCGTTGGGGCAAATTTCTGGGACAATGAACCTGATTCAACATCAGACGGGGAGGATTCCGAGCCAAGGAATTCAACCTCAACAAGCGAACATGGTTCAACAACCTTCTTCACCTTTTCCACCCCAATATCCGCCAACTCATCAAGCTCAATCAATTTCGGTATTGAGGGATGGAAAAACGGTGGATAATGGTGTCGTCATGCCCGATATACGAGGAACAGGCCCTGCTAATGGACGTTGGGGCCCGCGCAACAGCTGGACCCTGTCGAGAAGCAACTTGAGCTCAGGTGCATCGGAGCGACCGCTCCAGACATGCGAGTGCTCGCTCCCTGGACAACAAAATTTCAACCAGTGCGAGCCAGCACTGGAGCGCCCGCTCCCACACCAACAGATCCGGAGTGAGCTGTACATGGAGCGCCCGCTCCCTCTCCAGCAAAATCAATATTCGAGCGAGCCTAGTTTGGAGCGCCCGCTCTCCCTGACGAAGTGCCCGCTCCCGTCCCCTGTTGCGCCACCAGCACCTGAAACAGAGGAGAGAAAGAAAGAGGAGACCAATTTTCATAAGGCTCCCAATCCTTACGTCCCTCCTATTCCTTTCCCGAGCAGATTGAAGAACAAGAAGCAAGGCGAAGAAAAACAATGGAGAAGTCACACCGTGGCCGCCATCGAAGCAAGCCGAATACGTTCTGACACCTCACTTATCTCGGCCGGTCATCTCTCATCTCTACCGAAACAAGGTGATCCCAGAAGTTTTACATTAGATGTTATTTTGGATAGTGGGGATCGTGTGTCGGGTATGTTGGATTTGGGGGCAGCCGTGAACTTGATGCCATATTCGATTTTTGAAAGAATGGGTTCAAGGGATCTTAAGCCTACCGATTTTTACATCGAGCTAGCCGACGGTTCTTTGAGTCGACCCTTGGGGATTATGGAAGACGTTGCTTTACTTGTGGGAGGTATTCAAGTTCTTGCCGATTCGTTGTGCTTGACGTGAGGCGAGGAGCTAGGAGTGAGAGAGGTCATCTTCTCTTGTTAGGATGACCTTTCATGGCTACTACTCAAACACGAATCGATGTTGGTTCCGGAACATTGAGCATGGCCGGCAAAGGAGGTTCGGTAACATTTTCGGTATTTGGAACTTCACTTTCTATTCCTACTTTCTCTCTTCATTCATGCTCTTATGTTAAGCTTGCTAACCCTCTTGTTGAGGAAAAATATTTGTGAGATTTTTAACAGGGTAGAAGGTCTTGAAGAATTCATTGAAGAAGAAGAGTCTTTTGAAGATGACGAATTCTTTAGTTGTGTGGATGAGGAAGAGGACATTATCGAGCAATTTCTACGGAATTTGGAGGAGATTGATGAAGTAGAAGAGGAAAACTTGACACATGCATCGAATGAGGAAGTTGTTATTAACTCTTTTCTTTCTAACCTCACCAATTGTGAAACATCTTTTCTTGCAGAGTTTAACTTGAAGATGTTTGAGAAGGAGTTCGAACTAAGTGTGGGGGAGTCGAGAGTTGATGATGACCAAGTTCTTGATTTTCGGGATTGTTCGAAAAGGAAGTGTTTGTATGTTCCAACGAGCACCAACACGTCGCTTGGTGCTACGGGCTTTGGTTGATCACATCAAACGTCAAGCTAGTGACGGTTAAACAAGCGCTTGGTGGGAGGCAACCCACGTATTAAAAAAAAAAAAAAAAAAAAAAAAAATCTAATTCTTTTATTTTGTGTCTTTGTTTTGTAGATTGCAACAGTTGGGGCCGATCGAGGTCTCGATTTTTATGTCGGGTTGTGTCGTCAAAAGCGATAAGTTTCCTTTCTCCCTTCTTGTTTATTTTCTTGCAATGGGACATTGATTGATTTAGAGTGTGTGTGTGTGTGTGTGTGGGGGGGGGGGGGGGGGGGTGTGAAAATTATCACTTTTGACATGTTAGTTGATTTTTGTGTCTTTGTTTTTCCCCATTTAGAAATTTGTTTGTATTCGAGTTTATGAGCATGTAACTTGGGATTGATTTGAATGATTTGATGATGGAGTATTTAGTTGTTGGAATAGATATGAGCATGAATTAGGTTGGTTTAATCTTGAGGTGTGATTGATTATGATTCGGTGAATTGTGGGGCATGTATTGATTTGAGTTTTGAGGAAATGTTTAATGATTTTGGTTTATGAGTGATGAATCTAGATTGTTGCAACTTGGATTGCTAGTTTACTTTCCCCTTAAAAAAAAAAAAAAAAAAAAAAAAAAAAAAAAAAAAAAAAAGTGTTTATATGTGAATAAAGAGTTGATAGGATTCTGCTCCTCTTACTTTTAACGTATGAAAATACTAGAGTAGTGAGCATGGGAAACCACATGAAAAGGCTTCGAGGAAACCTCGAATGATTAAATTTCATGAACTATGTCCTAAATGATACTCGTATATGTGTGAATAATATAGTGTTCGTAGGTACTCTACTCCTCTTGACAATGAGTATGGAAAACCGCACTAGGATGCTCGATGAGGCCCATCGATGATTAAACCTAGTGAATTATGTACCAAAACGTTCGCTTGTGTAAAAAAAAAAAAAAAAAAAGAGTTATATGTGTTGAGTTGAATAAAAAGGGGAAGTAGGCTAGACGTCTAAGTTGTGGTGATTCTAGATATTTGTGAGATGTGTGTATCGTTGCTTTTCCTCATACTTGGATCGATTTATTAGTCACATAGTTTGTTGATGATGATTGATCGTAACTTGGGATTTGATCGCACTATTTTCTACCACACAAAATAGGTATAGTATAGAATAAGTACGAGTATCGTATCCACAGGGATTGATATACCGAAACCACACACAGTACCTCTACTTTAGAATTAAACTGATGTTTAAGCTTTTAGGAATTTATGTTTGTGGTATTTATAAACTAGGCAAATAAATAAAGAACTCGATTAAATCAAATAAGGAAATAAATAAGCAAGGCAAATAACTAATTAAATAAAATAACTTAGCAAGCAAGCAATTAAACAAATAAGGTAAGAAAACAATTAAGGAAAAGTGTTGATTCTAGGGAAGCCTACCAAATCAAATCTATGCAAGTAGTTAATGTATACAATTAACCAATTTAATCCAATCTAAATGTGATACATGAAAAATAACCTACACCCCGATGAAAGCAATGCAAGTCGTCACCTAATATGATCCTAATATCCTTTCGAACGCATAGATATCAAGTTAAGTGCAAAATAGAACGAGTATCAATGATATAATCAACTAGGTTCAATTATGACACCTAAATCAATTATATGCAAACATATGACAATTCAAATTCAATTAAGACAAATCAAATCATCATACCATGTATTCATGAGATCTATTATGCAATATCCTATCAAGGCATAAATACATAATTATGCATACACAATTAGTGATCAATTAATCATGCATGAGAATAAGCACCATGAAAACATGCATCTAGATTGAAAGGCTAATTGTAAACAAAAACAATCACATAAATTCAATTAGGCATTCAATCCCTAAAATCAACTAAGAAATTTAGCTAGACATAATTAAAAGAAAGGTAGAAGGAAGAATAAACATAATTAAAAGCATAAAGTAAAAGAGAAATGGATAGAAAAACTTTTGAATCTTGAATCTCAATCTTCAATTGTCTTCCAAGAAATACATGAATTAAATCTAAAGCTAAAATATAAAAGTGTAGAGAAAAACTAATCTAAAGTATGGAGGGGACTAATGTTGGCTTATATGTTGTTGGTTACTTACAATGATAGGTTTAGAGGTATTTATAGGGTAGAAGTTTACATCCAATACCTAATTGTACAAGGAAACCAAGAGAAAGTCAAAAATTGTCTTTTAGGAAAAATCCCGGCTAGAAAACAGGAGCCACCTCTCGACACCTCTCTCGATCGAGAGGGTGGTCGAGAGGGTCGAGAGAGTTCTGCGCAACTTTCTTGTTTCGTTCATATCTTCCTCATCCGAACTCCGAATTGACCTCCGTTTTCGCCAATGTACTCCTATCGAACTCCTCTTCAATGCTATGCATTCATATTTCCAGAATAACTCTTCCAAAAAATCGTGAGAAGTCAGAACTTGTGATCAATACTTCATCTCTTCCTTGGTTTCATCGTCTCTTGTCTTGTCTTGGGTTTTCTCGACATAAAAGCCCTAAAAACACTCAAAACAACCCAAAAGCGTAATCTAGCTCGAAATAACATAAACAATACAAAACATGAGCTAAACTATCAAAATACGATAAGAAAACGATAATCTAACACTAAGATAATAAGGTAAAAATACACCCTATCAGGATTAAGGTGACTTCGTTCGTTGCTTGTCAATTTCGGTGATTAAATGTTCTATGATTTGGATTGTTTGAATTGAGTCTAAGTTGTATGATTATTTTGCTTGAGGACAAGCAAAGGTCTAAGTGTGGGGGATTTGTTTAGTGTCATTTTGTTAGTTTTTAGTCGTTATTTGTTATTCGTTTTTGTGTCGTTTTGGAGTCATTTTGTGTCTTTATTGCTATGACTTGGGTATTTTGAGTATTTTGATTGTTAGGGATCAATGGAGTCGAGAGAAAGAGAAAGAACGAGGAAAGGATAGCAAAAGGAGCAAAATTGGATGGATTTTCGCAGAGCACTTGGAGCGCTCGCTCCAAGGTGTTGGAGCGCTCGCTCCATTTATCAAAATTAAGGGAAAATAGCGCAGCTATTTTGGAGCGCTCGCTCCGAGTCTGGCGAGTTTTATTTTTGTTTCCTTGTTGGAATCGAACTCTTAGCTTATTATATATATAGGCCATTAGGGCACGAATTAGAGACACCTTTTATCTTTTGTTTTCAGTTCTAAATACTTTAGTTTTAGTTTTTATTGCTTTCGATTTGTTCCGGATCAGATTCTTCAGTTTTAATTCAAGTTCTTTACGTTCGTTCGTGTTCTTCGTTCTCGTTTTAATTCGTAAGTTATTTATTGCTTTCTTTTAGTTTAATTAATTACGTTCTTAGTTTCATAGATTTAATTTCTTTAGTTCTTCGTTTAATCCTATTTGTTCATTCTTGAGTTTGTACCTTAGATTAGTTTTTTCCAAAGTTTCTGTTCTTTCGTTTTTAAAAGTTTCTTTTCTTTCGATTTTCAATTTCTTAGAGTTAGATTTATTTTATTAGATTTTTAGATTTAATTATTCATGTCTAGATTCGTTTCCGTTTCCTTAATTGCTTTCGTTATTGCTTTCGTTTCGATTCTCGATTAGGTAGTTTAATTGCTTTTATTTAATTTCTTTAGATTAATTAGTTTAGATTTATTTCCTGCTTTCTAGATTAGATTTATTTATTTGCTTTGATTTACTTGCTTTGATTTATTTTATTGCCCAGGATTTTAAACCAAAAACCCAAAAATTCTATTTACTTACTTTCTTAGATTTAGACTAGATTACGTTGTTTTTACTACACGATTATTTGCCCTGCTAAGTTTTCCTTGAGATTCGACTTAGGTTTTTACTTGCTAGTGCTACGATAGGATTTTGTTCTATTGCAAACAATTTTTAGTGAAACAACAGGTCCTGACCTGGTGAAGAAAAGCCAAAACCCTCTATAGAAGGACGGGTGGTAGAGAGAGGGAAAGAGGGAATATGACCCTCTACACCTGCCGTCGGCCCTGATTCAGTAGAAACAGGAATCAAGCCTCGAGATGATAAGGACAAAGAGTCCTTAGGATCTGAAGGAGCAGAGCGAGTAGAGGAAGGCGGAATTGAATCAAGGGAAACTTTACTTTTCCCCTTTTGTTGAGTTGTTGCCTTTAATCGAGAAGAGGAAGAAGCACCTGTTCCTCGCAAAGATTTGGGCGAACTTGCAGAACCCCTTGCGGGAGAAGAGAAGGCTTCACGCTCAGCGAGGGAAGCTTCTTTAACAACACCAGGAGCCCCATCTGTGGGGCCAGCCTCAGCAATCATCCGCTAAAGTTTATCATATGCTTTCTTCTTTAAATTCTGTTTAGAGACGTCCATTCCTATATACATTGAAAAGATTAACATCGCTCACATACCTAACGAAGGATATATGAAAAATTGAAAAATGACAGTAACACCAAAGAAATTTTTTACCCATTAACGGAGACCAGGGGACGCTGGGTTTCAAACCAAAGAAAGAAAGAATCTCTTCACTCTCTACAAGAGGCCTAAGCATGGTATGATCAGAAGGATATTCGGACAAAAGTATAGACATTATTTTTTCCTCCCAAGAAGATAGACAAGAAGGGAGAGGCCGAGAAGTTTTTTCTTTGCTAGGATTCCTATACAAATTGATGTCAGGAATATTCCAAGGAACGCCAAGGAGAGGACTAACTGTCAAATAGCATTTATGCCAGTCTTTATCTATGGACTCATATTTGCCGTATATATTGGCAAAGTGAACATTGGGAGAAAAGTACAGATGAGAATCCCTGTGTTTTAATTCATGGGTGCGAAAGAAAAGGAACATTGTATCCTTCACCCCCTCTAGGCTAGCAATTATATGGAAAAAGCAGCCTTACTAATAGAGGTTGGGTTCAGTTGATTCAGAGGCACATTGTATAAATAAGCAATACGAGCGAAAAAAGGGGGCACGGGAAAGCACAGTCCGGCCCCCAATTGAAAAAACCAGAAGGCTTTGAGAGGGGGCGTCAACAGCGAAGGACGCTCATTCTCCCCGGGAACTTTTAGGGAAAATCTCCCAAATTTCTTCACCTTCTTGATAAAAACATCTAATGCTGCTTTATCTAGGGTAGAAGATTTATATTTATCTAAGGGTAAAATCTGTTTCTTTGGTTTACCCTCCGTATTTTCTCTCTGTAACTCAGATCCTAAAGCGGATCTAGTGGACCTGCTACGGCCTTGATGGTCAAAAGTACCTCGCCGGGAAAAGGAAGATTTCATAGCAGTCGTCTAAAGAGATGATAGCGGAAAATCTAAGAGAAAAGTGAAATGCAAAGAATACCTGTGCAATGGGGAGTAGAAGCGTCGAGAAATTGAAAGGGAATGGAAAAGGTTTCCTCTCTTCCTTCAAAATATTAGAAGAATATAAAGGAAGATGAGTAGTTACTACCCATAAACTTGGGGAAAGAGAGAATAAAGGGGAAAGGGGAAGAAGAGAAAGCGTGTTTCTCCCACCGCACCAGAATTCAATTAATCCCAGAAGACGGATCTCACCCCTTCTCCGAGCGTGCTTACACGCGGAAAAAAAAAAAAAAAAAAAAAAAAAAAAAAAAAAAAAAAAAAAAAAAGAGAGAGAGAGAGAGAGAGAGAGAGAGGCAAGAGAAGATAAACAAGAATGTTGGTTTTCCCTTCAGAAAATGAGGTTAATTCTTCACAAAATAACGAGTAAATAAGAACCTCAAGATCATCCCAAGGGCACTACCAGAACCTCATATAACACGGAAAAAACACCTCCAGAGCTTGGAGAAGCTCAAGCTTAATAACTAGGGGTTAATCATCGATCTCAGTAGTGATGAGTAATAAAAGAAAGATGGGCCTTTTATAGGCAAGAAGATAGTAAAAGTGCGTCTTTCTTACATTTTACATTGGAGAAATAAAGAAAAGAAGAGTTCTCACATTGCCTTGTCCTCGAAAAATTAAACATCGCACTGTCTCCCATGTGACAAGACAATCGTGACGTTGGTAGTATGATTTTTTCCTACCTAAGCGTTTATCAGAAGCTAATGAAGCATGCTTCTGAACCGGGGAGGGGGGGGGGGGGAGTAGCTGATAGGGATAAATATCCGCCTTGCCAGCGTGACACCTCCAAATGCTGACTAGATCACTGATAACGGCCAATGATAATCGCGCTGTGTGGCAACACCTCATTATTGATTCTACAGGTTCTCAGAAGCCTCAGATGCCAGGTAAGGCTGGGAGGCGTATTTCACGCAGAAGCCGTGAGATTCTGTGCAGATCCTGGCTTATACATAAGCTGACTTGGGCTTGCCCGCATCTGCTGGATCTAGGGATCTGCCTAACCCACATGGTCGGCATGACTCTACCTATCCTAGAGTGAGGACCACAAAATTAAGGACGAAGGGAATCTTGTCTCCGTAGAAATTTCTTTCTTGTCCTCCCTCTGCACGAACGTTCACCTTTTCATTCTTTCCACATCTATAAATATCGAGTGATCGCACACCATTATTCATCATCGAAACACAACTCTTCATACACACACGCACTCTGCATACTATTTCATTCACTTTCACGCTCCGCCTCGAGCTCTCTCGAGCTAGAGCGATCGGAGCACTTGAGGCATTCTCCGGAGAAACCTCGCTCGACATCATATTCACCTCCATTCTCATCATCGGAAAGTCTCTCTTTCACCATTTTAAGCTTAAGGTATAATCCTTGTCGCTAAGAGAGGACGGAGCATGAAGGCGCTTTGCGCTCTTAGCTTCACCCTCTCTTTTCTCTCTACTTCTTTGTTTTTCCACTTGAATGAGTTCTAAACTACATGGATTTAACTGATTTATGGTTACAAACACCCTCTGTTTAAGCATATAGCTCGATTATTGCCCCTTACATCTATATGAACGATGCTCTGTATAAAATGAGTGATTATGGCTAATAAATCACATGAATCTCTTACTCTTTATTGTTGTAATCCTTTATCTATGAATGCTCTTTGCAAACATGATGAATAATCACTTAAATCGTTGTGGATCTTCAACCCGGATCTATCAGTATGTATAATAAATTTGTATGTATAAGCAGTTGTAAATAGATTTTTCATTAAATGTATTACTTTAGAAGTAATCTTCATAGTCTTATCTCTTTCCTTAGACTAATATAATATCAAATTGTTTTTTTTTTAATCGGATATAATATGAAATTGTTGTTTGCACATCACATCTTCTTTACAGTTTAATTTTAGTTCTGATCAAGATTCAATAGGATGTCAAGTTCTTCTTTAGGTATATTTTATAATTCAGTAATTGAATTTATTTTAAAACTAATATTTACCACAATGTTGTAAACATACTTGAATCTTTTAATATAATAGGTTCAGAGGTTTATCGGAAAAGGAGACTTTTACACATGAAAAGGAAATATTTTGAAATAAAGAAACGAAGTTTAAATGATAATTCACGAGATTTAAATGGTACTCCCTCCGTCCCTTCTAAGATGTTACATTTCTTTTTGTCAATTTCTGGCACATTTTTTCACGCTTCTTGATGAAGAATTTTAAAATAGATTTTTGAAGAATTTTTTCTTTTGCGGGATAATAAAACTATCATAGTATCCCGTAAAAGAAAATTTTCTTCAAAAATCTATTTTTAAACGCATCATCAAGAAGCGTGGAAAAACGTGCTAGAAATTGACAAAAAGAAATGTAACGTTTTAGAAGGGACGGAGGTAGTAATTATTTTCTTTTGATTATGTTATGCACACAAGTACAATTACAAACATTAATACTGACACCCTTTAATTTATTTTGTTTCTCATAGGTACAACATTTCATGTATTAAAAAAAATCTCTAATTGTGTTCATTGCGGTGTTGTCAGATTAGATTATGAACCTCCAACGTTTTGTTGTGATAATGGAAAAATTGTACTTGCATCAGCTGAAGTGCACAATGAATTGTACGAGTTGTTCACTTCAGATGCAGAAGAGCCAATTAATTTTGGTAAAAATATTCGTTCTTACACTTCTATATTTTCATTTACATCGTTTGGTGTAAAATTGGATAAAGAACTTGCCTCTGCAAGACGGGGAGTCTATACAGTTTGAGCACAAGGAATGGTTTATCATGATCTTCCAGGGTTAGTTCCAAATAGTTCTAATCTAGGACTTTTTAAGTTGTACTTTTTTGAGACAGTGAACGAGGTTGAATAAAAAATGAACAGGCTACATAATTCAAATATATCAGATGTGACGGTGAAGAAGCTGATAAAAATTATGGAAACCAATTCATATGTCAATTTTTTTTGGAGATTGAAGGACTGGCCTTTCATGGATACTGTAGAACTTCATATCTCTAAAGATGTAAAATTTGATCAACGGGTGTACAATTCGCCTACTGCAGATCAAGTTGCAGCAATATGGGTAGAAAGAGATAATGATAACACCTCATATGAGAGATATATTGTAGTTCATGCACATTCGGGAGAGAGGCATAGAATAATACATTACTATGGATGTTATGACATGTTGCAGTATTCACTTCTTTTTCCAAAAGGTGACACTAATTGACATCTAAATATTAAGAAGAATATAGCTGCAACACAAGGTAATTTTTTCCTTTAAATTTTAAAATTTATTTTATTTAATAAGATTAAAATTTTATATTAATATCAAAAATTATGACAATATTTATTATTAGATTAATTATTTGTATTCCGACTACTACTTCAAACAAAACTATCTCTTATGGCCCTGTTTGGTATTCAAGATTAGGCCCAACTATATCTAAGATTAGACTTAATCTTACGTTTGGTTTACAGGACTTCCTATCTTGGGGGCCCAAAACTCAATCTCAAAATTAGTTGGCCCTCTACTAAATCCCCCATTATTGATCGGACCCTACCCCCTCCGATTAAAATTAACTTACACAAATATGTGAGAATAATACTCCCTCTGTCCCGTAGCAATTGTCCTCTAGGATATTCATATGTGAGGTATATAATAATCCTAAGGGACAATTGCTGCGGGACGGAGGGAGTACCATTTTATCCTTGCCTTTTGCAATCGTCATCTGCAGTTAACCCTTTACCTTTCCTCTTGTCTTTCATTCTTATGGATTCGCGCTTTCTCTTTCATTCCATCTTTCGTTCTTCTTAGGTTTGGAAGGAGAAATCGATCTGCGACACAGGTATTTTTTTACCCATCTTCTGCAAATCTCTTATTTTCTTCTCTTATCGTTGGATTAATCATAGTGCTAATTGTGTAAAATGTCATTCCACAATAGCAAAAATTAATATATGTCAGAATTATAAAAACACACAAATTTTGTCAAAAGTAAATTTTTTGGACCAAATTACCCTTACTAAGACCTACTTTTTTTCACTCCCTCACATCCATTTCCCCCCCTTTGGACTCATGGAAACTCAATTTTTCCCTCCTCTCTTTCTATCAGTTTCCCCCCATCCCCCACCCCCAAGCTCGTATCCTCCCACCCACCCACCCACCCCCCCCCCCCCCCCAAATGACCCCCCCCTCCTCTCTTCATCCCTCACTCTCACTCTACTCTTTCTTTTCTCTCTCTAAATAGCTTGATGGAAAATTCACATGACTAGAATGAATTTCTGCATTTCTCCTACTCAATTTTTTTTTACAGTCCCTCTCCCTTCATCCATTTCCATTCTCTTTCTCCAAAAAACAAAGAACTTTTGGGAAAGAGGACACTTCATTTAAAACTTCCATAAATTTTCCCTTTTTCTACACTCTTGATTGGAATGTCTTTCCCTCGCTCCTCACTTCCCCAATCTTTGCTTGCTTTCACCGGGAAACGCTGTTGATCGGCCGACGCGGGAGCTGAGTAAGTGGGCGTGTGATTTTTATTGAATTTCTTGAATATTTAGGGGATTTTATTGGTGATATGTTGCAATTGATTGATTATAATTGAGACCCTTCTTGAATGTGCGTGAATGTTTAATCTTTTTGCTAGTTCCTTTTGGATGGTGTTGTTTTGTCTAAACAATGTTTTTTTTTTTTTTTTTTTGGATCACTAACTGCATTTTATGGTTTAGTTGTAAATACGTCATTCCTCGTTTTGGAAACTAATTTGAAATAGTACCTAATTGGATGGTAACAACAACAATGAGATTGATTCTGGGACATGGGTCGTTCGGCCTTTTTCTTTATAGGGAGTTTCCTTTTGCTTTGATGAATTTTATGTTGTGATGTGGATTATCTTTCTGTTACAGAGAACCTTGATGCCTCCTTTTCAGTTTTCTCGTCCTGTTGCACTTGACTGTAAGGCTTTGTGGTTGAGTAGTTTGGGGCTTGAGTTGTCTAGTGGTGTATGTATATATGATGACATAAAATGTAGCTCAAGTTTGAAATAGAAGTGTAATGTGATGATGGTGGTTTCCCAACTTTACTTTGGATTGGAGGTTTTTGTTGATTCCATGTGTGAATGGCATTGAACAAAGAGTTCATTTGAATAAGGTTTTAAGTTATGTTATCTTCTGGGAGCACCGAGTATTTGGTCATGCTTATTTGATTAATACATACTACTCAATTGCATAAACTTGTCCCAGTGACGTGAACTTCACAGGCAATAAGCTTGTTTGTGTCGAAGTGCTTTATTGTTTAAGTTGGTGTTTTCTTATAGAATCTAGACGTATTTTTCAGAAGGAAAAAAAAAAACGAACTAATGGATTCAGAGATGCTTACTGCTATCTTGTACGTTTATGGACTGTAAGTCAATTAGGAACCCTACCTATAACCATCCAATTGTATCTATATGTATACTTTCATGCATGTTGTTTC
This sequence comes from Thymus mandschuricus, assembly GCA_029379335.1. NCBI lineage: Eukaryota > Viridiplantae > Streptophyta > Magnoliopsida > Lamiales > Lamiaceae > Thymus > Thymus mandschuricus. The sequence continues at coordinate 18,325,405 of CM057082.1, read as the reverse complement.
TATATTCCTAGTTTCCTGGCCAGCTTTTCTCTTGTTCTATTTGTTTTTCTTACTTAAGAAGGTCTCTTGTTCTCGAGGGTTTTTGCAATTGCGGTCGAATTCTACTCCACGGCATCGATTGATTGAGGAAGAACGAGAAAATGTCGAAGAAGAATGATTTGGGTCGAAGAAAGATGGTTCACAATTACGGCCTAAAAAGTACATCCTTTCTCTCTTCTTCTTATTATTTTTTTTTTACTCATATATAGTGTTTGCCAGCAGCGCAGCGGGGCGTAGGGATGATTTTTTATTTGGATAAGTTTAGTATCATGAGCCGATAGTTCCCATTAATGGCAGCAAATCCAGAGACATCAAAATTCTTGACCCTTCACTCTTTTTTACCCTTTTTGAATAACCAATTTTTTGCAATGGATGAACTGTGCTACATTGAGTAGTTGTAGATTATCTAAAAAATGACCCAACAAACTCAATGGTTCATCCTTCAATTAATTTCTTTACCCTTTTATATAAGAAACTAGAACTAGAGTTAATTCTATCGCACAACAGGTTTATGAATAAAGTACTAGGCTTTTTTTTTTTTGTGGAGAAATGTCGAATATATCTTGCCATCCTTCCTTTTTTCCTTTTCTGCTCTCATCTTCAGCAGCAAGAGTAGAGAATCAAGAACTTCGTTGTTTCGCTACAATGGTCTTAGATCGGCCGAGGCGACGCAACTTAAACCGACTTGTTTCGCTACAACTAACGGTGCAAGGAGGAAGTTGATCCTTTTTATTCTTGTTTCTTGTCGCTTGGTTACTCTATTTTCTTGATATTGTTATTCTCTGTTTGTTATACCATGAAACTTTTAACCTTTTAGTTGTGATTATGGTTGTCATGTGATGGGATTATGTTCCCTCCAAATTTTGTATGTGTGTGCCCTTTTGTTTGTGTGGATTTTCTATTAAGAAAATTGTTTGTATGGAATTAGTAAAATGTTTTGTGGCCTTTTCTTATGGTTTTAGTCTCACTTGATATCTACTTTAGTAAAGTATATAAAAGGGAGTATGTTGATGGAGATGTGATCTGTTTTTCAGCTGCAAAATGTGGAAAGAAGATCAAGGTCGTGGCTTCTCCAACGGTTGCCTCTCCGAGGAGAGAAACTGATTCAAAGAAAAGAGTTGCCATAACTTAAATGAGTCGTGTTTCTGTTTTTGGAAACGACATCGATACTTACTGCGACAAATTGCTTGACAAAGTGAGTGGAATCATTCTCATAGACAGATTCGATTCTTCGGAGTACTTGTTGACAAATGAGATTAATATCGTCGGTTAGATTATATAGGAAACTTGTTGATCCTTGTTTGTAGTTGGTTAAGTTTTAACAATTTACAATCATTAAACGTTTGTATTTTATTGTTTTTGTATGTTTTATCTCTCAATTTTTGGCATTATATACGAACACCTTATACATATTTTCGTATGTTTGTGGCATTAATGCTTAACACTGTAATACATGTTGCATTGATAAATTTGATTCTTAGTAAAAGTTGGGCAAATACTATTGGCACTACTAGCACCAATAGTAGCACTGGGATTAACTGTTATATACTAGTACTCCATAGTAGCACAAATACCATTGGAGTACTATATAGCTTGTGATATGTATTTGAATCTAGTGCCGGTAGTTCCAAATTTAATATTCCATTATTAAATACATTTACTTTAAAAAGCCTTTTACACTATAGATTCTAGTAGTACCAACTGTGACACGTGGATATCTGACTAGTTCTTGTGGTCACTATTGGCACTATTGGCACTAGTAGAACCAACTAGGTTTTGTAGTCACTATTAGCACTATTGGCACTATTGGATATCTATGACTTAAATAACATACTTTTGGAACATGAATTTGAATCTAGTTTCAATAGTTCCAAAATTTGATATTCCACTATTGTTACTACTGGCTCTAATAGAACCAATAGTACCTCGTTTGAGATTTGAGATTCCAGTTGTGATTCTAGTAGTACCAATACTGCCATATTGCATTCTTATTTATTAACTTCTACTTCTGGCCATTTTAATTCATGACCAGCATTTCGTTATAAAGTCTTTAGATAGCGTAGGCATATTTATTGTAATAATTTCAATTTCATTTGTTAGGATAATAGTCTTGTTGAAGACATTTTGCTTTAATTCTCTTTTACACTATAGGTTCTACTAGCACCAATTGTGACACATGAATATTTCCTCTAAAATTTTAGCTACGGTTCTACTAGTACCAATAGTTCCTCATTTTTATAAATAGTCTTTTTGAAGACATTCTGCTATTATAACTCCCTCTTACACAAGTAGGTTCTAATTGCACCAACTATAACACGTAAATATCTTATAAGTTATTGTATTGTCACTATTGGCACTAACAGAACAAATAGTACATCTTTTGAAATTTTAGCTAAGGTTCTAGTAGTACCAATAGATAATAAAATAATAATAATTTATAATGAAAAAGGGGACAAAATCAAATACATAGCACTGAAGTATCATATATAAAAATTTCAAATTACAAGATATCATTCAACATTCACTACAACTATAGTAATAAAATAATAACTGTAGAAAACAGTGCAGTAATAACTATTAAATCGAAGCAGAGACTCTCTCCTGTTATAAAATTTAAGCATTGTCATTCACATAGACTAGACATTAAGATAAACAACATCGGGTATATATAGATACCAATATAACAACGGCCACGACCTTCACAATTCTGCAGAACCTTGCGGTCCCAATCAGCTAACTTCCCAGTATGCTCCTGCAGTTCTGCATTCCATTCTTTAATGATCTGCAACAGACTAAGGCATGAGAGATGGAGTATAGGCACAAACATTTCAGGCATACTAACAGTAAAAAGACGATTCAAGCGGAGTGCAAGAAACTAAGCAGCCATCTGTTTCCAAAATTTCTATACTCATTTACTCCTTCCTTTCTTATCATTAGGAGGGGAAGGAGAATAAAGAGCAAAACCGATGTTGCCGCTGCTTGAAGGCCCTGAGTTATATTGACCACTGAACAAAGTGATTGAAGGTAAGAACAAATATTACCTCCTCAACTGATATAGTCAAACTTCACATCGAATAAACTCAAGTAACACTTACGTCAAAACAACACAGAAAGCATACATAAGAGCGCAGTTAGAAGATTGAAGAAAACTGAAATTAAAAATATCTATGATCATAAAACCGAATTTTACAGTAACCAAGGAAAACTCCAACCACACTGAGGAGAAGTTCGATAACAATTCAGCTAAAAAACAGTTGGAATTTCCAAGCTAAAGAATCGGTAGCAATCTCATTCATAACTCATCAAAATCAACTCAATAATCAGCTAAACAGATATCACTTCACATGGCTGCTCATGGTTACCCAAGTATTGCATATCTAAGAATCGGTAGCAATCTCCTTCATACTCATATCAAAATCAACTCAATAATCAGCTAAACAGATATCACTTCATATGGCTGCTCATGGTTACCCAAGTATTGCATATCTAAGAATCGGTAGCAATCTCCTTCATACTCATACCAAAATCAACTCAATAATCAGCTAAACAGATATCACTTCATATGGCTGCTCATGATTACCCAAGTATTGCATATCTAAAGCTAGAGATACCATTACCAAACACTGAAATTCACAAGTTATATAATTAATCTTAACTCTGAAGAATGTTATGAGACGTTTATATCTCATAAAAGAAAGCTTCCACCCTGCAGCTCCACAGTTATGATTTTGTAATAACTCTAGAAGCAAAATACCAGAAACTTAACCATAATTGTAACAAAATACCCCCCAGAAAAATTAAACAATCAGTCAATCACAAGCTAGTCCTTCAGCAAAAATACCAGAAACTTTAAACCCAGAAATTACTTTTGAGGAAATCAATTTCGTTCACTAATTCTCCAATATACAGGCCTAACGATTTTGGATCAAAAATTAAATCGGTTTTACAGCAGCGGAGTGGAAATTACCTGAAAACAGAGTCGGAGATGAAATAGAAGTGCCTGAAATAATTCACAGAAATCGAAAACGTGTTCTGACTGAGAATCACAGAGCTAAGACCGACTGTGCGTATGAAAGCAGTGTAATTAAGTAGTGTAATTCACACGAACCTCGCATTCTGGTGGATATCTTCAGCTGGAACGCGTGACAGATTATCAAACAGCAGGTCATCGGGGAGCAATTCCATGTTTGTTGAAATCCCCCCTTTTGCACCAAATTATAGGTGTTCGAGTGAAGAAGAATCCCCTGCAAATCGAGTTAAATTCCCTCAGCAACCAGATGTTTTCTACCGAAATTACAGGCCTAACTATTCATTCTTCAGTTTAATTGAACAAATTCCGAGGCCGAGCAACAAAAACAAAAATTACAACCAAAACTTAAAAGCGTTCCGCTCTGAAATTTGAAGAGACAGAGACAGAGAGAGAATGAAGGAAGAAGAGAGACTTATGTTTGTAGCTTGGAGGAGCCTCAGCCGTCGAGCTGGGGTAGTGGCTTGACTCTCCGAAATCTCTCCTTGGATTTGCCTCTCCTCGTTGTTCAGCGACTCGATGTACTCGATGGCGTCCTTGATAATAGACGCTTTATCCATCTGAATCTGAACACAAAGTTCAATTTCAATTTCAATTTCAAAAATCAAAATTCAAAATCAAAATCACTCAGATCTAAGGGGGTAGAGCCTCTTGTTGAGCTTCTTCCTCCGATTCCGCTCGGAGACGATGTTTTTGGAGGCGAGGGACGGATCGAGGCTTCCGTCCGGCGACTCGAGTCATAGTATCCGCCGCCGCCAACAGACATTAAATCTTGGGTCCGAGATGAAGTGAAAGGGCATTAAATCTAGAAATTTAACCCGTCAGCGTGAAATGAAAGCGAGAATTCAACCTAGGCAAAATACCTTGAAGAACATAGGCAACCTTGGCGGAATCGGAGCAGCGAAGCCGTTTTTGTCGAGAGAGACCTTCGCAGAGCCGATGTTGCTTCGCCTTTTTCTCGAGAGAGAGAGCTTCGGAATCGGAGCAGCTCCACTATCGGGGGGGGGGGGGGGGGGTTGGGGGGTGAAAAGGTGGGAGGTGGGAAAATAGAAAATTGGTCTCGTTTGAACATTCAAAAAAAGAGAAAATGGAAAGGGAAGGGCATAATCGTCCTAAAAAATATTTTTAAGAGGATAGTTGACAAAATTTGTGTGTTTTTATATTTCTGACATATATTAATTTCAACTATTCTAGAATGACATCTCATTTTTTCCCCCTTAATCATATCAATAATTAGTAAAATTCATTATACTCAAAAAAATTGTGAGATGATTGAGCTATAAACTCGCAAAATGTGCGTGGGGAGCTGTAAATTACAATATTTGATGTTCTTGCCTTTCTATGTATATCCTGTGCTTCTGTTTCATTAATCCACTGTGTTTGTTGATGCAATCATATTTTATGAGGAATTTTAATGTTTTTTGGATATGGGGTATTTTTTTTTGGAAAAAAGGTGTCATTATGTGAAGAGAAATATGATTAAAATGTATGTTCTTGAGAAATATGATTAAAGTTGATACAAGAATTAATCAAAAGTCTAAGATTGAGATTCTTTTAATTCAAATATGCATTAATATTTGAATTTGACAAGTTTAATTAAATATATGCAATATTGCAAAATGTACTAATTAAGGGTATACTAGTAAATGCCCTATAATCTAGCACAATACATTCTTGCACACCAAACATCATTTTCAATTTTTATCTAACATAATCTTGCAAACCAAACAACTTTATTTGTCTATGACTCAATCTTAGGTTTATCCTATATTGTATCTTATCTTATTCAGTCTTAAAAACCACACATGGCATATATACGTAGGTTTGGAGTATTAATTATGTCGACTTGGAGTGCAAGTCCCTAATTAAATGATTGTTAACAACATTCATTCACCCATTTTCATTTACTGCTGATCTATTCTCCTTCATTAATTAATAAATTAAACTGAGGCGTGTGTGTATATATATAGCTCGATCGGACTTCTCTTTTTGTACGTGTGTGTCTTTAAGTTCGATCAATTTTCAATCCTCTTTATCTATTTGTTAATTACTACGGCTATATATTATTTATTTACAACCCGAATTATTATATTATTTGAATATTTTATTTATATTTAAAAAAAAATTTATAGTTTTGTAACATTTCTCAGCTCGTGTTAGAATTTTGAATGATACATCGACAAGGGCCACAATTATAACCGAATAAAATATTATCTTTGGAGAACAAGGTATTTTTCTAACCTTTTGAACATAATAGTAATATGAATTCATGTTTCAACAATATATACGTATTAATAAGCATGTTGTATGTTCAAATACTATATATCCAACGGTTACAGGGGGCAGCGTAATAAATGTGTCTCATGTAGAGAATATACTTGCTATAAAATACAAATCAGAAATCCAAGACAGTCTATTCTTTAATTCGCTGGTAGATTATTTCAGCAATACGCAGTCGACATGTATATTAAATTAGAGATTACAAGATTGGATTTTATTCGGAGAAATCAATCAACAATGACAGCCGAATTGTACCAAGGAATTATGGACAGTGTCTTTAGAGGAGAAGTGGGAGGAACTAAAGTTGGCAAACAAATTGTTCTACCTACTATATTTATTGGGGGTCCAAAGATATGAAACGTAGGTATCTTGATGCATTGACATTAGTACAAAATTTTGGAAAGCTAGACTTATTTATTACTATGACCTGAAATCCAAAGTGGAGCGAAATACAAGAAAATTTATATATTGGTCAATCATCTCAAGATCGTCCTGATTTAACTTCAAGAGTTTTTAGGGCAAAACTGCAATTCTTGAAAGATCAATTATTCAGGCAGGAGATATTTGAAAATGTTGTTGCACATGTTCATGTCATTGAATTTCAAAAAAAAGGTTTACCACATGCCCACATGCTAATCATTTTCAAGTCTTATTCTAAGATAAATACAACAGATGAAATTGATAAGTTAGTGCCGAAATTTCAAATCTAGATGAAAATTACGAGTTATATGAATTGGTGAAAAAGCATATGATGCATGGACCATGTGGGGAAAAGAATCCAAAAAACTCATGTATGGTGAAAGGAAAATGCAAATGTCATTATCCACGACCATATTTTGAAAGCACTATGCAAGGTAAATGTAATACACCAACTTTCGTAATATATAAATATTATGTAAGGAAATTCGGAACATTTATAGTTTCAATATATAGACGAATGAGGAAGGATTTCTTAGATGATTTATGTGAAGTTGCAATAATATTTGCTATTAGAGATAATATATTCTCTCTCGTGATTTTAAATCACGTAAAACGATAATTGAACTTTCGTATTTTATTACGATTGTTATAAAGGCTAAAATGATTAATTATAAAATCGATAATTAAATCGTAATGTATAATAAAATGGGCCGACGTTATACTTAAAAGACATTGGGCCGAGCCCAATGTGTACACCAACAATAAAGGCCCAACTAAAGGCACTATTACATGGATATTACATATATCAACATTAAAAGAAAAGAAAATAGAAAAGAAAAGATTAAGGAATGGAGGCGGCTCAAACAACACCTCCACAACAATAGAAGAGGTGGCCTTCAACCAACCACTCCTTGTACATCAATTAATCCCCTTTGAACCATCACAATCACAAATATCTTCATTCCTCCCCTTCACTTTCACTCTACTCCCTACACAAAGCGAAACACCATACAAAGAAAACGAACTAAGGCAGGAGAGGATTTCACAAGGAAGCCGGAGAAGAAACGTGAAGGAAGAACGTGGAGATCGCAGCCGTTCCACCTGGTACTAACGCACCCGATCCTTAACAATCGTAAGCTCTCACTAAACTTTACCCTTTTTCCCTTCCATGTACCTTAGCTTGAATCAAGAAAGAGGATAAGAATATGTAATAATACGTATACATCAATGAAGAGTATTGGTGTATTAGATAGGAGTGTGTGTGACGTGGAGCTGTGATGTGGCACTAATGCTGATGTGTCAGCATCCTACTGGTTAGGCTGTTAGTATATAATTAGAATTAGTTGTAAACAGAAATTAGTTAGCTTTCATTAATGAGATTCTTTTCTCTCTCTAATCTTGCTTCTCTCTCGTTTATCTTTCTCTCTCTATAACTGCTGTTCTTGAAGCATTTCCATTGCTTCTACTATACTTCAACATGGTATCAGAGCCAGGTTCCGATCCTGGGACCTGTGGGTTATGGACCTGTGGATTAATTGTAATCTTGGTATATGTTGATGATATTTTGATTAGTGGGGACTCATCTGATGATGTCAAAGAGGTTGTTGGTTTGTTGCAGTCTACTTTTAAGTTGAAATGCTTGGGGCAGGTGAGCTATTTTTTGGGAATTGAAGTTGTACAGTCAGGCTCAAAGTTCTTACTTAGTCAGAAGAAATATATAACTGATCTCTTAGCAAAAACCAAGATGACTGATTGTAATGCTTGTGCTACACCCATGGTTCCTTTACCTAAGCTGTCACAAGATGAAGGTGAAGTGTTTCAAGATTCTTCTTTGTACAGAAGTGTAGTTGGTTCCTTGCAATACTTGACTTTGTCTAGGCCTGATATTGCTTTCAGTGTCAACAAATTATCTCAGTATCTGCACAACCCTACTACTTTGCATTGGAATGCTTGCAAGCGATTATTGAGGTACTTGAAAGGCACTGTTTCTTTGGGGCTTGAGTTTGGTCCTGCTGCTTGTATGGCCTTAGAGGGGTATGCAGATGCTGACTGGGCAAGCTGCAAGGATGGGAGAAGGTCCACTGGTGGCCATTGTGTGTTCCTAGGGGGAAACTTGGTGGTGTGGAATGCAAAGAAACAGGATGTAGTATCCAAAAGTAGCACTGAGTCAGAGTATAGATCCTTATCAAATCTTGCTTCTGATATTGTTTGGTTGGACTCTTTGTGCACTGAGCTTGGGGTGAGACAGAGTTCACCTCATAGGGTGTGGTGTGACAATACGAGTGCCATATCTTTGGCTTTTAATCCGGTTTTCCATGTTAGGACTAAACATATAGAGGTGGATGCTCATTATATAAGGGAGAAGGTACTATCTAAACTGATTGAGGTTGGGTATGTTCCTTCCAATGATCAGATAGCTGATGTCTTCACCAAACCACTAAGTGAGGGCAGGTTTCTGAGTTTGAGAGAGAAACTGAGGTTGCAAGATCAAGGAGGCTAGGAGCTGGAAGCTGTGTTGTAGAAGATGTGTTGAATGCTGAGTTCTGTTTCTTGTTCTGTTTCTTGTTTTTCTTTTATCTGCTTCATGTCTTTTATTTTGCTTCTGCTTCTGTACAATGTGCTACTGGTTGTTGGTACTTCTTGTAGATGGGGGTGTATTGGTGTATTAGATAGGAGTGTTTGTGACGTGGAGCTGTGATGTGGCACTGATGCTGATGTGTCAGCATCCTACTGGTTAGGCTGTTAGTATATAATTAGAATTAGTTGTAAACAGAAATTAGTTAGCTTTCATTAATGAGATTCTTTTCTCTCTCTAATCTTGCTTCTCTCTCGTTTATCTTTCTCTCTCTATAACTGCTGTTCTTGAAGCATTTCCATTGCTTCTACTATACTTCAACAAAGAGGATTCACAAACCCAACATGATGAACATTCATGAGCTTAATCATAATCGATTCCTTTATAATCGAAATCATAAAACGTATACTCAACGATGAATGAACGGAAGCTAGAAAAGGGGAAGGGTTTTACCGAATCGAGGGCGAAGAACCGGTGGCGGAGGAGAGGCTGCCGAACAGCAGCTGGTGGCGAAGCTCTTCGCCGGATCGACGGCGGTGGTGAAGATGAGGGTGACGATGGCTCTGAGCAGCGGCGGAAGAAGGACTCGACGGCGCTCGATGAGGACGAGAGCTGGCCGCGGGTTGCAGCGGCGACGGCGGTGTTCGACGACGGCTGCCGGAGTTGTGTGAGCGGGGGAGAGAGTGAAGGTACGTGGCGATCTGCTGAAGACTTCTCGGAAGCGAACAGCAGCAGCAGCAGCTTCTGCCCAGGAAAACGGCGACGGTGCTGGTGGCTCCTGACCACACAGAAAGCGGCAGTGGCGAAGCTTGACGACGGAATTGGTGAAGCGAGACGATTGACAAGCGAGTGAAGGAATCGCAAGCGAGGGAGGTTCTCAAGCGTGTGCGTACACTTACGAGTGTTTCAGTAAGCGAGGCGTGAGAAATGAAGCGTGCTTGCGGTGAAGCGAGGAGAGAAGCTTGAGAGCGAAGCTTGAGAAAGGATGAAGCTTGAGCGAGTGAAGCGAGGCTATGATGAAGCGAGGCGATGGAGAAGGAAATGTGAGCGTGCGCTTGGCTATGCTTCAAGCGAGAGGAAAAGAGAAAGGAGTTTTGTGCGTGTGTGCACGCTGTGAAGCGAGCAAGAGAGAGGATTGGGAGGATTAAAGAGAAGGAATTGGGTTGGGCCACATTTGGGCCGCTCATCAATTGTCAATGGGCCACGCCCATTCTTAGCTGGACCGATTTTTGATTAAAGGGACGGGCTCGATTATTAATTCAAAGCAGCTTTAAAAGATTTAATATAACAGGGGTTAAGATATATTAAATCATGAGTTATGATTAATTAAGATTTAATTAATTATTAAGCTTTAATTAGCTCAAAATATGTTCTGAAAATTTCATGATTTTCGGAAATTACTCATCGAATAAATGGACGCGAATGATTAAAGAAATGCTTTCCCGAATGATAAAAGATTATCCTTTCGTAAAGGATTTTAAAGGATTAAAACCAATATGTTATCCTTAACAGATTTATAAGATATGAAAATATACTAGATGATTATTTTCCCTTAAGAGGTTTTATTATAAGAACTTAGATTCTTATTATACCTTTATGAATAGGCCCGACTCGACAAGGATTCTGACGCTGTTTGCCTATCAAGAACGGCCATATTCTACGCTTCAAGAGGTGGGCTTATTTTCCAAAAGTATATGAGCCACGTATGCTCAATGGTTTCAAAATGCAAAACTTATTATCCATAAAATGTTTAATGTGCCCTCTACATGTTTAATGCTCTGAAGTTAATCGATCGAGGTTCTTAGTTCAGTCTAAAACGCTAACTTTGAACTGTGTATACACCCTGGTAGTAATGCGGAGGTTATCTCTCTCGTGTTCTATCTTTGACTGGGATTCTCTGGGTTTCGGCCCGAAATCCAAATGATGAATGATGAATGGATCCGACGGTGGCTAGAGGTCCGGGATCAAAGTAAGAGTAACTGTAGAGTGCGACATGAGGCCGCAGCAAATGAAATGTTTTGGCATGCTTAGATGTATTTGTTTTCTAAAACCTTCTAAGTCATGCTTATAATGATGGATAATATGCTATGTTTCTCGACTGTTGACAAAATGCGTAGCCCACTGAGTACATTAGTACTTAGCCCAAAATGTTTAAAATGTTTACAGGTTGATGGGGATTGTGATGACGAAGGCGGAGCTGAGGCAACGTGTTTCTTCTATTAAGCTTCCGCTATTCGTACTTCTTTTGTTAAGTACATTGTACTCTGAATTTATTCCCCATCTACTATCGAGAACTCGAACTTGTTGTTTTGTATTGATGGTCTTATGTTGATTCGTCGAGCCATCGAATCTTATGCTATCCTATGATGAATGATATAAATGTTATGTTGGGTTTATTACCGCTTGATTTCATTCCGGTTTATTCCCTCTTTCGAATGGGATGTTGCCCAACTTTTCAGGAACATCATTTAATTGTTGAATAGTAATGATCCCCTTTTTATCCCCACTCCTTTATTCCAACCCCTAGTCACACCCTTGGCACGTGCGCCTTCCTTCGGGAATTGGGGTGTGACAGTAAATATGGATATCCGATTTATAAAAGAAGAAATAATGAATCGTCGTTTTTGTCCGTAATGCAGAGCTCAACAATCGGTGGGTCGTACCATACAATGTTTATCTACTATCCAGATATAATTATCATATTAATGTAGAGGTTTGTTCTGGCATCACGTCAGTTAAATATTTATATAAGTATATATACAAGGGACATGATAGAGTGACAATTAATATGGCCCAGAATGATGATAACAATCAAGTTGACGAGATAAAGCAGTTTCAAGATGCACGCTGGGTATCTTCTCAAAAAGCATTATGGAAAATATTCAAATTTGAGATGAATGATATATACCCAGCAGTTATAAACTTACAACTTCATCTTCCTGACATCAGTTTGTAGCATACCACGAAAGTCAAAATCTGCATAGTCATTTAAATTCAGATCATTTCATAAACATTGTTGACTGAGTTTTTTTTTTTTTTTTTTTTTTTTTTTTTTTTTTTTTTTTAACATGTGCTACAAGTGAAAAACAAAAAAGTACCTTTACAAAGAATTTCCCGAGTACAATGTATGGGACAAAAGGGGCAAATGTTGGACAGAAAGGAAAAAGGCAATGTTATTGGACGTATTAGTCATGAACATCAAGAGAAGGGGAAAAGAAAAATATTTTGAAAGAAGTTTGAAGATTGAGTCGACATTTCCAGTAGCGATGGTGATGATACTTTAAAAAATTTATCTCCAAAAGAAGGAAAAGAAGTTCAACACGAGTCTAAGTAAAAAAGGAGAAGAATTGACCATGATATAAATTTTAATTTCTAAATATAATAGCATAGATTAATTACATCTTTTTTAGCGATACTTACTTTTATTTATTTTAATTATTTTGGATTATCATATACTGATTATTCATCTTTTTTATTTTTACGCTTTATTTTTAAGCTTTAATGAATCATTATATGTCTTCATATAAAATAACATAATAATTTAAACAATTTTTGTATCGAAATAAGTAAAAGGATGAATGATTACGTGCATCGCACGTATTGTCTACTAGTATGCACGAAGTTTCTTCATTCTTGGATTGATATCACATGCTTCGGTCGTTGAGCACGTGTTTTCTCAAACCAGGAATGTGCGTTTCTTGTAAATATTTTCTCCAATTTATTTTTTTCACATCGATTGCAAAGCTCTTCTTCTCCTCCCTCGACATCTCAGACAATAACTTCTAAGTGTTGCCGGCATGGAACCTAAAAATGGCAATTAATTTTGAGTTCAAAATTAAGTGCAAAATTCATGACACGTAGCTAGCTATCAGTCAAATAGTAGTTTAAAATAATATACAGTATATCTACTATAAATAATGTATTATTGAAAATTCAGAAATTTTACGTGTTGCATGCATGCATGTCTGTAATCATACGTACCTTGCTTTGAAGAAACCTATAAATTCATACATCTTGCACAGGTGCTCAGTGTATGCAACTCTTGCTTTACATTGCTTTTGTAGTTTGATCTGATTTTTCTTCGCCCCACTAACATCGTTTCTGATCACAGCACGTCGAAATATTTCCTCTCTCGTATATCTCGACAAATCATTGAAATTGTCGAAATATTTGATTTTTTTAATATCATCGTAGTATTTGAGTCGTGTGAAACTTTCGGATTCAATCAAAGGCTCTGAGCTGAAGTATTCATGAATGTACTCGAAAAACTCCGAGTAATGCAAAGGGTTGTCAAGATCAGAAGCCAGTTGGTAAACGTTGAGCTCGGATTTACCCGTACATCCATGCTTAGCAATCGCTGCAATTGTTGTGTTGACGACCATGTCTAATGGAATCTGATCATCAATACATATTTTTATACGTTAGACGTATAATATGATAGTATTATACTACTATACTCCTCCATGCAATGTCCATTACGTAAAGAGTGATATTTTTGTCATTTTTGGTTGGTACACGAGAATTATTTGTCAAGTAACATGTAAACCGATTCTTTAATTATAACATAACAAGTAAACCCTTACGAGCCCTTTCTCCGCTTGAAATATATATATATAGAAATTGAGGTTTTTGCCACACATGGATGTGTCGCTGAAAATATGAGTATGTGTGTCAAATGAACTTTATCCACACATAAGTTGAGTGTCAGCATGTGTCGGCATCTTCTCGCCAATAAAGGTTTTTAACCACACTTACCTATACGTGTGGGGGAAACTATTTAATTTTACCTACACATATATTTGTCTATAATTGTGTTTGTATGTATGGGTAAAAATATTTCTACCATTATTTAATGATGACATGGAAATGATATGGCAATGACGTGGAAATTTGTATGTGTGAGTAAATGTTAGAGCTATGTGTGGTTAATAAATTTTATAATTTCAATTATAAATAAAATGTATAATTATAATTGACCATAAAAAAAATTAAGTATGGCTAAACATGTATTGTGTTGAGAATGATCTTTTTTATATTACTTACAAATTCAAAAAATTAAAAAAAAATATATGTATAATAATACATGAATCGTTTTAATACATAAAAAGCATTAAAATATAATTAACAAGATCATGAGATAAAAGAAATTATTAAATAAATATTTAGTAAAATGAAAGTACATCTACTATTTAATTGCCAACTACAAAAAATACTAAATCTAAAATTCTAAATAAACAAATCTCTCTCCTTCGAAAAAGAAATAAAAAAAATCTATCGAAGCTTTAGTCCGATGGTGTTGTTGGAGACATCATATGTAAAAGTCTTTGGCGCATTTGTGAATCTACAAAGTCCTGTCCAATAAAAGTGAAGAAAAATGCAACAAAACCATAAACATGGAATTAGCAAGTAAAAGAACGTTAAAATATTTGATTTGAAAGTAAAATAATTTAATAAATCAATAATTTATCTTCAACCCATCTGCAATAAAGCAACACCGTTTGAGTTCATTACCTTGTTCACATCTGAAGAATTGGCCGTAAAACTTCCAACCATCGATTTGAAGAAGCAGATCTATTGATGGGAACCTTCAATCTGAAACTTATCTAGAATCATATACCAGTATATAACAATATGATAACACTTCAAAAACAATACAAAAATTTTACAATAAAAACAAGAACAGGATATTGAAATACAAAATAACTAGTCATTGTAAAAAGGACCAATACATATTCACCAAAGACAAAATACCACATAAGACCACAAAAGTTTAATGGCGCCTTGTTTTGAGAGGAGAGGGGAACGTGAAAATAGTACCACACTTAAAAACAACCGCCCCCGTATTTCAATTTTGAAGGAGGTTTTTTTTGGGGTGTTTGGCCGGGAAACAAAAAAAAAATAAAATTATTTGTATTATGATTTCCCGGCTCTCTCCTTTCTCATTTTTTGATTTATGTGTTTATTTAAGAAGATTAATTTGTAATTATCTATTTTATTATTTCATATTATTAAATGGTGGATACAAGTACGTGCCTCTTTTTAAGGTGGGGGGAATTACGTGCTGATTAACCAATTTATAAATCATTATTTTAAAAAAAAATCTAAATTCTAAACCATTTTAAGGATATTATATTATTTTTTCAGTTTTAATACGGAGGAGAACACGTGCTAATTAATATATTAGTTGTAGTGATTTTTAACTTTATTTTTGCACATGATTATTTTTGAGAAAACTTGACATTAACATTTAGATGACGTCTATATTTAGAGTTTAATTAAATTGAATTCATAAATTGTAATATTATTTTTCATTTTATTTGCATGAAAGTATTTATGAAGGTAACTTATAATATTTTTTTTTTATACTACGCATACTATTATTTTATCAAGAAAAACCCATAACTAAAAATAAAAATATTTAAAAAACATGGTTAAATAGAAAAAAAATAAAAATATTAATATGGCACGTATTAAGTTTAATTGATTGACACGTAAGCAAAAAAAAATCAATTAAATTCGGTTAAAAGAAAATAACGACAGAAAATGAACGTGGCTAAAAAAACTTCCCTCCACATATAAACGTAAGTTACTTATAAAAACTGAAAATTTGATTTACCCACACATTTTATAATTATGTGTAGGTAACTTACCACACATAATTATGTGTGATTAATCTATGTGTGACTAAAAGTCTAATTTCTTGTAGTGAATATAAACTCTCGTGGTGAACAGATGGAGTATATAAGTTTGTACGTAAATTGAGATTGTCGTACTTACAATATCCAAGTGAGCATCTGGATTGCCTAGAAAGGCAGGAAGCTGTCCTCTTCCATAAGAAATGATGATGGGATCGAACATCCGGTTTCCTTGTATCCAACTAGGGTAAGGTTCTTTGAAGCAGCTTTCAATAACAGAAGGTCTGATGATGAGCACAGGCACATCTCCTCTTGTTTCATGGACAACCATTTCTGCCATTGCTTTCGTCAAGTGATAAGTATTGAACTACCCATACGATTTCGCTCTGTTTATAATCGATATATATACCATAAATGGATTAGTTACATATAGCATCAAATTAAATATTCCTACTCCTACTATTGTTTTTAATAATCATACCATACAAAAATTAATTATGCTTTATTTTTTTGGTGTTTGATTGCTTTTGCATTCTGATAAGGGAACTTACGTATGTCGTACTCCCTCCGTCCATGATTAATTTGCTGACCCGCTCAACTTTTTAGCTCATTTTAAGGTTTTGAAATGATGGATTTAAAAATAAAATTTTCGAATATGATGTTTTTTAGGATGCTTTAACACTTATTGGTCAGGGTCCATAATCCGATTAGGGTTTGCAATTACTTTTAGCTTTTAATTTCGTTTTTATATTGCGTAAAATTTGGTTATTAGTTTTTAGGGTTTTGTAAAATCTAACTAATCCCAGTATGTTATTTTTTATGGAAAAAAATCAAAATTTTTATTATAAATGTTGATTATGATTTACCATATTGTCTTCTTAATCTTTTTTTTTTAAATTTTTATTATGAAATTAGTAGGACATATAGAAGATGCACATAGACAACGGGTAAAAACCGTTATAGGAAAATTGTTTCCTAAAATGATACTATAGCTAGCTTCGTCCTATGTTATTAGTTTCATTTGAAGCTGACACAAGAACTAAGGAAGGAGGGGATATGTGACTATAATTAATTTTAAGAAGAGAGAGTTAATTATAGCGAAATATTCTTTATAATTTTAGGAAATGAGATTAATAAGTTGGACGGACGATAATAGAATACGTGACTAATGAAATGAGACGGAGGTAGTAGTATTTATCAGATATATATGAAATAAATTAAAGGACCTCACCTCTCCATTCCAAGTCTCTTCATGTCTTTGGTCATATCATAATTTGAAGTAGCGTTGCTGCATGATTTCAATGCCAAAATTATCTCATCACTAACATCAAGCCTTGGATATGATGATGGTGAACAAATTCCTCCTTCATCATTTCTTCCATTCTCCCCCATTATTAGTGGCTTCTCTAATATTATCCCTTCTTTCTCTCCATTCACATACACTACATATATAATGTTAAATTATTCGTAAATTGAAACAATTCTCCTCATTACCAATTGTAAAAAGGGTTTACTGTTTTATACAATTGATTAGAGTGATAAATCTATTATACTATTACCCCTCCCCTATATTATTATTATTATTATTATTATTATTATTATTATTATTATTATTATTATTATTATTATTATTATTATTATTTTTTGAATGATATTTTTGTTAACTACTCCCTCCGTCCCTTTCAAGTTGAGTCATTTCTTTTTGCAGTTTTTCGGCACGCTTTTCCACGCTCTTAGATCACGAATTTTAAGATGTATTTTTTAAAAAATAATTCTTTTACGGAATACTACAATACTTGTAGTATCCAGTAAAAGAAAATTTTCTTCAAAAATCAATTTTAAAATACATCATCTAGAAGCGTGGAAAAGCGTGCCGAAAAACTGCAAAAAGAAATGACTCAACTTGAAAGGGACAGAGGGAGTATTATATTATTATTATTTATGAGAAAGAGTTTGACAGGATTATATTTTATTAAACTATTACTATTAACGTATTTTTTATTTTATTAAACCAACTAATGATCTTTATAAGAATAATGATCTTATAAGAGAGACCTTTTATATATTTATTACTACCTCCATCTCATCTAATTAGTCCCACTTTCCTTTTTAGTCCATCTCATATATTAGTCCCCTTTCTATAAATGGTAAATAACACTTGGCTACAATTAACTCTCTCTCCTTAAAATTAATTACAACCACACATTCTACTTTTTCTTGGTTCTTGTTCCAAATAGAAGTGGGACTAATTAGATGAGATGGAGGTAGTATTATTTTTGTTTTGCAACTTTCTTCCTATCTATATTAGCTACAATCTGTAATGCACGGATTCTCCTAAAAACACAGCATTGCAGTATCGGGTGCGCGTCGGGTGCGGGTGCGGGTGCGATTCGCGTGGGATACGCACCCGATACGCCACCTGGCGAATCCTAAAAATAAAAAAAATAAAAAAAAAAAAATTCGGATACGCGTATCCGGTGCGTGTGGTTGCGAATCGGGTGCGTTTGGATACGCGTATCCTCAAGCTCTCTCTGCTGTTAACCTTTCACTCTCTACTGTTAACCTTTCTCTCTTCTTCTTCTACAAACTGAAAACTTCGCTGCTATCATATATTTTTAAGTGGGCTAAAAATTGTATCATATATTTTTAATATAAATAAATATATTTATATATATATATATATATATATATATATATATATATATATATATATATATATATATATAATCGAATACTTACGAATATCGAATCGAATATCAGAATTTTGTATTTGGATTTGATTAATAATCGAATCATAAAAAGTATTTGTTTTCGAATTCGAATCGCAAAACAACGAATACGAATCAGGCTAATCGAATTCGAATCACGAATCGAGTCAAAATTATTTGATTTGTTTACAAGCCTAATTCAGGCACTTCTTAGTATTGTTTAACTTTGTATTATTAATTAAGCATTACTTATGTGTTTTGAGACTTAACTATTGAACTGATGTTTTTATCTTCCTTGACATTTGAAATGTTATATTTCATTTAGGAATTTTATTTTATTTTATCTAAATTATATATATATAAAATATAATATAATATAATATATAAATACTCAGACGTATCCTTCACGAATCGCACCCTAAAATTTTCAAAAATCCGTATCCACGTATCCGTATCCGTATCGCTCCCGCACCCGCATCCCGCACTCATGCAACACACGCTACAATTAATAATCTCATAAGAGAGAGATATTGTTGGAGTGACGTAAGGAATTCATTAGGATTTAATTTAATCATAGGAATTCATTCGACATTTAGTCCGGTGAATAAGTGAGTATAAATCATTCTATTTAGTTTTTATCATGTTTCTAATTTAGTCTCTATTATGTTTATTATGAATTCTATTTAATTTATGTTATTGTCGTTATTCACGAGTTGCTATGGACAATTGTATGTAGAATTATTTTCAAAAAAACATTCCAGACGAAGTGGCACAATGTCTTTGGATGTCAAGTTCTTCTTCGGATACTTTTTTTTTTTTTTTAATTTAGTAATTCTTTTTTTCAAGCAATAATTTAGTAATTTAAAACAATATATTTATGTCACCATGTTGTTAACTTACTTGAATCTTTTAATATAATAGACATAGAGGTGTATCGACATAGGATACTTTTACATATGAAAAGGAAATATCCCGAAATAAAGAAACGAAGTTCAAATATTAATTCACTATATTTGAATGGTAATTATTCTCTTTAATCATGTTATGCACACATGCACAATTACAAATATTAATATTGAAACACTTTAATTCGTATTGTTTCTAATAGGCACAAGAGTACATGTAATTGAAAAAAATCTTTAATTGTGTTCATTGCGGTGCTGCCTTATTAGAATAAGAACCTCCGACCTTTTGTTGTGATATAGAAAAATTGTACTTGAATCGGCCGAAGTCCCCAACGAATTATACATATTATTTACTTTTGAATCACAAGGTAATTAATTTTAGGAAAAATATTCGTTCGTACAATTTTCTATATTTTCATTTACATCGTTTGGTGTAAAATTGGATAAAGAACTTGCATCTGCAAGACAGGGAGCCTATACATTTCGAGCGCAATGAATAGTTTATCATGATCATCCGGGGTTAATTTAGTTCCAAATAATTCTAATCCATGATTTTTTTTTTCCAGTTACACTTTTTTGAGCCAATGAATGAGGTTGGAAATAAAATGAATAGGCTAAAAATTCAACTATATCGTATGTAACGGTGAAGAAGCTGATAAAAATTATGGAGGTCAATTCATATGTCAAATTTTTTCGAAGATTGAAGGATTGACCTTCCATGGATAACGTTGAACTCCATATCTCTAAATATGTAAATTTGGATCAAGGGGTGCACGATTCGCCTACTGCAGATCAAGTTGCAACAATATGGGTTGAAAGAGATAATGATAACACCTCATATGAAAGAGATATTGTAGTTCATGCACATTCGGGGGAGAGACATTGAATAAAACATTACTATTAATGTTATGGCATGTTGCAGTATCCACTTCTTTTTCCAAAAGGTGAAAATGGTTGGCATCCAAATATTAAGAAGAGTACGACTCCAACACAAGGTCTTTTTTTTTCCTTTAAATTTTACATTTCATTTTATTTTATAAGATTGAAAGTTTATATTAATATTACAAATTATGACAATATTTACTATTAGTATTTGTCGAGGAACGTTGTCACTTAAGTTTAACTTAATTATGATTACTTAGATATTGTATGTTGGTATGGGGAGTGGGGTACGAACAGAGGTTGCCACAGAGGGTTGCTCTTTGAGTGCCTCATTAGTCATTAGATAATGACGTAGCGGAATATGAAAATACAGAGGCATCTAAGTGAGTTGCACTTTGGACGAACACGAAGAGGAAAATAAACGATACAAAGAAGAATATCTATTTTTTTTAACAAGATATTTTGTCAATATCTTGTCGTGCCTCAAGGCAAAACAATCCACTAATTAGAGAATAAAAGAATTACAAGTTGAGAAAAAGTAAAACAAAAATCCTAACATAAGACATCTAACTATCCACTAAGCTAGCTATCTTATGCTAAGTATCATCTCAA
This sequence comes from Thymus mandschuricus, assembly GCA_029379335.1. NCBI lineage: Eukaryota > Viridiplantae > Streptophyta > Magnoliopsida > Lamiales > Lamiaceae > Thymus > Thymus mandschuricus. Next base: position 18,304,322 of record CM057082.1, on the reverse strand, counting down.
TAAAACGGGATATACTCAAATAAATCTATCATCTCAGCTCTATATCCGTACCTTCTTCATGAAAATTCTTCTTTATATAGGGCCCTTTAAGCATGATGGCCAAGTAGAGGTTGTTACGCATGATCCCATGATCATCTCTAACAAACTCCACTTTGTGATCTTCAAGTTTTCTCCCCCTTTCTTCTCAATTGAAGACGTCAAATCTTCCTCCTTATCTTGATTGATTTTGTGTTCCCCACTTTTCTCAACTGCATAGACTCGGTCAAGCCTTTACAGTGTCTCCTTTGTGGTAACCATTGTGGTTAGTTTTGTTTCAAACATTGTATCTGCACCAAAATAAAAAGAAAGACAAAACAAAATGAAAACATTGTACATTAGAGTAAGTAGCAATTAATGAAGTTTAAACTATGTGCCGATTAGCGGTTGATTAGGAATCAATCAATAATTTTGTAGCCTGTATCATAACTTTTAAATCTAAGCATATTAGTTGCATTTTGAAGTAAATAAATTCTGAAAAAATCGTTCCCTTAAATTTCTATTATTTATGTTTATGTAAAAAAGTAATATAGACATCCAAAGAAGACGGCTTCTATGTTTCAATAGTGATCGTTAATGTTGGCTAAATTATCTTGAGAATTATTATACTGTTAAGATTGATTTATTATTCATTTGATTCCGAACACTACTTCAAACCAAAGAAAGATTCTTTCTCACGAACTGATTTTAATTTATCCTCTTTTTTCCAACCTAAATTATTAGATTACTTGCATATTTTACTTTATATATATACATATATATATATATATATATTTTAATTATATACTATTTTTGTAACATTTCTCAGCTCGTGTTAGAACTCTGAATGATACATCGACAAGGGCCACAATTATAATCGAAGAAAATATTATCTCTAGAGAACAAGGTATATTTCAAACCTTTTGAACATAATAGCATGAATTCATATTTCAATAATATATACGTATTAATAAGAATTTTGTACATTCTAATATAATATATCTAACAGTTTCATGGAGACAACATGATAAATGTGTCTCGTGTAGAGAGTATACAGTATACTTGCTATAAGTTACAAAATGGAAATTCAAGGCAGTCTATTCTTTCATCCACTGACAAATTATGTTAGCAATACGTAGTCGACATGTACATAATTAAATTAGAGTCTACAAGATTGGATTATTTTTCCCGGAGAAATCAGTCAAAGTGAGAGCCAAATTGAACCAAGGAATTATGAACAATGTCTTTAAAGGGGAAGTCAGAGGAACTTAAGTTGACAAACAAATTGTTCTTCCTGCTGTCCAAGAGATATGAGGCGTAAGTATCTTGATGTATTGACATTAGTACAAAAATTTAGAAAGCCAGACTTATTTATGACTATGACATGCAGTCCAGAATGGAATGAAATACAAGAAAAATTATATGATGGTCAAACATTTCAAGATCGTCTTGATTTGACTTCAAGAGTTTTTAGGGCAAAACTGCAAGACTTGAAAGATCAATTATTCAAGCAGGAGATATTTGAAAATGTTGTTGCACATGTTCATGTCATTAAATTTCAAAAAAGAGGTTTACCACACACACGCCCACATACGTACTAATCATTTTCAAGTCGGAGTTTAAGATAAATACAGCAGATGAAATTGATAATTATGTTAATGCCGAAATTTGTGAAGAAACATATGATGCATGGACCATGTGGGAAATGAGGGGCATGGATGTTAAGAATTAATAACTTTAAGGGCTTAGTTGATCATAGATCAAACATGGGTGTATTTGACCCTTTTCCCATTCTTAATTTATTTATAAATATGATAGTATAGATATTATTTTATTTTTCCTTTTTAACGTATACGAAACATAAATGACTATTTTTTTTACTTTAATTATTTTATTTTTATCCTTTATTCTCCCAGTCCCACTTCACTTAGCTTGTTACATTTTTGTACTAGATTTTATGTACAATGTTAAAAGTGAAAAGTAAAGGGTCCACATTGAAAAGTAAGAGTAAATTCTTTCCATCTTAGGAAACAAAAAAATTGAAGTGAGACGTCTCGATTAAGAAAGGAAGTCAAGTGAAGTGGAACAAATGGAGTACTATTTATTTATCGTTTTATTTTTATGCATTTTTTTAAAAAGCTTTAATGAGTCATTATATGTTTCGTATAAAATAACATAATATTTAAAACAATGTTTTATAGAACTACATAAAAGAATGAGTGATCACATGTATCGCACGTGTCATCTACTAGTAAACAAAAGAAGTAAGTAAAACGCGGATTTACGTGGTCTAATAAAATGTATTGACTGATTTTACAGATAAAAAAGGAGAATATATTTTTTTTAGGTACTACACTTCACATATTACAGAATAGCTATATAAGCGTAATTCAATGACACATTTAAAGTCTAATAATGCATATCCGGCCAGTCTTGCGTATCCAAAAATAGGATCAAGACTAGCGTTGAGACGACAAAGCAAAAATAAAATGCAATGCATACTACTACCTCCATCTCATCCCATTAGCCCCAAGTGAGATTGGACCAAAAACCAAGGAAAAAAAATCAGGGGAATTTAATTACAGCATTAGCAAAAAATTAGGGAGAGCAGTTACTGTTCACTTGTGCCCTGTAGCGGGGTTACTGTTCATCATTTAACTGTTCATCGAATTTAAAAAAAAAAAGTGCTAAATGCAAGGAAAGCCTTTCAGTTGCAAATCCAACCCTCCCTTCCATGCATCACACAAGCATCAGCTAACTGCATAGAAATCGAAGAGAAGTTTTGGCGTCCCCGTGACAAGAGGAGGATCCCAGACCTTGCCTTTTGGTGCGCCTTCGTATGCAGGGAGATGATATACTCGGGATATATGGAGCAGTGGGACAAAACTTGAAGAAAGCACAACGTGCTCTAATCCTTCAAGACTTAAATCCCAAATAAATAAATGAAAAACTAAACAAAACAAAAAACAGAAGCATCAGTAAAAAAAAAAAAAAAAAACTGGCCATTTATTACAACATTAAACTAAGCACACAATTCCTAAATTTGGTCACAACAAACATAACAATCAAAGAACACCATCAATTGAGAATTCAAGAAACACTTCTCCCAGGTGCCAATTAATAATCAGAATAAACCCAAAAATCACACCCACAAAAAGTATATAAAAACATAGAAAAAACCAAAATCAAGAAGCAGGAACACAAATTAGGACTAATGATCGAACAAGAAAGTCAACACACTTCCACAAGGGAGAGTGAAAAAGAAGCAATTTTGAACGGACCCAACTGAGAAATTGATCGAGAAACATGAAGGGCAGTGGGTAAAGTTCGAAAAAAGCAGAAAAGATTGAATCTTTAGAGGATGATATGCAGAAAAAAGCATTGTCTGATCCCAACAACAGCTTTGAAGAAAGCATCACATGCCACAAAACTTGAGAAGGAAAGAAACAGAAAATAATTATTTTAAGGGGAAATACGCAGTCAGCAGCTTGAACAAGAAAGCTTCAAGTGAACACAACGAAGCCGGCATCCGCCAAAGAAATCAGCTAAAGTTGAAAGGAAGGAACCTAAAATAAACCCTCAGAAACCACACAAACCTGAAATTCGCACCAGTAGCAATTATTGAGCACTTAATTGTGCAAATCCATAAGCATAAAACAGATTTAAACAAGAAATCCAACACAACAAAAGAACGACAAGAAGAAGGAATGCATTTTCCGGAAGGAAACTACGATTAATCGATAGAGATTCACCAACCTGTTCCGGAAACTCGATTTTCACGGGATCTCATTGAAGAAGAAGAAGCCACTGCAGTGCCGGGAGCCGCCTGCACTCACCTACATAAAGCAAGAGAGAAAGGTCAGAATAGGAAGATAACGAAAAGAAGAGGAGATGAGAAGAGAAACGGAGAGGAGGGACCCATTGCCGACGGCGGTGACCCCACCACCGCCTGGAGCCGACGGCAGAACGAGAAAGAAGGGAGAGCAGCAGGTGCGAGAGGTGGAGACGAGCCCTAGCCACAAGGGTTTGGGCCTCGACGGGAGAAAGCAGGACCGCGGCCGGACCGGCGGAACGTCGCCGGCCAGAAACGGAGATGGAGGAGAGAGGGAGAGGGACAAATCGGGAGAGGAAGAGGGAGATCTAGGGTTTCACACAGAGAAGAGGGAGAAGAGGGAGGCGGAGAGCTCGAGAGAAAAGTGAGGCGGAGAGTGAAGGGATAGGGTTATGACCCCTCAAAAATGGGCTCCCTTCCTTCACCCTTAATTTGGGCTGAAAAATTAGGGGGCCCAATTATGTTAATTAAGTGTAATTAGGGCCCCTTATTATTTGTTGATGGGATGGTCTATTAGGGCTAATTTTTTGCCAAAAACGGAAATGGGACTAATAGTTGAGACGGACCGAAACGGCATCTGGGACTAATTAAATGAGACGGAGGTAGTATAATGAAGTTCGATAAATGAAAAGGGACGTGGAAACACGTGGAGTTCGAAGCTTGTGATAAGTTTGTTTTGTTTTATTAGTAGTATTTTCTTTTTATCGCTTGGTTTTATATTATTTTTTCTGGGGGCACAACACACGGTCAATTCCTCTCGTTATATACTTAGGGCCCGTTTGGTATCCATATACGTATATCAGATATGAGTATCAAAAGGTCTTATATCCATACCATGTGTTTGGCATATCAGTATATGGATATCAAATTGATATCTTTGATATACTGATATCCTCTCTTTTAACTCTTTTCATATACTGATTTTTATAGAGGTATCACTCATATCTCCATTTCACTTCTAATAATAATAATAATAATATTAATATTAATATTAATATTAATATTAATATTAATAATAAATCGTTATAATAGTAATAATAATATAATAATATTTTATTATTATTATTATTATTATTATTATTATTATTATCTCACATCTGAACAATCTGCACCAAACGCATATATCAGATATCAATTTCATACCCATATCTCATATCTGATATCCATACTCTTATCTGATATCTGATATACTGGTATATGGATACCAAACGAGCCCTTAGTAGTATTACTTAATTCTATGACAAATATTGAAAAAAATATTGAAAAACTTATCTAAAATGGCCTAACTTAAGTCCATTGGGCCAATTTAATTATATAATTGGGTTGGGATGAATCGACGTACTACGTCATCCAAGACACAACCACCTAAACAAAAATTAATATACTTCGATCGTGTATTGACTTAACGGTAGAAAGCCAATATTTGAAGTAAGAAGTTTCATATTTAAACCATATTATGGTGGTATTTTTAAATTCCATGCTAATTGTGAAGGAGATCCTCTGTCCCTAAACACGTATTTCAATTGTGTATCCAAATTAGAATTACATAATTTTGATAGTTTTAGACATTCTTAAATTTGCAGCAATTAAAATATATGGATTAAAATTAAATAGTTCATCTTGGATAAGCAACTGAAACACACATTTGGTTACACTAGCAGAGGTAACGTGCGTTGCACGTTAAATCAATTCTTTTTTCTTTTCATGATAAAAGTCATTATATATAAATTTATAAAATAAGGGGCTATAAAAAATACCATGAACAAATGAATAATCTAAATAAAACAAGCTATTCAATTATATTATATATAAAATTACTATTTTGATTAAGTAGCTATCATATTATATATTTTACATTGCAAGTAGTTTTGATTAAAAACTCAACTTTAAGAATACTTAATTTTAACTTCAATTTTAAAATTTCATTAAATAGTAAAGCCTACATACATAATAAGATATGTTTTCTCCACATTTTAACAAAAGTTCATTTTTCAAATAAAATAACTTCCTTAAAAGCAAGATAGAATGGCAAATAGAACATAAATTTTCATTTGAAAGCAATATTTTCAAATATATCTTCTATCGAGAAACATGAGAGATATTTTTATATTCCAAAAATCAATTCATAAATCTAAATATTCATGTATCTAAAAGATCCAATATGTTGATCTAGAGAAATGATATGCTAGTCACCTTTTGCTAGTCACCTTCGTGGGCACCTTCGTGTTTGACGTTATTTTATTCGATATTTTTTTTCTTTTCAAAGTTGGTTCTTGAACAATTTGTTTCTTTAACAACCTTCATTTTGTATAAAAGGTCTAAATTTTCGTCTGTCCCACTTATAGATGGATAAGTTTCATTTTCGTCTGTTCCACTGATAAAGAGATAATACATAAAAGGTCTAAATTTTAACCTACCAAAACCAACTGATACTTTATCCACTGCTTTCACTGTCATCTTAATTCCAGTCCCGGACATAAGTTATCCATGTACAAAAGGGACAGAGTGAGTATATTTTTCTTATTTTGCTGATAATAAACTCGTGTATATAAGGGGAGCTCCACACACATAAGATAAGCACGTTGATATGATCAAGTATGGGGATACGTATTATTGAAGTTATTAACTTTTCTTCTAATTTAAATAATAATGTTAAAATCAGAAAGATAACTCATTAACATTTTGTATGAATTCTTATGCTTAAACCCCCACCACTGATTTTGGGAATGTCGTTATGTCGAATTATATAATTTGAAAATTTTAGTACCACTGAGCAATTTTTCTAGATCAGGCGATGTTTACGAATCAACCATTTCTTTTTTTATATTCATATCTTCATCTCGTTTAAACCTTAAGCTTATATCGTTATATCACACCAAACGCCGTCTTAGATCTTTTAAAAAATAAAATGTGTAATATACCGATCTATAATTATAATGAACATATGGCTTATTGTATAACATAAATACTAAATTTATGTATGCGAAAATTTCTTTCTAAGACACCAAATTACAGTAAATTTCATATGTCTAAATGTATATCGAACAAACAAAAATACATTGAATGTATATACGTATATTTTTTAAATCTTATATTAGCATCATGTGATGCTTATTATATACTCTCTCTGTCCCATTATAGTAGTCACATTGAAATATTTTGTACCTTACATATGAATATCAAATGAAACTAATCTAATGGGACGGCGGACGGAGTATATTTTATCAAATGAATTTCGAGCATGCTTAATTGCAAGAAAATGTAAACAGAAACGAAAGTAGTCAAGGAATAGAAAGATATCTTATACTCTCTCCGTCCACTATTTCTTGACACTAATATTATATTGGGAAGTCTACCATTTCTTGAACATTTCTATTTTGGGACGTAGGCCCAACAACAAGCCATAACTTTAATATTTTACCATGTTACACTTTAACGTTCTAACACTTCAATGTTATTAAAAATTTTAGTTGGGCCTACAATTATTTTACTTTTTAACACTAAAACACATTGATTTATTAACATACCATCACAACACATTGAACTTCGTGCCTGGAAGTTTTGTTTAAGAATATGGCGGACAAATGCAGTAATATGATAGGGTGTATTTTTACCATATTATTTAAGTGTTATATTATCATTTTCATGTCTTATCTTGATAGTTTAGCTTATTTTTTGTATTGTTTACGTTATTTCAAGCTAGATTATGCTTTTGGGTTGTTTTGAGTGTTTTTAGGGCTTTTGAGTCGAGAAAACCCAAGAAGAGATGAGAGACGAGGAAATCACGGAAGATGATCCCGAGTTCTGACTATTCACGATTTTATGGCATAGTTATCTGGATGTAATGAATGCATAATATCGAAGAGGAGTTCGATAGGAGCACGTAGGCGAAAACGGAGGTCAATTCGGAGTTCGGACGAGGAAGATATGGCCATCAAAACAAGAAACACGTGCAGAACCTCTCGACAACCCTCTCGATTGAGAGGGGGGTCGAGAGGATCTCCCGGGAATCCTGAAATTTCATATTTTTTTATTCTTTTAACCTAATCCTTGTACACTTAGGTAACCATTATGAATCCCTACCTTATAAATACCCCAAAACTCATCATTGTACCCAAGTTTAGATAGATTTTCATAGATTCATATATCTTACTTCATAGTTTTCAATTCCTCTCTAGATTTTAGATTAGTTTTTACATTTATGTATGAAGACCATTGAAGATTGAAGATTTATTCAAGATTCAAGAGTTTTTCTATCTCTTTCTCTTTTAATTATGCTTTTAATTATGTTTATTCTTCCTTCTACCTTTCTTTTAATTATGTTTTGCTAATTTTTCTAGATTGATTCTAGGGTTTGTATGTTTAATTGAATCTACATGAATACTTTTTAGATTTATTTTAGCCTTTCAATCTAGGTGTATGTTTCATGGTGCTTATTTTCATGCATGATTAACTGGCCATTAATTATGTATGCTTAGTTATGTTTTTATGCCTTAGCCGGATAATTGCATAATGGATCTCATGAATACATGGTATGATGATTTAATTGTCTTAGCCGAAGTTAGATTATCATAGGTCTTGCATATAGTTGATATAGGTGTCGTAGCTGAACCTTGTTGATTATATCTATCGATACTTGATCTGTTTTGCACTTTATTTAATTTCTATGAGACCGAGAGGAGATTAGGATTTTATTGAGTGACGATCTATGCTGCCTTAGCCGGAGTGTTAGATTACTTTCGTGTATCGCATCTAGGTTGGATTAAATTGGTAAATTGGGTTGATTATTACTTGTATAGATTTGATTAGATAGACTTCCCTAGAATCAACCTTGTTTCTTATTTGAGTTATTTTTTTTATTTATCTTATTTTTTTTATTTCTTTATTTGTGTTCTTTATTTATTTTATTTATTTGCTTAGGATTATAATACCAAAATCTCAATTCTTAATTGCTTAGACATCAGTTTAGTACTAGAGTAGAGGTATTGTGTGTGATTTCGACTTGTCAACCCCTGTGGATACGATACTCGTACTTCTCTTTACTATACCTATTTTTGTGTGGTAGAAATAGTGCGATCATAGTACACAACTTATAAATTGACTTAATATGTTATTTTATAGCCTAAATATTTATTTTAAAACATAAACAAAATTAAATAGTTGTGGTAAAACAAAAACGGAAATAATGACCTTACCTTTCGTTGTGTTTAAAGAGTCTGTATATCAACCCTTTGTCAATTCTAATTACTTATGAAATTCTCAAACTAATATTACTCCATATGCTTTCTCTGTGTATAAATGTGAAGCTTATGTATGACCTGACTCTAGATAATTACATTTTTGTCAACTAAAATATCAAAAAATATAATGTACTCATAAAAGTGAAGCTTCTAATGGTACTTATGATTTATTATCCTCCGATGCTTATTTACAATGTTGTTATAGATGTCAATTATGTATTAGCATCAACTTTATAAGCAACCGAAACGCACATTTGGTTACATAATATTTATCCCCTAAATTGTTCTAAAAAGAGACTTGAAACACAATGAAACAAAAACAAATGAAAACAATCAAACATTCATAAATCCCAAACAAAAGTAATTGAGCTAAAGGGGGTTGATAGAGGATGGGGCGATTTCCTCTACCAAGAAACGAAAAGAAATAAGAGATACAACGGCAGACGCGAGAATCTTGCTCGTCGTTCACGCCAGATTACGAGAAGAAAAGGAAAAGCGGCAAACTAAATAAACTAGGGTTTTGTATAATATTTCTTGATGATGAAAATAAGATACAATCCTCCTATTTATACTAAATACCTAGGGTTGATTAGTGTAATGGCCCGCAATTTCATTAGTCCTTAAATCTAAGTTACGGTAGTAAGTTACGAGTAATACTCGTATTTGTAGATATATATAGTAATATATATTTACAAGTACCTAAGCTTGAATTAATATATTATGATGAAGGGTAGATAGTCGGATTGATTATCGAGTAGATAGCACAATATTAAGCGATGACAAATATAATAAATTAGTAGAAATCCGCCGACTTAAGAAATGTAAACTGAAGGAGTTGCGTAACGAAAAATATATAATGGATGTATATTAAAAATACATGCTACGTAAGTAAGCAATATAAAGAATCTACTAACTATTACATAAGGATTTATTATGTCACAAACAATTTAATACACAAGGTATTAATACATATCTAGAAGGGTTAATGTCATTTAAATACACGAACTTTGGGCGGTTTTCGTTTTTTCCCATGAACTTTCAACTTTGTCACAAAAATACACGAACTTTCAAATCGTTGCAATTTTCCCATGAAAGTCAATTCCGGTCAAATTGAATCCTAGTTGTCAATTAATTTGCATGACGTGGCCTTAATGGGCTGATTTGGCGCTGAGTAGTCAATGATGTTTTTTATTAATTGGAAACCATAAATTGTTTTTTATTAATTGGAAACCATAAATTGATGTCAAAAGATGTTTTTGGCAGTTTCAAAACGACGTGTATTTTACCGTCGATCAATGCCACATAATTATAAACGGTTGCTACGTAGGACACAATTTGGGAAAAATTGACTTTCATGGAAAAATTGCATTAAATCGAAAGTTCGTGTATTTTTTGTGACAAAGTTTACAGTTCGTGGGAAAAAATGAAGAACAACCGAAGTTCATGTATTTAAATGACACCATTTTTGGCACTTTCAAAACGACGTCGTATATTTTACCGTCGATCAGTGCCACGTAATCATTACGGTTGCCACGTAGATACAATTTGGGGGAAATTGACTTTTATGGGAAAATTGTAACAATTTGAAAGTTCGTGTATTTTTATGACAAAGTTGAAAGTAATGGGAAAAAATGAAAACCACCCAAAGTTCATGTATTTAAATGACATTAATACTATCTAGAAAAGAAAAAGAAAAAGAAAAAGAAAAAGAAAGAAAAGAGGCGGCTGATGCACTGCATCTCTCCCCCTTTAATCATATTGTAATGAACTCTAGTAAGATTTCTCACCTAAAATTGAAATTGATAAAAATTATATACCGTTGAAAAAATATTACCAACTAAAATTCGAACGTTGAATTAAAAAAAATAAATCAAATCCTTAATATTGGATGTGATGAATCCTCTTGATAATTGTTAAACAATTACTAAAATTGGAGAAAAAAGATTAAAAAAATAAAAGTAACAAATTAAAAAAACTTACCACTTAGGTGACACTAGGGCGAACGTCTCCCAGCCCGCATCCTGGCCCATATAACGCACAATGCGGCCATCGGCGTGGCCCGCATACGGGCCACGGCCCGAGGAATCAAACTCAAGGGACTCTGGCCCGAAAACTTCGTTCTTGAAGACCAAACTCCCTTTCCCCAAACGGCTCCGATCATCCCAAGGCCAGCTCTTCATGACTTTCTTATACGAGGCAATGTCGTTCCTCACGGGGCGGAAGTCTCGGCCCGCGACCGGGCTCAGCCCGAAAGGGTCCATGGCTAAGAAACTCAGTGCTAGAATGAAGAGGAGAATGTACGGGTGCTGCAAGAGGAGCCCGTCCCGCAGGCGACGGAGTAACCTCTTCTCCATGAAATGACGATGGAAGGAAGGTTTAAGGTTGTGCTAGGGTAAGAATTTGGTTGAAGTAGGAAGGGGTGGAGGTGTTATAAGAGAGAGAAGGTGAGAATCATGAGTTTGTTGTGATGGGATTGTGTAGTTGGGATTAGGTTATGTACGAAATCACTCTAATTTCTTATGTCATGCTTATTGTGTTCGTGTATCGTTTTAGTTGAGAAGTGGAGAAGGAGAGAGGTGATGAGGTTTTTCTTGAAATGCTTGTTTTTGAATAACTCATTACCAAGAGTTTGAATATATGGAAAGATTTTTTTTATGGGTGATGATGACTGATAACCAACTTTATAATCCTCCAAAATCTTAACAACAGAATTTGAAATCAGGAAATCACGTGTTGTGTCATTTAGCTTCATTTGGATGCAACTCGAATATCTTGGTAGTTTGATATATGTTGCGTCTCCATTAAGCCGAGCCTCCGTCCCACACTATTTTACATTTTCTTTTTGATACGGAGTTTTTAAACACGGTGTTCAAAGTGAAAAGTAAGAAGCCACAATGAAATACCCCAAGGCCTACTAAGAGTGTGGTGCAGGCCAGTAGCACAAATTTCAACAGACTCGTTATTTTTTAGACTAGCTATTAATCCAATGAAAATTTTAAAAGTATGTTATGATTAATAGTGAATTAACTAAACCTTAACCAACTTTTAAAAGTCTTCATAGGGTTAATAGTTTAAGAAAAAACGAGACTGTTGGAACCCGTGCCATGAGCGCCATACCCCACTACTTTTGGTGGACGGGGGGAGTAGTATAAGGGTTAATTAATTATTTCACTTTTAGAAGTAATCTCATGGACATGGTCAGTGGCGGATGTACATAGGGTCAAGGGGTGTCAATTGACACCCCTTAAATTTTATTTTCAATACATATTTTACCATTACAATTATTATTACATATAAACGCATTTTAAATATATGTAAATAATATCTCATTTTGTTGTTTTACAAGACTCTCATGTTTTCTATGTATATTAGTTCAACTGGTTGTTCTTGTTATTACTACCATTCCCTCTGTTTCATTTACAAAGATACATTTCCTTTTTTGGGACGTCATATTGATATAAGGACATTTCTTAAAATAGAAAATTTTAACGAATAAAATTCATACACGTCATTTAAACTCACTACCTATCACTTTAATACACTAAATTATCATTCTTCTCTTGCCGAAGAAAAATGTCCCCATATTAGTGGAATTATAATTTTATAACCATTTTTGACACCCCTTACTTCAAATCCTGCGTCCGCCACTGGACATGGTCAATATGAAGTTCATGAACAAACTCGATTATGTACAAGCTGAACATGTTCGGCAGCCAATCTTGTTGAGTACTTTGGTAATCAAGCTCGGCTTGATGAATAATTAATTTTAAACGAGTTCATTTTCCATAATGGTTGCTGATTAATTGTCGAGTAATTTGGCTTTGTTTAGAGCGATAGGAGGGCCACGATAATCGTCAATTGGGCTAGTTCAGGTCATAGATGACCAATGCGATAGGAGAACCTTTCAACGTCAGGATTGAAGAAATCCGTTGTATGGAAAAGGAGGTGAATCTCCAGAATTGTTGGGATTCGGAGTCAGAGTTCGAGTCGGAGCCATCAACAGCGAGAGGAAGTCACAATGATGACATTTTCGAGGCGTGCCTCCGGGAGGCGCCGGCGACGAATCTGGGAGCCGGCGGATCGACGGAAGGCAATCCGGGCGCCTCGATTCCCCACAAGCGTGCTGACGATACAGTTGCTCTTGTCCCCTCGGTTCATGAAAAGGCGGCGGGTAGTAATAATGAGAGAGAAGGCGGTGTTGTCACGCGGTTTACTGAGGGACATGAATCTACATTGGGCCTCTCTTCTAATAGTGGGCCTAGAGATGGGCTTGATCCTAACGAGTTGGGGCTCTTTGAAGATGGAGAAATTAGGGTGGATTTAAATGAGCCTGGGCTTTTTCTCAGAGAAGAGGATGGCCTTTCACGTGAAATCAATTTCACTCTGCCGCTCTCGAGAATTCCAGAGGGAGAAGCGGGCAATGGAGAGACGCAAGCTAGGGTGGGAGAGATAGACCGTGGTGATGAAGAATTAGCAAATGCGATTCTCTCTGAAGGCGGTTCTGAGGGAGAAATAAGGAGGCGGACATCTAATGGGAGGGATCGAGTTGGAAACAAGGAAAGGGAGGTGGGGTCGAACGAAGCAAAAGAAAGTTGGGATTTCGGGAAGAAGTTGGGTTTGAGGGCCTGTGCAAGTGAGGAAGAGGTTTTGAGAGCTCTGGGAAATTTCGGAGGAAACGATGGAGGGCTGGAGCCTAGGAGTGCGGGTTCTAAATGAAGATTGGATCGCTTAATGTCAGAGGGCTTGGGAGTGATGCGAAGATTGACGATGCAGCTACCTTCTTCAACTCTAAGAATCTGGACTTTTGTTGCTTGCAGGAAAACAAAATAGAAAATTTTTCGGAGCAGGAGGCAAACGCATTTGGAAATCTAAGCTTGTAAGATGGTGCGCTGAAGGAGCGGTCGGAAGATCTGGCGGCATCTTGACGTTTTGGGATGAAAATAAGTTTGCTTGCACAAGTTCTTGGAGCTTCAGCGGAGCGGTGATTGTGAACGACTGGTGGAAAGAGACGAGGGAAGAATTTTGTATTATCAATGTTTACGCTCCGTGCAATCGAGAAGAGAAGGCCCGGCTATGGGACAGACTCAGCCTCGTGGTGGCTCAAGCCACGGGGTCGTATGTTTGCGCCATTGGCGATTTCAACTCTATCTTAGAAGTGGAGGAACGAGCCGGTTCGGGTTGGCATGTTTCGTCCAGAGAAAGAAAGGAGTTCAAAGATTTTGTCGATGGAAATGGGCTCATTGATGTGGAGCTTCAAGCAAGAAAGTATACTTGGTACAAACCTAATGGCTCTTTTGAGTAGGATCGACAGGGCCTTGATCAACGGAAGTTGGGCGGTTAGATGGAGCGAAACGAGGCTCCGTGGGCTTCCAAGAATGATCTCAGATCATTGTGGCATCGTCCTAAGCACTCGTCAAGTGGACTGGGGGCCCAAGCCTTTCAAGTTTATCAACGCTTGGAAGTCCCACCCAGATTTCAAAGAAGTAGTGGCAACGTCTTGGAGAGAGAATGACATTGTTGGGAGGGGTTGTTTCGTATTCAAAGAAAAACTGAAACGGTTAAAAGTTGCTCTTAAATTTTGGAATCTTCACCATTTCGGCAACATTGATTCCAAAATTAGCTCGCTTAAGGTAGAGATTAATTTGCTTGATGAGAAGGATGATGATATTGGCTTGACGATGGAGGAAGTAGTTAGAAGAAAGGAAGCCTCTGCCCAGCTGATCCTTCACATGAATAATAAAAGAAGCATTCTTGCTCAAAAAGCTCAGCTCCAATGGCTTCATGAAGGAGATGTAAACAGCAAAATTTTTCACAAAGCTATTAGCCACAGGCGCTTAACAAACGGACTTATGGGTTTGGAGATTGATGGAGAATGGATCGAGGAACCGACTAGATTCGGTAGCCTCTTCCTTGGTAAAGGGCCGAATCTGGTGTTAATACCGGATGATTTGGTGGAGCGTCGACTAGAGAACTCTGAAGGCGAGTCTCTCATCAAACCATTCTCCGAGGATGAAATCAGACTTGTAATCTGGGAATGCGAGAGCTCGAAGAGTCCTGGCTCGGATGGTTTTAGCATGGATTTCTACAAAGATTGTTGGTCTATTATCAAAGACGATTTACTACATGTGTTCAGCGATTTCCATGCTAGTGGAAAGCTCGTCAAAGGCTGCAACTCCTCATTTATTGCCTTGATTCCTAAAAAATCTGGGGTCAACTGCTTGAATCATTTCCATCCCATCTCCCTCATCGTCAGCCTTTACAAGATTTTGGCCAAAGTTCTCGCCTCAAGGTTAAAATCTGTCTTGGGATTAAGATCATCGGGGAAACCCAGTCAGCTTTTCTTAGAGAGAGATCCATCTTGGAAGGGGTTGTCATTTTAAACGAGGCTATTGAGGACGCTCGATCGTCTAAGGCGAAGCGACTCTTCTTCAAAGTTGATTTTGCCAAAGCTTTTGATTTGGTAAGTTGGAATTACTTGCTTGATTTGAAACGAAAACTTCAGTTCCTGAAAAGTGGGTGTTGTGGATTAAGGAGTGCATCTCTACAGCTAAGGCGAATGTTTTGGTTAATGGCAGTCCATCCGGTGAGTTTGCTTTAGAGCGCGGTCTTCGGCAGGGAGATCCTCTGTCACCTCTTCTTTTTCTGATTGCTGCAGAAGGTCTTAATTTACTAGTAAAGAGAACGGTGGACAGGGGACTTCTACGCGCTGCTGTGATCGGGAGGAATAGGACTCAACTCTCCCACCTTCAATATGTTGATGATACAATGTTCATTGTGGAAGTTAGGAGAGAAAATGCTTTGGCTATTAAAGATCTTCTCAATAATTTTGATCTCGTCTCAGGGCTCTCAGTCAATTTCTAGAAAAGTTGGGCTTTCGGAGTTAACCTGGGCAGAGAGGAATCGGAAAATATGGTTGTTGGGTTGGGGTGCCGGGTTGGTAATCTGCCTATTCCACATCTTGGATTGAAACTTGGAGGTCGGCTTCTTGGAGCTGAAGGGTGGGGCGATCTGGTTGAGAAGGTGAAAGGCAGGCTAAGAAGATGGGACGTAAAATCATTATCGATGGGGGGAAGGATCACGATTATTAAATTTATCCTCACTGCTCTGCCAGTCTATAGAATGTCGGTCCTTCATCTTCCTAAAATGATTAATGAGTCTTTAAGAAGTCCCTTCAACAACTTCCTTTGGGGAGGCACCGAGGGAGCGAGGAAAATGACTTGGATTAAATGGGAAGATCTCTGTTTATCTCCGAAGGCGGGATTGGTTTTAAGAATCTGATTTCTTTCAATAAGGCTCTGCTCCTTAAATGGGTCTGGATATTTTTAAATGAAGGCAACTGCCTTTGGAAGCGTGTTATTATCTCTCGACATGGCGAGCAATGGTGGACGAGGCGTGGAACAGCTGATAATAGGGCTGGTCCGACTGGTTGGTGGAAGAAGATCTTAGCCTTAGTCGATAGCGAAGAAGGAAGATGGTTATGGGATAAGGTGGAGAGGAGAATAGGCGACGGTAACCGTACTCTTTTCTGGGAGGACAAGTGGATAGGCAGGGAGTCGCTTAAAACTATTTTCCCTCGCCTGTTTCATTTAAGTGCTAACCACTCTGCCAAGATCGGCGACATGGGGCATTGGGTGGAGGGTGTGTGGAATTGGGATATTACATGGAAAAGGCCTCTGAGATACAGGGATGAGAATGAGGCAAAACAACTTCATGAGTTGCTCAATTCCGTCTCCCTATCCGTCGGAAGCTCTGACTGTTGGGTGTGGAAGGGGGCGACTGCTGGAGGTTTCTCAACCAAAAAAGCTTATGACGAGATTGAGAAAAATCGGAGAGGTACCGCTCTTTCCAGTCGTCCGTCCTTTCCTTACTCTATTGTTTGGAAATCTGCTGCCCCTTTCAAATCTCGTGTAATGGCATGGAGGCTCGCGTGGGATCGACTACCGATGCTGGAAAATCTTCGCAAACGAGTGAATGCTTTGGGTGAGGATTGGTTATGTTGCTGTTGTAAGCTTGAGATCGAGTCGGCACAACATTTTATTATTGAGTGCTCCGAGATGCATAACATTTGGAATAAGATTGTCCAATGGTGTGTGCTTTTACTGGGCAGCTCCAAGGAAGATTGGTGATCATTTCCTCAGCTTCATTGAGTCCATTGGAAAAGGTAAAACAAAATTTATTTTGGGAGGTTTATGGATCTGTGTTGTTTGGATTATGTGGAAATGGAGAAACTCAGTTAAATTCGAACAAATTGAGTGGAATTTTCGCCGAATTGAGGAAGAAATTAAGGGTCGCTTTTGGAGTTGGTGTATTGCTAGAGGCGTGGCCGGAGCTGCAGGTAGCTTTGTTTCGTGGAGTAGAAATCATTTATGTGAGTTATTGGATGAATGGCTGTTTGTAATTAAGGTACGCCTTGTACCTTTCCATTAATCTCAATAAAATCTCTTTTCCCGATCAAAAAAAATATGCTAATCATCCAGTATAGAAACGACATAATAATCAATACAGTAAGAGGTAAAATGATCTATATTATATTAGTTGTGAGAGTATACATTTTCTGTTTTGGGTAATTGGACAATTAAATAAAACGTCACAATAAAAAGCAGAGGCAATTAACATGTAGCAAATTGAGTAGTTAAGTACTCGACCGAGTTTAGGGTGCTGCTAGTGCGAGTGCCATGCATATGTTTAGGGATGTTTGGCTAAGTCTATTTGAAAGAGTTAATAGGAAAAATGGCCGTTTGGAAATTAAAAAATGGCCAATTTTTATCCTTTTTATTTAAGTGAATAACTTTTTATTTTAATAAATGGAAGTTGATGTTTTACTTGTCCAATTTTATTAACTTTAAGAGTTCATAAGATGTTTGAATTAGTTAATAAGTTGTAAAAAAAAAGGTTGGGGAGAAGAACTTAAGGTCGGAGATGATGAGTTTATTCTGAAAATCATTTTGTCAAACCTATTTTTCACCTTTAACATGACACATAAAATTTGGGTGCCGTTCTAGGACGAAAGGAGTAAAATTTGGGGACGGAATATCGGGTCACAAATTGCAGCATTGGCCTCAAAAGATCTGCACAGAAGCACCCTAACAACCAATTATTTATTTTTTAGAACAAATTCAGACTTTTCACTCCGTTAGATTATCTTCCATTTTAGCTCCTCTCAACTCTCAAGCTATGTACTTCTTCTTGCGCGTTGTTTTTCATTATTCGAGATCAAGTGGTGGAATGTAAGCATTCCTTCTCCTATCTATCATCATTGCTCATCATCTAAGTTTTGCTGTATTCATAATCCGGGTTTAGAACTCGTTTAATCTGATTCATGTACATTGTGAAGAACTTCTTTTCTTTCCTTTTTGTATTAGAAATTACGTTGCAAGATTTTTCACTTTCTGGATTCAAGAATTTGAAATCCAGTTGACTGGTTCTACCTCTTTGGAGGAGTTGACCCTCAGTCCCAAAATTCAACCTTCTGAAATCTGAAATCCTCTCTCTGAAACATTTAATCAAACACCAACCCTACATTAATGGATTTCGAGCCGATATTCCCAGCCAAACTGCAACGGCTATGGAGCGCTCTCGAGCTCCGTGTCCTTGTCCTCGTCAGCCTCCTCCTCCAAGTCATCCTCATCTCCACCGGAAACCGGAGGAAATACTCCAAGAGAAAATGGGTCGCCGTCATTCTCTGGTTCTCTTACCTCTCCGCCGACTCCGTCGCCACCCTCGCACTCGGCGTTCTCTCTCAGGCCGGCGACGACTCTAAAAATGCCTCCGACCCCAAGCATACGATCAACGTGTTCTGGGCTCCTTTCCTTCTGATGCACCTCGGCGGCCCCGACACCATCACCGCCTACGCCCTGGCCGACAACGAGCTCTGGTCTCGTCACCTGCTGGGTCTGGTCGGCCAGGTATCCATCGCCATCTACATCTATCTCCGATCATTCACCGGCGCGCATTTGGATTTCCTCTGGATTGTGATTTTCTCCGCCGGAGTCGTCAAGTACGGCGAGCGGATTTGGGTCCTCTTCTCCGCCAGTAAAGATCGGTACCGTGATTCGTTGATTTCGAAGCCGGATCCGGGCCCCAACTACGCCAAATTCATGGACGAGCTGGTTTCTAGAGAGAGTGAGGGGTACAGAGTCTCTCTCGGGAAAGCCATCGACGACATCTCCTCGTTGACTTCGATTGATCGTGAAGCAGGCGACGATCAAAGCATTCGAGAAGCCTTGCTCTTGGAGCAGGCCTACTCTCTCTTCCAAACATTCAAGAAGCTTTTCGCCGATCTGATTCTCAGCTTCCAAGACCGTGAAATGAGCGTTTCTTTCTTCAAAGGTTTGGAATGGAAGGAAGCTTTCACCATAGTTGAGATTGAACTGGGATTGGTATTCGACTTGTTCTACACCAAGTCGCCCCTGGTCCGCTCTGGAGCTGGGGCCCTTCTCCGGATTTTCAGCTGCTCCTCCACCGTTGCCGCACTCGTCGTATTCATCGCCGTCGTCAAGAAAAATGAGTACCCGAAACCCGAAGTGATCATCACTTATATCCTGCTGATTGGTGCCGTTTTTCTTGAGTTATATGCTATCGTGATACTTAACCTGTCTGATAGAAAGAGGTTGTCGAATTCGATTGGACAGTACAATGTCTTGAATCACTACCTCAACTACATGCCCAAGCGCATTAAGCTTCATCGGCATCTCGAAATGTTGGAATCCGTTATCGAGAAGTTGGTTCAATATATTGAGAATTTGGATCAGTTTCTCGAGAAGTACTTGTTTTGGAGGAATAAGGCCGTCCCGGATGAGTTAAAAGAATTGATCTTCGATGCGTTGAAGGAACGAATTGAAGGTGGTTATAAGAAGTCGGAGAGTTATTGGAAGGACAAGATCTTGCTAGAAGAGACGGACTGTTTCCGTAAGAACGACGAGGTGGAGTTCTATCAGAGTCTGCTCGTGTGGCACATGGCCACAGACATCTGTTACTACACTGAGTTTGAGGAGCCGGAGTTGGGAGAAGATGCTAAGAAGAAACGTGAAGTGTGCAGGCTGATGTCTGATTACATGGTGCATTTGTTGATCATGTCTCCTTTCATGCTCCCCAGTGGGATAGGACAGATTCGTTTCCAAGATACATACGCCGAAGCTACTGAATTCTTCAAGTATGAGAAGAAGCTGAGCGCAGCAGAGGCTTGCAAGATGTTATCAGGAGTGGATGCTAGGTTCATACCATCCGACATGAAAGGGGATAGAAGCAAATCACTATTTTTTTTATTCCCGTAGGCTTGCTAAATTTTTGTGTGATCTAGAAGGCAGCAAGAGATGGGATAAAATTGCTCAGGCTTGGGTGGATATGTTGACATTTGCAGCGGCACAATGCAGTTGGAGTGATCATGCCGAGAAGCTAAATCAAGGAGGCGAGCTTCTTACTCACGTATGGCTCTTGATGGCACATTTTGGTATGACAGATCAGTTCCAGATTTCGCAGGGCTATGTCAGAGCAAAATTGGATTTGAAGTAGAGGAGAAGAGCTTGTGCTTCGTTTAGTGTAGCATTTTCACGCACGTATCCTAAGTGTGAACTAGTGTTGAAGGGGCCCAGGTCTTCTGTTAGTGTGCTGTATTATGTTGCTTATTCTTCATATTAGTTTTTGGCATAAAATCTACATCGTGTGTTGTTCCTATTTTTGAAAGAATAGCTGGTCCTTGAACATACAGCATCTTGCTTTGTTAACGATCAACTAGAGCAACGCAAAGCCAATAAGTGGATCAGCTTAGCCCTATCAGATGTTATGTATGCTTCTACACTAGTCACATTATGCACATTTTTGCTCGTTTGTGGTGATTATCTGATCATAGATCTCGAATCTAGAAAACCAAATTGTCTCTGATATAGCCCTGCTAAATCTGGAATTGATTCGATCTTGTCGTGCCAAAGTGTGCCATCATAAGCCAGACATGAGTGAGGAGCTCACCTCCTTGACTCAGCTTCTCAGCATGATCACTCCAACTACATTGTGCAGCTGCAAATGCAAATGCCATTTCTATTCTAGTTGCAGTGTTTTCAGTAAGTGTTCCGATGTTACCTTTCCCCTATGAAAACAGACATTTTTCAAAGTGACCGCTCATTGAAAATGATATCAAATCGAAGTGATGAGGGAGTTCGGACATTCAAACAGAAAAAGAAAATATACAAAATGACAGTTCTTGCAAATGATGAAGATCTAATCTGCTGTTTGCTTTGAGGAGTTGATCGCTTAATCTGATGAGGAAAGAAAATTTTGAATTCTTATAAACTATTTTCTGCTTTGTCTTTGCCTCCTTGCAATGTCATGCTCAATTTCCCTTGCAGATTCCATGGCAGATTCAGAGGCGTCCTTCACCTCCAATGTGTCGAGGCTTTTCGCCAGAGTTGATGGGATTTTCTCGAGTTTTTCACAGTTCTTAAGCACAAGACACTTGAGGCTAGGAAATGAATCATCTGAGGCCTCCCAAGACACTAAATCTGTGGTTGCAATCATCAGGAATCCGAGACGACCAAAGCCATCAGCATCCGTGCTAATCCAGGACCCGCCAACGAATGCATTGTTTTTCAGCTTAAGGATCTCGAGGCTGTCAATCTTCCCCAAAACAGACATAAATTCCCAACCCAAGTATGTACCTGATAGCGTCAGCCTCTTTAGATTCGGAGGGAAACAGTCTGGTTGCCACTGAATGTCTGCCGCTGCCGCCGGCTCATTTATCAGCTTCATGTTTTCAAGAAGCTCCAATCTTCTCACGGATTCGGCTTCTGAAAGAGCGGGCAGTCTCCCCCGGATCCCCAATGTCTTTAGGTTAGGCGTCCTTGCAAGCACATTTTCCGTGCAACATGCCGGTGCCAATCTAGTCAGTGTCTGAAGATTCTCCCCTGCTTTACCATTTCCTCGTATGGATAGAACGATGGCCGCTTTTGTCACCAAATGCCGCAGCTGAAACATCCTCCATATGTTGGCCTTAAGCTTGAACGAATCCGACTGAGTGTCCACCACCAGAGTTTCTAGGTAGACCAAGGAAGTGATGGATTCTGGGATGACATCAAGATCATCACAAGACAGAGAAATGTACCTCAAATTCATTAGTTTGGATAACGTCTTAGGAAATTTAGGGAACTTGACGCACATGCACTCAAAAATCTTGAGCAACTTGAAGGGTTTATGGATAGTGGAACTGCTTATTGCATTCAGGACTTCGGCTCCCTTGTCCAGACATAGAACAGATCTGACACATGGTGCATCCGGTCGACTTTGAAGGAATTCGGAGAGACATGAGTTTATGCAGAGGCGACGATGATTTGAGTTGAGAGGAACTGGACTATCAAGAGCCCTACCTCTCGATAACTTGATCTCGTGGTAAAACTCTTGCTCTACAGCTTTGTATCTGCAGAATTCATGTATCACTTTATGAACACGACACGTTTTGATCAGACTGTTGGGATATATCTTACCAACCGCGACCAAGTTTTTGCTGATAAGATCGTACAAATTCCGCTCTGCAGTTTCCTCCAAAGTCAGCCCCCCGCTATCCTGCACAAGTCCTTCGGCAATCCAGAGATGGATCAATGTCCAAACACGGATCTCATGGCCTTCCGGAAACACTCCCAAGTAAAGGAAACAGTTTTGCATGAACTGAGGCAATCTGGCATAACTTCGCTCTACGCGTTCAAATACATTGAGCTGGGCACCGTACTCTGTGATGTACATTTCCACATTCTCAGACACTTTCATCCAGGAATTCTTAGTCAGATCATCAGCTGCATCTGTTGGGGACGGGGCTACGAGACTGCTTGCAACTACTGAAATTGCAAGGGGCAATCCATCACAGCTTTTGGCTATAGATTTCCCCACAGTTTTCAATGTATCAGGGCAGTCGTCGAGCTTCCCAAATACTTCCAGCTGGAGGAGTTCCCAACTTTCCTCTTCGTTCAGTAGGCGCAACTCGTGAGGCCTGGTGGCGACACGGCTGTTGCGACTGGTTACTAGAACTTTACCCGTCTTTGGTAGGGAACACCTAATGCACCCCAGGATTTCGGCAGTAGACACATCGTCCATGACTAACAAGAATTTCCTGTTCTTCAGAGATGCATGAATTGCATGGACTAGTTGAAGATCATTGATCCTGCCACTTTCGGTGAATTTGTAAAGCATTTCAACACAGGTTTCCTTGCTGCTGTCGGACTCTCGAGGCATATCGAACCAAATAGCTAATTCATCATAACTGACCATGCCTTGTTTGAAAAGTTCTATGAGGACATTGAGGTACAAATCCTTGTTGTCGAAGCTGAGGGGAAGATCAACCCAAATGCGAGTGGGGAATTCACTCCTTATCGTCTCATCTTGATAAATCTTCCATGTCAATGTCGTCTTGCCTATGCCTGGCATGCCGGTGATGGAGATGATGTCAAGTTCCTCTGTTTCCTGGACGAGACAGCAGATTAGAGCCTCAGCCTCGTCTTTGAAACCAACAATCTTTTCCAGTCGGATCGGGGAAAGCTCTGTGTTGAGGTGCACTGAGGGAACCTGTCATATCACGTAATGGTCTGTATATGTTACTTCATCCTTTCGAGGAATGCAGCGAAAGTATTCAATGATTGGAATTTACTCAAAATCATTCCGTATATGTGCTGGAATTTATATTTCATAAAATTCCGTTTATATTATTTTGTCTTTCTTCTGTCTCCACAATAAAGAGGCACAATGGTTGGGACGGTTGACCAAGTCAGAGTTTGTTACTGGTCTTGGAGGATAAGAATATTCAGTTAGAGAATTCAGTTGATCTAGTGAGAAGAAAGGGGGAGAGTCGCGTAAAGAAAATGTGGAGAAGATGGTTGAGAAAATTAAGGGATTGAGCGTGTACAACAAGATTTGAAGATCTATAAATTGAGAAGAGTCCCACTCAAGTGAATTACGTCTTTCAAGCTTATAGAAATAGATATTATATTCACTTGACTTTATCCTTTTGAGGTTGTTTAGTCGAGTTACACTAGCTTTAGGTTAGAGATTTTGATTTGTCTTTCATCTCGACTTATAACTGTTATTCACGTTCTAGTGAATTGTTTTTTGCCTTGAGGCACGACAAGATATTGATATATATCTGGCTAAAAACCATTCTTGTGTTCGATTGTGTCTTGTTTATTTATTACTTTCTGTTGCGTCAGTGTCTACAACTTTAGTTATCACAGTGCCAGTCATTGTGGATACCGTTGTTCGACTACAAACTCTTTCAATATGCATTCTTATATATGCATACATAGAACTAAGTAGTTGAAGGCATCATTGCTTAGAGCTGAATAAACGCGAGCTCTCTAATCGATAAGTAATTACTAGTACCCCGTCTCATGCTAATTGTTCATATTTTTTTATTGGGATGTCCCATTTAATTGTCCACTTATCTAAAGTGGAAAACTTTTACTCTTACAACCAATATAATATAAACCCCATTATCTCTTACAGTCTTGGTTATTGTATCATTTCTCTTGTGGACAATTAAATGGGACGGAGAGAGTATCATTTAATCCACTTTAATCATAATTGATCAAAGCCGAAGAAAGTGAATTGAGAATAAATAAACATTGTTAATTGTATAATTTATCAGCAAAAATAACATATATTCATTTTGTTAGAAAATTGGTACTACTTCGTAAATCATTGGACAGAAGATACATTCAGGAAAGGAAGGTTTCATGTCCAGATTTTCTTCTCTTAAGGCAGACATCTGTATTCCATAAATTATGTCCCAATTTTAGTATTTTAAATGTTGTCCAAATATCAGTTTTAATTAATTTTAGGCTGCATTTTCTTTAATGAAAATATAATAGAAAATAAAACAACCGCCTTTTAAAATTTTCTTATTTCTCATATTTTCTCACTTTTTTATCTATTAATCCCTCCATCTCATTTTAGTAATCTTGATTCTTTCGGCACAAGATTTTATGTGCAAGTGTAAAAACCGAAAAATAAAGAGTCAACATTGAAAATGAAAGATTAATTTTTTTAATTCTAAAAAACATGACTAGTGAAGTGGAACAACTCAAATAACAAATATGACTATGTGATGAGATAGAGAGTGTATATACTTTCTTCCTTTCCTTTTCACTCCCATGAAAAAGAAATACTCTCTCCGTCCATGATTTAGTGACACTCTTGCTTGGACACAGTTTTTTTGCATTTTGATGATATAGTAATAAATTAATGTGTTAAAGTGTTAAAGTAGAATAATTGTGGGTCCATTTGAATTTTTTAATAGTATTAAAATGTTAAAGTAATAAAAAGTAGATAAATAAAGTGTTAAAGTGATTGTGGGGTCTACGTCCTAAAACGGAAAGTGTCAATAAATGGTGGACGTCCCGATATAGTAATTGTGTCAGTAAATGATGGACAGAGGGAGTAGTATTATCCCCAACCTGTAAGTTTGGGGCGGGGACGGATATACAAATCCCCAACTTGTACCCGCCCCGATAATAAAACATATTTACTATAAATTTTAAATTTAAATATAAATTATCATTAAATTTAGTATTAATTATCATTACAAATAAATTTATTATTTCCTTAATTTTTTTGAATAAATTTCATTTAATTATTATTTTTAATATAAAATCTGATTTTTTTAACAAAAAAATATATTACCCGCAGGGTAATCCCTACCTTGTCTGCGCATAAATTTAAATGGTTTTAGGACGGGTACGGGGGAGAATTTATGTGTCGGGTAGTGGGGTGGGAAAGTGATACCCGACCATCGACCCCGCAACGCCCCATTGCCATCGCTATACAAAATATCTAAACTTCGTGAAATGATCCTCAATATGATGGTGAGTGATATTGTCATATCATTCGCTAGTATTTAGTGTGCGCAGGCGGTGAGTATTGAAGCATGAAATATTCTTATACTTATATGACATTGTCATATCATTCGTGAGTATTTAGTGTGTGCAGGTGGTGAGTATTGAAGCATGCATGATTTATTACTGTGTTGTTTTGTGAAACGATCCCGTTGCAGAACCAAATCCATAATCTACGACAGCTCGTGAGAAGCTTTGATCTCCATTGTCACGTGAAGCCTAATCTAAAGTATGGGATAAAATTGTATAAAACGGAAATATCAATAATCTTCCTATTCTAGGAATAATGAGAGGATACATCTATTTATACCAACTAAGAATCCTAGGGATAATAGACATAATCTATGAGTTTAACAACTGTCCAACCGATAATACTTGAGTGTTTCCCTATTGTATTAATGTTATTGTTGTTTAGAATTTATTTAAAGTATAGTATATTTTATCTTTATATAAATTGTTTTATTATTAATATTTAAAATCGTGACACAACTCTTTCCATGCATCACACAAGAGCGAATACTAGTTAATATTGATATTGAAGTTCAAAAATTAAATATGAATTTTGTTAGCAAGATCAAGATGTAGATCTATCTATATAGGTAATCAATCCATTCTGCCATTGTATATATTGATTGCTAAAAAATAGTTTTAAACTTAAATTAATGAAGTCTACTTATTAAAATTGAAAAGGAAATGGGAACATTTGGTTGCGTTAATCAACTAATCGTAAACCTTTTTGACGATAACTTAAAGTTCATAAACCAAAAACAAGAAAAAGAAAAGAGAAGATGCACCGTACCTGTTTGACTTTTGGATGGTGTTTGTGTACGCGTTGCAGTTGCAGATCTCTATACGCCTCGATCCTCCGAAGCAATGGGTCCGCCCTAACGTCTCTGGTGGAGCTGATCTTCCTTCCGAGTTTGTAAACACCAATCCCCTCGAGAGTCACGAATCGGCGCCAGATATTCCTTTTAGCCGCCGTGACGGCCGCCCGGAGGACCAACCAGAGTTCACGGATGTCCCGAGCATCATTTGCGAGCTCCCTGATCTGCCTCTCCAGATCCAGTCCCGACGACCGCACCGCCTCGCGTGTGTCCTCATCAGCAAGGAAGCCGTTTAAGAGCCTCGCGTCGTTCTCCAGCCTCTCCAGCTCGTCTTCGGCCTCGGTAACAGTACGCACATGGGCTACCAATTTCCCCTTGATGGACTCGAGTACATGTTCAAATACGGCATAGACCATCTTGGATCGAAAAAAAGTTAAGTGTGTGTGTGAGTTGAGAGACAGATGAACAAGGGGCAAGGAAACACTTAGCGAGGTGTGGAGAAAAGAGAAATGTTACTCAAAAGCGACGTCGTTTGCCTTCTAGCTACAACAATTTGAAATGCCACTTGTATTTTCCTTATCATGTCGCGCGTAGAGACAATTCTACCCCATTAATCTTTGAAGGAAAATTGGAGCTAGCAAATTGATATTACCTCTGTCCTGTTCGAGGCCATATAATTTTTGGCCATATCAGAATTAAGAAAGGAAAAGGGGACAAAATTTGTGTATTCTTCTGTTTATTTAATATATATGTGAAGGCCTTGGTTACTATATGATCTTAGATTACATCACAATTCAATAGAAAAAGAACGAAAGATAAGTTTTAAATTACAATTGTCAAAACTTTGTTACAGTTTTGGCTTTATGATTAAATAACTTTGAATGTGAATTATAATCATGATTTTGATTATGTTATTTATATGTTTACGGATGAATGATATGTTCTTTCTATGCCTGTTAGCTTTACTCACATCATAAAATTGAGTGTATTCACTTGATAAAAAAGAAATGGTGAAATAAGAATTTATTGCAAAACTGTATAACACGTAGTGTTCTCATTTTATTTTATTTTTTTTAACAAAGAGAACACATTTGTATTTTTTAAGGTTAATGACATGTATAATACAATATATATTACTCATACTATAAAAGTTATGTTAATTACTTATATAATAGTGAAATTCTATTATATTTTAATTAACAATGATGATGATGTAAACAAAGATTTAACAAATAAATTTAATTAATTAACTTAAGACAATTAATAGATAGAATTCAAGTTTTCAATATAACACATATAGATAGACACTTATTAACAAAGTCTCTGTAGCCGAGATAACATGGAGATATTATTTTAATTTTTTTAATATTTAAATTGCATCTTACAAGAAAATTATTAGATAGTCGAAAATCATTTGGTTTAGATTATACTTGTATATTTCTAATGGAGAAATTAATTTATGTAATTTGAATGAGAGAGAATATAAATTAAAGAAAGGTGGTTGATAAAACATAAATGTTTTTTTAATGTTTCATATAAAGGTTGAAGAAATAAATTGTTTATCTAATATTTTGAGCATGTTTTCCGTTACTAGAGTACTTCCTTTATTTTTGGTGGTTAACTTATTATAAGTTTTTATATGGGATGAAAGAAGTAATATTGACATGAATCAAAGTAATATCAAGAGAAAATAGGGTATTTTACCCCCTTAGAGATAGCAAAACTAATACTAGGTTTGGGAATAAAAAACATACAAATTTTACCCATATTTAGGGTTGGTGGTCTAAAATGCCCCTCCTATCCTCACTCCTAACCTACTTTAATTTGAATATATGAGATCTACACTATCTCACTCACTCACTCACTCACTCTTCAAATTACTTTCTCTCTCTACCCTCTCCCCGCTCTCTTTCTCCATTTCAGATTTGCAGATTTGAAAGGCAACGAGCTATCGGTGGAGGAGCTCCGTCAAGATTGTCAGCCGTTGTCCGCCGTCTATATCTATCACTCTTTATCGCTATATCTTTTCCCCTCCATTTCAGAAACGAGGGTGAAGACTAAGGTATTACGAGGTAGAAATCTGCCTCCCTTTTATCTTCCTTCTCTTCTTTCATTTTCGATTATTAGGTTTCGGCGTTGAGATCCATCTCTTGCTGTTGTTGGTGATGGGTGGGAGATATTAATGGTTTTTTCTTTGGGTATTTCGATGAAGGGAGAAGAAGGAGCGGATGAGGAAGAAGGGGGAAGCTTCACATATTCCTTCTCGAGGTGGCGGCGACGGCGACGACGTCCAAACCATGGAAACGAAGCTTAAACATTCTTCTTATTCTTCCTATGTTTTCTTTTTTTCTGCTACTCTTCTCATACTAAATTTAATTCGGAATGTATTACGAAAATCTTAATTGATTTTCCGGTACGATTTTAACCCTGTCGTAGTACTTTATTTTGGTACTTCTTTATTTTTCACCTTCGCATGGGTCTTTCTAGTAGAGAAAAGGACAACTTCAAATTCTTTTTTCGTACTGCAATTGTTAGTATGAATTTAACATAAATATTGATGGCGTGAATGAGGAGAGAGGCCACCGGAAAGGAATTTGTTTGGAAGCGTGCAGTAGTATAGAAGAAAAGTAAGCGTGAAATTGCTATTTAACTTGCTGAATTTTTACTACTTTCAATCTATGTAATTAAGAACATTGTACGAATCTTACCATCAAAGTGGTTTATTTTTATAATTATACTTTACGCACTTAACAACATAGTACGAAACTTACAAAATCTTACTAGAACCGTGAAAAAATTTCATCACTTCACTTTATGTACTTAAGAACACAATACAAAATTTACAAATATTACCAGTAACGTAGAGAATTTTTATAATTATACTTTATACACTTAACAACATAGTACGAAACTTATGAAATCTTACTAAAATCGTGAAGAATTTTAATCATTTCACTATATGTACTTAAGAACACAATACGAAATTTACAAAATCTTACTAAAAACGAACAGATGTACTTAATTTTTTTATTTTTCGAAATATGTTTACTTGTTTTTCGGTACGATTTAACATTGTATTTCTTTGTTTTGTTACTTCGATTTATGTACTTAAAACACAGTACGAAATTTACAAGTCCTACTAAAAATGTGCAAATAACACAGTACGCAACTTACAAGATATTACTAAAGCAAATGCGAGGCTGCAAATTATGTGGAAGAAGAAGAAGAAGAAGAAGAAGAAGAAGAAGAAGAAGAAGAAGAGACGTGGGCTATAGATTGCGGTTACCATTTAATTACAATTTGGGGCTAAGGGTTTACATGGGCGGGGGCTATGAAGAATTGATGAGGTGTGTTTGTGTATACTCCCTCCGTCTCTTCCTAAGTGACTCATTTGCTTTTTGACTTTTTCGGCACGCAATTCCACCGAGACGTAGTACGGGTTTTATGATATAATTTTGAAATATTATTTCTTTTACGGGATACTACGTCTCGGTGGAAATGCGTGCCGAAAAAGTCAAAAAACAAATGAGTCACTTAGGAAGAGACAGAGGGAGTATTACCTAAGGGGTAAATTTGTACATTTTTATTGTTGATTATTTTATTTTTTAAATAGAGGCTATGAAGAGTAATTTGAAGGCTATGTATAGAATTACCCATTGGCTAACATATACTCCCTCCGTCCCATTTCAGTAGTCCTTAATACTATTTTCGTCCGTCCCACATCAGTAGTCCTCTTTCCTAAAATGGCAAAAATTAACCCTTACTTTTGATGTAGACCCCATACTTTTTCAAATTTAACACTACGCATAAAATCTCGTGCCGAAAAGAAAGAGGACTACTGAAATGGGACGGAGGGAGTACTATCTTTTGTTGGATTTTTTGTTGAGCGTTTTTTTTATACTGAATCAACTTATATAAAGTCTCTGTATAAGGTGTCATAAGTCATAAGTTAGTCCGAACTTACTGTTTTTTTTTTTTTTTCGGGGTTCAAATTCGGATCTCAAACCCAAAAGTCATACAAAAGTAGTGGTTTTTATTATTATTATTTTTTTTGGGGGGCTAAAATACCTAAAAATTAGGCATATAATACTTTATCTATCCCACTGATAAAGAGACGTTTCTTTTAACCCATTATCTTTCACTTTAAACACTATCATCACTTTCGTCTTAATTTCAGTGTCGGAAAAAAAGGTCCCCTTTTCCAATGGGACGAAGGGAGTAGTAATCAATTGGTGAGCTGGGTGGCTTTGGATTTTCGAAAGGTACAAACACAAATGAAGATATAGAATAATATATGCGACTTGTAGAAAAGATAGTACTAATAACGTGTATCAACTTTGAGCATCATGTCTCTAACGTTAACAGCTACGATTAGTTGTAAATCACGTGAAATTTTGGGGAGTTGTTTGCTTAACGCGTTAACATCAACAACTTGGATTAAATCTATGATTTTTTAACGTATTTTATACTATTATTAAAAAATTTGTAGTTATTTAGGAGTTGTTATTTTTTCACGTCGTTCCTAACAAACACATTATTACAAATTTAAGCAGATTAATTGACTGCTCATATAATAGTATAATACTACTTATATATTATATCATTGCACGAAGTTGAGTAATTAAGTATATTCTATTTGTAAAAAAGGTTAACCATGTTAAAACAAAATTTTACATAATCTTTGCTAGTAATTTAGATATTGTGGTGGCGTTTACTTTGCAATATAAGACAAAATTGAAAAATTTTATCCTAGGTAATCAATCGTATGTTTAATTCAAAGGTTCACAAGATATAAATCAATGTGATTATGTGAAATGATTGTAAGATTATCTAATATGTTTAATAGTGTTAAAGTAATAAGTTAATTTCCAACATGATGTTTTAGAAAGTATGTGAAGTCTTTGTATAAGTTGTCAGACGGATTCAACTTTTATGAAGCCTTTGTATACGTTGTGATAAAATTAGTACGAACTAATTGTATTCGAACCTCGAACCAGAAAATCAAACAAAAGTAGTCATTTTTATATTAGAAGACCTAAAATGAGTCATTTTATATTCAATTGCTAAGCTGGCTAACTTTTGATTCTCGAAGGGTACGATATGCAACTTGTCAAAGACAATAACGTATCTTAACGTTATATTAACAACTACGATTAGTTTAATTGAAATAGTTGTTACAAATCACGGGAATCAACGTGACTTGCTCTATGAACATTAACATTATCAACTTGGATTAAATTTATTATATTTTCTTTCTGTCCCTTCAATTTGTAGTTATATGCCGAGTCTTTCGGGAGTTGTTCTCCTTCGACGTCTTTCCTAACAAACACGATATAAAATTTCACTAGATTCATTGAATGTTCATATAATACTAGCATTCTTGTAAAAATAATTTTGTATATTACAATAATTTAAAATTTCAATTGATCTCACATGACACAACTGTCGATGATGTGAGTCAACGGTGAGTGAATACACAGTAGTAAGAAAATTTTAATTCAAACAATTAAGCCGTTATAATATATTTAAATATTCATTTTATTTTAATATCCATTCACATTATTCAAAAAATTATTTCAACATTTAACCATTAGACAAATTAAAATCCGTAATATAAAAATCGAAATCCCGCCTTTTCTGAGGTGAATAGTATGCAAATTGATAATTAGTGATTTCAAAATTTCAAGTCAACTTTCTGTAGTTTATGCCTAACAAGAAAGCAATAATGATTTTGAGCTAGTTGAATTATTAAATGACATACGGAGTATGATATGCCAGTTGCTTATAGATTAGTTATTAATATGTCAGCCGCTTACGATTTCGAGATATTAGAATAATATGCAATTTGTCAATCAACCATTATTTCCAAATGGACCTACTACCAAGTGAAACAACCAATAAAATTGACGTTTGGATATCCGTCTTTTCCGAACCTAAATGACTCATTTTATTATTTAATATCTCACATATGAATATAAAAGGGGTTATCGAGAAAAAGACCGAGGGAGTAAGGATCATTATTATTTCCAAATGAACCTAATAGCTGTGAAGTTGATCA
This sequence comes from Thymus mandschuricus, assembly GCA_029379335.1. Classification (NCBI taxonomy): domain Eukaryota; kingdom Viridiplantae; phylum Streptophyta; class Magnoliopsida; order Lamiales; family Lamiaceae; genus Thymus; species Thymus mandschuricus. The sequence goes on along the minus strand of CM057082.1, from coordinate 18,271,488 downwards.
AAAAAAAAAAGTTTTGGTGTTTAGATAATACTCTTTACATGTACTGTTATAGATGTATCCTGATACTGTGAGAAGCCCAAACATGACTAGCCCAGCCCAATACATTAGATAGTTGATGATGTTGTTGGTCTTATATTTTATTTTGATAAGCTCGATAAGTCACAGCTATTAGCATAAGCAGAACGGCTTACCAGCTGGCGTTGCAGTTTGTATTGTTAGTGTTTTTACATTGGAAATATTCATATGTTAAATCAATTTAACTGATAATATATTATATCAATACGATTTCAAAACCAAATCTAGCCTGGACGTACCTGACTCCCCCATTGAGAAACACCCATTGAGCAGAATCCATTAGAATAAGCCCTAATATACATAGTCATGCGTACAGATTTGAGAAACTAAGCCCATTCCAACGATGTCGGTGAAAGAAAATTCTACTCATTGTCTCTTTAATTCTTACTCTAACGTACACAACATAATTCAAACTTCCGACTTTTTGGTTAAAACAAGGGCGGATCTATAGGCAGCAGAGGGGATCAGCTCAGTGCAAGCCCAAAACTATTACATATATTATAAATAGTAGCCCAATCCAAATAGCTAGCTTACAAAAAGAGAAAATGTCAAATCCAACAAGTAAGGATGAGAAGCCCAACATGTTTAGTAATTATACATTACAGTACATAATTACTACTACTGCTATCAATTAAGAGTGTTCGCGGTTTGGTTTGGTGCGGGTTGACATTAAAACCAAACCAAACCAAACCTTAAAATGCGGTTTTTTTATTTTATTTTATAGAACCAAACCAAACCATTTCACTATGAAAACTGAACCAAACCAAACCAAATTATAACGGTTTGGTACGGTTTGCAATCGTAGGGAAAAACTAAATATTCATTAACTAAAATTATAGTATCAATATCGTTTTCTAACATAATTTTGAGATAAAATAAAATAGCATTGCACTTATGTTTAATTAAAACTTATAAGTTGTCATGCGATGTATATTCCTTGGTGTATAAATTAATTTTGTTGGTGAAATCAAAATCTTCAAAATGAGTAGTTCATCGTGTCTCTTTCTCAAATTTAAAATATGTATTATGTATAAGTCGCCGTCGTTCTGTAAATAAATGAAGAAAATAATTCCCAAAGTTGTTATATTTAGGTTTTAAAAAATAATAAAAACTTAAATTTAGAAAGAAAAAAATAGTAGAAAGTCTACTATTAAATTTGGTCCAAGTATGCAAATCTTTTGTAGCAAAATTAATTAATTAAATAATTATTAATTATTATTATAAATTATAACGGTTTTACGGTTTACGGTTTGGTTTGAGTATTTTATTTTCAAAAACCAAACCTAAACCAAAAACCATATTTAAAAAAAAAAAAAATTAAACCCAACCCATTTTTCAAACCATAAACCAAACCAAACCGCACAGTTTAATCCGGTTTGATTTACGGTTTAAACCAAACTGTGAACACCCCTACTATCACTTCACTGCCTACAAAATAATTCTTCTTTTTTTTTTGGTTGAATATGCAAAAAGTTATGAACATAAATTGTTAATCCATAACAATATTATGCATTTTTTGAATACAAGGAAATATCGGAGTAATAATTTGTTGGTCCCGGGAAAGAGTAATTGGTGTATGGGGGGGGGGGGGGAATACACCAATAATCAACCGTTTTTGACTTTTATAAAATCAGGTCGATCTTAAGGTCGATTGTCAAGATCGAGCTTATCAGAGGCAGTTTGATCTATCAAGCTTGTATGGTATCAAGCTTGATTTATCAAACTGTTGGTAATGCGGAAGTTGGTGGAGGTTGATTACTCTTTGAAAAATCTTAAGGCTGAAAGTAAATGGCAGGTTGATGCGTGATATGCAGGTTGATGCTCGTCAGTTAGATAATAGAATGTAAGCGCGATAAATAGAGAGAGAGAGAGAGAGACACCGCAATATAGCGTGGTTCGGAGAAACCCTCCTACGTCCACGTCAGGTCGACTCGACCTGAGAATCCCTTTTCTTTTGGATCCACCTCTCTCTTATTTATACTGACTGAGTATCAGTTCTAGATACAATCTAACCTGAAAATATCTAGACACGAGTTTTGGGTCGTGACCCTTACAATCTTTCGTACTAAAAGCGTACAAACAATCTTTCACTCTTACAGAGCTTGACTAACTCTATAATGGCGAAAACACAAACAAGCTTTCTAACTTCGAACTAGTCGGAGAAGAAGTTTGTTGAAACAACGACAAGCAGCAGTGAACGCTTCGTCGTTGTGATGTATATCAGAATCGGAAACCTCTCTTCGTCAAGTGTTTGGGAAACAAATCGGATTTCGAACACTTGAATGGATATGAACTTGAGAGAGATTTTGGGCAGAGATTTGGCGTTGATAGCTTGTGTTTCCCGTGCTTGAATCCGAAAATGGCTTGAAGTATTTATAGGCAGTTTTGAAAAACTAGCCGTTGGAGTCAGGCTGATGTGGCACTAGCCGTTGGATGCTGACTCACTTCTAGCCGTTGGGAAAGTTCGTCCTTGCTGGCACTTGACGTGGCAAGGATCAGGTCGTGTAGCTCCATGAAGGTGGAGCATCGACCTTGATTGAAATCCAGCTCTTGAAATCTTCTAAGGCAATGCCAGCTGGAAGCTTGATAGGGGAGATCGATAGACAGGCGGATAAAGCCAGCTCGATCCTATTGAGGCAGGTTGATAAACGACCTTCCTCTTACAGGGTGGATCGAACTTGCATTAGAATAGAAAGAGCATCGACCTGCACTAACAGATAGCAGGTCGATCTATCGGCCTTGACCCTAAACAAGTAAAATATGCCTAAGTGTGGTTTCGATAAACATCATCAAAATCAAACTGCAAGGGGTTCCCAACAATTTCCCCCTTTTTGATGATGTCGAAACCAAACACTTTACAAATAATTCCTAAGATAAAACACTGAAAGATGGTATCAGAGCTTGATAATTTTTCAATCATGAAGATTGATAAGGAATTATAAGAAAGGCAGATAATGACAAAAAAAAAAATAAATAAAGCAGTAAAGGCAGTTTGCCTGGACAAAGAGATATTGTCGTCAGGTCGAAAGATGATTTTTTCTTCATTAAGCTCGATCGCAAATTTACATGGAGAATTTACAGTGCAGGCGGAGAGCATAAATGAATAACAAAAAAGGAATTACACAAAATCATCTAACAAAACTACCTCTGCTGGGCACGGGCTGCTACGCGCTCCTCCTGGATCTGCTCCCTTGACTTCGACTGCATGCTTGCGTAAATTCCATCCCTGATGCGACGATAGTCGGGATCGGAATTCGCAACGTTGACGCCTAGGCCGATGGCAGTCTGTGCAATGTATTGGTCAACTCGGGAGTAATCCAAAAATCCCGAATTGCCAAGAAGCAAGGGCGCAAAATATTGTTGAGCAGGGGCCCTTATCGTCACACCGGTCTCTGCAGCCTTTTTCCGAAGATCACCAATGAATTTTTGGTAGGGGAATTTGCGCATATAGGCTGCATAGGCTTCATCGGCATCGGCAGGAAGGGAAGGGTCCTTGATCCAGTAGTGCAGCAGGATGAAGCAAGAATTGAGCTCCCGCAGCAGGTTGTTTTGAGATTCATCAAGCCATTCAACAACCTGCTGCTGGATTCCAGTATTCAAAACTAGGGCGGACTGGCTGATCCAGTCCATCTCCCTCTTCTTTCTTGCTTCATCGGCCCGGCGCTTGGCAATGAAGCGCTTTTGCTCTTCAAGATCCACAGACTGCTCCTGCGACGCCCCGACCAAAATCATGGCAGAAATAAGTTCGGAGTGCTTGGCCAGACGGGCTTTGTCTTCGGCGGCCTGGGCAGCAGCAGCAGCAGCAATGGGATCGGCCTGGGAGGCGACGTCCTTGGAGAGAACGGCCTGGGAGGCAGGCTGCTTTTGAGGTGGAGGAGGAGCCACCACGGAAGAAGGAGGGACTTTGGATTTTGGGGTCTTCTTCTTCTTTGTGGCGGCGGCGGCTCTTTCTTCTTCCCCCTTTTCGACATCATCAGAAAGGGCATTGATGAGGGAAAGAAGAGTCGCATCCTCCTGCTGCAGCTTGATCACAGCATCCTTCAACTCCAGATGCCCACTGAGAAGGGAGGAGATGGTGCCGTGGATGGCGTTGACCTGCTCATTGGAGGCCGATGCCGAGGTCGAGACAGATGAGGTCAAATTGGTTACACGCTCATCGACCTTGGCCAATTCCTCCAATACTTCTGCGATCTGGTCGCGGGACGCCATATTCAGTTCCTCAAGCTGGCCCGGCAGGAGCTTGTCGGTATATTCCTTCAAAAGCCTCACGGCAAAGTCCGTGACACGCTCCCTGGCAGCTTCATCGGCCTGGGCTTTGGCATCTTTCACTATATCGGCCCGGGCCTCTGCTACGGCCTGCTTGATTTGCACTGGGAGGCTGGTGATGATGGACTCAAGCTTGGCAGAAATTTCATCCAGCACAGCCTCCACATCAACCTTTGGAGACGGAGCAGCAGCAACAAGAGGCTGCTCATCACCCTCAATCCTGGGTGATGATTGCTCCGGAGTTTGAATCCTATCAAACTCGTCTCCAGCTTCTGCGGCGGAGTTGTAGAAAGCGCGAGAGTGCGCATAGAGGGGGCGAAGGTCGATGCCCAAAATTTTGGCTTCGACCTTCATGCGGCGAAGCACAAGCGATCGAAAATTTGAGGCCGCATCCCCCACATTGTAGAAGCCGAACTCCGACTCTAGCTCCAACTCCTCGACCTTTAGGCCGTCGAGGGTGACGACCTGCAAGAGAGATTCAAAAACATAGTAATAGCTCGACTTACAATCCAGATAGAACTGGAGGCGAGCGGCGAGGTCGAGGGACTTGGGGAGTTGATCGATCCCTGGCATCAGGTCGATGACCTTCAGCCTGGCTTCGGCCTTCTTCGAAGCCACCATAGCATGAGCAGGAGATACGGCCTGCTCGGGGATAGGCTGGAAGGGCAGGATGGTGTCTTGCTCCTCTTCCTCTGCGGTGATGTCAAGAATTTCCACCGAACCAGCTCGTTGGACACGAGGGGACTTCGCTGGAGAGGGAGCAACGACCTGCGGAGAAGATGCAGGGCGTTGCTGCGAGGCAGACGGCTCGTCGGCGGAACGGACTGGAGATGGAGTCCGTTCGGCTGAATGTGAGAGCGATGGGGAGGGCGATGGCTCCCTGTGAGGTGGAGCAGATTCCTCGGTCACGGGGAGGATCCTGTGAAGTGGCCTTGGCGGATCACCAGAGGCCGACTGCGTCCTCCGTGGAGGAGTCTTCTTCACAGGCTGTGACTTCTTGACAGGTCGAGAGGGAACCAGATCGACATCGGCCTTCCTCTTCTTTTGAATTGGTCGATCTGGAATCCTCCAACCGACCTTGGATTGACCGCACTTGGCGAGGTGCGTCCTGATATGGTCGGGGGAATTGTGATAAATCTGCGTCGCCACCCCAATAACCATCTCCAGCTGATGGAGATCTTTAGGAATAAACAGATGGGGGAAGTCCGGCTCATTGGACCATCTCCTATTCTTGAAAAAGGAAATGATAACGCAGGTGGCCTTCGACCCAAGGCGAAGTGGCTTATTGTTGTGGAGGGACACTTTCACTATGGCCTCTCCCTCTGTCTCGGTGATGATCAGCCTGGCTTCATCCCAGAGCAGCGAGACCATCAGCTTGGCCCAACAGATGGGCAGGTCGAGAATTACGGCCGCTATAATTTGGAATTTGAAAGGGGTGACCTGGTCGTAATTCCCGATGTGCCCTAGAAAGCACTTCTGCACGAAGTCCATCAAGAGGCGGTATTTGGGCCGGAGATCGCTCCTCTTGAAGGCGACGGGCACGTACTGCCTTTGCTCAATTAGCACACGGTCTGCAACCTGCTGCAGTTGGTCTCTCGAAATCTCCGAGAGCTGCATTGAACCTTCCTCTTCAATGCCGAAGGCTGCCTTCACGGCGTCGAGAACGTTGATGGTGACCAGGGCCTTCGTGGTTCCAAGGGAGACCGTGTGGGAAGATACGGAATCACTTTCATTCCAATTATAGTAGAAGGCACTCACAAGCTTGGGAAGACTTTTCGCCGGCCGGGTGGAGATGATCTGATAGAACGGAGAGCACTTCTCCACCAGGGCGAACATGGAGTCGAGATCGCGAAAACCGAAGTTATTGCGCACCATGTAGGGTTCGAATTTTAAGTGAGCCGTCAAGATCTCCTCGATTTCAGACCATTGCATCTCCTTTCGACCGGAAGTAGATGTTTGTGCTGCCATTGTTGGTTTTTCCTGCAAGTTTTTAGAGAGAGATTAAAAAAACAGAAACAATAGAGAGCTTATTAGTAAAATTAAATTTAATCGGTGAAAAGAGCACAAACCACAGTTTGTGATTTGAGACAGAGAGTGTGAGTGTGAAAATTAAAAAACACGACGGCGGCAGTTGATTTTTGCAGAGAGAAAATTAGGTTTTGCTGGAGAAGACAATGAAAGGAAGTAACGTTTTAAAAATGAGAACTGCATGCCATATAAAGAGTTTTCGAACGGTTGAGATCGTTCGAATTTGAAAAGGTTAGATTACACCACGTCCGCACGATTAAAGCGCGTGGAATGTGAAACGGTTCACATCCGCGCGTGAGGTAAGGAAACGTGCGAAAAATGGTGCTTTTTCAGAAAAGCAGCAGGGAATTAAATGCAACCTCGGTCAACGTGTCACAACTTGACACTTGACTAGATGTGTTGCAAAAATGGTAATCATTACTTCCCTTTTCCTTATTTTCTGTAAATCAACAGACCCTTAAATAATGTAACACATTGAGAAATAAATAACATTAATAAATGAAGAATTCAATGCGTATTAAAGAAGTTTTAAGACAAAAGGGTGATACTGCCCTTTTGATTCTCCCTTCATGAATGCTGCTGCATTCAGTTTGATATCGGCCTTTGTGGAAGAGAACGGCCTGTTGTGATGAACGGCCTGGACATTGTGATATCGGCTTGGCAAAATGAGCGCGCTGGACTTATGCTATCAGCCTGGTGAAATGAACGCGCTGGACTTATGATATCGGCCTGGTATGCATCGGACTGTTCCCCCTCAAATGATAGATCACTTAGTGTTCCCCCTCAATTTGAGGAATACAGGTTGATGATGAACGGTCTGTTATATGATCGGCCTGTAGTTAGGGATACGAGTCGACGGCAGACTCATTGATCTGCATTTTAACGTCGTTGCGTTTGGCATGTTTGAAAGCAACGGCCTGTATAACTCACGAACGGCCTGCTTGTCTTGTTGGTCCCGTTTGGTCCCGAGAAGGAGAGAAAACGGCCTGTTGACTGAAGCGGCCTGTTCGTATGGTAACGAACTGTTTAATTATGAACGGCCTGATGATTCAACATTCAATAACCCTAGCTTTCCACATAGCATTTTGAATCTTTCTTCAGCTAGGGGCTTGGTTAGAATATCAGCTCGTTGAATGTCAGTGTGTATCTTCTCAATAACCACATTCTTCTTTTCCACGTGATCACGAATAAAGTGATGTCGAATATCCACGTGCTTGCATCTTGAATGAAGAACTGGGTTTTGAGTAATGGCGATGGCACTCGAGCTGTCGCAGAATATAGGCACTTCACTGACTTCAACTTCATAATCCTTAAGTTGTTGTTTGATCCACAAGATTTGTGCACAACAACTTCCTGCGGCCATATATTCGGCCTCTGTGGTGGAAGTGGCTACAGAAGTTTGCTTCTTTGAAAACCATGATATCAGCTTGTTTCCGAGGAAATGGCAAGTACCCGAGGTAGATTTCCTATCGAGCTTGCATCCAGCATGATCAGAATCTGAATAACCTGTAAGCTGCAAGTTATCATCACAAGGATACCAAAGACCTAAATTTGTGGTTCCTTTGATGTAACGAAGAATTTTCTTTGCTGCTTCCAAGTGGGATTCCTTCGGATTAGCTTGAAATCTAGCACACACTCCAACTGCAAAAGTGATATCAGGTCGACTAGCAGTTAAATAAAGTAATGAACCAATAATACCCCTGTACTGTGTTATGTTGGCAGGTTTTCCTTCGGGATCCGGGTCGATCTTCCCACCAGAGAGCATCGGTATTTTGACAAGCTTGCTGTCTTTGACACCAAACTTGTCAACCAGCTCGTGTGCGTACTTTGTTTGGCTAATGAAGATTCCTTCATCGGACTGCTTGACCTGCAACCCTAGAAAGAAATTCATTTCCCCCATCATAGACATTTTATATTTTTCCGTCATGAGGTTACCAAATTTTTCGCATAAAATGGGAGATTTAGATCCAAAAATAATATCATCAACATAGATTTGTACTAAAAGGATATGTTCATTCACTTTGATAGTGAACAGCGTCTTGTCGACTGAACCACGCTTGAATCCTGATTCGATGAGAAAGGATGATAGCGTCTCATACCAAGCTCGAGGAGCTTGCTTAAGACCGTAGACAGCCTTGTGCAGTTTGTAGACTTTGCTTGAATCACCCTCCTCGAATCCAGGAGGCTGTTCCACATAGACTTCCTCTTCGAGAACGCCATTGAGAAACGCGCTCTTAACATCCATCTGGTAGACTTTGAATCGTTGATGAGCGGCATAAGCTAGAAACAGCCTTATAGCTTCCAATCTTGCAACGGGGGCAAACGTCTCATCATAATCGATTCCTTCTTGTTGACAGTAACCTTTTGCAACCAATCGAGCTTTATTTCTGACAACTTCTCCAGATTCGTCTCTCTTATTTTTGTAAACCCATTTGACTCCAATGACACCTTGATGATAAGGACGATCCACTAGAGACCATACTTCATTTCTCTTGAATTCATTGAGCTCTTCTTGCATGGCTTCAATCCAGTCAGCATCTCGAAGAGCTTCATCAGCATCTTTGGGTTCTATGCGAGAGAGATAGCAACTTAGAAGCGCACTTTCTCCAATCGTCCTTCTTGTTCGCACTCCTTGGTTTGGGTTCCCAACAATGAGCTCCTTTGGATGATCATCGATCCATCGTCTGCGTCGTGATCTTTCTTCATTTGAAATAATTGGTTCGGGCTCATTAATGGGTTCATCAAACTCAGGGTGAGTTGATGGTTGATTAGTGGAAACGCGCTGTTGCTCGGGCTGTTGATCGATCTGCGAATCGGGCTGCTGATCGATCTGCTGTTCGGGCTGGATGTTGAGCTGCTCCATAGTGCTATCGAGCTGCTCAATTTGGGTTGTAAGGTCGTGAACAGCATCAGTCTGGGGGACTGAGGGAGGGGGATCAGCCTGAATAGGTTCGGCTGATGTATTACAGCTTGAAGCATGAACATTACTTGCATCACTTCCCCCTTGCTGTGTGACCTTTGGATCAGATTGATCATCTTCCTCTAGATCATTTGGAGTCCATACTAGCAGGTCGTCAATGGGGGAGTTAGACGGCCTGTTAGCACCGGACTGATCTGAACCTGTACTTGACTCTCTGTACAGACAAGTAGATTCATCAAAAACAACATGAGGTGTTACCTCCACAACTAGGGTTTTCTTATTAAAAACTCTATAAGCTTTGCTAATCTCCGAGTATCCTAAGAATACTCCTGGATCGGCCTTGCTATCAAAAGTTTTCAATTGAGATTTCCCATTGTTATGAATGTAACACAAGCACCCAAAAGCTTTAAAATACTTTAACCTGGGGAGCTTGTTGTTCCACAGCTCGTATGGAGTCTTTCCATGTCGGGTCGTGATGATCGACCTGTTTTGGGTGTAGCAGGCAGTGTTAACAGCCTCTGCCCAAAACTTCTTTGGAAGATTGGTTTCATCCAACATGGTACGGGCTGCTTCCTTCAGGGACCTGTTTCGGCGTTCCACTACGCCGTTTTGTTGAGGTGTGTGAGCAGCTGAAGTTTGATGATGAATTCTACTCTTTGTGCAATATTCTTCGATCATTGCATTGATGAATTCGGTGCCACGATCAGATCGAATGGAGATTATGGATTTCTCCTTTTGATTGCACAGTTTGCTCAGCAACGCAGGCAGCTTCTCCAATGTCTCCTTCTTTTTGTACATGAAAATAACCCACGTAAATCTAGAAAAATCATCTATAATAACGAGAGCGTATTTTCTACCGTTTATACTCAAGGGAGTAACTGGACCAAAGAGGTCGAGATGGAGAAGCTCGAGAATTCGATTTGAAGCTTGAGCTGTCACGCTTGGAAATGATGATCTTGTTTGTTTTCCAGCTTGACAGGCTTTGCAAATGTGATCACGATCGAAGACTTGATCTGGCAGGTCGTTCACCAGCTTGTTGCGTGCGAGCTTGTTGATGGCCTTGAAGTTTAAGTGACTCAATCTCTTATGCCATAGCCAACTTGTCTCGGAATCAGCCTTAGTGACCAGGCAGGTCTCTATCCAATCATTCCATTGGACAATGTAGAGTCTGTCCTGCAAAATTCCGGTAAGAAGTATTTCTCCTTCCTCATTTTTCACGAGACATTTGTTAGCAGTGAATTCTACTCGTTTACCACTCGAGCAGAATTGTGACACAGAGAATAGATTATGATTAAGACCTTCAACGTACGAGACATTAGAAATAGTTGTTTTACCAACATTTAGATCGCCCTGGCCTCTCGTAAGCCCTTTAGAATTTCCTCCAAAAGTTACAAGCGGCCCGTCTCGTTCTTGATAGTTTGATAGTAGCGTTTTGTCACACGTCATGTGCTTGGAGCATCCACTATCAATGATCCATACAGCTCCGCGAGCTGCTTGGCTCCTTCTTTGAGCCTTCCCAACCTGCAGTTAGTTAAACTTAGCAACCCACTTGAGATTGGGTGCTACATCGGTTGCGGGAACGGCCTTGGGGACCCAAATTTGTTTCGCCGGTTTGCTTCTATCCGAGGCTGAGGACGAGGCAGTGGCGGTCTTGGGCTTGGGAGCCTTTGGCTTCTTTGAGAGTAGTGGCAGTAGCACCCTTGATAATCCTTGTGGAAGAACTCAGGGTGATACGGCCTTTGATAGAGCTGGCCTCTGTATCGTCCTTGATGAGCAGCTTGTTTCTGATGGGTGGGGGCAGGTCGACGTTTCTGAACAGGTCGACTCTCTTTCTTCTGAGGAACGGGCTGTTCCTTATTTTGCTGCTTTAAGAGGATGGCTTGGGGCTGTCGAACTGGGTTCTTCAGCTTGACCATCTTATCTGGAAGAACTTGATTAGCTTTCCTTGCATTCTTTGACTTGGGCTGCGCTTTAACAAACTTGACTTCGCAGTCTTTATCCTTGCTCTTGTTGGATTCTCCACTGAATCCAATCCCAGAGTGATCGCGCGGATTTCGTTGCATGGATTGGACCTCTTCCAGTTTCTTTCCGCTTCTTTTCAACTGACTCAAGGTGAGTTGAAGCTTTTCTTCCTTTTTCACGAGGAGTTCGTGTCGGATAACCAAGTCAGCCAGCTTTGAGGTAAGGCTGTGTATTTCGGCATCTTTGGTCTTAAGGGACTCGTCCTTCTCGAACTCCCTTGTATCGAACTCCTTAACCCGTCCAGTCAATTCTTCAACCTTTGACTTTAGGGTTTCAATCTCCCTTTCCTTTTCTTCATGGTAGGGAGCAAATCTTTCTTCTAATGCTAGCTTGTACTTTTCATTTTTATCCATAAGCTCAGCATTATCTTCAACGACCTCTTTAAGAGTATCCACGAGATCGGCATAGTCATCGAGCTGCTTCTTGATTTCTTCCCAAGACACAGCCTCGGATAGTTCTTCATCACCTTCTTCTGCACTATCATCGTCAGAAAAAGAAGTTGAAATGGGGTGAGGGTCTACCTTTGAAGATCCCTTGTTTTGTTGGTGCTCTCCAACGAAACATTCTTCATCATCACTTTCGTCGAAAGCGATGTATCCCTCGTCATCACTTGAAGAGCTGTCAGAGAGGTGAGCTTCCTTCGTTTCTTCTGCGATCATGGCAGCTCGTTGTTCTTTGAGCTTCTTATCGCGCTTTGCACGGAGCTCGTCTCTCTCGGCCTTTGTCAGATCCGGACAGTCGGTCTTGTAGTGACCTGGCCTGCCACAACCAAAACATCCACCCTCGGGTGTGTTAGAAGAATTGATGGTTGAGGGTTTACCTTCTCCCTTTTTGTCAGGGCGGTCGTGGTTGCGGTTTGAGAAGTTTCACTTGTTGTCACGATAAAACTTCTTGTATTTGACAACCTTCCCTAGGAGCTTCTCATTTCTCCTAGCAGCTAGAGCATAGTCGAGAGTCATCTTCTCGAATTTCTTGACGATGGATTCGTCAATCGTGCTTGGGGTAGCAGTAGAGGCTGAGTCGGCCTTGAACGCTACCTCTTTATCATTCTTTTCATCAGCCTTCTTGCTGGTGGAAGGCTGTGTTGAACCATGGATGCGGATCATCTCGTATTCATTTCCGACAAGAATGTCGAAAAGATCTTCTGTGGTGAGAGAGTTGAAATCCGATCGGGCTGGATGCATGGCGACGTATACGTGCCAATTTGCAGGTAGGGCACGTATCACTTTAAGATTCTTCTCGCGCTGCGTGTATTTGTATGGGTTGATGGCAGCGACCTCGAGAATTATCTCGGTGAAGCGAATTTTCATGGCTTCTATGGTTTCACCCGAAACCATCTTGAAGTCATCGAACTTGCTGCATGCCATGGACAGCTTGTTCTCTTTCATTTCTTCAGAACCAAGGCTGATGGACCGAAGGGTGTCCCACATTTCCTTGGCAGTTTCAAGATTCCGAATCTTGGCTAGGTAGACGCCCTTCACGGTGCTGGAGATGAGTCCCTTGGCATAATCATCGAGGCTGGCCTCCTTCCTTTCCTCGGTTGTCTAATCGCGAGGATTCTTGAGGACTTTCTCGTATGTAGCCTCCCCGGGGGCTGTTCCGTCCATAATAATCTTCGCTGCATAAATGGGGGAGGGGCCATTTTCGATAATATCCCACATGAGGACGTGATGTGCCTTGAGACACATCTTGATTCGAAAACTCCAGTCTTCATAGCCTTGTACGGAGAAGTCTTCACAAACCCTGAGAAGAGAAGCCTCCATAGCAGATAATATGATAATGAATGAAAAAGATTTTTCTAAAGGATCGGTTCAATAATGACCAAAAGTTTTGATAAAAGAACTTTTAGTATGCAAAGCAGCGGTCAAAAGAACCACTGCTCTGATACCACTTGTTGGTCCCGGGAAAGAGTAATTGGTGTATGGGGGGGGGGGGGGGGGGGGGGGGGGGAATACACCAATAACCAACCGTTTTTTACTTTTATAAAATCAGGTCGATCTTAAGGTCGATTGTCAAGATCGAGCTTATCAGAGGCAGTTTGATCTATCAAGCTTGTATGGTATCAAGCTTGATTTATCAAACTGTTGGTAATGCGGAAGTTGGTGGAGGTTGATTACTCTTTGAAAAATCTTAAGGCTGAAAGTAAATGGCAGGTTGATGCGTGATATGCAGGTTGATGCTCGTCAGTTAGATAATAGAATGTAAGCGCGATAAATAGAGAGAGAGAGAGAGAGACACCGCGATATAGCGTGGTTCGGAGAAACCCTCCTACGTCCACGTCAGGTCGACTCGACCTGAGAATCCCTTTTCTTTTGGATCCACCTCTCTCTTATTTATACTGACTGAGTATCAGTTCTAGATACAATCTAACCTGAAAATATCTAGACACGAGTTTTGGGTCGTGACCCTTACAACCTTTCGTACTAAAAGCGTACAAACAATCTTTCACTCTTACAGAGCTTGACTAACTCTATAATGGCGAAAACACAAACAAGCTTTCTAACTTCGAACTAGTCGGAGAAGAAGTTTGTTGAAACAACGACAAGCAGCAGTGAACGCTTCGTCGTTGTGATGTATATCGGAATCGGAAACCTCTCTTCGTCAAGTGTTTGGGAAACAAATCGGATTTCGAACACTTGAATGGATATGAACTTGAGAGAGATTTTGGGCAGAGATTTGGCGTTGATAGCTTGTGTTTCCCGTGCTTGAATCCGAAAATGGCTTGAAGTATTTATAGGCAGTTTTGAAAAACTAGCCGTTGGAGTCAGGCTGATGTGGCACTAGCCGTTGGATGCTGACTCACTTCTAGCCGTTGGGAAAGTTCGTCCTTGCTGGCACTTGACGTGGCAAGGATCAGGTCGTGTAGCTCCATGAAGGTGGAGCATCGACCTTGATTGAAATCCAGCTCTTGAAATCTTCTAAGGCAATGCCAGCTGGAAGCTTGATAGGGGAGATCGATAGACAGGCGGATAAAGCCAGCTCGATCCTATTGAGGCAGGTTGATAAACGACCTTCCTCTTACAGGGTGGATCGAACTTGCATTAGAATAGAAAGAGCATCGACCTGCACTAACAGATAGCAGGTCGATCTATCGGCCTTGACCCTAAACAAGTAAAATATGCCTAAGTGTGGTTTCGATAAACATCATCAAAATCAAACTGCAAGGGGTTCCCAACATAATTCCCTTTATTAAAAGAATTATGAAGAATTAATTGTCTTAGTTAAAGTTAACGATCATATTTATGGACAAAATAGAAGCAAAATCTATTGAAAGAATATATAACTAATATAATTTACAACTCTCATTATTATTGTAAAGTATATTGGACTTTAACTTGTACAGATGTAAAATTTTATGGGTTTAAGTGATCATTTGATGTTTTAGTCTCAAAGATATTAATAGTAATCTCTAATTGTTCAAGTTCTTTCCTATGTTTTATCGATACGGGTCATAAGAATAATATAATTGACTTCTAATATCCCTTTGTCCCACTTTAATTGGCTGTTTCTTTATTGGAATGGCAGCTATAATTGTCTATTTAGCCAAAATAGAAACTTTACACAACTACAATATAATTTAAACCTCTTTATCTCTTGCTGCATTGATTATTGTGCCGTTTCTGTAGTTGACAATCAGTATGAGACGAAGGAAGTACTTTATTACCGAAAATTGATACTCCCTCCGCCCCACTGATATAGGGATAAATTCTATTTTTGTTTGTTCCACTGATATAGGGATATTACCTAAAGTGGTACTCCCTCCGTTCTACTTCACTGGACTTCATTTTCTAATCGGAATGTCTCACTTCAATTGGTCTGTTTCCATAAATGAAAAAAAATCAACCCCCACTTTTCAATGTGGACCCTTTACTTTTCACTTTTAACACTGTGCATAAAATCCCATGCCGAAATGAAACAAGTCAATTCATCTGGGATGATGGAAGGAGCAAAATTTTAACACATTAAAATCCATTTACACTATTTTATCCATTATCATCACTCTCGTTTGATTTTCGTGTCAGAAAGATGTTATCCCTATATTAATGGAATGGAGAGAGTATAATCTTCTCATTCATAAATTTCTAGCAATCTTTTCCATGATTTTCTTGAATGCGTCCGCACAAATCGGAGTTTATGAGCTACATTTAAGAAATACAGAAAACTCAAATCTAATATATAACGAGTGAGGTATAATATATCAAAGTGTAGTGTTGATGGAGAGACTTCATTAATTAATGAAGCATTGTTGTTCTACATCGGATAATTAACGGTCCTTAATCTTGTTTAAATGTAATTCAACAAGTGGACTAAGTATCAATGGGATAAATAGATATGAGACGTGCCGTCGCGCGCTAAAGCTTGGCTTGGGCCTCAATCACCTTTTCTTTTGGACCAAGAAAGTGCGGTGTAAATGGGCCAATCTGAAAGCCCATCGGAGGTTAGCCGAGAGCTTCCACCTCATGATTTTTCCCTCGTCTTTTTCTTCTTTTTTCCCCATCGAATAAGCAACATATCATCTAGCTAGCATGGCGTTCTCCATTTATACTCCCTCTATCTCATTGGTAAAGAGATAAGTTCCATTTTAGTTTGTCTCATTGATAAATGAATATTACCTTAAATAGTAAAAATTTAACCCATTAAAACTCATTTACACTACTTTATCAACAACTATCCCTCTCGTCTTAATTCCTGTACCGGAAAAAAGTTATCCCTTACCAATGGAACGGAGGGAGTAGTATAAACTTAAGTATAAATAGAAATAGGAACTTATTAAATACGTTCGATTAGTGTTCGATGAAATGCTTCATGATTAATTTTGGGTGATATTAATAATGTACCCGAAAATAGAAAAGGAAAAAAGAAAATTAAGAGATATTAATTGCACTTATCGATTATTCCCAACGTAGCACCAAACATGTAACGAACAATCAGATGCATGCAACACTATCCTGATAAAAAAAATAAAGGAAAATAGGGGGGAAAAAAAAACAACATTACAACTTCATTCTTTCATTGACAAAATAAGAACTTTGCAGCATATATATATGCACGTAGTTTCTTCATTCTTTGATCGATATCACATCCTTCGGTCGTTGAGCACGTGTTTTCTCAAACCAGGAATGTGCGTTTCTTGTAAATATTTTCTCCAGTTTATTTCTTTCGCATCGATTGCAAAGCTCTTCTTCTCCTCCTTCGACATCTCAGACAATAACTTCTGCGTGTTGCCGGCATGGAACCTAAAAATGGCAATTAATTTTAAGTTCAAAATTAAGTGCAAAATTCATGACACGTAGCTAGCTATCAGTCAAATACTAGTTTAAAATAATATGCAGTATATCTACTATAAATAATGTATTATTGAAAATTCAGAAATTTTACGTCACTACAACAAAATTTGGTTTTAAAGACACAAAAAAATGTCTTAGAAAAAGAGCTATAGCGACATTTGATCTATCTCCACACAGATTTTATGTGTCGTCTAAGCCAGTGTCACAATAGATCTTTTTGGATATAAAGGCATTAAAATGTGTCCTTATAGCAACCATTTAAAATTTGTTAAATTCATTTATTAGGACATCTTCAAATGCCTCCATACGTTTTTTTTTTTCTTCTTTTTTTCCCTTTTTTTCCCCCTTTTGCTAGTTTGCTTATAATACGATTTTATATTATTTAAATGTATATTTTGTTATTTCAATTTTACAATCTCCATATTACAAAAATTGGAACAAATAATTAAATAATAAGCAAAAGACATATAAATATAACTTTTTACTTTTATTCAAATTGAAAAAAGATCATTACAGAATTTTATCAAGTAAAAAGAACAACAGAAATCTATATCATCTAATAAACCACTAACATAACCAACTACTCCACCAGTCCACCTAATGAGTATCTAAAAAGCAAGACTTACTAGTATACCATAAACATGTTACCAAAAAAAGTTCTCTAGTGTAGCTGTTATGAAGCCTTCCGTTATATTCTTCTAAACTTGAACGGCCACCTGTTAAGAATACTTCTGCAATACCACATTTAGAAGTTAGAATTTAGCAAATCATGTAGTGCAAAACTCTTTGAACATAGAGAATAGTATGTAACAAACACCTTTATAACTCTAGATTGTATTCAATGGCACCCCCAGCTTCTTGATTACTGCAAGACTTGACTACATGAAGTGGATTAACACCTGAGGTGATCTAATATAAAGAAGGCTACCTTGGCAATATATTTTGTATCATCCCCTCTTCCTTTTACTTTGACCTGCATGGAGATGAAAATTTAACCAACATAGAACTGAACCAAGACCACAGTGCAAATGAAAACATGAAATTCTGCTTTGATAGATTCGAACCTTGGTGTAATTATCAAGCTTAAATGAATTTATTACTGACTGGCTAGCAGATATTGGATATATGAAAGATAAAAGTTCATTGAAGTTGGAACACAACGAGTTATAAGTTTAAACTCACAAATTCTTGTCCACACACATGTGACCCTTAGCTGATGGTGTTAGGTCATAAAACAGATCACAGAACAAGGATGGACAATACATATCACCTCAGTACATAAAGCTTTTTAAGTACTATATGTAGAGATGTTAATATTCAGAAATTACCTGTGTATCACACTCGACACAGCATTAAGAAAAAGCATCCTGAAGATCCCTTGTCTCAACCTGTGAAATATAAGTGGTTAGGATTAAGGAACAAAATCGGTGGGAAACAGCAAAAGATACCCCCCAGAAACTGCTTGTAGTAACACAAGAGATAAATAACTACATGTTATAAGAAAAATATTTGCAGGACAACTTTGCATGGTGACGTCCATTTAATTTCAAGCATTCTGGTCAAATATGATATGAACCAGCCAAAGATATAGTGCTTAAAACAGAAAAGACACAGATCACAGTATCACTAAGTTGTCACTTCAAATAATAGCTAGTGAAAAAATAGCAAAATAGGTATGCTACGGGGATACAGA
Source organism: Thymus mandschuricus (assembly GCA_029379335.1). Classification (NCBI taxonomy): domain Eukaryota; kingdom Viridiplantae; phylum Streptophyta; class Magnoliopsida; order Lamiales; family Lamiaceae; genus Thymus; species Thymus mandschuricus. The sequence continues at coordinate 18,253,196 of CM057082.1, read as the reverse complement.
ATAGCCATGACGTTGCTCTAACTTAGCCTTTTATATCATCTCAAGGGCATCAATAGGGACAATTCTGAAGCTATACCACTCAATGCCACTCACATTTTACAGATAAGACGTAATTCATATTAGTGATGTAATTTGAGATCATCAAGAGAGGTAATCTACTCTCTGAGTATTGTGACTACATATTATCACCCCAAGGAAGTAATAAAGTCCAGTTCAATAGACAAGCTTAATAATCTAGCATGTTTGCCATAGCATTAATCAATTTAGTTCCAACGTCTACTCTACTTATCATTTATACAAAAACACAACATAGTGAACCAGATCCTCCTTATCAAATTTCAGAGCTATTTCATCCCGATTATGAGAAACAAACTTGAGCAGTAAGACATCGTAAATAATAAATTAACAAGCACAAACGGATAACAAAATAATTCAAAAAGTCACCACTACAAACGTTAGACAGGGCAAATATATACTACAACCACAATGCGTGAAGAGGTCTACCGCAAAACACGAACAACCAATACACAAACGACGATACAATAGAGGTACAATAGAGAGGGAGAGAGGGGGAGAGAGAGAGAGAGAGACTGAACTGAGCACTGGTTGGACTGTTGACGGTTTTCGGAGGCTTTCACCAATCTGAGAAGGGGCAGAATCGCCCAATTCGCGAGCGTGAACGGGAGCAAGAGAGAGAATGCGCGGCCGGGCGGATTTGGCCCATCGGAGAATCGATTCCCAACGACGGCGAGATCTCGATTGCGAAAGTGACGCGGAATTCAGATAACGGTGGTGCGATAGTGCTATGGCGGTCGATTGAATTTCTGGAGAATAAGGAGAGGAGTAAGGACGATAAACTGCTAACTTTTAGAGGGTTTATAATTTTTTCTTTTTTCAATTAGGGAATTGCAAGTTAAAAAGACCAATACTTTTGGGGGGAATGTTACCGCCCATGATTTGGGAATTTTCAATTGTTTTTTTTTTTTTTTAAACTTTACTTTTATTTAATAAAAAAATTACTTTCATTTAATTAATTAATTATTAAATAGTAAAAACACAATAAAAAAACAACCATTTGGTGCAGGACATCTAGTATTGTCACAATTGCAATGATATTGCAACGTTTGGCTTCCGATGTCACTATAGAGTTAAAAAAATAAATACTAAATAATAAAAAAAATATATTATGTCTCAATAGGGGTAGTATTTCCACATACATTAGTTTGTGTCACGAAAGGGGTGTGGTTATAGGCCATTATTGTTGTAGTGCGTGTTGCATGCATGCATGTCTGTAATCATACGTACCTTGCTTTGAAGAAACCTATAAATTCATACATCTTGCACAAGTGCTCAGCGTATGCAACTCTTGCTTTACATTGCTTTTGTACTTTGATCTGATTTTTCTGCGCCCCACTAACATCGTTTCTGATCCCAGCTATTAGATATGAGTGTGTGTTGGTGTGTGACGTGGAGTTATGATGTGTCATTGATGCTGATGTGGCGACATCTTAGTGGTTAGCTTGTTACTATAATAATAGGATTAGTTGTAACAGAAGTTAGTTAATCTTCATTAATGAAATATTCATTTTCTCTCTTCTCTCGATTCTTTCTCTCTCTATAACCGCTGTACTTGAAGCATTTCTATTGCTTCTTCTGTTACTTCAACATGGTATCTTAGAGCCAGTAATCATGGTGTTTGGTGCGTTTCTATCGCGATTCCTGGAGATCTAGTGCGTGTATTCGTCGCTGCGTTGGATCTCTGTGTTGGTGTGATTTTCCCCCATTTTTTTTTTTTTTTTTTCCCTGCGAATTTCTCTCGTTTTTGGTGATGGCTGCTGCTGCGGGTTCGCGCACGGCTGAGGTTCGTCTTCCTCAGTTCAATCCGATCCAACTTCGGTTGGATCGCTCCAACTATGCCTTCTGGCGTGTGTTGGTGCTCTCTGCAATTCGCGGTCAAGGTCTCGAGAATTTCATCTCTCCGATGGCGGAGGTTCCAACGCCGTTACTTCCTGGACCGTCAACCGGTGCGATGATTCCCAATCCGGATTACATTGATTGGATAAAGCGTGATCAGTGTTTGATGAGCTGGTTGCTGTCGACGGTGGGGGAGTCGATGCTTAGGCATGTTGTTCGTTGTCGATCGGCGTGTGAAGTGTGGATTGCTCTGGAGAGAGCTGTTTATGCTCAGTCCAATCCAAATCGCAGACTATGAAGTTTCGCAAGCAGCTTCAATCCACGAAGAAAGGTGAGTTGTCTGTGGAAGACTATTTCATGAAGATGCGTGCGATTGCGGATCAGCTGGCTGCGATTGGGAAACCGCTGGATGATGATGAGTTGTTGATGCATATTTTGGAAGGTTTTGGTCCAGAGTATGAGGCTCTGGTAGTGAATACTATGCAGCGATCTGATGTGCAGGATTTGCAGGAAGTTCAGCTCGCGTTTCAAGCATATGAGGTTCGTATTTCTCAGCAGCAACACTCTTCTTTTCTGGAGCACTCTGCAAATGTTGCTTACCGCGGACGTGGAGCGGGCTACTATGGAAATGGTCGTGGTAGTCCTAGCTATGGTGGAGGAAGTGCTGGATCTGCACCTACTGGAGTTGGTAGAGGTGTTAAACAAAATTTTGGTAAGGTACTCTTGTGTCAGCTCTGTGGTAGGACAGGTCATGTAGCTCTTAAGTGTTTTAAGCGATTTGATGTCTATTTTACTAGTATTGAGGGTTCTGCTGCTGCACATAATGGTGTGAATACTGGTGCTGGTAGTGGTGTGAATATTGTTGCTCCTCAGAAGGCTTTTGCTGCAGAATACACTGGGGGTGTTGGTCAGAGTTGTGATGGTGAAGGAGGAAATTGGTGTGTTGACAGTGGTGCAACCACTCATATCACAAATGACATGCAGAACTTAGCAGTTAGCACAGACTACTTTGGGGGTGAAGGTCTCATGGTTGGAAATGGTAACTTGCTTTCTATTTCTTCTATTGGTTCAAACTCTATTCCCATAGTCTCTAATTCTAATTCTGCTTCTCTTCTTCTAAATAATATTCTATTTGTGCCTCAAATAACAAAGAACTTACTCAGTATTTCTCAGTTTACTAGAGACAACAATGTTAGTATTGAGTTTGACTCTGAATCTTGTTTTGTCAAGGATTTACTCACTCACAAGATCCTGCCGAAGGGGAGCCTCTCTAAAGGTCTCTATCACCTGGACTTGTCTTCTCTTATCTCCAAGAATGTCTCTCCAAAGTCCTTCTGTGTTAGTGATACTTCTGTTCCTTTGGAATCTTGTAATCAAGCTCATGTTGCTTCTGTTTTTCCTAGATCTGATGTGAGGAATTTGTCTTCTTGTAATCAGCCTTGTGATGTTACTTCTGTGATCTCTATTAATGACAATAAGCCAGTAGTCTCTAATTCTTCCTTTTCCAGTGTTTCATCTATGCATTTTGCTGGTTTGTGTAAGCTACATGCTGATACATTGCATCAAATGTTTGGTCATCCTAGCAATGGAGTGTTGACAAAATTGTGTGCTGATTTACATATTCCCTTTTCTGTTAAGAGTTTGAGTTTCTGTGAGGCTTGTAATCTGGGCAAACTTCATCAAGTTCCTCATGTGTCTGGATCCACTAGAACCACTAAACCCTTTGAGTTAGTTCACTCAGACTTGTGGGGACCAAGTCATGTTGTGTCTAGAGCTGGTTTTAGGTACTATATTTCCTTTGTCGTTGATGACTTTTCCAGATTTACATGGGTGTTTCCTCTTAAGTTGAAATCTGAGACAGTGGCAGTTGTTAAACATTTCTTGGCTATGGTTCAAACTAGGTTTGGTACTAGTGTGAGGGCTTTCCAATCTGATTGGGGTGGTGAGTTTAGACCCTTGGTGTCTCATTTTGAGTCTTTGGGAATTCATTTTCAGCATCCCTGCCCTTATATTCATAGTCAGAATGGAAAGGTGGAGAGAAAACATCAACATATTGTTGATATGGGAATAACCTTACTAGCACAGGCTTCTCTTTCTTTCAAATTCTGGTGGGAAGCTTTTCATACAGCTGTTTTTTTGATAAATAGACTTCCTACGGCTGTGTTGCATATGTCTTCTCCTTTTCAAGTTTTGTTCAATAGAGTGCCTGATTATAATTTGTTCAAGCCTTTTGGTTGTGCTTGTTTCCCATACCTAAGGCCATATAATGGTCATAAGTTGGAGTTCAGGTCTACCAAATGTCTATTCTTGGGCTATAGTGATATACATAAGGGGTATAAATGCTTAAGTCCATCTGGGAGAGTTTACATTGCTGATACAGTTAACTTCAATGTTCTAGAGTTTCCTTCTTCTTCTTTCTGCACAGATTCATCTTTCTCTTTTGTGAATACACCTCCTGGTTTCTCTGTGCCTTTATTTCCTACCTTTCCTCCCTGCACTGCTCAATCTGTTTCTTCTATGTCTCACACTTCTCAGTCCTCTAGTCCAAATTCTAGTTCTCACAATAGTTCTATGTCTTCTTCTTCTTCTTCTTCTTCTTCTTCTTCTTCTTCTTCTTCTTCTTCTTCTTCTTCTTCTTCTTCTTCTTCTTCTTCTTCTTCTTCTTCTTCTGTGTCTATTTCAACTCCTATAAACACACATTCTATGCTTACCAGATCCAAAAATGGGGTTTTCAAGCCTAAAGTGTTTGTGGTTTCTACTATTCTTCCTGTTGAGCCTAAGTGTGATGAGGATGCCTTAGCTGATCCTAGCTGGTTCAAGGCCATGGAGTTGGAATATATGGCACTCATGGATAATGGTACTTGGGATTTGGTTCCATATTCTGCAGACTTGAAAGTAATAAGCAATAAATGGGTGTATAAGGTGAAGACCTTAGCTGATGGCTCTCTGGACAAATTGAAAGCAAGGCTGGTTGCTAGGGGTTTTGAACAATTTGCAGGTATTGATTTTAATGAAACTTTCAGTCTTGTTGTGAAAGCTTCAACTATAAGGCTGTTTTTTTTCATTGGCTGCTACCAGGGGCTGGTTTGTTCAGCAGTTGGATGTTAATAATGCGTTTTTAAATGGGGATCTTGAGGATACTATATACATGTCTCAACCTGTTGGATTTGTTGATAATAGGTTCCCTACTCATGTGTGCAAGCTGAAAAATCACTCTATGGGCTTAAACAAGCTCCTAGAGCATGGTATATCAAGCTGAAAGGATGTTTGGTTGGTCTAGGATTTAAGAGATGCATTTCTGATTTCTCTTTGTTCCATAAGACATGTGATGGGAGATTAATTGTAATATTGGTGTATGTTGATGATATCTTGATCAGTGGAGACTCATCTGATGAGGTTAAGGAAGTTGTTGCTATGTTACAATCTGCTTTTAAGTTGAAGTGCTTGGGGCAGGTGAGCTATTTTCTGGGAATTGAAGTTGTGAAGTCAGGCTCATCATTTGCTCTTAGTCAGAAGAAATATATTTCTGATTTGCTAGCAAAAACTAAGATGACAGATTGTAATGCTTGTGCTACACCCATGGTTCCTTTGCCTAAGCTGTCACTAGATGAAGGTGAGGTGTTTCAAGACTCTTCTTTGTATAAAAGTGTGGTTGGTTCTCTGCAGTATTTAACCTTATCAAGGCCTGATATTGCTTTTAGTGTGAATAAGCTATCTCAATATCTGCACAATCCTACCACTTTGCACTGGAATGCTTGCAAAAGGTTGTCGAGATACTTGAGGGGTACTGTTTCATTGGCTCTTGAGTTTAAACCTGCAACTTGTATGGCTCTTGAGGGGTATGCAGATGTTGACTGGGCAAGTTGTCAAGATGGTAGAAGATCTACTGGAGGCCACTGTGTGTTCCTAGGGGGAAACTTGGTGGTATGGAATGCAAAAAAACAAGATGTGGTGTCCAAGAGCAGTACTGAGTCTGAGTATAGGTCTTTGTCAAATCTTGCTTCTGACATTGTTTGGCTGGACTCGTTGTGCACTGAGATTGGGGTGAAACTGAGTTCACCTCATAAGGTGTGGTGTGATAATACGAGTGCGATATCTCTAGCTTCTAACCCGGTGTTTCATGCTAGAACTAAACACATAGAAGTGGATGCTCACTATATAAGGGAGAAAGTGTTGTCTAACATCATTGAGGTTGGGTTTGTTCCTTCCAATGATCAAATTGCTGATGTTTTTACCAAACCTCTAAGTGAGGGGAGGTTTCTAAGTTTGAGAGAGAAGCTGAAGTTGCAAGATCAAGGAGGATAGGAGTGGCTAGGAGCTGCTGCAGCATGTGTGGGTTTTCTTGTGGGTTTTCTTGTTTTGTTGCTGTAGTGAGTTCTGCCTTTGTAATGTGTTGGTGTGCTGGTTGTTGTTGTCTGCTCTTAGTTCTTGTAGATGGGAGCGTATTAGATATGAGTGTGTGTTGGTGTGTGACGTGGAGTTATGATGTGTCATTGATGCTGATGTGGCGACATCTTAGTGGTTAGCTTGTTACTATAATAATAGGATTAGTTGTAACAGAAGTTAGTTAATCTTCATTAATGAAATATTCATTTTCTCTCTTCTCTCTTCTCTCGATTCTTTCTCTCTCTATAACCGCTGTACTTGAAGCATTTCTATTGCTTCTTCTGTTACTTCAACACCAGCACGTCGGAATATTTCCTCTCTCGTATAGCTCGACAAATCATTGAAGTTGTCGAAATATTTGATTTTTTTAATATCATCGTAGTATTTGAGTCGTGTGAAACTTTCGGATTCAATCAAAGGCTCTGAGCTGAAGTATTCATGAATATACTCGAAAAACTCCGAGTAACGCAAAGGGTTGACAAGATCGGAAGCCAATTGGTAAACGTTGAGCTCCGATTTACCCGTACATCCATGCTTAGCAATAGCTGCAATAGTTGTGTTGACGACCATGTCTAATGGAATCTGATCATAAATACATATTTTTATACGTTAGACGTATAATATCATATACTACGTACTATACTCCCCCATGCAATGTCCAGAAAAGAGTGTGATGTTATTGTCATTTTTGGCTGGTACATGAGAATTATTTAACATGTAACATATAAACCAATTCTTTAGTTATAACATGACACGTAAACCCTTACGAGCCCTTTCTCCGCTTGAAAAAAAAATATCCACAAGAGAATATATTATTCTCGTGGAGAACGGATGGAGTATATATAAGTTTGTACGCAAATTTGAGATTGTCGTACTTACAACATCCATGTGAGCATCTGGATTGCCTAGAAAGGCAGGAAGCTGTCCTCTTCCATAAGATCGAACATCCGGTTTCCTTGTATCCAACCAGGGTAAGGTTCTTTGAAGCAACTTTCAATAACAGAAGGTCTGATGATGAGCACGGGCACATCTCCTCTTGTTTCGTGGACAACCATTTCCGCCATTGCTTTCGTCAAGTGATAAGTATTGTACCACCCATACGATTTCGCTATGTTTATAATTGATATTTATACGATAAATGCATTAGTTACATATAGCATCAAATTAAATATACCTACTCCTACTATTGTTTTTAATAATCATACCATGCACAAATTTAATTATGCTCTATTTTTTTTGTGTTTGATTGCTTTTACATTCTGATCATAAGGGAATTAACTTACGTATATTGTGCTCCCTCCGCCCATGATTAATTTGCTGACCCTTTTCGCTTTTTAGCTCATTTTGATGGATTTAAAAATAAATTTTTCGAATATGATTTTTTTTAGGATGCTTTAACACTTATTCGCCAGGGTTTATAATCCGATTAGGGTTTGCAATTACTTTTAGCTTTTTATTTCGTTTTTATACTGAGTAAAATTTGGTTATTAGTTATTAGGGTTTTGATAAATCTAACTAGGTATGTTATTTTATATTAAAATTTTAATTATAAATGTTGATTATGATTTACTACATCATATTGTCTTTATTTTTATTTTATTTTTTTTTAATAAAAATTATGAAATTAGTAGGACATATAGAAGATGCATGGACACGGACAAAAAAACAGCTTTAATTAGGAAAATTGTTTTTCCTAAAATGATATACTAGCTTCGTCCCTTGTTAGTAGATCCATTAGAAACTGGAATAAGAACTAAGGAAGGAGGGGATATGTAACTATAATTAATTCTAAGAAGAGAGAGTTAGTGAAATATTTTTTATAATTTTAAGAAATGAGATTAAGAAGTTGGACAGACGATAATAGATTACGTGACTAATGACATGAGACGGAGGTAGTAGTATTTATCAGATATACATGAAATAAATTAAAGGACCTCACCTCTCCATTCCAAGTCTCTTCATGTCTTTGGTCATATCATAATTTGAAGTAGCCTTGCTGCATGATTTCAATGCCAAATTTATCTCATCACTAACATCAAGCCTTGGATATGAAGATGGTGAACAAATTCCTCCTTCATCATTTCTTCCATTCTCCCCCATTATTAGTGGCTTCTCTAGTATTATCCCTTCTTTCTCTCCATTCACATACACTACACACATAAACATATCACCGGGTTAAAATTTATACCGCCACAAGAAAACGAAGAAGACGAATAAGAAGCATGAAAACATTCCTTACCAGTCGAAATGTGTACAAGTAGTTCAAGGTTCTTGCAAGTCTTGGCAAATCTCATAAGTCTTTGAGGGCCATTCACATTTGTGTCAAGCAAAACATCGTACCTGAAATACATATATATAATTAAGAACCTGATGTATTGAATAATTAGAAAGGAAAAAAAAAAACTAATTAACCTTTCGTTTAAGGTAGTAATGGCTGCAGATTCAATGATAACGTTGACATCTTCCATAATTGCACAAGCTGATTCAAAGTCCATTCCTAAGTTTGGCTCACAAATATTACCAACAACTGGTATAAGCTTCTCCTTCATAAATTTCTGGTAATCTTTTCCATGATTTTCTTGAATGCGTCCGAACAAATCGGAGTTTATGAGCTACAAGGAAAATCAGAAGGGTGTTTCTATGTTAGTATAATTGATCTAAGGAGAAATTAAAAGATTTTTAATTTTTTTTTAAATTGGATTTTTTTTTATAGTTTAGCATGATTAGAACTATAAAGGAAAAATAAATAAATAAATAAAAATTCACTGAGTTACATACTTCTTTCTGCAATCTATGAATTGCTGCTTCTTGCTCATCTGCTTTTACTAGTACATAAATTTTGCCAACAGGCGTAGACCTAAGCATCTTCTCCACAAGAACTGCAAAATTCGTTATTAATAATTAATTAATTTCACATATAATAGAAATTTCAGAGTCATAGGAATAGCATAAATAGGATTGGATTTCAACTGTTTGTTTTTTCCTCATATTTTAATGTAGGTACAGAAACTTGAGAGAGAGAGAGAATAGCTCATATACATAAACATAATAAACAAACCTTTCCCAAGAAGACCAGTTGCACCAGTGAGGAAAATATTCTTTCCCTGGAAAAAATTAATTATTCCGATTCCGTCGTCGCCAGAATCCACCACCACCTTTGATGGTATCTCCATCTCTTTATGAATGGTTTCAGTAACACCATTGATAACTGCAGCTGCTTTTATTTTACTATTATGGAAAATCTTTTCTCTACTTACCACCCTAACTTTGTTATTTGCATCATTGCATAACAAGTAAGTCTTGGATTTGTCAGAAGACAAACCCTTGATTTCCCTTATTGCTGGACTGAAGAAAGAGCTGGTTTTTAGCAACATGGCTTACTTACGTAATTGGTATGAGAGAGAGAGAGAGAGAGAGAGAGAGAGAGAGAGAGAGAGAGAGAGAGAGAGAGAGAGATGTGTTTTGTGATCAAGGAAATGTACACATAATTTATAGGCGTGAAATTGCATTGGGATCTTTCATCACACTTGTGCACCAACATAGGTTTTATCGGTTTGTGGTTTCATTTTTCTTCAATATGTCAGTGTATTTGTACTATTTCATTTTATTTTTGTAAATTTACGACTAACTACCATATTCAATTATGGTTTATAGTAATTTCTCATTTAATTAATTCTGTAAATCTATGGTCAGGGTGTATAAATATACTTTTATTTTTTAATTTATCAGCTACATATTTAATTATGGTTTGGCATTTATACCTTTTGAAATCTATCATTAAGACAGTGGCTCTAAATCTCTTGAAAAAACAGATAATCTACTTGCTCCGATCCTATTCCAAATATATTTAGGTAATTTAATTTGAGGGTGGTTATTTGAAAAAAGTGGATAAAATTATCTCAAGTTATATGGAGTGGAGTATGAGTGAGAATTTATTGAAAATAAATTAAGATAAATTTAGTTGTGGACCATCAAAAAAACATGGTGAATTAAAGAAAGATTGTGACATTAAGGCCAACTTCGCCTTGAATTATACTACCCCTCCGTCCCATTTATATGGAATTATTTTTTCCCGATACTAAATTAAGACTTGAGTGATAGTGTGAATGAGTTTTAGTGGTTTATAATTTTGCCATTTAAGATAGTATTTCTATATCATTGAGACGGATGAAAATGGAATTTATCCATAAATAAATGAAATAGAGGGGGCAATATTTAATATATTAATCATCATATATATATATATAAAATCCTCAACTTGTGTACAGATTGAAATAACATAATCCTTATGGCAAAAGACAAGATAGCGAAAAAATGACGGTGTGTTGCGTGCATAGATTCACTTATTAATTAATTAATTTATGGCAAAAGACAAGATAGCGAAAAAATGACGGTGTGTTGCGTGCATAGATTCACTTATTAATTAATTAATTAATTAATTAATTAATATAACATTATATCTCAAGTTGTTGCTAATTAAAGTTTATAGATTCTAAAATTCAATATGTTAATTCCACCATTAATTTTCTTAACTCTAACAAATTATTAATGCTTTCTAGCCCACAACTTGTACTAAATTACAACCGACATTATTAGTTATACTCATCTTTTGTAAACTACTATGGTCGGAGTGAGGGGTAGAAAGTTGTTAACTTTTTTTATTAACCTACAGATTACGTGTCATGCATGCACGTATAATCTTATTATATATATAATAAATTTTTTTATTAATGTTATTAGTTCATTATAAAGATTAATATACTTGAAGATGAATAAAATTTTATTAGAAGTAATAAAATTATAAATTACTTGTTATCAACTTCAAGAAAATATTTGAAAACATGTGTGTATCAGTGTATATAATAAATTGAACAAACCTACACATACATGTATTTAGTAACTTATATATCATATTTTGCGGATATTTTTCTCAAGAAAAAAATTATATGATGAAAAATTATAATGAACTTAAACATATCTAATCCTTCTCTTCCTCTTTAGAGACTGATTTAAAATGTAAATTCTACATCGCTTTTGTTGGAAAACTTTCGTTATTGAGCTTTTATACGTAAGAGTCTTCTCCAATTTAGTCATTTTGCACAAAACACCCAATTTTGAATTTTTTTTCATTTCAACATAATTAAAAGATGTCATAAAATGAATAGCTAAAAAGCTTACATCTAAGACCCTTAGAAACCAAGAGTTGTCTTCTTTTATAAACAATTTTGACGATAAAATTTAAAAAATGGAGCCATTCTAATAAAAAACTAGGTAGAAAGTTGGAATTTTTTTTTTTTAAACCTATAAAAAAATTTCATTATTATAGTAATAGAAATCCGATTTAAACACCTCCAAGTCCAAGCTATATTTTTTGTGTTTGTTGCTAATTATTATAACCAATGATTCGGTTAATAATAATAATAATAATAATAATAATAATAATAATAATAATAATAATAATAATTTCATCTCGTATAAAAACTCAAACTCATGGATGCTGGTAGAATTTGTTCACTTATAAAATTCCAATAACAATAAATAATGTTCCATTTTACTGTTCGATATTTTAACTTATGCATGCACGCTCTTTGAAATTGCATAATCATAACACGATTTATCCGATACCCTTTCAACTGTTACGATTATTGACTTTTATTGTTATTCTTAATTTTTTGAGAATGGTAGTTAGAGAATAATTAGTGAGAGACGAAAAAGCTCAGTTACAATAATTGTACAAATTAATTAATTTTATGTTTACACTTGTGAGTGGTTGTGGAGTTGAATATATTAAAAATCGCCTGAGATTCTTCAGCTATTGGATTGTGTCATCGCGTGTGAATGAACTTAAAAATCAGATGATTGGAACAATTAATTAATTCTTATGTTCACATTTATTTTAATTTTATATTTTAATTCATCCAGTGGGACGAAATTATAACATCTTTAATAATGTTGAAATATAATCAAAGTTTAAATCATTATAAATATATATGTCGTAGACGTAGATCTACGCGCATATAAAGTGTTTCTATATTCCTCGCCATTTGTTAGTATATACTCCTTCGCCATTGGCCGTCTCCTATCTGTTGAACATTTTCATTTAATTAAGGAAGTAGACTCCACACTAATTCTATATACTTTATCACTTTAGCACGCATAATACAAATAAAAATTATCGATGGATCACCATTTTAACACTTCATCACCTTAACACAATTAAAAATATTTCATAACCCCACAACTAATACTCTCCTAGGGGTGACTATCGGTCCGGAACCGGTTAACCCGTACCGGCTAAACATTGCTTTTGTCGAGCTCGACTATTTTTATGTAACATGGCTAATATCTATATAATACCAAGCAATATATTTTTATAGAAAAGGAGGTATCAGTATAGATACATATATAAATATAGATTGATAAACATAGATTACTAATATGACCAAGAAAGAGAGGAGATATTAGTTCGAGACCATATTTCTATGTAATATCTTTTAATTGTAGTTCTGTTTTTGGGCCGAGGTTAGAAGCCCAATTAGAATATCTAAGCCCACTAGGTTTTAGTGTCAAACCTATTTAAGGTTGCATTGTATTTTTGCCGTCATTATCAATAATAGAATATAGAAGGAACCCTTCATTGGTTTTTGGTTTCTCTTTAAGAAGATTTGGAGTTTATGCGCACTCGAAGCGTAAATTATTGATACGTCTCGATTTTGAGGCGTATCAATTACATTTAAACTACTACGACCTCTCTCCTTTGTTATCAGTCCTATTCAGGGGCGGAGCTACATTGGGGCCTGGGGGGCCCATTTGGGTTCCAATGGTACTTATATATATAGTATTATGTGATATATTTATAATTTGATGTATTTTTTTAAATTAAATATGCATGTTACTATTTTTTTAGAGTATTTTTACTACTCTAACTTGATATAATTTCCGATTTTCTCAGATTTAGAAGATTTAGGTCCAAATTTATAGTTCGTTTTTATTCTAATTTTATTTGATATATATTTCTCAACTTCTACAACAATATATTCAACGAACTTCTACAGTAATATATTCAATGAACACGTCAACTTAATTATATAGTATAAATTATGTAATTTTTCTATATAGAATATGTATATTTACGCATTAAGTATAATTATTTTTAAGAATAGAAAAGAAAATAATTTAGCTAGAACGGACATTCCGAAAAGATTATATATATAAAATAGAGGTACATATATGTTTAATTATATTTTCTATTACCGTCTAATTTTTATATATTTTTAAACAAATGCTTATAACATTTTAAACATATGTAAAGTTGGGCCCCCACCGAAAATTTTTTGGCTCAGCCCCTGGTCCTATTTAATTTGGGAATAAGAGTATATGTAATCATAATCAATTTTAAGGGGGGAGAGAGAGAGTTAAATGTACCCAAATACTTTTATCATTTTAAAAAACAATACTAATAAACTAAACAAATGAAAATGAAAAAAGTGACTAACGAAATAAAACAAAAATAATAACAACTACCAATCTATCTAACACCATAAAAGATGGAAACAAATTTCTATTATTAGCAGGTAATCATCAAAAGGAAACAACCAATTTGCTTTAATTTAAGAAAACATACGAGAACAACTTGTCATATAGTATTAGTAATTAATACAAAAAATTTCAAAGTTGTGCTAAATTCGTATTAGATCTCATGTTATAATAATATTCGGCCAAATTTGTCCTATATCGCTACTTACCACGTTATAGTATATGCTTATGTTACGTACCACTCCCACTTGAGACTATATAAATGTTTATTAGTATCTTAATTAATGGAGGTATCTAATTAATTAACATGGCCACGCCCAACTTGTATTATAATCTAATTAATTTGAGTAATTGATTGTTACATCAAATTATTAAGTCTCCTAATTTAGAATGTACACTATCCATTATTTATTATATATGTTAGTAAACAGTCCAAAACCAATGACCAATTCAAGCTTAAAACAAGGTTCTATCCATTTCCATTGACCTTTGAAATGAAATAATTTAACATTCTCTAACAAGATTGTTGAGCTCGACAAATGACGACGTGACCTCTTTCAAACAACATATACTCCCTCCGTTCCGGTCGACTTGGCCACATTCAAGTGACGACATTCATCTCTATATTGAATATTATGTACAATAATTCAACAGCTCCTTGCATTCTCATATGCAGAATCCATGTAGTCGGCATATATGTGTCTATGTCTATATCGAGATAGAGGTCATTGAAATTGAAAAGTGAGTATTAGGGTCAAAATTTTCAAAATCTTTTAACCCGAAACCATAATATAATATAAGAAAACGTATTTAGCTTATTGGGCATTTTTAAAGAGTTTGTGAGATGCAATATCTCGAGAAAACTTATAAGATGATAATTATAAATGCCAAAAATTTTTTTTTAAAAAAATTGATTAAAATGGTTAGTTATCATATTTTATTATTGAATTATTAACATTCTAATTATAAGATTTCAACTAATTAATAAAATAAAATTTTAGTTTGCACAATAGAAAATGATTCAACCAATCTTGAGTTGCAATTTGTACATAATAATTCCGCTCAAAATCAATTAATGCAGATAGTTTTTGAAGCTATTGCTATTTTTTAATTTATAATTAATATTAAAAAAATTATGTAAAATGATTTTGGAGAAAATTTTAAAAGACTGAATTTTCTTTAGTATATACGATAGACTTGAAGCTGGTTTAGGCTAATTCTTCTCACTTGATCTTTTCACAAATACTTAGGTGTGTAACTTTTTACTTACTCTGTCCCACTAAATTATTTCACCTTTTTTTTTTTGTCTGTTCAATTTCTTAGTCCACTTTTCGAAGAAGGAAGTAAATTAACACTCAAAACACCTTTTAAAACTCATTTATTTATGTTTTCCTTGATTTTTGTGTTATATCCCGAGCGAACTAATTAAGTGGGACGGATGAAATATATCGTCAAAAAATCCCAAAACAAACTATCAAGCCGACAATGTTAAAAGTTCATAGACGGAGGAAGTAGTTAAATTAAGACCAATTGGCTTATCTTGCTGGGCATGTGAGTAGTGGGAGAAAAATAAACATTTTTTTGCCCTCTTGCCTTTTTTTTTTTTTTTTTTTTTTCTTCCATCTTCTTTCTTTAAATTTATATTTTAGTTCTTATTGAATTGGAAATAGTTTTTGACATACGAAATCATTAATTTTCTAACAACTATAGAGGTTTCAAATTGATTCCATGCATGCATGTAGTGATTTAGTCAAGGACAATAAATTATTAACTACTTGTGCATTAATTTGCTGGCCTTAGTAATGTTTGAAACCAGATATTATATATATATATATATACGTTAGAGTCATTTAGAGCGTGACATTTAAATTTTATTTGTCAATTATCTATAAAAAAAATTATGAATCGGATTTTTGTAAAAAATATTATTCCCTCGGTTTCTATGATCTTGATAGGAAATGGCCCACCTCCCTAGGCCCAAAGGCCCAAAACATAGAAACAAGCCCAGATCATGAAGCCCAGATCGGATAGGCCCAGGTCGGCAAGCCCAGTCCATGCCAAACACAAGCCCAGGGAGTTGAGCCCTAAACCCAGAACGTGGGCCGATGGAGAGAAAGTCGGAGCAGGGAGAAACCACCCACATCTCCACGACTCCACCTCTGCAACTGCCGGGAACTCTATCTATAAATAGGCGAATTGATTGTACTGTAGTTACTTACGCTATTCTGAATATAAACAATACTCTTTTCTCCCGTGGACGTAGATCATACCGATCGAACCACGTAAATCCCTCGCGTTCCTCTTTATATTCGCATACAAACCATATTCGCATACAAACCATATACGAATTTGGGCCGCAAATCGAAGATTCATCAGATCTTGAAGCGTTTCTTTTGGACATGAAATATTTAATTAAGGACGTGTTCTAGTAATTTAAGTGTACCAGTGATATGATATAAGTATGGTACACAATAAGCAAAAAAAGTGCTACTTTAAGCATCAAATTCTACAGTATATAAAGACACATGACTGAGAATAAATATAAGTACGATATTGTATTACTTTAAACATTTTTTGTACATTCGTTCACTAAAACTTACTTCTATATTTATATATAAACCCTATTAATTACAAAGTGGGCTACATAGTAATAGGAATAACTGAAATTCATTTGCCATGCACGTATAAAACAAATTAACAAGCAGAAATCATCAAAACTCCATAATACAATCAAGCAAACATTATCAAGAAGTCCATAAAACAATAGCATTAATTAAACACATGTTTTAATGACGGTTAAATACATTTATATCGTAGTAAAATATATGTCAACAATTGAAATGACGACAGAAAATGTCCGTAATAGAAACATGTGTTACTAAAAAAGATCAAAATTTCAATCGTTAAATTTTAACTACAGAAATCAACTTACCAAAATTCGATAGTTAGTAAAAGAAGTCAACTTTCAAACTAACCCGGACTATTTTCGGTAGTTAGATTTTTTCGGTTGTTAAACCGTAGTCAGTCAAACGAAGTTAGCTTTTAAAACAACGACCGAAATTTCATTAATAGAGCAATGTTGAAAAACCTACTTCAGGCAAACTTAATGTGCATAAGATTGATTTGATCCTAAATATACATATATATTCTCAAAAACCAAAACTTATAAAAACTACTAAAGTAACTAAACCCTAAATCGAAAAAATTTCGAACCCCAATAAAGTCAACGGTGGACGTGGAGCGTTTAAGGAAAACCAAGTAAAGGAAACCGTTTCATTTATATTAGTAACATGGATTTCTACCTAACATGTACATGTCTACTAAACTTAAGCTAATGATCACTACTATAAATATACGAGACCTAAATTCAAATTAATCATTCAATAACAATGTGATGGAGATTGAAGTCAGAGAAGAGATGAAAATCATCACATGAAGAGAAAAGTTGAAGAGAAACATGTAGAGTAGAAACTCTAACCAGATAGAAGATAGATCAAAACGTCTGTCTTCCCCACTCCTATCTTCCTTTATTTATATATACAAGAACTCAAAAGACCCAACAATTATTGCTAATCAGTGGAGGCAAAAATACTTTACGCCTCTTTATTTGCTCTAGAAATTTAACTCCCACATGGACGTTACGCGCGAACCTCATCATTCTCCCCGGGTAAGGAAAAACTCGACCACGATTTGCCATCGTCAATCTCTCCAAAGTACTCTGACAAGTCTTTGACATTAAAGGTAGGATGAGTCTGAATATTGGGAGGGAGATCTATCTTGTAAGCATTATCATTGATCTTCTTAAGAATTTGACATGGCCCGATTTTCTTTTCTTTCAACTTGTTGTATGAACCTTGAGGAAATCGCTCCTTCCTCAAGAAAACCCAAACAAGATCTCCTTCGTTAAAAACCTTGGCACGGCGATGTAAATTGGCCTCCTTTTGATATTTAGCATTACTTTCATTCAGCCTCCTCTGCACATCTTCATGAATTTTTACCAGTGAAGTAAAATCATCAGCCTTCTTGTTTGACAAGTCTGGAATTGGAGCAATATCAAGGTAGTGTTGCGGAACTCTTCCATAAATTATCTCAAAAGGACTCCTTCCTGTAGAACAATTAACCACAGAATTATATGCAAACTCCGCTTGAGGCAACGCCATATCCCATTGCTTTGGCTTCTTCGCCGACAAACTTCGAAGTAGATTTCCCAAAGTTCGATTGACAACTTCCGTTTGTCCGTCAGTTTGCGGATGATAAGCGCTACTATAAAGTAGTTTGGTACCGATTCTTTTCCACAAACAGCGCCAAAAATGACTCAAAAATTTGGTATCTCT
The DNA here is from genome assembly GCA_029379335.1 of Thymus mandschuricus. Taxonomy (NCBI): domain Eukaryota; kingdom Viridiplantae; phylum Streptophyta; class Magnoliopsida; order Lamiales; family Lamiaceae; genus Thymus; species Thymus mandschuricus. The sequence goes on along the minus strand of CM057082.1, from coordinate 18,235,026 downwards.
ATCTGAAACAATAGAATTGGGAACACCATGAAGTTTAACCACCTCTTTGAAATAAAGTTCAGCTACATATGATGCATCCATAGTCTTTTTCGAAGGAATAAAATGTGCCATTTTAGAGAAACGATCCACAACAACAAAAATTGAATCATTACCTCTTTGAGTTCTAGGCAAGCCAACCACAAAATCCATGCTTACATCCTCCCATGGAGCTTGAGGAACTGGAAGAGGAGTGTATAAACCAGTGTTATTAGTCTGCCCCTTGCAAGTTTGACAAATTCGACATCGCCTCACATAACGAATCACATCCCTTTGAATGGCAGGCCAATAATATCTTTCTTTTACCAGCAAGGTGGTTTTATCTCTCCCAAAATGACCACCTAATCCACCTGAGTGCAGCTCCTTGATAAGATACTCTCGGAGAGAACCCTTCGGAATACACAACCGAGACCCTTTAAATAGAAAACCTTCTTGAAGAAAGAATTCACCATAGCTTTTCCCTTGACACCTCTGCCAAATCTCACCAAAATCTTCATCGTCGGCATACTCATATTTGAGAGAATCGAATCCTTTGAGTTGTACTCTAATCGAGTTTAAGAGTGCAACTCTCCTGCTCAAAGCATCAGCGACTTTGTTAGAGTTCCCATTTTTGTATTTTAATACAAAAGTATACTCTTGCAAAAAAGAAATCCATTTCGCATGCCTCCGGTTCAGATTTCCTTGATTGTTGATATATTTAAGGGCTTCATGGTCAGAGTTCAGAATGAACTCTCGTTGAATCAAGTAGGACCTCCAAGTTCTAAGAGCTTGAACAATGGCATAGAATTCCAGGTCATAAGTCGAATATTTCTTCCTTGTTTCATTAAGTTTCTCACTAAAAAAAGCAACAGGATGACCTTCTTGACTGAGTACCCCACCTACGCCGATAAACGAGGCATCACAATCAACCTCAAAAATTTTCTCAAAATCTGGCAGCTGAAGAACTGGGGCGTTAGACAGCTTCTCTTTCACTGCATCGAAACTTTTATCGGCATTTGTACTCCATTTAAAATCCCCTTTCTTCATACAATCTGTCAGTGGTGCTGATATGGTGCTGAAATTTCTAATAAATCGACGATAAAATGACGCCAATCCATAGAAACTTCTAACATCTTGCAAACTCTTTGGTGTGGGCCACTCTCGGATAGCTTTGACCTTTTCTTCATCAACCTGGAGTCCTGTTGATGTCAAGATAAAGCCTAGGAAGCATAGGCTATTGGTCATGAAAGAACACTTTTTGAGATTTGCGTAGAAGTTTTCACCTTTTAAAGTCATGAAAACAGCCCTCAAATGTTGAAGGTGCTCCGATTTGTTAGCACTATAGACGAGAATATCATCGAAGTATACGACTATGAATTTACCAATGAAAGGGCGAAGAATTTGATTCATTACCCTCATGAAAGTGCTTGGAGCGTTTGTAAGACCGAATGGCATAACAAGCCATTCATACAATCCTTCTCGTGTCTTGAAAGCTGTCTTCCACTCATCTCCGGGCTTGATGCGTATTTGATGGTAGCCGCTTCTAAGATCAATCTTGGAGAATATTTTGGCACCAGCAAGCATATCGAACATATCATCAATCCGAGGAATGGGAAAACGATACTTAATAGTAATGCGATTTATAGCACGGCTATCAATACACATTCTCCACGACCCGTCCTTCTTTGGTGTTAAGAGAGCCGGAACTGCACATGGACTCATACTTTCTCTGATGTAACCTTTAGCAAGTAACTCCATGACTTGTCGTTTGAGCTCTTCATGCTCTTTCGGACTCATACGATAATGGGCTTTGTTTGGAAGGTTTGAACCTGGTAACAAGTCTATCTGATGCTGGATGTTTCTCAAAGGGGGTAGTCCACTAGGCAACTCTTCAGGGATCACATCAACAAATTTCTCCAAAAGAGAGATCACCTCATCGGGAGCATCCATTGGATTCATATGTTCTTTAGCAAACAACAAATATACAATTCCATTTTCTTCACTTTCTTTTATAAATTCTGAAGAGCTAAGAAGGATGCTGCCCTGACTTTTGCACTCCACTCTTTCTTCTTTCCATGGTTGAAGTACAATTTCTTTCTTTCCGAACTTAAAAGTATTAGTGTTTGCTCTCCCATCGTGAATAGCATGCCTATCATATTGCCAAGGTCTTCCCAAAAGAACGTGACAAACATCCATAGGAACAACGTCGCACATGATATTATCATGATATTTCCCGATAGAAATTGAAACTAGGCAGCGTTTAGAAATGGTTACCTCGTTCCCTTTCTTAAACCAAGAAATCCGGTACGGCTTTGGGTGCGGCTCTGTTTGAAGTTTGAGTTTGTCCACCATCTCTTGAGAAACAATATTCTCACAACTCCCACCGTCTATCACAATAGTACACACTTTCCCACCTTGTGTTTTGCATCGTGTTTTGAATATGTTGGAACGCAGCCAATTTTCTTCAGAATCTGCCTTGGGAGTTGTAAGGACGCGGCGAATCACCAAACTTTCTCCTTCTTCCGGTGGCAGCTCCAAGTGCTCATCAATCTCACCATCGTCATCGTAAATTGGAGGGTTCGAGTCATCAAAACCTTCTTCATCAACAAAATTAACACGTGGGTTAATTTGTCTTTTCGGACAAGAGTTGAAGTGATGGCCCATTTCTCCGCATTTGAAACAAGAATTTGGCTTATTTCTTCCGGATTGATTTGCATTAGCATTACCAAATGAAAATTTGGACTTCTTAGCAGCATCCGACTTTGAGATAGTTGCCTTACCACGTGACGATTCACCATTAGGAGAAGGATAAAGACTTCTCACCTCCACATATTTCCTCGCACTACCACGAGCGAGCCTAGCCTCCACTTTCAAGGCCATTTGGTATGCGTCGTTGAGCTTGAACAGACGATGCATTTCAACTTCATCCCGGATCTGTATTTTCAAGCCACCCACATATCGTGCAACAAGTTGCTCCTCACTTTCTTGCACATCATTGTGAGCCATAAGTTTATAGAAAGATTCTGTGTAGTCCATTACACTTTTGGATTCTTGACGAAGATTGTTAAATTGAGAAAAAACCATCTGAACATAGTCAAGAGGAAGAAACTTCTCTTTAAGCCTTGATTTCATCTTCTCCCAAGAAGAGATTTTAGGCTTACCTTTACGAAGTCGCATCTCCTGCACCTTATCCCACCACGCAGATGCGTAGCCACGTAACTTTGTTGCCACCAACTTCACTCGTAGTTTTTCGGGCGTTTCTTTGAAGTCAAAAAATTTCTCAATAGCACTAAGCCATTCAAGAAATTCCTCTGGTTGAAGGCAACCCTGGAACTCCGGCAAATCGATTCGTACAGAATCATGATGCTGACTAATCCTTTGCTCTTCGCTGCGTGCGAACGGATTAATCTCGGATTCGTCACTGGTATCATCATGAAGAGAATCGTCGAAGTCATGCCGAGCCTCTTGCCGCTCCAGCCGTAGCGTAAGTTGTTCAACTTGTCTTCGAAGTGCTTGAATTTCCTCATCTCGTTCATCTCCCGTTCGGTTGTTACGTCTTCCTCTACCTCTTGCTGCCATGATGAGAAGGTAGGAAATCCAAGAACGTAACCAAAGCTCTGATTACCAAATGATGGAGATTGAAGTCAGAGAAGAGATGAAAATCATCACATGAAGAGAAAAGTTGAAGAGAAACATGTAGAGTAGAAACTCTAACCAGATAGAAGATAGATCAAAACGTCTGTCTTCCCCACTCCTATCTTCCTTTATTTATATATACAAGAACTCAAAAGACCCAACAATTATTGCTAATCAGTGGAGGCAAAAATACTTTGCGCCTCTTTATTTGCTCTAGAAATTTAACTCCCACATGGACGTTACGCGCGAACCTCATCACAATGGCAGTTCTATCTCCCTCTCCCGCCTTCAACGATCTCAACATCACATTCCATGAAAGCTCCTTGGTATTCCCATCCCAAGAGACCGAGAAAAGATCGATTTTCTTGTCGAACATCGACCAAATTCTCAACTACAACATTCCGACAGCCTACTTCTTCAAGCCAAATCCAGATTTCCCATTTGAAAATGTAGCCAAGAGGTTCAAAATGGCCCTCGAGAGAGTGCTGGTGCACTACGATTTCATGGCCGGAAGGCTCAAACTGAATAGCAAGACCGGCCGGCTAGAGATGGACGTCAACGGGGCCGGAGCCGGCTTCGTTGTCGCTCATCGGAGCTCACGTTGGATGAGATGGGGAGCAACTTGGTTTATCCGAACTTGGGATATAGGCAGCTTGCGGTGCAGAAACTGGAGAATTTGGCTTCTGAGGTTGAACAACCGTTGTGATTTTTTCAGGTACTAAATCAACTAGCTATTACAATATTGATCAACTCTCTCTGTTTCATTTTTATAGTAATATACGCCCCCTCCGTCTGTCATCTTTATGCTATTAATGCTTCTTTCGTCTATCTATGAAAAGTATGTTTTGTCCACTTTTAGACACGAATCCCATATTTGTTATTCATTTCACACATTATAAGTCAACTGAATAAATATATATTTAAATCACTGCAAGAAAAACGCAAAATAACTGCCGAATTAACGACTGAAGTGATTCGGTAGTTAAATAACTACCCATTAACAAACGACTCGTGACCAAAACCTACTAGGTGTATTAATGACTGAATACCGACCCAATTCAATTCAATATAATAACCTAATTATTCGCCAACACGATAACTTTTGCAGGTAACATCCTTCAAGTGCGGTGGTTTCGCAATCGGAATGTGCATAAATCACATCTTACTTGACGGCCTTGGCGCCAAAACATTCGTCGAAAACCTCGCTTCTCAAGCTTTCGACGACAAACCCTTAGCAGTCATCCCATGCAATGACCGCCGCCTCCTCGCCGCCAGATCTCCTCCGCAGGTGACCTTTCCCCACCCCGAGTTCCTCGATCTCCACCTCCCCACTGGAGAAGGCTCATCTCCCCCGGTGTTCGACTGCCCCCCTGAGGAACTCGAGTTCAAGATCTTCAAACTCAGCCCAAGCAAAATCGCTGACCTCAAAGAAAAGGCGAAAACCGCCACCAACACAATGATCAGCAGCTTCGCGGTGGTGGCGGCGCTTATATGGCGGTGCAAGGCCTTCTCCGGAAGAGGCGAGAAAGATAAGGTTTCGACTCTACTTAACGTCGTCGATATAAGGCCAAGGAGAAAACCACAACTACCGTTTTCATACAGCGGCAACGGCGTGCTACCCGTAGGGGTTTCCGCCACCTTCGAGGAGCTCGAAGAATGGCCGTTCTCGGATGTGGTGGAGACATTGTCGAAAGGGGCTCAAGTAATGACGGATGAGTACATAAAATCTGCATTTGATTGGATGGAGGTGCATAGAGGGGTACCTCATGGTGATTATATGGTTAGCTCGTGGATGAGGTTAGGGTTCGACCGGGTCGACTACCCGTGGGGAAAGCCGGTTTATTGTTGCCCGGTCGTGAACCATCGGAAGGATATTTGTTGGGTTTTTCCCGACGGCACGGATGGAGGGATTTGTGCAATGGTTAGTTTGGCCGGTGAAGAGATGGAGAAATTTGAAGGTTTCTTTCAAGAGTTGATCGAGCAATTGAGAAGTACAAATTGATTGATGAAGATGCATGAAGGTTTCAGTGTGTGTATTTTTATGTGATATATGTATTTTTCCTTTGATTGTGTTATTTCGTTTCCATCATATGCAATTATTCATATCATATGTACTATCTTCTTCATCATGTTTCTTACTCCCCACAACCAATTCGCAGTAGACACACTCAAGGTGTTTATTATTGATATGGCCGAGTTAAGGTTTACTTTTTAAATCGGCCAGAATATATATTTGTCAATGAGAAAGCGTTCCCCTACTATATCGAGGTTCAACTTATACTTGTCAATGGTTAAGGCCATCAGCTTGGCCGAAGTCCATTATGGGCCGGGCAGGTTTAGCAAGTGGGCTGCGCTCGCGCTCTATATGAGCTTCAATTTGGACGGTTATTTTATAAAGGCTCGGTCCGGTTCATTCATGGCATGAATTCCGTTTTGCTATGGGTAATTCTAAACATAGCCCCCATTTTACTAAACATATCCCCCTTATTAAAATAAAAATAAAATAAATAATATTAATGTCTGTTTATCCCCATAGCCCCCAAAATCACTCTTACACGAATTGCCGTCTTTGCAGCTCTATATGTATAGATTTATTAAAGCAAATAGTGCAATTTAACGTATATAGAAAAAGGAAAGATATAAACCTAAACATTAACCCTATCTAGAAGCTTGAAAAACAAAATTAAAATTAAAAAACATCATTGTGTTCTAATGGAAGAAGGAAGTGACGGATGTTGCAAAACGTTGAGTCTCTAGGCTAAAAAAACCCAACAATCTCACATACACAATGCCTCCACATATGTAGTTCGCAAAGAAAATGAAGAATCGAATTTTAAAAGTTTACACTCGTTGACGAGTTTTTTCATGATTTTGAGTGTTTATAGGCAACAAATGATGACTTTGTAGTTCTTCAAAATAATTTAGATCCAGAGTTTGGTTGTGTCAGTATCTACGAGAAAGCGTATATAGCGGTATTTTTATTTTATTCAATATTCATATTTTTTTTTTGTCAAATAACAATATTTTATACATTTCTTCGTATGATTTGGGAAAATTGAGGGGTTATACGTTTTTCTTATTGGGATTGGGGGCTATATATTTTCTCGTTTATCATAGGATTTGGGGGCTATATGATGAATTAGGGGCAAAACAGTTAAAGTAATAATATTTTTATAAATTATTTTGAAGGGGCTATGTTTAGTAAAATGGGGCTATATTTAGAATTACCCTTTGCTATTTGCTGGGTGGGTCGGGCTGTTTCAACCTGATTGACAACTACTCCCTCCGTCCCCTAATAAGTGTTCCGAGCCGCCAAAATGCAATAACCAAGGAATTGTATAAATTTACCATATTAACCCCTAATCATTACATTGAAAGTTTAAAAAGTGAAAAAAGTGTAATGATAATAGGGGTAAAATTGGAAGTTTAGCCAAAATTTTACCTTGAAATATGTGATAGGACACTTATATTAGGGGACAAAAATTTTGGCGACTCGGGATACTTATTAGGGGACGGAGGGAGTATAGTTCAATTCATTTGTAAGTGATTTAATTTTTATCTTTTGTTTTATATTGACCTGACACATTTCTTAACATAAAATAAATAAATATTTTAATTTTTGTGGTTTATTATAAATTTAGTTTTGTCGGTTGATGAACCTAAGGGCATGTACAATGCTAGAATCCCAAATGGGGTTCTTAGAGATGCCACATAGACAAGAACCCATTGTTATTAAAAAATGACAATGGTAAAGTTCTTAACAAGGGTTCTTATCATAATTGAAGGGTCCCACTTATTATTTTATTTTATTTTTATTATTTTATTTTACAATTGATTTTATTTTATTATCATAAAATTAATAAACTTGATTACAATAAACCTAAATATATTTACTAAATATTTGACGGTATATAAATTATGAATTACTTTCAAATAAGGGGCAAAAATCTATATACCTATTATGCTATCCAAAAACACTAATATACACCCTACTATAATTTTCCTTCCAATATACCCACTTTTTGCCAAATGGGACAAAAATACCCCTGCTATCAGTTTTTGGAAGGAAAATTGGTTTTCAAAAATCTGCATTCTATTTTCTCACCTAGGGAAGAGAGAGAGACGATTTAACTCCTCCACCACTCTCCAACTACCCACTCTCCTGACATTATTTCCGCCGGCGTTCTCCACCTCTCTCTCCTTCTCTCCTCTCTTCTTCTCTCCTCTCTGTTTTAGGCGTTCTCCACCTCTCTCTCGCCGTCAACTTCTCCGACCGTCCCCTCTCTTTTCTACATTCTGCTGTCGTAATATTCCATGGCAACACGAAGTCGAAGCAGCAAACGGAAACGGGATGCTGAGGAGACGACGAAGCCGCCGGAGGAAATTGAAGTTGTCAGAGTAGAGGAGACGACGAAGGCCCGGAAGAAAAGCGGCTACCCGTTCATTGATGAAGAGGTAAGAAACTAGGGTTCTGATTTCCCAAATGGAATTTTGGTATGCAAAACCTAGGGTATACTGTTTTCCAACCTTTGTTCTTGCTTGGGGGGTTTGATTTCTTCCTGGGTTTGAGTATCGACTGTACAACACCCCCCTTTTGTAATGCATGCTAAAAATTCGATAGATTTGGTTGGGGGTTTTGATTTCTTCCTTGGATTTGGTTGGGGGTTTTGATTTCTTCCTTGGATTTGGTTGGGGGTTTTGATTTCTTCCTGGATTTGAGTATTCGACTGTACAACACCCCCTTTTTTGGTAAGAATGTAGGTTTTGTTGGTAAGAACTGGTGATATTATGATGTTCATATGTTGTTAGTAAGAATGTAGGTAGTTTTTATAAGAAGAATCTGTTTTTGTCTTTAAGAATATGTGCATTATCAAAAAAAATTGTCAGAATATGGAAGTTTTTTTTGATTAACAAGTCTTCGATTGCACAAATTTGCTTGTAAAAAACTGGAAGCTTATGTTCGGTTGGTTTGATAAAAAAATTGTTCTTATTGGTGATGTTCTTGGTGGTGGTAAGAATCTGTATTTGTTTGTAAGAATGTAGGTTTTTCTAAGAAAAGAACTGGTGAGATTCTGCTGTAAATATGTTGTTTATAGGTAGAATCTTTTTTTTGGTAAGAATGTAGGTTTTTATTGGTAAGAACTGGTCATATTATGATCTAATTATGTTGTTAGTAAGAATGTATAATTTTTTATTAGAAGGATATGTTTTTGTTTGTACGAATGTAGGTTTTTCTTGGTAAGAACTTGTGATATTATGATGTAAATATGTTGTTGGTATGAATGTTAAAGTTGTTATAGGGTGAATATTTTTTTGGTAATAATTTAGGTTTTTGTTGGTAAGAACTGGTGATATTATGATCTACAAATTTTGTTAGTAAGAATATAGAAGTTTTTCTAAGGAGAATCTTTTTTTATGGTAAGAATGTAGGTTTTTGTTGGTAAGAACTGATAATATTATGATCTGCATATGTTGTTTGTAAGAATGTAGGTAGTTTTTATAAGAAGAATCTGTTTTTGTTTGCAAGAATGTAGGTTTTCCTTTGTAAGAACTTGTGATATTATGATGTAAATAAGTTGTTGATATGAATGTTAAAGTTGCTATAGGGGGAATCTGTTTTTGTTTGTAAGAATGTAGGTTTTTCTTGGTAAGAACTGGTGAAATTATGATGTAATTATTGAAATTAGTAAGAATGTTTATGTTTTTCTAAGGAGAATCTGCTATTGTGTGCTGAATGTTTTTGTAAAACGTTGTAGGTCGAATGGAGGTATGAGAGGTTGGAGCTTCTGCCTATGTTTAAAAAGGTTATTCCAGCGGGGTACGAATTGTTGGCTGGGGAGGTTAATACATTGCTGACAAAGAAACTGAGTGTGCCAATGGCAAACTTAATTAGGAATTCATGTATGGGACAATTCACTAGGCTGGATGCGTCAACAATTCGGTGCGGGAAAATGATGCACTATGTGGTTTGTCACCAGGTATAATAATTTCATATTCTTACATTAATCATACATACTTTAATCCATGCTATTGGTAATACTACTTTACTAGAAAAAGATTCTTACTTTCTTGATTTCTGACCAGGTTGTTCCAGAGCCTAACTTTGATCCAACGTCTTTGTTTTTCAAAGTTGGGAGGAAAGTTTTGAGGTTCTCAAGAGTCGAATACGCTTTGGTCAGTGGACTCAAATTCGGGCCTTCTACCTTCGATCCATACGCAGAGCAAACACTGCCCCCCAACTCTACTTACGAACGACTGTTTGGGGCAAATCCAGGGACACGCCTTTGTGATGTCCGTAATGCTTTTTTAGAAAGAACGTTCACGGTTGAGGGGAAAGAGGTGGAGGCAACGCCCGAAGACTGGGTGAAGCTGTCGAAGCTGCTACTTTGCTTGGGGTTCGCCCTTGGGGTCGATACGACGAAAAAAAAAATACCGCTTTGGATGTGGGTGTTGCTTGAAATTGAGGAGGAGTGGGAAAACTTCCCATGGGGGAGTCTATCATACCAGGTGCTGCTGGAGGCTATAAGGGGTGTCCCGAAGAAGGGGAAAGGAAAGATGAACTACGGGATCAAGGGGAATACAGTGGCTTTTTGTGTGAGTATTGTTATTTTTTTGTTTACATCAATTAATAAAAGATGCTTTATCTAACTTCTGATATTATTTTTTTTTGGGTGAACAGGCTTGGATTTTTGAGGCATTTCCAACCTTTGGTAAGGTTGTTGGCCTCAGGGGCAAGGATACGCAAATCCCGCGTTTCGTTCAATACTCCTTCGTCAAGGAAAGACGATATCCGAAGGACGACGAAATCAAAGAGGTATGTTTTGTTAGTAAGACTTTATAATCCGATTGTTTGGGTAGACATTGAATCCTTACAGTAGCAATGTGCATGCAATGTGCATGAGAATGTGTTACCTTCTAATAATGTGTTGTTAATGGTAGAAAAATGTGTTTTATCAACTTTGGTAAGATTGTGTTTTAAAAAATATGACAATTTATTAATGATTTGGTAGGAATGTGTTACTTACAGTTTGGTAGTCGTGTGATTTATCAACTTTGGTAGGAATGTGTTCTATGATTTACAACAATTTATTGATGATTTGGTAAGATTGTAGTATTGTGGTAAGAAACTATTATCGGAAATCAAAACATGAGAATGTGTTGGTAAGAATGTGTTTGTAAAAATTGTTCCATTTTTAATGTTTTATGGTAAGAATGTATTAGTGGTAAGAATGTGTTTGTAAAAGACTGTGGTAAGAATGTGTTTGTAAAAAACTGTGGTAAGAATTTGTTTGTAATAATGTGTTTGTAGTATTTGTGGTAAGAATGTGATTGTAAAAATTTGTCAAAATACTTATGATTGGTAAGAATGTGGTGTTTGCAGGGGCTTGTTCGTAGGCTGAAGCCAACCGACGAAGAGAAGCTTGAAGGATTCTGGATATCCTTGTCTGATGATCCAGAAACCAAGCCATTTGCCTTCAAGTATGATCCCAGTGATGCCCTGAAGAAAAGGACAAGGGGGGGAGATGATGCAGATGCAGGGGAAGAAGCTGATGATGGGGAAGCACCAAAAACTGAATTGGCAACTGTGGCAACTGTGAGCCATGCTCTGATCTCGGCAGCTGCGGAGACGGCAGCTGCTAATGCGGTTGGTAAGAGCCTTGAGCAGATGAAGCTCATGTTTGGTGAATTTGAAAAAAATCTGCTGAAGGGGCTTGCCAAGAAAGTTGCCAAGGAGGTTGGCAAAATTCTGCTGGACGCACCCGAGCCACACAATTACTACGAAGGAGGTGCTGGATACGGGGAGGAGGAAGCCATTGAGGAGACACCTGTTGCGGCTCAGGGGTTCCACGCGGGCTGGATGAAATTGTGGCCAATACTCCCGTTCAACCTACAAAACTTTTTGAACGCGGAGAGCCTTCTATGTTCTCTTTGGGTCTATCTCAAGAGAAAACATCAGAGAAGGCGCCACAACCAGCCATCGCAACAGCCCCTGCAGCAGCCCAAGCAGCAGCCCCAGCACCAGCCCCAGCAGCAGCAGCCCCATCAGCAACAGCCCCAACAGCATCATCCCCAACAGCTCCAACAGCAGCCACAGCCCCAACAGCTCCAACAGCAGCAACAGCCCCAACAGCAATGCAGCAGGTCGAAGGGATGCCATTACCTCTGCCGGAGGTGAATGAGCAGGTAAAAATTTGAAAAAAAATCTGATGGGTTGGATGACAAACAATGGTTTACATTTGTGTGTTTCGTTTTTTTTTGTTTTTTTTGTTTTGTTTTTTTTTTTTCCTATTCCAAAGGGGGATGTTACTTTGGACAATTTTGCGTTTTGTATCTTTTTTTTCATAAAAATATGTAATTTTCGTTGCATAATAATTCGAACGTACGAATAGTATGAATGTAATCCTTCGTACCAATATCACAATTTCCCATTATTATTAATGTGGTGCGCTAAATGGTACGGAGAACTACTTCTTACCATTCGCACCGTAGAATTGCAACAGGGATGGTAAGAATTAATTTTAATTCTTACCTTCCTTCGAAATATTTCTCATTACATTCTTACCAACATGGAATGAGTGAGTATTAAAACAATGGCATGGAATTCTGGAACAGGAAAGTTTCTTGACGGACACGCAGATAGATCGGGAGTACGATAAACTTGAGATCGTAGAAGCTGTGGAACAGCACCCTGTCTTGCGAGGGCACACAAAGAGCGTTCGACCGACAAGGATCATGTATCCTTCCCGAGTGTGTCGTAGTCCATTCCTAAGGGAAGACCGGCGTCCAGCTCCCGACAAATTCAGAACTTTCTTACAAGATGCAAATGAGTTGTAAGTTTAGCATTAACATTACAAATGAGTTTATTATCATGCTTGCATATATAGTATTGCTTGGATTGGTACCTTGACCTGTTTCATAATGCAAAAAGATGAACACATACACAGGAGAAACGTTGGATTGCACGATGATGTTGACAGGGGGTTTTTCGAGCAAATTCTAAAAGAACGCAGCGTACTTTTGGAGGACCACGTGACTTCTTACCTTGGAGTAGTCTGTTCAAACCCAACACTTGCAGGGTTGCGCACCGTTGACCAAAGTATTGGCGTGACATGTTGTTTTTTCATGGTAAGAAAGATTAAATTATGTTAAAAACTGGTGTAAGGTATACATCCTTATCGTATTTACAAAATAAATCGGATTTTGATGTTTTGTGCAGTGTGAGGTTGAGAGTGTGTTTGAAACACTCCATCAAAAACCTGAATCGGGGGAGTACAATTATGATTTGTTCGACCCAAGTGTCGAAGAAAATATCCCGGATGAGGAAATGGAGAGGCTCCTCGTATTTACTAATGGGTCTTACCCAGCATGGGGTGAGAACGTTAAGGAGTGGATTGAATACGAAAAGGTACGAACACTATGACATATAATAAAAAATATCGATACAATCTTACTTTTTGTTGTTCCTACTATAAATGCCTGACTTTATGCCTGTCATAGATGGTAAGATTATTTATACAATCTTACCTTATGTTGTACATAAGATGGTAAGATTCAAGATACAATCTTACATCCTGTTGTATCTGTCCAAGGCATATAACTTTTTGGGTCTAGGTCGTTGTTGTGTGCAGCTTTGGATCTACTCATAAAGATGATGATGATGGAATTAATGATTGGGCGACAGTGGTGATCGACATGGAAGAGCAGATTCTTACCATTCATGATCCAAGAGCATTCACATTTGAAGAGGAAGATAAGAAAATGAGGCTAAACACATTCTTACCAATGGCTCGATTGGTGCCACAGATGATGAAGAAAATAGGGTACTTCGACAAGCACAACATGAGTACCCCACAATATGCACAGTGGGAAATCATCTTCGGCCCCTCTTCAGGTAGGAATGCATACCGTGCAAAATTCAAGGAGGACAGTGCTCTGTGCTGCCTGAAGTATGTGGAGAGATTCATAGGTAGGACTGACGCAACTCATGCACTTCGTACCAAGGAGGAGATTAAAGCCTACCGTTTCCACGTTGCCAAAACAATTTACTCCAACAGCACGGATGCCACAACAATTCCAATGATATTGGATGATCTTCCTAAAGCATCATGAAAACGTGGTTTTAAGTATTTTTTGTAAATTGAAGACAAACTAATTCAAACCATCAAGTGTGTAGATCTGCCCTAGTCGTAGGGAAAACATGATATTTTTTTGTATGCGACTTGGTAAATGTCGTAAGAATTTGTATATTCTTACGAATGTTACCGTCGTTGTTTTTTAGTACAGTGATAACTTATTATAATTATTAGTGATCAAGATCCAATCTTACCTTCTGTTGTACCTGTTATAATTCAAGTATGTAATTCTGTTGTACATCCTGTTGTACCTGTTATTATTGTGTTGTTCCTGCTATGCCTGTCATAGATGGTAAGATTATTAATACAATCTCACCTTCTGTAGTAAATCAAGATGGTAAGATTCAAGATACAATCTTACATCCTGTTGTATCTGTTATCATGCATGACTTTATGCCTGTTAGAGATGGTAAGATTCACGATACAATCTTACCTTCTTTTGAACATCAAGATGGTAAGATTCAATATACAATCTGACATCCTGTTGTACCTGTTATCATGCATGCGTCTCTGCCTAGTGGAGATGGTAAGATTTACGATACGATCTTACCTTCTTTGTACATCAGGATGGTAAGATTCAAGATACAATCTTACATACTGTTGTACGTGTTATCATGCTTTAGTTTCTGCCTATTTGAGATGGTAAGATTCACGATACAATCTTACGTTTTTGTTGTTCCTACTATAATGCCTGAATTTATGTCTGTCATAGATGGTAAGATTATTTATACAATCTTACCTTATGTTGTACATAAGATGGTTAGATTCAAGATATAATCTTACATCCTGTTGTATCTGTTATCATTCATGACTTTATGCATGTTACAGATGGTAAGATTCATGATACAATCTTACCTTCCTTGGTACATTAAGATGGTAAGATTCAATATACAATCTTACATCCTGTCGTACCTGTTATCATGCATGCGTTTCTGCCTATTGGAGATGGTAAGATTCACGATCAATCTTACTTGTTGTTGTTCCTGCCATCAAGCATGACTAAATGCCTGTCATAGATAGTAAGATTCATGGAACAATCTTACCCTCTTTTGTACATCAAGATGGTAAGATTCAAGCTACGATCTTACATACTGTTGTAACTGTTATCATGCATAAGTTTCCGCCTATTTGATATGGTAAGAGTCACGATACAATCTTACTACATTCTTGACAATCTTACAACATTATTGATAATGCCTGATTCTTCGAAAAGTAACCATAATAAAATGTAGTGGTTACACAAAATTGATGTGCGTAGCAAAATATGTGATACACTCTTATTCACATATTCTCCATGCACATCCAAAAGAAAAATAACCATGTTCTAGGTAAGATTAAAAATAATTCTTACATACATTACTCAAACCTACGAGGATCTTGACATTTCCGACGAGTGTGCCCAAGAATACCACATATACCGCATTTCTTAGGATTGCGACGTCGCTTTACAGTTGCCCCTTGTGGTAAGGGTTGCCCTCCAGGTAACATCCTTTTTTCCCTCGGCCTTCCGGCTTGCTTTGGATTTTCAGGGGTACCTATAGCCCTAGACTGAATTGGCTCAGGAATCTGCCAATCCTTAACATCGGGTAGAGGAATGATTATTCCTGCATATATCTCACGCAACGTCTTTGTCGAATAATAGGCGTTCACATAACCAATGGGATTTTCATTTTTATACCTGTTAAGTTAGAGTGTATTAGGAGATTTGTAAAAGCTTAGAGTATAAGTGTACATTCTAACTATATTTCTTAACAAAATTCTTACCAACTAGGTTATAAATGTTATAAATGTTACCTAATTGCAGCGGTAGCATGCGAGCATGGAAAAAGGTCCAGTTGAAATTTTTTGCACGAGCACTCTCTCTTGCCTAAATCCACGATATTCCTATCACAAGCAGAGATAATGTTAAATATTAAATCAGATAAAGGTTGAACTCTCATCGAATTCCCTTTGGCAATTGAAAATTGCAATCTTTCCTCGGCTTTTTCAGACAACTCGTTTGCCCTCTCACCAGCTTTGTTCCTACGCTGACAAAACCATTCTAATGTGAGATTACTTGCAAATTCCAATAAGGCAGTGATGGGGAGTTTCCTAGCCCATTTCAGACGCCCATTCAACGATTCAACAGCGTTTGATGTGCCAAATGCATACCGACGAACTGGACACTTGCACTTTGCCCATTTATTTGGACCGATGCCCATAAGCTTTGCGTAAGCACCTGGACAAGCCTCATTCAAATTATCCATAATCTCTTTGAAATCTTCTTCCTTGTATGCATTCGCAGCAGCTTGGAATATTTCAATGGCATCCACACCATAAGGTTTTAGATTACCCTGAATATGGTATGTGCACAAACCATGTGGGACACCTGCAGGTATGTAAAAACATTTATATTAAATTTGGTAAGAATGTATATAGATTCTTACCTTTAATAGTAAGAAATTAACTATTTCATGTGACAGAATGTAAGAAGCAATTTCATCCTAATGACCATACTTATAACCTGATACCTTATTACATGAAATAATCTTACAAGCTAATGTATGATCTTACCTGGGAACACAAATTCAACGGCGTTGTGTATACTAACGTGTTGATCAGACACTATCAACAAGTCCTTCGGGGTTCCAAAACTCTTCCGTACATGATCGAGAAACCATATCCATGACTCGTCATTCTCCTTGTCGCCAACACCAAATGCCAACGGCACAATCTGTTCATTTGCATCCTTAGTAGAAGCAACAAATAAAACACCCCTGTATGTTCCCTTTAGATGTGTTGCATCAATAACAATTACTGGACGGCATGCACGAAAAGCCATTATTGAGGCAGCTAACGCAAAGTAACAATACTGGAATGACGAATCTTCAAGTGTCTGTAAATCAACCACAGATCCGGGATTCATATGCTCTAGCATGTAAAGATGTTTGGCAACACCCTACAAAAAGGACAAAAAACCATATGAAAAGGAGTAATTGGTAAATACTATTATATAAGAAATGTTAGAACTGACTATTTCTTACTTCAAATGACTTCTTATGATCTCCATATATTTTTTTCAAAGCTCGGTTCTTGCCTTTTAAAGCTGTTGAATATTTCAATCGAACACCACACTCTCTTAAAAACTGACCCTGAATATCACGTGGCCTCACAACGAAACCATCCTCTGTCATGGAAGGGGCAACGTAATCAGCTATAGCTCTTGAAGATACTTTAGGCTCAACCCCAGCAGAGTTCATACAAGTGTGACCCACATGCTCATATATTTTCCATATACGCCCAAATGACTTACTTCGCAATGAGAAAACACAACTTAATTCGTACTTACACTGAGCATGATATCTACGTGAATCTGAAACATTGGTACGAAACTCAACATGGTTTTTAAGATGGTAAGAATGTATTGCAGAAATCATGATGTCTTTATTACTGAAAAATGTCCCGGACTTGAGTTGGTCAGTATCAATGTGATATGATCGAATAGGGATTGCAACATGATCTAACAAAGGTAGTTCCGGTGAACCAACATTCTTGGGCTGACTGGATACACGTTTGGGATCAGATGGAGAAGCCAATGGGTCAGAACAACGAACGTCTAAAGCAAGCAGATCATTTGAGGGAATAGGCATGGATGGAATGCATTTTGGAGAAGAATCGACATATAGAATTGGAATTTCGATCGTATCCAACAAGATAGACCACTCATAGTCGTCAGTCACTTTAAATCTCATAAATCCACCTTCGTCATCTTTAACTAATGCAACTATGTTGAATTGATACATTGATTGGTCCTTCATCAAACGGTCTTCAATCTTCGACAGCAAATCTATATACCTTAATCCACTAACTGGCATGGGTATGTACTCTTTGGTACCGCCTTTGTAGATATTGTTGAACCAAGAACCACCATGAACAAAAATCACATGAGGGGGCATTTTTCTGCACGAATATTGCAGTAAGAATATGGGTTGGTAAAAGTCAGATGAAAAAACAAATAGAAAATAAGAAACTTATTTGGTAAGAATATGTTTAGAAAGTTAATTAATATGAATATGGTTAGAATATGGTTAGAATATGATTTAGTACAAGCCTTAGTTGGTAAGAATATGGTTACAATATTGTTTAGTATGAATATAGTTGGTAAGAAAATTAGTTAGTTCGGAAACTAGTTTGTAAGAATATGAGTAGGATTCTTAATTGGTATGAATATGGTTATAATCTTATCTGTACAATTATATAGACGTAAGAAAGTATAAATATTTTTCACAACCATCTTCAGCATTTATCACTTCACATTTAATACTACTTTGTAAGAATGTAAGTAAGAATATACGAAATGTACTGACATTTGTCATTGAAACCTTAAAAATTAAAAAAAAAAAAAAAAAAAACAAAAACCAGAAAAATCGCCCGCCCACCAACCCAATAATGAGAAATTCAAAAATCAACATCAACAAGCCATCGTCGACGCCGATAAACAACCTCCGGCGACTGTAGACCGTCGCCGGAGACGAAACCCTAGCTACGAGTGAAGACAGCCGCCGGAAACGAAACCCTAGCTATACTCAAATAGCGTCGCCGGAAACTGGAGAACGAGGAAGAAAGACAGAGCTTCCGAAAGAAGAAAAGGAAGAAAGACAGAACTTCAGGTTTCCGGCGTCGCAACCATACCTCCGGCGTCGGGCTGTACGCGAAGAGAAAGGAAACCTACCTCCACCGACTGGACGCAGGCGAGAAAGGATATTTCCGGCGTCGGAAAGCTACCTCCACAGTCTGGACGCAAGCGAGAAAGAGAGAAAGATGAAGTTCGTCAGCTGGAAAATGAAGGTCGTGAGCTGGGAAGAGAAAGAAAGAAGAGGAAGAGAGAAGAAGGTGAAGGTCGTGAGCTGGGAAGAGAAAGAAAGAAGAGGAAGAGAGAAAAAGGTGCAAATTGAATCCATATATAAGTAGGGGTATTTTGGTCCATTTGAGCAAAATATGGGTATATTGGAGTTTTTTTTATAATTTGCACAAAAGGGTGAAAACACTTAAGGAAATAGGTAAAACACTACATTTCCTCTTCAAATAATATGTTTTAGTATTTAAATAGTTTTAGATCCTAAAAATACAATTAAATTTTTTTAAAGAATAAATTTGCTATTGAAAATATATGAAATCGGATGAAAATAGAAAAGGAAAATAAAAGAAAAAAATAAAAGGAAAAAAAGAGGAAAAACATTTATCAAAATTAAAAAGGGCCTTAAAAAGGGCCCACTTTTTTTATAAGATACAACACCTTATATAAGAACCTGGGTTCTTATTTTGGAGACCTCCAATGGGAACAAAATTTAAGGACTAGTTCTTATTTTTACCACATAGACTAGACCATTCCCATTGTACATGCTCTAATGGATCCAAGAGAGGAGTTATATAACTAATCTTAACATAAAAATATATTTTTATTTCAAAAAAATTATAGTAATTAAATATATTTCCAATCCAGATTTTAAAAGATTTTAATTGACTTCTTATAATCCGTGGATTCTATCAATTCCATGGATTGTTTTAATTCTTTATAGAGTTTAATGGATTCTGTTAGATTTATTTATTTCTATTTCCACATACTTTATAAGTCTATGGATTGTTAAAAATTAAAGAAATTACAAATATTATATTATTATTTACAATCTTTAAAAAACTCCAGTGTAAAAGTGCGATGCTTTTAATGTCAAAATCTCTCTTCAGGCCCTCTCTCTCTGCATCCCTCTCTCTCTCTCCCTCTCAATAATGGATGTCACCTTCTCAGATCTGCACACAGAAGCCGGCCTCAAGGCCCTCGACGCTTTCCTCTCCGGCAAGTCATACATCTCTGGGAGCCAATTGACGAAAGACGATGTTAAAGTTTTTGCCTCCATTGCAGAGAAGCCGAAGGCCGATCTTTATCCCAATGTCAGCAAGTGGTATGGGGCTGTTTCCACGAAGCTAGCATCCAGCTTTCCTGCTGCTGCTGTTTCCACGAGGCTGTGGGAGTGAAGATTGGAGGCGAAGCTATTGAAGATGATGCTTCTGCTGCTAAGGAGGCTGCTGGTGGTGATATGATGATGATCTTGATCTCTTTGGCGATGAGACAGAGGAGGAAAAGAAGGCAGCAGAAGAGAGAGAAGCGGCTAAGCTAGGCGCTAAGAACCATCGAGAGTGTAATTAGTGGTTGTGGCAGAGAGAAAAGCACGAGTGAAAACATGGATAAAAGAAAAGAATTACGTGGTAGAACCGAAGGTGAATCGGCGACGGAGAGGCTGACTTTTCGAAATCTTTGGGAGAAAGGAGAGATTTGCGTATGACTTTTTTATTTATATTTGGGTATTAGAATCCTATCAAATCCATGGAATATTAGAAATCTATAAATTTTGAATATCACTAGATTTTGATGGATTTTTAAAAATCATAATTGAATACCACCGTATTTTTAAAGACTTTCTAAAATCTAAATTGAATACCTATGAACTTTTAAAATCCTTAAAAATCTTTTAAAATACACCCCCCTTAATTTACATACGAGCAGCAGAGATGACAATATTCCCTATTTGGGAATTGGGGGAGAGAGTATTCGGGTTTGGGGTCGGGAACGGCTATGGAAATATAAACCCGAAGTGGGTTTAGGGCGGGGACGGATTTACAGATCCCTGCCCAAGGCCCGATAATAAATTTAATATTTATACTTTAAACTCAAAAAAATTTAAAATTTGAATAAAATTAATATTTATTATTTTATAATTATAATATTAATAAATTATATGAAAATTTAAAATAATTTTAGCATTTAATTATTAATTATTTATTAAAAGAATTGGTTTTTAACTGAAAAAAAAAGTGTTTGTGAATACCCCACGGTAGGCTTCTCCTGTCGAGTAATCTTCGCCCTGTCCCCGCATCAATTTGAACAAGTTTCGGGGGTGGGAAAGCAATACCCATACAATTTCGGGGGGGGGGGGGGGGGGGGGGGGGGGGGGGGGGGGGGGGGAAGCAATATCCCTAAAAAAAGCGTGGTCGGATTATGCTTGATAAATTCTGAAAGTTGTGTTGTAATTGCAAATTGAAATATATGTGCTGAAATGATATACTCTATTGCCAAATTGTTTTGCATATCCTATTAAATCCTAAGGTTTAGATATTTAAAAGGGTAATTAGGGTATGTATTTTCCTTATATAAATCTTAAATCAAACAAACTGATTATGATGTGTCAATTGTCTTCGAATGCCATAGAAGCTAGATGTTACACACAAATGAAATAGAAGATCCGAACTCATATGCGGTGGTTCAATTCGGCAATACTCCTAAAGCTAATTGAATGCAAATGAAACATCTCCTATCGAAGCGAATGAGATCCTTTACTGCCAAATTATATTGCATAAATAGATATTCTAGGGTTTATGAATTTTAACTAGTTAGGGTATATATATTTATATGTACGTACCTTAATTTCTAAATAATTGATTATGTCACATGTCAATTATCTATAAATGCAAGACAAGATGTCACATACAAATGCAATATAAGATTCAAACTGATTTCCGATAACATTAATCTAAACATTAAAGAGAAGAAAAAAAGGTAATACACACTGAACTCAGTATACTCAAAAGGATACAGTTGGGGGTTCGACCCAGCTTGAGGAGGCGATGTGAGCCAAAACAAGTAGGCTCAACTAAGGCACGGGAAATAGCATTTAATCAAGTACAAAGTTGATCATCATAGTACAAGATGAGTAAAAACAAGCCCATATACATTTATAGATAGATATGCATGCTTTCAAACTAAATGTAGTCTTTAGCTACAAGGATAAGTGGATTCTTCTTATGCATAGTGATTCCGGGTAGAACCTCGATGTCGATGTCTTGCACCTGCATTCCATGAGGCATTTCCCAGTCAAATCTGTAGAGAAGGTTTGCAACCATGAGCTCCACATTTGCAAGCCCCATGTACATACCGGGACAAATTCTTCGTCCCGATCCAAACGGAATTGCTCCGAAGTCCTGCCCTATAATGTCAACATTGCTGTTCAAGAACCTCTCTGGCTGGAACTCTTCTGGATTTTCCCAATACCCACGCGTTTACAAAAACCAGCGTTTTGGGATGGATTTTGTAACCGTCTAGGGTACATGTTGCGATTGTTTCTCTTGGTACAAGCAATGGAGCCGGAGGGTACAATCGCAGCGTCTCCTTGATGACCGCCTTCAAATAGAGAAGTTTCGGCACATCATCTTCGTCTACTTCGCCCTTTTCCCCTACTAAGTTTCTGATCTCTGCTTGCACTTTTTTCATCACTTTGGGTGCCTTCATTAGCGCTGTCATTGTCCAAACGATTGATACGGCAGTTGTATCCGTAGCAGCGACAAAAATATTCTGTAAAATAGCAACAAGATGTGTGAAATAGTTTCCGTTTTTATAGTACTAGTAAAAATTACGTGCATTTCATGTAGAATTTTAACGTAATTAATTTACTTTTAAAATAATAAAAGATGTAATAACTTACCATTAGTAGTGCTTTGATTTCATCCCATCCAAGATCTACAGCAGAAGACTTGTTCTCTTTAAGCTTGATTAAAATATGAAGCAAGTCTTCCTCCTCTTCCACCTTCTTCACCCTCCTCGGATCGAGATGTTCGTCGATGAGCTCTTGATAGAACGAATCCAGATCTTTGAAAATGTTGTTAAGGCGATCCATGGACCCATTGAGTTTGTCCACCCAACTGAACGAAGGAAAGTAATCCGCCACGTAGAAACTCGCCATCACGCCTTGAGCATCGCTCGAGAGCTTCTCGAACCTCTTGATCTCCGATCCGTGATCATCGTATCTCTTACCGAAAGCAACCCTGCATATAAGAGTGCTCGCGAGGGCCATAGCCATCTCACTCAAGTTCACAACTCGATCATCATTACAAGAAGAAGAAGATGAAGGATGTAAGATTTTTTTCTTGATATTTGAAATGACATGAGAGACTTCTTCTTCTCGAATGGGGCGAAAAGATTGAGTTTTTTTGACGCTGAAGAGATGGACGGATGTGATCTTCCTCACCTCCCTCCAGTAGTCGCCGTAGGGAGAAAACACTACGTCGGAGGCGTTGTAAGAGAGTTTCTGCTGCCCGAGAAGCTTCTGCCGGCTGCAGAATGCCAGATCATGTGTTTTCAGCACTTCCTTGGCTGATTTTGCCGATGAAACCACAACAAGAGGGCAAGAACCTAGTTTCATTTGCATTATTGGGCCATATTTTTGGGAGATTTTCCATAAGAAAATGTGTTGATCGCTTGCAGCGAGGAATTGGTGGAGGTTTCCGATGAACGGAAGGCCTCGAGGGCCCGGTGGGGTTAGGGTTTTTGAGGCATTGCTTCTTTTGTAAAATAGGTATATGAGTATTAGTGGAAGAGCTATGGATATTAAGAGTAGCATGGTGGTGATCAATGATGAAATATTTGATGATTTAGCTTGGAAAGAAGTGTAATGGCTATATATATAGATATGTGCATTCGTCTCATAGATAATGTCGTGTTTGTTTGGATGCACTTGAGTATAAAGAAGTGGTAGCTAAATTCACAAAATTTGAAGAGTTAACTTTTGCAATAAATGAAACAAGAAGAAACATTTTTTTAATAAAATTGTAACACAACAGTTAATCTCTAGGCTATATATGTGTATGTATATAACTTATAGAGTTTGATTCATGTAGAAATAATGTTGTATTATTATGGTTATTTATATAATCATTGGTTATTTACCGTTCGTAATATAAACTATTTTCATTATTCTCACATTTTCGTTCGTTTCCATGTATTAATAATATTAGGGCGCCGAATTTGTTGTCTAAGGCCACTTACCACGTTGTGTGCTTATGTAACATGGCCACCTAACTTGTACATAATCTAATTAGAGAGTTGGTTATTACATGAAATTATTGTGTTTGAAATTATTGGAATATTGATGGTGGTTTGATTTCTAATTAGTCTATCATATTTTATGCATGTCAGCAATTAACAGTCCAAAACCAATAATTAATAAATTAATTAAGCTTATTTAACATGCTTTCTATTTAATCAAAAAACAAGCTCTACAAAAAACTCTAACAAGAATATTGTTGAGCTCAACCAATATATTAAGAATTTGGCATGAGCCTCAGACAGCATACGAAGAACAAAGTATTAAATTTTGAAAATGTCGATTTTCGTAGTATGAATATTAATACAATACAACGGCTCCTTGTATTCTCATATACAGAAACCGGCCCATTTATGCAGTTGGCATATGCCTATGTCTTTCTAGTTCGATATCGATGAAAACTTGTGACATTTTATATCGAACACGCTCTCTCATTTATATCAAAATGACGTTATGTTTCTTAACTTTATAGGACAAAAATAGCCTTAATAGGTACCCCTCTCGCCCTCTCTATTTCTCCCCTTAAGTCAATCTCTCTCTATCTTCCTCTCTCTCTCTGCAACTAATCATGTCTCATATATGGGTTAAGTAGTTCGTATACATATATGGGCGCAGGTCTAGACCAACTAGATCCATGCATGTTAGTTTGTATACACATATATGGGTTAACTAGGAATGAGCATCAATTGATTTTTTATTTTTTATTTTATTTTTTTAAATGTCTAAGCCCGAACTTGGCTCAAGCTTGTTGCGCTTTGGATTATATGGTCTTCGAGTGGGCTTAATTTCAAAAAAACCTCTGGACAGGCCCAACAGTCTTCATTTCTGGACTCGACGCACCGGTGGGACAATGTGGGCCTACGGTCGGATCGAGCCATCTTGGGCTCAATTTGATTATATATGGGCCCTTTCCAATTAGATCCATGAAAATAACATGGAGATATAACATACTTTCTTTGTCTCGTTCCACAAGATTTGATTGATTACACTGTCTTTTAAGTGGAACAAAAACAGTTGGTATGAATCCTGAATGGACACAGTTCTCGCCTAGGCCTAGGATCAGGCCCAAACATTGATAGAGTAAAACTTGCCTTTTTAGATTAAGGTTGTGTTATCTTTGATGCGGAAAAAAAAAAGAAGAGAGAAAATAGAAAATCACCCTGTAAATTCCACCATTTTTCTCACCTTTTCACACATTTTCTATTTCTCCCCCTTCATTTGCACTACAATGGAGATAAAATATTATCTCTTTAATTTGATGTTGTAAATATTTTCTCCAATTTAAGGAGTAAAATCCCCCCTCATTGATAAATGGTAAGGAAAGGTGAGGAAAGGGGTAAAATTTATAAGGTATTTTTCTCTTTTCTCTCATTTTCTTTCGCACCAAAGAAAATTATAAATCGCTCAAAATTTCTAGGACATTTTAGCAAAATGTATCTCAAATATATTTAACCAATATATACATTTTAATTAGGAAAAGAACGAGCCTCAATATTGTAACTACTTTTAAAAATGAGGCCCGACATTTTTAGCATAATCAATGCTGCATTTGGTACATATATTGTAATCAATAATGCTATTTGGTCATAATGTAACCGGCCACAAACGACTTTTTTCATAATATATGTAATTTTAAAAATAGTAAACGATAACTATAATTTATTACATTAATATTTTAATGTAAAAATATTCCCCCCCTACATATTTTCCTCTTTTTTTTAGATGAAAAGGTAACAAATTCTTTAAAATAGTAAAAATTATCAAATAATTAAAGGATTAATTTTAAAAAATACGTAAAAAAGTACGGAGTATCGCTCTTTCAGTTTTTTATAATCTAAAAACGTTTGGCATAAATATATAAATTATTTGATACCAAAAAAAGTAAAAAAAGTTAAATTATGGCCGGCCACATTATGGTCAAATAGCATTACTCTATTGTAATAGGTAAATACTACTACCTCCATCTCAACATATAAGCAACATTTGAAAATGACACATGTACCAAGTAAAAAAAGATAAGGGGTTTTAAGTAGAAAATTAGAGAAAAATTAGGAAGCTCAGGCACTGTTCATATTTGCATTGTAGCGGGATTACTATTCATTCATTTAACTGTTCACATATTAAAAAAAATAAAAAATTACAAAAGAGTTTAGTTGCCCTCATTCGCAAAAGACATCTTTCAAAACTCAAAAAAAAAAAATCTCTCAAAAAAAGAAGAAGAAGGAGATGGGGAAAGAATGTCACAACGAGTTTGAGGACTCAAGTGATGCAATACTTGCTCAACAACTTCAAGAAAGGAAAGATAGCCCATGGAGCCATCAATGCAGCAGCCGAGCTCTTTAAAATTTCCAGGTTCTCCGTTACTCGAATCTGGAACACTGCAAAACAGCAAAAAGAAAGGGGTGAGGTCATCAATGTTGCTGCAAACAGACAAGGAAGAATCAGAAAAAAGAAGCACAACTGTGACTTTGCAATAATATAATTGAGGTCATTGACCCCATTAAAAGAGGTACAATTTCATCACTGTCAGATGCTCTAGGGCCTCTGATTTCAAGAGCAACTGTGGGAAGGTGGGCTAAGTTGCTGCTCAGACACCATTCTAATGCAATTAGGCCTCTGTTGACAGCTCCTAACATGCTTTGGAGGTTAGGTTTTAGTCTACGAGCCTTACACTTTGATTTTACTAGGAACACTCCCACAATCAAGCCCATGGAAAATACCATTCACATAGATGAAAAATGGTTCTATTTAACTAGGAAGAGCTGCAAATATTACCTTACCCTTATGGAAGCAGATCCTCTTAGAGTTACACAGTCCAAAAACTTCATCCCTAAAGTTATGTTTATGTGTGCAATTAGTAGACCAGTTTTTGAAGAGGATGGTAGTGTTTTGTTTGATGGAAAAATTGGGATATGGCCATTCATAGAGGAGTATACAACAAAGATAAACAACATAAAAAGACCAAGAGGCACGGTTGAGCTAAAACCAATTCAGAGCATCACAAGAATAGTTGTGAAAGATTGCATCTTAAAAGAGGTAGAATGCTTAATTTATTGCAATTCAGTCAATTAATTGTAATTGTTTCTTAACAGTGGGATATGATTTCAGATTTTGCCTGCAATCAAGCTGAAGTGGCCATCATGTTTAAGCAAAAACATAGAAATACAGCAAGATAATTGTAGAACACACATCAACAACAATGATGCAGACTTCCAAAGAAGCAGCAAATGCAGATGGTTTTCAGATGAAGATAGTTCAACAACCATCAAACTCACCAGATTGTAATGCAAATTATCTGGGGTTGTTCACAACAATCCAAAGCTTACATCAGAGGTTAAAATGCAAAAATGCAGAGGATCTAATTGCAGCAGTGCATACAAGTTTCCATATGATGGAGCCACAGACATTAAACAAGGTTTTCCTATCACTACAGTGTGTATTAATTGAAATAATGAAAGGCAAAGGGATGAATAATTTCAAACTGCCACATATGTCCAAGAATTCATTGTTAAGGCATGGTTTACTACCTCAAAACCTAGATGTTCCATAGCACATAGTGAGGGAATGCATAGACCAATTAATTGCAGAAGAAAAAAATAGAAGGATTAGATATTTTGATTGAAGAAATGGGCATCAATGTTCCACAAGGTGCAGGTGTTTTGTTTGACTTGAACATGTAGAGTGAATGCTGAAATGGGAAAGTAAACAACATGCTTTTGAAGACATGAAGACAACAATTTGATGCAGGTGTTTTTGAAGAATATGTTCATGTTTAAGTTTCCATTTCAAGTTATTAGTTAAGTACTTTCTAGTTTTTGTAATTGTAAATGTCATCATGCAGATGCAACTTACTAAGCAATGCACATCAACTCTTTTCATCTATTCTCATTCAATTCTTGCAAAGCATCATGTGACTAGTTTAATGTCATCAGCAAATTGTAAAATCAGAGCTAGTGTAGGCACAGATAACCATAACCAAGTAAAGAGGTTGAAACCACTTCAATCAGAGGCCAAAGCATTCATTTCTATCAACTATTGTCATCACAACATCTAATTAAGAGCCCAAAATCCCACAGTTGGCCAAGAACAGAGCATCCCACACTTTAATTCATCACAATGAAGTTGATACAGAACATCAAACACCCATCAGACTACAAGGAATTAAGTCACATAACGGATTCACACATCCACATAAGTATTAACATAACATGATTCAATTTTTGCAAAGCATCATTTGACCAATTTAACGTCATCAGCAAATTGTAAAATCAGAACTAGTGTAGACACAGACAACCATAACCAAGTAAAGAGATTGAAACCACTTCAATCAGAGGCCAAAACATACATTTTTATCAACTATTGTCATCACAGCAGCTAATTAAGAGCCCAAAATCCCACAGTTGGCCAAGAACAGAGCATCCCACACTTTAATTCTTCACAATGAAGTTGATACAGAACATCGAACACCCATCAGATTACAAGGAATTAAATCACAGAGGGGATGTCACACATCCACAGACGTAGCAACGGATAGAGATTCACACATCCACATAACAATGAAATTAAAGAGAGGAATAGAAGTCACCGGCGTAATTCCAGTCACAGCTCAGTCCATCTGCATCGACAGTGCACGACGCCGCCTCAGAGCTCCCAACCGCTTCAACTCCGCCGCCGACGGTGGCCCACGATGGCAGAATGCGGTACCGGTAGAAGTAATCTGGGAGCCGCCTCCATTTCTTCGGGTCAGATCTATCCGGAGATGGAGGATCTGCTGGGACGGACAACGCCGGCGCCGACGATGAAGGTACCCCCAGATCAAGGGTTTTCCGAATCGAGGGGGTGACGGCGGCGCAGAGTCTGGGTATTCCTCCAGCTTCGCCCCCCTTTCCCGGCGAGGCCGACGGCGGCGCATACGACCCAGAGGATCGGATCTGGGAGGAGGGATAAGACGAGTAAGCCGACGGACGCGTTTAAAGGTTTTTCTCGCGGGGGGAGACAGCGGCGAGGGAGGGCTAGGTTTTTGAGGGCTTCCTTCCTCATCCGAAATGATGGATAATTTTGGTGCCACCATCGATAAGTCGACGGAGATGAAGGAGAGAGGGAGAGGGAGAGTTGACGGGAGAGTGAGAGGGAGAATTAGGGTTTTCACAGAGAGGGGCGAGTGAGAGCTCGAGAGAGTTCGAGAGAAGTGTGGAGGATGGAATGAAAGGATGTGCATGCTTTTAGGGTTTGACCCCTCTATTGGGCTCAATATTTTATTTTATTTTTTGTTTTGGGCTAGTTTAATTAGGGCCTCATTTAGGAGTAACTAACAACAATTAGGACCCTGATTTTTCAATGATGGGATGGACTTTTAAGACTAATTTTTATCTATATATGGAAATGTTGCTATTAGTTGAGACAATATCTGCCATGTTGTGTATGTTTTGACTATTGTTGAGGATTTCAGCAGAACCATATGGACTTTCCTACTGCAGTCCAAGGATCAAGTGCACCAAGTTCTTGCTGGATTTATTGAGATGATACACTCAATTTGATAAAAGGATAAAGGCCTTTAGAACAGACCATGGTACTGAATTTCTCAACAAGAATGTATCTCAGTTGTTCTTAGATCATGGAATCTTTCATCAGAAAGCTTGTGTTTATAGTCCACAGCAAAATGGAATTGTGGAAAGAAGACATAGGAATTTACTTGCCACTGCAAGAGCACTCATGTTTCAAAGTTGTTTACCCCTAAGGTTTTGGCCATATTCTATCTTGACAGCTACTTGGTTGATCAACCGAATCCCCAGCAGGGTGTTAGATTGGAAAAGTCCTCATGAACTCTTATTTGGCACTCCACCAAATTTTGCAATGCTCAGACCTTTCAGATGTTTAGCCTTTGCAGCTAATCTAGTTCCTAACAGAGGTAAGTTTGATACTCGAAGCATCAAATGTGTCTTCATTGGATATGACATCTCTCATAAAGGATATCTCCTCTATGATCTAGATAAATAGAAAGTCTTCATCTCTAGGGATGTGAAATTTGACACAAATACTTTTCCCTTTTCCAACACTGAATTTGAACCACCTGTTTCATATCCTGCAGTGAGTACTCAGCCACATCTCAACATTCCTCCCTTGGATGCATGATTGGGGATTTTGAATTGTGGGGCATGAATTGGTTTGAGTTTGAGGAGATGATTTATGATTTTTGGATTATGAGTGATAAATCTAGATTGTTGCGACTTTGGATTGCTAGTTTACTTTCCCCTTATGTTAAAAAAAAGAAAAAAAGAAAAAGAGTTGTGTTTATGTGAATAAAAGAGTTGATAGGATTCTGCTCCTCTTACTTGGGACGTATGAAAATACTAGATTAAAGAGCATGGGAAACCACATGAAAAGGCTTCGAGAGACCCTCGAATGATTACATTTCATGAACTATGTCCTAGATGATACTCGTGTATGTTAGAATAATGTGTTCGTAGGTACTCTACCCCTGTTGACAATGGGTACGGGAAACCGCACTAGGAAGCTCGATGAGACCCATCGATGATTAAACCTAGTGAATTATGTGCCAAAAACGTTCACTTGTGTAAAAAAAAAAAAAAACAGAGTTCTTTTTATGTTTTTGTTGAATAAAAAGGGGAAGTAGGCTAGACGTCTAAGTTGTGGTGATCTAGATATTTGTGAGATGTGTGAATCGTTGCTTTTCCTCATGCTTGGATTTGATTTATAAGCCACATAGTTTGTTGATGATTGATTGATCGTAACTTGGGATTAAAGTGAACTCGTTTGAGTTTGTCGATTCCGGTGATTAAATGTTCTATGATTTGGATTGTTTGGATTGAGTCTAAGTTGTATGTTTATATTGCTTGAGGACAAGCAAAGTTCTAAGTGTGGGGGATTTTGATTGGTGTCTAGATGTTAGATTTTTCGTTGTCTTTTCGTGTTCGTTTTCCCTTAGTTTTCGTGTGTTTTCATTGTTTGTGGCTATGATTTGGTTGTTTTGGAGTCTTTGGTATTGTAGGATAAAAAAGGCAGAAACGAGAAGAAAACAAAAAGAAAGAAGCATTATATCGAAGAGGGGTTCGATAGGAGCACGTAGGCGAAAACGGAGGTCAATTTGGAGTTCGAACGAGGAAGATACAGCCGAAAGAAGAAAGACGCGCGTAGTCGTCCAAAATGAAGAGTTGGACGTACGTCCAACTCGTTTTGGACGCCCGTCCAACTCCGGCAGCCAGCTTTAATTTCTTTCCTTCTATAACTAGGTTTCCATACCTATTATAAATACTACCCCTTGTACACGAATTCTACAACCTTTTACCTTAGTTTTAGCTCTAGTTTTCAGCACATTACATTCTAGTTTAGTTTTCCTTTGTTCGATCCGGATCGCTACTTCGTTCTTCAATTAATTCAAGTTTTTACTTAGTTCTTCATTCTTCGTTTAATCTCGTAAGTTCTTTATTGCTTTCTTTTATTTGCTTTAATTGCTTTCTCTCGTTTTAGATTCGTTTTCTTAATTGCTTCGTTTAATTTCCTTAGTTTAATTTCGTTCGTTCGGTTTTCAAGTTCTAGTTTAGATTCGTTTTTCTTGCTTTCAATTCTCTCGTTTTTCAAAGTTCTCATAGTTAGATTTATTTGTCTTTTAATTTCCAGATTTTATCAATCATGTCTAGATTTGTTTTCGTTTTCTTCATTGCTTCCTTTATTGCTTTCTTTTCTATTCTTGCCTAGGTAGTTTAATCGTTTGCTTTAGTTTAATTCTAAGATTTATTTCTTGCTTCCTAGATTAGTTATTTACTTGCTTTTATTTATTGCTTTGATTTATTTTCTTGCCTAGGATTTAAAACAAAAACTCCAAAAATTCTCTTTACTTGCTTTCTTAGTTTTAGGCTAGATTAGGATTTTTGCTACACAATTATTTGCCCTGCTAAGTTTTCCTTAGAGATTCGACATTGGGTTTTGCTTGCTAGTGCTACTATAGGATTTCGTTCTATTGCGAACACTTTTTAGTGAAACAATGCACCTGTGGATGAATCTTCCCCTATAGATGGCACTACTATACATTTTGAGTCACCAGAAACCATTACACCTGGTTCTGATCCTATTATTTCAGATTCTCACATTGATCATCCTGTGTTGAGAAGAAGTACAAGACATAGGGAACCACCTAAATGGATGCAAGATTACATAGGTTGTATCACTTCCACTCAAATCATAACTCCTCCCATTTCCATTACACCTCCTACTTTTCCATATGTCATTAGTCCATCTTTGTCTCAACCACATACAACTTTTCTTTTCAACTTATCCATGATCAGAGAACCATCTTCTTTTAAAGAAGCTATTCAATATCCTGAATGGATTGAAGCTATTAATCAAGAGCTATCTGCTCTCAACAAGAATGAGACATGGGAATTGACTGATATTCCTGTTGGTACCAAGCCAATAGGCTGCAAATGGATCTTCAAAGTGAAGCTACATGCAGATGGCTCTGTGGAAAAATACAAGGCTCGTTTAGTTGCCAAGGGATATACACAAGAACAAGGCATTGATGTAATGGCCCGCATTTTCGTTAGTATTAAAACTAACTAGTTATATTTAATTACGAGTAAATGCTCGTATTATGATACGTGATCGATTTAATGATATTCGATTTATTTAGTTAATTATGAATGTTATAGAAATAAATTAGAATTTATTTCGAACGAGAATAATTATCTAATTGATAAGCCATTGCAAAATTCGGGATTTTGGGATGAGCCGTTTCATGAAATTTGGGCCGAGCCCAATGGTATATTAGTGAAGGTTCAATTAATTAAACCCCCAACCATAAACCACCATCACCCCAACCACATCTCTTTAATTTCCCAATAGTCAAAAGAAATTTACTGTGATTGGAAAGAATGGCAGTAAAACCTTACTCCCTCTTTACTTCCCTTCACGTCATCTACTACCACATTCATCTCCTTCCCTACGAGAGTGAATAAGCAAATTCTCGGTAATCGAAGCTTGCGGAGAGGAAGATCGTCAACAAGGAGAGAAGAAGCATCGAGCTCCATTACCATTCATCCTTCCCGTCCGACTTCGTCGAAAACCCCCTTTCCATAGTAAGTTAATATCCTTGTATTCATCCTAAGAACTTCATCTCTTCGATCATGAAATTTTAGTATAAATCACCAAGCTTGATTCCATAAAAGTTAGGTGAAGCTTAAGTATGTATGTATGAAAATATTCATATGATAAAACGTAGCATGAATGTAGATATCCGGACTTCCTCGGAAATGAAATGAATAAAGGATAATAACACCCATATATGATAATTTCTTATTTATAAAATCTGGAAATTCTTATGTAATTTCACAAGAAAGATTACGTAAAAGAAAGAATAGAAAACCCATATATATATATATATATTCATATATATACTTTATTATGGAGAGAAACGAACCTCCGTCGAAGCCTCGACCTCGACGTTGAGATGAGCCGGAGTTGAGGTCAAAGTCTCCTTCTTTTTGTACATGAAAATAACCCACGTAAATCTAGAATAATCATCTATAATAACGAGAGCGTATTTTCTACCATTTATACTCAAGGGAGTGACTGGACCAAAGAGGTCGAGATAGAGAAGCTCAAGAATTCAATTTGAAGCTTGTGCCGTCACACTTGGAAAGGATGATCTTGTTTGCTTTCCAGCTTGACAGGCTTTGCAAATGTGATCACGATCGAAGATTTGATCTGGCAGGTCGTTCACCAGTTTGTTGGGTACGAGCTTGTTGATGGCCTTGAAGTTCAAATGACTCAGCCTCTTGTGCCATTACCAGCTTGTCTCGGAATCAGCCTTTGTGATCAGGCAGGTCTCTATCCCATCAGTCCATTGAACTATGTAGAGTCTATATATCCTGCAAAATTCCGGTAAGAAGTATTTCTCCTTCCTCATTTCTCACGAGACATTTGTTAGCAGTGAATTCCACTCGTTTTCCATTCGAGCAGAATTGCGACACAGAGAATAAATTATGATTAAGACCTTCAACATACGAGATGTTAGAAATAGTTGTTTTTCCAACTTTTAGATCGCCCTGGCCTCGTGTGTGACCCTTAGAATTTCCTCCAAAGGTTACAAGTGGCCCGTCTCGTTCTTGATAATTTGATAGTAGCGTTTTGTCACACGTCATGTGCTTGGAGCATCCACTATCAATGATCCATACAGCTCCACGAGCTGCTTGGCTCCTTCTTTGAGCCTTCCCAACCTGCAATTAATTAAACTTAGCAACCCATTTGAAATTGGGTGCTACATCGGTTGCGGCAACTGCCTTTGGGACCCAGATTTGTTTCGCTGGTTTGCTTCTATTCGAGGCTGAGGACGAGGCAGTGGCAATCTTGGGCTTGGGAGCCTTGGATTTCTTTGAGCGAGGGCGGCGATGTTGATTATAATGCTCTTCATGAGAACCAGGTTGATACTGCCAGTCTTGAAAGTCTGACTGTTGTGGATAGTGGCAGTAACATCCTTGTTGAGCAGGATAGAAGAACTGAGGGTGATACGGCCTTTGATAGTACTGGCCTTCGTAACTCCCTTGATAAACAGCCTGCATTTGATGAGTGGGGGCAGGTCGACGATGCTGGGCAGGTCGACTCACTTTCTTTTGAGGAACAGGCTGTTCCTTCTTGTGTTGCTTTAAAAGAATGGCTTGGGGCTGTTGAACAGGATTCTTCAGCTTGACCATTTTATCTGGCAAAGCTTGATGAGCTTTCAGGATATTCTTTGATTTTGACTGCGCCTTTACAAACTTGATCTCGCAATCTTTATCCTTGCTTTCCTTGGATTTTCCACTAAATCCAATACCAGAGTGATCACGCGGATTACGTTGCATGGATTGGACCTCTTCCAATTTCTTTCCGCTTTTCTTCAACTGACTCAAAGTGAGTTGAAGCTTTCCTTCTTTTTCCACGAGGAGTTCGTGTCAAATAACCAAGTCAGCCAACTTTGATGTAAGGCTGTGAATTTCGGCATCTTTGATTTTGAGGGACTCGTCCTTCTCGAGCTCCCTGGTATCGAACTCCTTAACTCGGAAAGTCAATTCTTCAATTTTTGACTTTAGGGCTTCGATCTCCCTTTCCTTTTCCTCATCATAGGGAGTGAATTTCTCTTCTAATGCTAGCTTGTATTTTTCATTCTTGTTCATCAGTTCAGCATTATCTTCAACGACCTCTTTGAGTGTATCCACAAGATCGGCATAATCATTGAGCTGTTTCTTGATTTCTTCCCAAGACACGGCCTCGGATAGTTCTTCACCTTCTTCTGCACATTCATCGTCAGAAAAAGAAAGTGAAATGGGTTGAGGATCTACCTTTGACGATCCCACGATCTGTTGGTGTTCTCCAACAAAACATTCTTCATCATCACTTTCACCGAAAGCGATGTAACCCTCGTCATCACTTGACGAGCTGTCTGAGAGGTGAGCTTCCTTTGTTTCTTCGGCAATCATGGCAGCTCGTTGATCCTTGAGCTTCTTATCGCGCTTTGCACGGAGCTCGTCTCTCTCGGCCTTTGTCAAATCGGGACAATCGGTCTTGTAGTGACCTGGCCTGCCACAACCAAAACAACCACCCTCGGGTGTGTTAGAAGAATTGAAGGTTGAGGGTTTACCTTCTCCCTTTTTGTCAGGGCGGTCGTGGTTGCGGTTTGAGAAATTTCGCTTGTTGTTACAGTAGAATTTCTTGTATTTGACAACTTTTCCTAGGAGCTTCTCATTTCTCCTAGCAGCTAGTGCATAATCAAGAGTCATCTTCTCGAACTTTTTGACGATGGATTCGTCAATCGAGCTTGGGGTAGCAACAGAGGCTGACTCGGCCTTGAAGGCTACCTCCTTGTCATTCTTTTCATCGGCCTTCTTGCTGGTGGAAGACTGTGCTGATCCGTGGATGCGGATCATCTCATATTCATTTCCGACAAGAATGTCGAAAAGATCTTCAGTGGTGAGGAAGTTGAAGTCGGAACGGGCTGGATGCATGGCGGTGTATACGTGCCAGTTTGCGGGTAGAGCACGCATCACTTTAAGATTTTTCTCGCGCTGCGTATATTTGTGAGGGTTGATTGCAGCGATCTCGAGAATTATTTCAGTGAAGCGAATCTTCATTGCTTCTATGGTTTCACCCGAAAACATCTTGAAGTCATTGAACTTGCTGCACGCCATGGACAGTTTGTTCTCCTTCATTTCTTCTGAACCCAGGCTGATGGACCGGAGGGTGTCCCACATCTCTTTGGCAGTCTCAAGATTTCGGATCTTGGCAAGATAGACGCCCTTTACAGTGCTAGAGATGAGTCCCTTTGCATAATCATCGAGACTGGCCTCCTTCCTTTCCTCGGTTGTGTAGTCGCGAGGATTTTTGAGGATCTTCTCGTATGTGGCCTCCCCGGGGGACGTTCCTTCAACGATGATCTTCGCTGCATAGATGGGAGAGGGGCCATTTTCGATGATCTCCCACATAAGGACGTGATGTGCCTTGAGACACATCTTGATTCTGAAGCTCCAGTCTTCATAGCCTTGTATGGAGAAACTTCACAAACCCTGAGAAGAGAAACCTCCATTGCAAATAATATGATATGTATGAATGAAAAGATTTTTCAAAAGGATCGGTTCAAAATGACCTAAAGTTTGATAAAAAAAACTTTTAGTATGCAAAGCAGCGGTCAAAAGAACCACTGCTCTGATACCACTTGTTGGTCCCGGAAAAGAGTAATTGGTGTATGGGGGGGGGGGATACACCAATACCAACCGTTTTTTACATTTTTGAAAATCAGGTCGATAAAGAGGTCGCCTTGTCAAGGTCGATCCTATCAGAGGCAGATTGATCTATCAAGCTCGTTTGAAAACAAGCTTGATTTATCAAACTGTTTATACGGAAACGGAGGTTGATTTAACTCTTTGAAAAATCTAAGGTCGATAGGCTAATGCAGGTTGTTTCGTGAGATGCAGGTTGATGCTTGTCAAAATGATAAAATAAGTAAGAGCGATAAGTAAAGAGAGGGAGAGAGAGAGAGAGACACCGCAATTTAGCGTGGTTCGGAGAAACCCTCCTACGTCCACGTCAGGTCGACTCGACCTGAGAATCCCTCTACCTTCGGATCCAACTTCTCTCTTATTTATACTGACTGAGTATCAGTTCTAAATACACTCTAACTTGAATATATCTAGACACGAGTTTTGGGTCGTGACCCTTACAACCTTTCGTACAGAAAATGTACAAACAACCTTTCACGTTTACAGAGCTTGACTAACTCTATAATGGTGAAGAACACAAAACTAACTTTCTAACTTCGAACGAGTCGGAGAAGAAGTTGTTTGAATCAACGACAAGCAGCAGTGAACGCTTCGTCGTTGTGGCTTTTTTCGGAGTCGAAAATCTCTCTTCGTCAAGTGTTTGGGAAACTAATGGAATTTCGAACACTTGAAAGGATATGAACTTTGAGAGAGATTTTGGCAGAGTATTTGCGTTGATAGCATGAGTTTCCCGTGCTTGAATCCGATAATGGCTTGAAGTATATATAGGCAGTTTTTTGAAAACTAGCCGTTGGAGTCAGGATGATGTGGCACTAGCCATTGGAGAGTGACTCACTTCTAGCTGTTGGGAAGATTCGTCCTTGCTGGCATACCACGTGGCAAGGATCAGGTCGTGTTGCTCCATGAAGGTGGATCAACAACCTTGATATGAAATCCAGCTTTCGAAATCTTCTAAGTCAAGGCAGGCTGGAAGCTTGATAAGGAAGGTCGATAGACAGCTAGATATACAAGCTCGATCCGAATGAGGCAGGTCGATAAACATCATTTCTCTTATAGAGTGGATCGAACTTGTATTTAAACTTTTAGAGGGCATCGACCTGCACTAACAGGTAGCAGGTCGATATATCGGCCTTGACCCTAAACAAGTGAATTTGCCTAAGTGTGGTTTCGAAAAACATCATCAAAATCAAACTGCAAGGGGTTCCCAACAAAATCGTCTATTATTATTCAAAAGACAAACTATCTCTAATTTATATTAATTCCTAAGTAAATTAATAAGTATATGAATTGTTATTATAGTGGTGGATCGTTCATCTCAAAATATAATTTTAGAAAACTTTTTTTTAGCAAAATAAATGTAATATTGTTCCGATTGTTTGAATGAATAAAAATGTTCCTCTACCCACCGTGAGCATTCTTAATATGTCAACGGGTGACGTGTCAATAATATAATTAATACATTCCATAAAAATAATCCCTACCTAAAAAACTAAAAACCTAAACCAAAAAAACTAAACTATAATAAAAAATTAGTTAAGGTGACAATGTCACGTTAGAGCGTTGAGCATTCTTAATGTGCCCACACTAAGTAGAGGAACATTTTCCTGAATAAGAGTTATATATAATTAATTTTACAATGATTAACTAAGTTAATATGAATTGGTAAATAATAATATTTTTAAACTTCAAAATTTTATTTCTATCTTTTTTTATCTAACCCAACTTGTATTTTTCCTTTCAAGAAGAAATAAAATGGAAGAAAACTAAAGTATATGAGTAGTATTTACTATTTATAGTATTTTATATTATAATCGTTCTTAGGAAACTAATTTATTTTTTTAGGAAATTTGACTAGAACTTTAGAAGTAAGTTGTCTTAGTATGTAATTCTGGTAATAATTATTACTAACATGAAGTCAAATTAAAATTATTTATTATACTATCAATTTTTACCAATTTATATTTTCTCTTTAAATCCATGTATAATTAATAATATAGAATTACAATATTGACCTTAATTTAAGCTTTATTATAAAGACAAAATAGGTAAATTAAAATTTGTCACACGACACACTTTTATAATAAGTATAGATATGTGTAAATTTTTATATATGGGTTTAAATGATCATTTGATGCTTTGGTCTCAAAGGTATATATAGTACTCCGTCATCCTCCAAGTTCTTTCCAATGTTTGACCGATACGGATTTTAAGAATGATATAATTGTTTTCTACTACTCCATCCACGGAAAGGATCATTTGTCCCAATTTTTGTGTACCAAATAATTATTTTTATTATTTTAATAATATTTTTATAAAAATAAAACTAGAAATATCATAACAAAATTAAATAAATTTTATGATAAAAAATTAGAATTTTAAAAAATTATACACCCTAATTTTAAATTGATAAACCCTATTTTACCCAATAAAATTCAAATTAAATGCTAAAAATAATAATTATATACCATAAAATTGACGAGTGAACCCTAGAAAATATTATAAAATTATATAGAATCATAGTATGTCGAAATTTTGAACGAAAATGTATAAAATTAATAAAAATTGATATCCGGTACACGATTGGTACATAGAAATGAAGATGTATGATCTCATCTGCTCCATCTGTCTCACTCTAATCGACTCTATTTCCTTATTGTGATGCCCCGTATAATTGTCCACTTACCCAAATAGAAACTTTATACTTTCACAACTACAATATAATATAAATCTCTTATCTCTTACTGCATTGATTATTGTGTCGTATCTGTATTGGACATTCAGCATGAGACGAAGGAAGTACTACTTATTGAAAGAATGAAAATTGAGTCCCACCACTTTAGTGAAGTTTAATTGT
Source organism: Thymus mandschuricus (assembly GCA_029379335.1). NCBI lineage: Eukaryota > Viridiplantae > Streptophyta > Magnoliopsida > Lamiales > Lamiaceae > Thymus > Thymus mandschuricus. Next base: position 18,195,713 of record CM057082.1, on the reverse strand, counting down.
GTCTCATAACTTTATTACCAAAAATTGATACTCATTTATTTTATTGATATAGGTAGAGGTGTTCAAAAGAACCGGAACCGGCGGTTAAAACCGTAACCGTAACCGGAACCGGCGGTTTTTTAACCGGAACCGGAACCGGCGGTTCGGAACCGGAAAAGGAACCGGTGGAACCGTCGGTTCGGTTAAGGTTCCTAAGGCTTGGAACCGTAACCGGCGGTTCGGTTCAGGTTCCGGTTCCAAACCGGCGGTTCCAAATTTTGGAACCGTCCAATTTATATAAATTCTATTATTTTTATTTTTTTCTTAAATTTATAAACAAATATAACATTATTTGTTAAACTTCATAAATAATAACTAAATATACATATAATTTGGACTTTTTTCAATTATATAAGTGTTACTCTCAAACACTCATTTGTTATTTCTTCATTGTGAGATATGTTTATTGTTTTTATAAGAGTATTACACTTTTCAAGCTTCTTATTTATTTGATATGTGATATCTAACACATCCCAAACTATGAGAAGAGTTGCATGAGGAACACCTATAAAATTGAAAGAATGTTCAAATCCTTATGAAATAAAAAAGTTTAAAATTAAAATAATAATAATAATAATAATTGTCAGGTTTTTTCCGGTTAGAACCGGAACCGTAACCGGAACCGGCGGTTCCGGAACCGGAACCGTGTGTTTACGGTTCGGTTTCGGTTCCTCCCTCGATGGAACCGGAACCGTGAGCACCTCTAGATATAGGGATAAGTTCTATTTTTCGTCCGACACACTGATATATGGATAAATTCTATTTTTGTTTGTGCAACTGACCTGGAGATATATATTATCTAAAATTGTATTCCCTCCGTCTCACTTCACTTTTCTTTTCTAATTGGGATGTCCCACTTCCATTGTCCAATTTCCTTAAATGAAAAAAAATTAACTCTTGTTTTTTAATGTGGACCTTTTACTTTTCACTTTTAATACTGCGCATAAAATCTCGTGCCAAAATGAAACAAGTCAATTCATCTGGGATGGAGGGAGTAAAATTTTAACCCATTAAAATCCATTCACACTACTTTATCCATTATCATCACTCTTGTCTAGCTAATTCCCGTATCGAAAAAATGTTATCCCTACATCAATGGGATGAAGGGATTGTAAGCTTCTCATTCATAAATTTCCGGATAATTTACCATGATTTTCGTGAATGCATATGAACAAATCGGAGTTTATGAGCTACACTTGAGAAAAACAGAAAGCTCAAATCCAATATATGACGAGTGAGATATAATATATTACAATGTAGTGTTGATGAAGAAACTTCATTAATTAATAAATTGTTGCCCTACATCTGATAATTAACGTGCCTTAATCTTGTTTAAATGTAATTCAACAAGTGGACTAAGTATCAATGTAGACAAATGAATGGGCCCTCAAGCGCTAGGGCTTGGCTTGGGCCTCAATCAGTGGCGACGCGAGAGAGGGGCAATGGGGGTACAGCTGTACCCCCAAAAAAAAAAAAATTATTACTAGTATTTCTCCCGTCCCACCGAATAGCGTTCGTTTTTATATTTTATGTTACACATTTATTTAAGAAATGCCCACTATTCAGTAGTACGAAGGAAGTATATATTATTTTTGCTCATGTAAGTTGATATTGATTCTTTCGGTTGCTACTGCAAGTGTCAAGAGAGAGTTTTTCGAAATGACCTGATGATAGATAATTTTTTTCGTACCCCCGAATTATAATTTCTGGAGTCGCCACTGGCCTCAATTACCTTTTTGTTGGACCAAGAAAGTGAGGTGCAAATGGGCCGATTTGAGAGCCCATAAGAGGTTAGCCTAGAGCTTCCACCTCATGACTTTTCCTCACATTTTTTTCTTCTTTTTTCCCATCGAATAAGCAACATATCATCTAGCTAGCATGGCGTTCCCTATTTATATAAACTTAAGTATAAATATGAATAAGAACTTAAAAAATACGTTCGATTAGTGTTCGATGAAATGCTTCATGATTAATTTTGGGTGATATTAATGTACCCGAAAACAGAAAAGGAAAAAAGAAAATTAAGAGATATAAATTGCACTTATCAATTCTTCCCCGACGTAGCACCAAACATGTAACGATTAACGAAAGCAGATGCATGCAACACTATCCTGATAAAAAAATAGGAAAAAAACAACAGCATTACAACTACTTTCCTTGGCAAAATAAGAACTTTGCAGCATATATGCACGTAGTTTCTTCATTCTTTGATCGATATCACATCCGGTCCTTGAGCACGTGTTTTCTCAAACCAGGAATGTGCGTTTCTTGTAAATATTTTCTCCAATTTATTTCTTTCGCATCGATTGAAAAGCTCTTCTTCTCCTCCTTCGACATCTCAGACAATAACTTCTGCGTGTTGCCGGCATGGAACCTAAAATTCGCAATCAATTTTGAGTTCAAAATCAAGTGCAAAATTCATGACATATGACCTAGCTAGTTACGATTTATTTTTATTTTTTTGTTAAATCAAATATACTAGTTAAAGTAATATATATCTACTATATAATAATGTATTTCATTCAAAATTCAGAAATTTTACGTGTTGCATGCATGCATGTCTGTAATCATACGTACCTTGCTTTGAAGAATCCAATAAATTCATACATCTTGCACAACTGCTCAGCGTATGCAACTCTTGCTCTACATAGCTTTTGTACTTTGATCTGATTTTTCTGCGCCCCACTAACATCATTCTTAATCCCAGCACGTCGGAATATTTCCTCTCTCGTATAGCTCGATAAATCATTGAAATTGTCGAAATATTCGATTTTTTTAATATCGTCGTAGTATTTGAGGCGTGCGAAACTTTCCGACTCAATCAAGGGCTCTGAGCTGAAGTATTCATGAATATACTCGAAAAACTCCGAGTAACGCAAAGGGTTGACAACATCGGAAGCCAGTTGGTAAACGTTGAGCTCCGATTTACCCGTACATCCATGCTTAGCAATCGCTGCAATTGTTGTGTTGACGACCATGTCTAATGGAATCTGATCATAAATACATATTTTTATACGTTAGACGCATAATATGATAATATTATACAGTTTATACTACTATACTCCCCCATGCAATTATGTCAAGTAAAGAGTGATATTTTTGTCATTTTTGGTTGGTACACGAGAACTATTTATCAAGTAACATGTAAACCGATTCTTCATTATAACATAACACGTAAACTCTTACGAGCCCTTTCTCCGCTTGAAAAAAATAAAATAAAAATCCACGAGAGAATATTAACTCTCGTGGTGAACGTATATTAAGATTTTTGTACTTACAATATCCATGTGAGCATCTGGATTGCCTAGAAAGGCAGGAAGCTGTCCTTTCCCATAAGAAATGATGACGGGATCGAACATTCGGTTTCCTTGTATCCAACCAGGGTAAGGTTCTTTGAAGCAGCTTTCAATAACAGAAGGTCGAATGATAAGTACTGGCACATCTCCTCTCGTTTCATGGACAACCATTTCAGCCATTGCTTTTGTCAAGTGATAAGTATTGTACCACCCATACGATTTAGCTCTGTTTATAATTGATATATACATACCATAAATGGATTAGTAATATATATCATCAAATTAAATACTCCTACTACTATTGTTTTTAAAAAACATACCACACAAAAATTAATTACTACTCCCTCCGTCCCACTCGGATAGAGACCTTTTTTTCGGCGCGGGAATTAAGACAAAAGTGATGATAGTGTGTTAAAGTGAAAGTTAGTGGGTTAAAGTGATGTGTCTGAATTTTATTGGCTTAAAATTTTCTATTTCGGGAAAGGTCCCTATATCAGTGGAACGTCCCGAAAAGGAAAATGTATCTTTATCAGTGGGACATAGGGAGTATGTTTTAATTTTTCTTTGGTGTTTGATTATTGCTTTTGTATCCCGGTAAGGGATTTAACTTATGTATATTGTACTCCTTCCGTTCACGGTTAATATGCTGACCTGTTAACTTTTTAGGTCATTTTGAGGTGTTGAAATGATGAATTTTAAAATAAAATTTTGGAATATATATGGTTTTTTTTTAAAGGATGCTTTAACACTTATTCATCAGGGTTCATAATCCTATTAGGGTTTCCATTTACTTTTAGCTTTTAACTTTGTTTTTATATTTCTTGAAATTTTGTTATTAGTTACTACTATTAGGGTTTTGATAAATCTATCTAAAGCCAGTGCGTTATTTTAAAAAAAAAAAAAAAATCCAACTTTTACTTATAAATGCTGAGTATAATTTACCAGATACCACATCATATTGTCTTCATAATTTTAATTTTTTTAGATTATGAAATTAGTAGGACATATAGAGGAAAACTGTTTCATAAAATGATATGTACAGGGTCATACTCCTCTGTCCCATTTATGTTATCTCTCTATTATTGTAATAGACTCTATTGAATAATGTGAGACGACGTAAATAGGATGGACGGAGTATATATAGTATTACGAAAGAAAATGATCTCACCTCTCCATCCCAAGTCCTTTCATATCTTTGGTCATATCATAGTTTGAAGTAGCCTTGCTGCATGATTTCAATGCCAAGTTTATCTCATCACTAACGTCAAGCCTTGGATATGAAGATGATGAACAAATTCCTCCTTCATCATTTCTTCCATTCTCCCCCATTATTAGTGGCTTCTCTAATATTATCCCTTCTTTCTCTCCATTCACATACACTACACACATAAACATATCATGCACCGGATGAACATACATACATACCACCATAAGGAAAAGAAAAGGTCGAATAAGAAGCAAGAAATTTGACGGTCAGAGTATTTTTCGTACCTGTCGAAATGTGGACAAGCAGTTCAAGGTTCTTGCAAGTCTTGGCAAATCTCATTAGTCTTTGAGGGCCATTCACATTAGCGTCAAGCAAAACATCGTACCTGAAATACATAGTATTTAAGAAATTGATGTATTGAAAATTAAGAAAGTAAAAAAAAAAAAAAAAAAAAAAAAACCTTATCAACCTTTCATTTAAGGTAGTAATGGCTGCAGACTCAATGATAACGTTGACATCTTCCATAATAGCACGAGCTGATTCAAAGTCCATGCCTAAGTTTGGCTCACAAATATTACCAACAACCGGTATGAGCTTCTCCTTCATAAATTTCTGGTAATCTTTTCCATGGTTTTCTTGAATGCGTCCGAACAAATTGGAGTTTATGAGCTATAATGTAAAACAGAAGGGTGTTTCTATGTTAGTAAACTTGATCTAATGAGAAAAATATTTTTATTTTTTCTTAAACTGAAAATTTTTATATATATATAGTTTCACATGATTAGAACTATGAAGGAAAAATAAATAAATAAAATTCACTGAGTTACATACTTCTTTCTGCAATCTATGAATTGCTGCTTCTTGCTCATCTGCTTTTACTAGTACATAAACTTTGCCAACCGGCGTAGACCGAAGCATCTTCTCCACAAGAACTGCAAAATTCGATACTTAATTAATTTCACATATAATAGAAATTTCAGTGTCATAGGACTAGCATGAATAGGATTGGATTTCAACTGTTTGTTTTTTCCTCATATTTTAATGTAGGTACAGAAACTTCAGAGAGAGAGAGAGAGAGAGAATAACTCATATACATAAACATAATAAACAAACCTTTTCCTAGAAGACCAGTTGCACCAGTGAGGAAAATATTCTTTCCCTGGAAAAAATTGATTATTCCGATTCCGTCGTCGCCAGAATCCACCACTACCGATGGTATCTCCATCTCTTTATGAATGGTTTCAGTAACACCATTGATAACTGCAGCTGCTTTTACTTTACTATTTTGGGAAATCTTTTCTCTACTCACCACCCTAACTTTGTTATTTGCATCATTGGATAACAAAGAAATCTTGGATTTGTCACAAGACAAACTCTTAATTTCCCTAATTGCTGGACAGAAGAAAGAGCTGGTTTTTAGCAACATGACTTACTTTACTTAATTGGTAAGAGAGAGAGAGAGAGAGAGAGAGAGAGAGAGAGAGAGAGAGAGATGTTTTCTGATCAAGGAAATGTACACGTTATTTATAGGCGTGAAATTGCATTGGGATCTTTCATCACACTTGCGCACCAACATAGGTTTTATCGGTTTGTGGTTTCATTTCTCTTCAATATGTCTATTTCGTTTTATTTTTGTAAATTTATGACTAAACTACCACATTCAATTATGGTTTATAGTAATTTCTCATTTAATTAATTCTGTAAATCTATGGTCAGGGTGTACAAATATACTTTTATTTTTTAATTTATCAGCTACCTGACTACCATATTTAATTAGGGTTTGGCACTTATACCTTTTGAAAAAACAGATATTCTACTTTTATGCAATACTTTTATATTCTACTTTATGCCATTTGTTTTGAAACACATCAAGGGGAAATGAAAAATCATTATTGATTTTCTTAAAGTAAAAAGGGGGAAAAAAAATCCACCATAATTAATTGTCTTAACTCGAGCAAATTATTACACAAGTTGTACTAAATTACAACTGACATTATTAGTTATACTCATCTTTTATAAACTACTATGGGCGGAGTGAGGGGTAGAAAATTGTTAACTTTTTTATTTTTTTAAACCTATAATATACTCCTCCGTCTACCAAGAGTACATTGATGAGCTCTTGGCTGCAGTTCTAATAAAAAAATTAGGTAGAAAGTTAATTTTTTTTCCGAAGCTTTAACAACAACATTTTAAAAATCGTGCTACGGAAGACTCGAACTCGGGGCCTTTGGCCCTAAAACTTAATCTCCTACCATTAAGTCAATACATGCACACAACGTGGTAACTAGAGAAAAGGGTAAATTATAAGGTTGTGTTCTCTTTGATGCGAAAGAAAATGAGAGAAAAGAGAAAATTACACTATAAATTCCACTTTTTTCGTCACCTTTTCTCACCTTTTATCAATGAGGGGCAATTTTACTCCTTAAATTGGAGAAAATATTTACAACACCAAATTGAAGAGATAATATTTTCTCTCCATTGTAGTGCAAATTAAGTGAAAAAATAGAAAATGTGAGAAATAAGGAAGATTTAAAGGGGTGATTTTCTCTTTCCTCTTATTTTTTTCGCATAAAAGAGAACGCAACCTAAAATGTTAGTTTTTTTGGTAAATAATGAGAAAAGAGGGGCATATAGTATAAAGAGAGATCTGTATGGTTACGGGATAAAATGGAAAATCACCCTCTTTGTGAATAGTCGATAAAAATAAGAAAAACACTACAATCTTTGTGGACGGAGGGAGGAGTGTTTCTCTCTCTCAAAAAAAATCATTATTATAGTTGTAATAAAAATCCGATTTAAACACTCTCCAAGCTATATTTTTGTGTTTGTTACTAATTATTATAACCATTGATTCAGTTATTTATGAAGAAATAATAATAATAATAATAATTTCATCTCGCATAAAAGCTCAAACTTATGGATGCTTGTAGAATTTGTTCACTTATAAAATTCCAATAGATAAATAATGTTCCATTTTATTGCTCGATATTTTAACTTATGCGTGTACGCTTCTTAAAATTGCATAATTGTAACACGAATTGTCCAATACCCTGTCAACTGTAACTGTTATTGACGTTTTATTCCTTATAATTATTCTTAATTTTTGAGAATGGTAGTTAGAGAATAATTAGTGAGAGAGGACAAAGTTGAGTTACAATAATTGTACAAATTAATTAATTTTATGTTTACACTTGTGAGTGGTTGTGGAGTTGAATATATTAAAAATCGCCTGAGATTCTTCAGCTATTGTCGTCGAGTGAATGAACTTAAAAATCAGATGATTGGAGTTATTAATTAATTCTTATGTTCACATTTATTTTAATATTATGTTTTAATTAATTCATCCAGTGGGACGAAATTATAACATCTTTAATATTGTTGAAATATATCAAAGTTTAAATCATTATAATTATATATAATGATCTACGCGCGTATAAGGTGTTTCGTATACTCCTTGCCATTTGTTACTATATACTTCCTCGCCCCCAACCTTCTGTTGAACGTTTTCATCTAAGGAAGTAGACTCCATATTACACTTTATCACTTTTAACACTTAGGTTGCGTTCTCTTTAATGCGAAAGAAAATAAGAAAAAAGAAAAAATTACACTATAAATTCCTTCGTTCCAACTTATTTTTATATAACTTGACTTTTTCATTGTATAACTTCATATAATTTTTTTCATATTTCAATTATAAACACTTCCATTTGATTGTAGAAAATTATAAATTCCAAATATATATATATATATATATATATATATATATATATATATATTTTTAATTTTCTGATTTTAATTTATTTTGAGCTTATAAGCTCTTTTATCCAAACACTTTGAAATATTATAAGCTCTTAAATCTAAGAGCTTATAAGCTCTTGAAACATCTTATAAGCACTTAGAGTTTATAAGATCTTCAAAATAAGCTTTACTAAACACCCCCTTAATACTCCCTCCGTCCCATTCATCTAGGAATATATTCTATTTTCGTCTGTCCCACTGATACAGAGATATTACCTTAAATGACAAAATTTAACACACTAAAATCTATTCACACTACTTTATTCGCGACTATTGCTCACGTCATTACTTCCGTGTCGGAACAAATTTATTCTTGTATAAATGAGACGGAGGGAGTACACTTTAATTATTACTTTTAACTTTTTAACACGTCATCATATTACATTAAACACTTCGTCTAAAAAAAGAAGTTCAAGAGATGGAGGATGGAGTGTGTATAATAGCACAAAATTTAAAACAGGCGCTATACTAAACTTTTGCCGAGCTCGACTATTTTATGTAACATGGCTAATATCTAGATAATACCAAGCAAATTTTTTTATGGATAAGGAGGTATCATTATATATAAATATCGATTGATACACATATATTACATTTAAACTACTGCGACTTCCGTCCTTTGTTATTAGTCCCATTTAATTTGGGAACTAAAGTATATGTGATCAAAATAAATTTTAAGGGGAGAGGGAGAGTTAATTGTAGCTAAACATTTTTTATCATTTTAGAAAACGAGACTAATAAACAAAACAAATGGAAATGACAACGTGACAAACGAAATAAAACAAAAATAATATATAACAACTACCAATCTAACAACATAAAAGATGGAAACAAAATTCTATTATTAGCAGGTAATCATCAAAAGGAAACAACCAATTTGCTTTAAGAAAACTTAGTAGAACAACTAGTCATATAGTATTAGTAATTAATACAAAAAATTTCAAAGTTGTACTAAATTCGTATTAGATCTCATGTTACAATATTCGGCCAAATTTGTCCTATATCGCTACTTACCACGTTATAGTATATGCTTATGTTACGTAACACTCCCACTTGAGACTATATAAATATTAGTATATGAATTAATGGAGGTATCCAATTAATTAACATGGCCACACCCAACTTGTATTGTAATCTAATTAATTAGGGTAATTGATTGTTACATCAAATTATTATGTCCCCTAATTTAGAATGTACACTATCCATTATTTTTTTACATATGTTAGCAAAAAGTCCAAAACCAATGACCAATTCAAGCTTAAAACAAGGTTCTTGTTCACTGATATTTTTACTACCGCAAGTGTACGGTTGTAATTATAGATAGGGAACAAAGGTCGTATTCCACGAGGACTGATTAACCTAATAAGTACTAATCGAATTTCCTATCCTCTATTTAGACGAATAAATCGTTGGATTTTGGTTTCTAAGCTAATTAAAAGCGAAGTAATAAACATAAACGACAAGGTACAAGAGAATCAAATGTGAGAAGGATTATTCTAGAGCTTCGGTTTCGATGAACAAACGAATTCAATTAAATCAAAATCAATCAATCACATAGAGGACTCGACTATTACTAGAACAACCACACAATATGTCACGCCCGACTCCTGAGAGCCGTGACATGGCAGGGGGTTGGATTAAGGAAGCGGGGAAGAAAAGGGGGGTGACTTTAACTCATGAATATAATAATAATTTCTCAAAAATAAAATAAAGTTATAGAGTAAATGGTGGGGTAAACCAGCGTCAAGTCTCCAAGAGGAGTCGAGTAGCTACTACGACAATTGGAAATACCAAGAGTGAGTAGGAAATTCGAGCTTCCAAGTGGGACCATTGCACGGCACTCTCCACCCAACATAATATTTAAAAGACGGGGTAACCGGCTTACAGTAAACTAGAGGAGTCGACACACTGCAGAAAATGGAATTACCATAATCGAGTGGAAGTTCGAGCATCCAAAAGGAACTGATACACGGCACTCTCCGTCTAACAGTAAGTAAAGCAAGATGACGTAGTGCAAGACGAAAAGATAGATTATATAACTAGAGGGTTGGAAGAACACACCCTCGACATTGTACATTATTACAAAACTACTAATTTCTTAATCAGAGTTTTAGGCTAAATAACATAGTGGGACTTATGTAATACTGCAACAACCCCTTCCTCAGCCGTGCTGCTCATCATCTGCTTCCAAACCTGAAAACATGAAAGAGTTTTAGGTTGAGTACTTGATGTACTCAGTGGTCGTACCCCTTTGGCAAGCATTTTGAAAACTAGCAGTTTATCCAAACATAGTATATCAGGAGGCTTGCAGAAAATAACTCCTGAAAATACAAATATCATTTTGGGGTGTGTGGTGTTCATCTTGGACTCAACCGCAGGCTACATTATCACCTTTGGTACTAGACCGGGTTCAGGGTCGTAACCCTAAATAATCCCAGTACTTGCATTAAACCCGAGTCGAAACTCAAGGAGTTGCCATGGGTTAACATACGATGCACCGTATGTAACCGGGGGTGTACACAATTCCAATTAGTATATCTGATACAAACAAGGAATCTCGATCGATCCATGGAGTCATTTCATAGAACATTCACACAAAACATTTTTATGAATAACTGCATTTTTAATTAACGTAAAATAAACGTAGCATTAAAAACAATGCCTTTGTAAATATTTTACCCACCTGTAATCTAAAATACTAAAATGTTTCGTAGCCTTGTTCTTGCTCGTTCCGACCTTCTTATGAAACTTTTTATAGTATCTACCTACGCCTAATATCTTTTCTTAAAAATTGATGCTAAGGAAACAAGTTTTTATAGGTAATCAAACTACTATAGGTATGCTTAGTCAGCATACTAGCTTAGGTTAGTCATGATCTATAGGTACACTACTCACTAACCTAAGATAACCGTAGGAAGCCACGTATATGGCAATAATAGTAATATACATGCACGTAATATACTTAACTATATTATTGATGCATGCAAATTAATTGCATACAAATGTTTCATTTACTTATTTTATTATTGAGCATCTAACTAAAAATATAATAAAATATAGAATAAATATTCATACTAATGCATTCGTATGTATATATTGTACACCTAAGATTATTTATAAAATATTTATACCCATATATTAAAAGTTAGAATTGTATGCTATCTTAAAGTATTATTTAAAGGACTTTTAAAATTATAGAATTATTCTATCTTAAATTTATTTAACTAGATTTTATAAGGAAATTTTGGGATATTACACAATAAGCTTAAACCTACTTTCGTAGCGCCTAAACCGTAGATTTCATGCAAGAATCGTTGTGTCCAACTGATAACTAACACATGAAACTCCTAAAGGTTCAAAAGGTTATAAGCTCTCACACAATTCTCAAGATCTCTCGACTTTATTGAAGTGTGTGTCCTATGTTCCCTATTCGAGCGTTAATTCTCATCTTTCGCATATTGAATCAACACAATAAATCATGCTCACTTGGTATCAAATCAAACAAGCAAACAATTCACACAAGAACACAAGAAGTAATAGAAGGTCGTGATCGGTAGATAAGACTATAACGAATCCGAGGTGCTCATGTACTCCCTAACTCTAGAATAATAGAGAATTTAGCCAAACATAATGAAGACAATTATCTCAAGATTCGAAGGAAACATAATCGTAAACAAACGAAAACCGTAGGGAGAACTAGGGCTCCGAATATCGCCGACTTGAATCTCCCGATCTTCTTCTCCCAAGGTTGATACTAGTGTAGCTCTTGACTCCGAAACTATCCGATATCCCCTCCAACGTAGCTTTTTAATTCTAAGATATGAGATATATCCTCCCTCGTTATTCTCCGGCCTCCTCTTCTTATCCCTTCTCCTTTTCGATCGAAACGTTACGAGCCCCCCCCAAAACAAATCCTAACGACTGCACTTTATACGCTATTTCCATACACGAAGACGCGGTGGGGAGCAAGGAAGCGCGGCAGCGTGGCTGGGCGCGTGGAGGAGGCGCGGAGATCCCCCTACTGGGCGCGGACCTGTGGCGGAGAAGACGCGGCGGCGTCATTAATGGAAAAGGCGGAGACGCGGCTGAATGGGTAGGGGCGCGGCTGTGCATGCATGCAGCGTGAGAAATTGTTGGCCAACTTTGACTTTTGGGCTGTTGGGCCATGTTTTGGGCCCAAAAAGTGAGTTCAAGGCCCATGGCCCACAATCCGTTATTTAATTTCCCTTTTTCTCCGATTTTCCCTACAAAACTCAACATAACTACGATCAAGTGTAATATCCTCGAATATAAGAAATGTAGATAAAATGTATCAAACTCGATCATGATAACGACACTAAAGCGCAGTTATAAACTCTCAAAACACGTAGAAAATCCTTGTTTATCAGTTCTATCCATTGACATTTGAATGGAATAATTTAACATTCTCTAACAAGATTGTTGAGCTCGACAAACGACGTGACCTCTTTCAAACAACATATATATGAAGAAGAATTAAAGTCTTTCCTTTTACCATTAGATTTCGAAAATGTCGTCATTCGACACTGTATATTGAATGTTATGTACAATAATTCGACAACTCCTTGCATTCTCATATGCAGAATCCATGTATACAGTTGGCATATATGTGTCTATGTCTATATCGAGATAGAGGTCGTTTAAATTGAAAAGTGAGGGTTAGAGTAAAAAGTTTCAACTCTTTTAACCCAAAACTATATATAGTATAAGAAATTGTATTTAGCTTATTGGGCATTTTTGAAGAGTTTGTGAGATGCAATATCTCGAGAAAACTTATAAGATGATAATTATAAATGCCAAAAATTATTTTAAAAAAATCGATTAAAATGGTTAGTTATCATATTTAATTATTGAATTATTAGCATTCTACTTATAAGATTTCAACTAATAAAAATAAAATTTTAGTTTGCAAAATATAAAATGATTCAACCTATCTTGAGTTGCAATTTGTACATAATAATTCCGCTCAAAATCAATTAATGCAGATAGTTTTTGAAGCAATTGCTAATTTTTAATTTTTAATTAATATTAAAAAAATTATGTAAAATGATTTTGGAGAAAATTTTAAAAGACCGAATTTTCTTTAGTATATACGATAGACTTGAAGCTGGTTTAGGCTAATTTTCTTTTGGCTAATTTTCTTTAGTATATACAACGGTAGTACTTGGTGCGCACCTTTTTACTTCCTCCATCCCACTAAATTATTTCACCTTTTCTTTTTCGTCTAGTTTTATTTATCAGTTCACTTTTCCAAAAAGGAAGTAAATTGACATTTGAAATACCTTTTAATACTCCTTTATCTTTGTTTCCCTTGATTTTTGTGTTATACCCTAGACGAACTAATTAAGTGGAACATATGAAATATATCGTCAAACAATCCCAAACAGACTATCAAGCCGAGAATGTTAAAAGTTCGTAGACGGAGGAAGTAGTTAAATTAAGGCCAATTGGCTTATCTTGCTGGGCATGTGAGTAGTGGGAAAAAAAGAAGCAATTTTTGCCCTCTTGCCTTTTTTTCATCTTCTTTCATTAAATTTATAATTTAGTTCTTGTTGAGTTGGAAATTATTTTTGGCATACGAAGTCATTAATTTTCTAACAACTAGAGGTTTCAACTTGATTCCATGCATGCATGTAGTGATTTAGTCAAGGACAATAAATTATTAACTACTTGTGCATTAATTAATTTGCTGGCCTTAGTAACGTTTGAAACTAGATATTGTGTTCGAGTCATTTAGAGAGTGACATTTAAATTTTATTTGTCAGTTATTTTTTAAAAAAATTATGAATCCGATTTTTGTAAAAAATATTATTCCCTCGGTCTCTATGATTTTGAAGCGTTTCTTTTGGACATGAAATTAATTAAGGACGTGTTCTAGTAATTTAAGTGTACCAGTGATATGATATAAGTATGGTACACAATAAGCAAAAAAAGTGCTACTTTAAGCATCAAAATCTACAGTATATAAAGAGACATGATTGCGTATAAATATAAGCATGATATTGTATTACTTTAAATATTTTTCGTATATTCGTTCACTATAACTTACTTTTATATTTATATATAAACCTTTTACTATTGTCTATTAATTACAAAGTGGGCTATATATATAGTAATACGAATAACTGAAATTCATTTGCCATGCACGTATAAAACAAATTAACAAGCAGAAATCATCAAGAACTCCATAAAACAATCAAGCAAATATTATCAAGAAGTCCATAAAACGATATCTTGCTCTATTAATGAAATTTCGGTCGTTGTTCTAAAAGTTAACTTCGTTTGACCGACTACAGTTTAACAACTGAAAAAATCTAACTACCAAAAATAGTCCGGGTTAGTTTGAAAGTTGACTTCTTTTACTGACTACGGTTTAACTATATAATTTTGGTAAGTTGATTTCTGTAGTTAAAATTTAACGATTGAAATTTGATCTTTTTATTAGTAACACATGTTTCTACTACAAACATTTTGTGTCGTCATTTCAATTGTTGACATATTTAACTACGATATAAATGTATTTAATCGTCGTTAAAACGTGTGTTTAATTAATGTTGAAATACCTACTTCAGGCAAACTTAATGTGCATAAGATTGATGTTTCACTAAAAAGTGTTCGCAATAGAACAAAATCTATCCTAGCACTTAGTAAGTAAAAACCCAATGTCGAATCTCGAGGAAAACTTTGCAGGGCAAATAATCGTGTAGCAAAACAACCTAATCTAGCCTAAATCTAAGAAAGCAAGTAAAAAGAATTTGGTTTGGTTTTGTTTAAATCCTAGGCAAGAAAATAAATAAGCAATAAATAAAAGCAAGTAAATAAATCTAATCTAGAAAGCAAAGAAATCGAACTAATTAATCTAAAGAATTAAACTAGATGAAAACAAATAAACTACCTAGGCAAGAATCGAAAGGAAAGCAATAAAGAAAGCAACGAAAGAAAAGAAAACGAATCTAGACATGAATTAAACTTAATCTGAAAATCTAAGCAAATAAATCTAACTACGAAAACTTGAAAGCGAAGGAATTTAAAACTAAGAAAAACGAATCTAAACTAAGAACTAACGAAATTAAACGAACGAAATTAAACTAAGCAATTAAGAACTAAATCTAAGGAACTAGGAAGCAATTAAATCAAATAAAAGAAAGCAATAAAGAACTTACAAGATTAAACGAAGAACGAAGAACTAAGTAAAAACTTGAATTAATTGAAGAACGAAGTAGCGATCCGGATCGAACAAAAGAAAACTAAACTAAAGTATTTGAATGCTAAACTAGAGCTAAAACTAAGGTAAAAGGGTGTAGAATTCGTGTACAAGGGGTAGTATTTATAATAGGTATGAAAACCTAGTTATAGAAGGAAAGGAAAGCTGGCCGCCAGAGTTGGACGGCGTCCAACTCAAGTTGGACGGCGTCCAGAACTTGGTTCTGTTCACTTCGCGCATCTTTCTTGTTTCGGCCGTATCTTCCTCGTCCGAACTCCAAATTGACCTCCGTTTTCGCCTACGTGCTCCTATCGAACCCCTCTTCGATATAATGCTTCTTTCTTCTTGTTTTCTTCTCGTTTCCACCCTTTTCATCCTACAATACCAAAGACTCCAAAACAACCAAATCATAGCCACAAACAACGAAAACACACGAAAACTAAGGGAAAACGGACACGAAAAGACAACGAAAAACCTAACATCTAGACACCAATCAATTGATTTGATCCAATGCTATATTATAAAAAAAATATACATATATATATTCTCAAAAAGCAAAACTTATAAAAACTATTAAAGTAACTAAACCTTAAATCGAAAAATTTTCGAACCCCTAACAAAGTCAACGGTGGATGTGGAGCGTTTATGGAAAACCAAGTCAAAGGAAACCGTTTCATTTATATTAGTAACATGGATTTCTACCTAACATGTACATGTCTACTAAACTTAAGTTAATGATCACTACTATAAATATACGAGACCTAAATTCAAATTAATCATTCAATAACAATGGCAGTTCTATCTCCCTCTCCCGCCTTCAACGATCTCAACATCACATTCCATGAGAGTTCCTTGGTTTTCCCATCGCAAGAGACCGAGAAAAGATCGGTTTTCTTGTCGAACATCGACCAAATTCTCAACTACAACATTCCGACAGCCTATTTCTTCAAGCCAAATCCAGATTTCCCATTTGAAAATGTAGCCAAGAGGTTGAAAATGGCCCTCGAGAGAGTGCTGGTGCACTACGATTTCATGGCCGGAAGGCTCAAATTGAATAGCAAGACCGGCCGGTTAGAGATGGACGTCAATGGGTCCGGAGCCGGCTTCGTTGTCGCCTCCTCGGAGTTGACGTTGAATGAGATGGGGAGCAACTTGGTTTATCCGAACTTGGGATATAGGCAGCTTGCGGTGCAGAAACTGGAGAACTTGGCTGCTGAGGTTGAACAACCGTTGTGCTTTTTTCAGGTACTAAATCAACTAGCTATTAAAATTTTGATCAACTCTTGGTTTCATTTATATAGTAATACTAGTAGCAAGTTATGTGCGAGTGCACGTAATAGATAATTTTTAATTTAGAATTATTAAAATTATTACATATTGGTAGAACCTATTAGTTTTTATTTTTGTAATAACCCAAATTACATTAAATACCCTTAAATTAAATATATAATATGAACAAAATAGGCTAACGTTATTTTGTAAGAATAGACACTTTTATAATAGCAATCGATAGATATTTCTCAATGACTTCTTTTTTTAAAAGAAAACTAACTATATATAAAATTTCAGTAGTTTCAAGTAATAAAGTGTGATTGATCGCGAAAATTCAGAATAAATATTGAAATAAGTTTCGGGAGAAATAGGAATAGACCTCGATCCATTGATCTTCGATTTCGATTGTTCAACGACTGTCGTTAATTATAATTTGGCTAAGCATAATATAAGGTATAGTAAGCGTGATTATATTTAAGCATAGATTTGTAGATAAAATAGAAGCACAAGTGTAGAATTAAACAAGCATAATATTTAGTTTCTATAAAGATCAAATTCATCATGTAAAAATATTTTTTTTAGATTCGACAAAACACAAACGCTCGCTTGGTCGATCATACTTAATATGCTCACGGTTGCTATATTTTGAATAACGTATCTTTTGCAGGTAACATCCTTCAAGTGCGGAGGTTTCGCAATAGGAATGTGCATAAATCACATCTTACTTGATGGTCTTGGCGCCAAAACATTCGTCGAAAACCTTGCTTCTCAAGCTTTCGACGAAAAACCCTTAGCAGTCATCCCATGCAACGACTGCCGCCTCCTCGACGCCAGATCTCCGCCGCAGGTGACCTTCCCCCACCCTGAGTTCCTCGATCTCCACCTCCCCGTCGGAGAAGGATCGTCCCCCCCGGTGTTCGACTGCCCCCCCGAGGAACTGGAGTTCAAGATCTTCAAACTCAGCCCAAGCAAAATCGCTGACCTCAAAGAAAAGGCGAAAACCGCCACCAACACAATGATCAGCAGCTTCGCGGTGGCGGCGGCACTTATATGGCGGTGCAAGGCATTCTCCGGAAGAGGCGAGAAAGATAGGGTTTCGACTCTGCTCAACGTCGTTGATATAAGGCCAAGGAGAAACCCACAACTACCATTTTCATACAGCGGCAACGGCGTGCTACCCGTAGGGGTTTCCGCCACCTTCGAGGAGCTCGAAGAATGGCCGTTCTCGGATGTGGTGGAGACATTCTCGAAAGGGGCTCAAGTAATGACGGATGAGTACATAAAATCTGCATTTGATTGGATGGAGGTGCATAGAGGGGTACCTCATGGTGATTATATGGTGAGCTCGTGGATGAGGTTAGGGTTCGACCGGGTCGATTACCCGTGGGGAAAACCGGTTTATTGTTGCCCGGTCGTGAACCATAGGAAGGATATTTGTTGGGTTTTTCCCGACGGCACGGATGGAGGGATTTGTGCAATGGTTAGTTTGCCCGGTGAAGAGATGGAGAAATTTGAAGGTTTCTTTCAAGAGTTGATCGAGCAATTGGGAAGTACAAATTGATTGATGAAGATGCATGAGGTTTTGCCCTTTTGTATTGTTTCATTGTGTGTTGTTTCTTTGATTGTGTTATTTGGTTTTCATCATATATTATTCATATGTACTATCTTCGTCATCATGTTGCTTACTCCCCGGCCCCCCATTGTTGCCCCGGTCGTGCCAATGTACTTTATTATTTTTAGTTTTTCGTTGATGTTTTGTTTTGAGATTAGTATATACTCCATCCGTCCTCCATTTAGTGACGTTATTACTATATTGGGACGTCCTCTATTTACTGACATATTCCGTTTTAGGACGTAGACCCCACAATCACTTTAACACTTTAACACTTTATACATCTACTTTTTATTATTTTAACATTTTAATACTATTAAAAAATTCAAATGGACCCACAATTATTCCACTTTAACACTTTAACACATTAATTTATTATTATACCATAAAATGCAAAAAAACCAGTGCCCATACTCCCTCCGTCACTAAATGGAGGACGGAGGGAGTATATATATACAGGAAATGAGCTCATTTTCACAGTGGACACTCTTGGGTGTTTGACTAAGGGGGTGCATGTTGAGCTTATTTTGAGGAGTTTATAAGCTCTAAGTGCTTTATTAGATGTTTCAAGAGCTTATAAGATCTTAAAGTGTCTGGATAAAAGAGCTTATAAGCTAAAAATTAATTTAAATCTGAAAATTAAAAAAAAATATTGAAAAAGTATATTTTTTTTTGGAATTTATAATTTTCTACAATCAATGGAAGTGTTCATAATAGAAATATAATAATATTGAGTTATACAATGAAAAAGTCAAGTTTTGAAAAAATAAGTTGAGGTGGAGGAGCTTATTTTTTGGAGCTTATTTTTTGGAGTGCTTATAAGCACTTGAAGCTTATTTTTTGAGTTTATAAACTCTTTGGAGCTTATTTTGCCAAACACTTTTAAAGTGCTTATAAGCACCCAAACAACTTATAAGCAGTCAAACAAGCTTATAAGCTTAGCCAAACACCCCCTTAATGTGCCCACTAATGATATGGTCGTGTTAGTGTTTATTTTTTAAATAGGTCAAAGTATATATTTTAATTTTTTTTATTGATTAATAGTATGTCACGTCATCCATAGATATACGAATGCATTCCTCTAATATATATTGGGGTTTAATTTAAACCTGCCAATGGTTATAAGTCCATCAACTTAGCAGGAGGCCACTATGGGCTGGGCCCCGGTTTAGCAAGTGGGTTGCGCTCTAACCTTGAAATCGTTCCTAATCACGTCTATTTTTGAGCCAAGCGTGAACTCAGTCTAGGCTCATAGTGGCTTGCACTTATGAGCTTCGATTTGGATGATTATTTTATAAAAGCTCGGTCCGGTTCATTCATGGCATGAATTGTGCCTACATGTAACATATTGACGAGGCGCCCCTACAAGCCTTTGTTGGGTCGGGCTTTTTCAACCCGATTGACACATCTATATACTAATAGCAGCACCGGGCTGCCGTTTTTAGTAACTTTGATAATCTATAAATAGTAACTTTTATTTTGTACTACCTCCGTCCCGCCAAAGACGTTACATTTCTTTTTGTCAATTTCTGGCACGTTTTTCCACGCTTCTTGATGATGCGTTTTAAAATGGATTTTTGAAGAATTTTTTTTTACGGGATACTATGATAGTTGTATTATCCCGCAAAAGAAAAAATTCTTCAAAAATCTATTTTAAAACACTTCATCAAGAAGCGTGGAAAAACGTGTCAGAAATTGACAAAAAGAAATGTAACGTCTTTGGCGGGACGGAGGGAGTATATTTTTATTTTTAACTTTTTTTATAAATGTATTGGTTATAGTATTGCAAATTATTAATTTCTTTCATTTTTAAATATTTTTTGTCTATAATTTAATTGTTCTTTCTAAAATTAAAATTATTATTTTTATTTATATAATACAATATTTAAACTATACTAAAATGTATTGATGATATGCATTGCAAATTATTAATTCCTTTTCATTTTTAATATTTTTGTCAATAATTTAATTGTTCTTTTGAAATTGAAATTATTACTTTTATTTATATAAAGCAATATTTAAATTATAAATTTATTTTTAGTATAGTATTATATTACATAGACATAATATTAAAAAATATGTGAGTAATTTTAATTTATACAATTTTGGAAAATATGGTTGGTGGGACATTAAGTATTTTAAAACACATTTACTATTCCACTAAATATGCATAATTAATTAGTTGCTCATAAATTTGTTTTAAAATTAGCTTTCTATACCTTATATTTATATTATTGTGAGAGTTCCACTTAATGCCAACACCACACAATAATAATAATAATAATAATAATAATAATAATAATAATAATAATAATAATAATAATAATAAAAATTATTATTATTATTATTATTATTATTAATATTATTATTATTATTATTATAAAAAAGTAAAATCTATATAGATATTCTTAATAGCAGTATATGTTCAATCATTTAATTCTTTCCGTTTATGTAAATAATTCTTTGAAATTATGTATTATTAAGATGTGGTGCTAAAAATTGAATACCATTGGAGATTCTCAAGACAAGATTTGGAGATCTCCTGCAAGATACCAATATCTAAAATTTTAAAGGAACAAGTGAGTGTATCACACATGCTTGAGGACCAATGAAAGAGCAAGTGCAACACACTCTCCATCAATGTGCTTATTTAAAGTAATAGCAACAACAATTTTTACTTAACTTTTGTTTATATATATATACAAATTTATATATTTATTTATTTATTTATTTATTTTCCTTCTCTTGCATTTTGATTTTCGTTTTTTCCTTGCATTTTGAGCATTGCATGCTCACGACTTGAAGCTACGTACATTTTTTAATTATGTTCTTTAAAATATTTTCCCAACTCTATACTACACCTCAAACTCTGTTATATTGTAATTCATATATATTTTCTTAATGCATCACTTTTCTCAATATTCTATCTATTTTCTTCCTAAATCTTTCTTTCAAAATCTTTTTTCTCCATAAATAAGGAATTACAAAAAAAAATGTTATACAAATATTTAAATTGAATAAAATCATAAAGTACCAGATGGGGCCCATAAAAAATTTTAGAACCTTAAAATTAGAACTTCACCATTGTTAAACTTTTTACTTTTGAGGTTCTTATCTAGGTGACACTTATGTGGCACTTTTTAGAACCCCTCCCATTGTAGTTGCCCACACCTTAATTAACACCCCATTGGAGATCCCCTAAATAAGAACCCGGGTTCTTATATAAGATACTGGTTCTTAAAAAAAAGTGGGGCCAACTAGAGGTGTTCAAAAGAACCGGAACCGGCGGTTTTTTAACCGGAACCGGAACCGGCGGTTCGGAACCGGAAAAAGAACCGGTGGAACCGGCGGTTCGGTTAAGGTTCCTAAGGCTTGGAACCGTAACCGGCGGTTCGGTTCCGGTTCCGGTTCCAAACCGGAGGTTCCAAATTTTGGAACCGTCCAATTTATATAATTCTATTATTTTTATTTTTTCTTAAATATAATTTATAAACAAATATAACATTATTTGTTAAACTTCATAAATAATAACTAAATATATATATAATTTGGACTTTTTTCAATTATATAAATGTTACTCTCAAACACTCATTTGTTATTTCTTCATTGTGAGATTTGTTTATTGTTTTTATAAGAGTATTACACTTTTTAAGCTTCTTATTTATTTGATATGTGATATCTAACACATCCCAAACTATGATAAGAGTTGCATAAGGAACACCTATAAAATTGAAAGAATGTTTAAAGCCTTATGAAATAAAAAAGTTTAAAATTAAAAAAATAATAATAATAATAATTGTCCGATTTTTTCCGGTTAGAACCGGAACCGTAACCGGAACCGGAACCGGAACCGTGTGTTTGCGGTTCGGTTTCGATTCCTCCCTCGACGGAACCGGAACCGGCGGTTCGGTTCCGGTTAGAACCGGAACCGGAACCGTGGGCACCTCTAGGGCCAACATTCCTTTTTATTTTTTCTCTCTCTTTTATTTTTTTCAAATAAAATAATTAGTGGGACCCTTTAATTATGATAAGAACCTTTATTAAGAACCTTACCATTGTGATTTTTTAATACGAATGAGATCTTGTCTATGTTACACCCTTAAGAACCCCATTTGGGGTTCTAGCATTGTACATGCCCTAATACCCCATGAGTATATAAAAAAGTAACGCATATTAAATAAATGCGGTGCAAAAGTAAATTAAAATATTTCTAAATTCGATATACTTAAATTAGTTTTAAATATTGCAGGTTTTGTGGATATTATATACTCTTAAATCTTTTTTTTTTTTTTTTTTTTTATATCTATATACTCTTAATTCTAATTTTGATACATATCTATTATAGAAATTATTATTTTTTTGACGTTTAGTATATAAAATCTTAATCTACTAATCTACTATATAAGTAACAAGTAATACGTTAGTAGCGTTTATAGATAGTCTTTTAGTAAAAATTTCCGTTTTTTTAATATAATTGTGCATTAATAGTTTTAATTAAGAATTTAATGGTAAATGTCACAAAAGCATGATTTATGTACAAAATTTTTAGTTTTTTTAAATATAATTGTGCATTAATAATTTTAATTAAGAATTTAAGGGTAAATGTCACAAAAACATGATTTACGCACACTTAGTATATTTCCATATATATATTTGCACTATTTTTCTACCTATATATTTCATAACTTTTTCAGCCAACACTCACACATTTAAATGTTTTATTTTACATCATTTGGTGAGAAGAATTCTCTATTTTAAGAGAGAAGTGATTGTGGCAGGGAAGCATAATAATGTTAAAGAGGATCACAAGTTAAATCTGAAAGGATTGACGATGTGATGATGAGTAGACGGTGGCTTAGCATCTTCGAGTAAAGATGTAAAAGTGTCAAGAAGAGCAAATCAACGGATGACACCAACAATTAATTATCAATGTCTTCTCTTGCTTTATCAATTATGTACCTCATATTTTTTAGATCTAATACAAAGATTGTTGAAATGTTAATACGTGTTATATTTTAATTTTATATGAGAGACTATTTTATCACCGCCATAAAACACTCTCTCCATTATGTTGACCAATATGAAGTAAGGGGCATATTGCTTCTTGATTAGATTTTAAAAGGGGGCATCAATTGATTGGGATCAGACAAACTTATAGGTTCACCAATTATATCAATTCGGCTAACTTCTTCTTTTTTTCTTTTTTTCTTTTTTTTTTTTTTTATATATATATATATATACCTTTTACAAATAATCAATTGAATTGATAAAGTTGTGACTATACCGTGAGTCCGTGACTGTATACATCGTGACTGTATACATGTATACAATTGGTAAGTTTTAATTTATACATACTTACATTAAAATATAATTGGTAAGTATATTAATTTTTGGTATATGGTAACGGTTATCCAATTAAGGTTTTTAACTATACGAAAAATACTTAACACCCCAACGTCGTCACCTTCTTACTATAAATTTCTCTGCTTGACCTCAAATAGGTACCAAGAAATGAAAAGTTGCAGGCGGATTCAGAAGGATCGAAATAGTTAGGAACAGAAGGTGGCATGAGATGAGTCGAAGGAGATGTCATTTATGTGACAAGTTCAGAATATCATGTATTTATATGATGGTGAATAGTAGTTGCGCTTGCAACATGGACTTTGCTCTTCTTATGGTGAGAGTTGATAAAATCAAGCAATTGTATGTGTTCAATTTATTTTATGAGTTTGTTTAATTGATGATTAAGTATTATACTTAACTCAAAATTTAATATTTTTCCCCTCTGATTCTACCACTATATATATAGCTTCTCGATTAGATTTTAGAAGGGGATCAATTGAATTGGGGCATATTCTTTTATAATAATGTTTTCCCCAATTATAGGTTCATTAGAGAACTACTCATGAATATGCTAAATTATATTCTAAATATTCATGAATATAAATTACTTATTACACTACACAATATTGCAAAAAGTATATTAACATAATGAGAAAAAAGGAGAACCAATATAAATTCATCCAAAATGTGAATAAACAAGAGAAAAAAAATATTGAATAATTGAACAAAATTATAAAATGACAACGCTTTAGGTGCATTGCATATTGATAGGAAATGGCCCACCTCCCTAGGCCCAAAGGCCCAAGACATAGAGACAAGCCCAGATCGGTGAAGGCCCAATAGGCCCAGATCGGCAAGCCCAAAGTACAAGCCCAGGGAGTTGAGCCCTAAACCCAGGACGTGGGCTGATGGAGGAAAAACCAGAGCTGGGAAAACCACCCACACCTCCACGATCCCACTTTTGCAACCGCCATGAGTTTCATCTATAAATAGGAGAATCGATTATATTGTACTTACTTACGCTATTCTGAATACAAGAGACACATATCTTCCTCCCCGTGGACGTAGATCAATTTGATCGAACCACATAAATCCTTTGTCTCACTTTTTATTCCACGTACAAACACTTATCAGAATTTGGGCCGCGAATCGAAGGTTCATCACTGGCGCCGTCTGTGGGAACTCTGATTTGTGCTTGAGTTTTCGATTTTTTTTTGCTGCTCAAAATCACCATCAATGCCGCGCGGAGCCACAACGCTACTGGGGACCCCTCGCCGTCGACGGAGCCGACGCCGGCAACCTGACGAACCGGCCTCGACGGTGGGTGCAGAACCTCACAACGACATTCCGGTGGACGACCAGACCATCACTGAGGAGATCCCGGAGGTCCCAAATCCCGGCCAACAGAATGCTGGAGATAACACGGCAGCACACCCGTCCTCACAGCCAATCCAGTCACGCCGAGCTCCTGTGAGTTCGCGCCTAGGGCCACAAGCCACACCAGAAGGCCATGTGGAAGACCTCACAGCAAGCAGGGATCGCGAGCTGTTCGGTCCGGAGGCGATATTACGCCAGTCCCCAGTCATTCGGCCGAGCTTAGCTGCTCGTCTTTCTCCAGTTATCCAGCCGAACTCGGCAGCCGCGCCACCTCCTCCGCTTCCTGGGATCGAGGAGTTGTTAAGGAACTATCTCACTACGGCATCGGGGCGCGAGTTCCTCAACCAATACACCGGTGCGCAGGGAGTTCCCCAGTCCGGACAAGGAGTCCCTCAAGTCGGACAGGGAGCCCCTCAGCTCGGCCAAGGAATCCCTCAGAGACCTGGTCAGGACTTGCGGCACTATCTCCAGCAAGCTCGAGGACAGGTGTAGGGAAGCCAGCAGCCGAACTCCCATATGGTTCAACCGAACTACGCCACTGCTCCACCCTATAACGCACCCAACCAAGGGCACCCAGCTGGAGGAGCGCAGATCTTTGACGCACTTGGAAGGATCATCAGTCCGCTCTTGGAGGAGATCCTCAACACGCCCATGCCCTTTGGATATACGGTGCCGAAGATCAAGGCGTACAATGGAGTCGGGAATCCAAGTAATTTCCTTAGCCAGTTCAAATACAGCATGCTGAACCAAAATCTGGGGAGTGTTCACATGTGCAAGCTATTTCCTGAGTTGCTCATTGATAATGCACGGGAGTGGTTCGACAGTCTGCCTCCCGGGTCGATCAGATCGTATTCCGATCTGATGAATGTGTTCGCCCGGAGTTTTTCCCAACGTACTGAAATAAGGCACACTCCGGCTCATCTGTTAACCGTGAAGCAGAGCCGAGGTGAATCACTGCAAGATTTCATGACCCGGTTCGATAGGGAGTGCTTGTCGACCCGATGCACTAACGATCTCCTCATCATCTCGGCATTCCAAAATGCCATCAGCTCGGACCATCTCTACAGGGAGATTTTGGCAAAGGAGCCCAAGACCACTACCGAACTGTGGGCTATTGCAGACAAGTTCGCTAAGATAGAGGAGGCGACCAGACGTCGAAAGGAGGTTGACCGAGGTGAAACCTCGAAGAAGAAAGATGATGCACCCCGGAAAGGGGTAATGGAGCGAATTCAGCGAGGTCCGATTGAGTCTTGTCTCGGACCTCGGCAGAGTCCAGCACAGCGAGGTCCGCTAACAACTCAGACCGCACAGCGGTCAGCTCCGCAGTTTACCCCGCTAAACAAACCAAGGACCGAGATCCTTGAATTGCATGCTAATCTGTTCGAGAGGCCAAGGCCGATGCGGGAGGACGGCAAGCCGAGGTCAAAGAACAAATATTGCCAATTCCACGAAGATTATGGACATGAGACGGAGGATTGCAGGAACCTGGCTCAGAACATTGAGAGCCTAGTTCGCAATGGTCCGCTTAAAAAGTATCAAGATCGGAGCACGGGGGTCAATCAAGTGGATGCCCCCCGAAGTCAAAAGAAGAAAAGACAGTATAGAGGAGGAAGTTGCAGCACGGAGGCTGAGAAAAAAGCAAAACACAATGAGGATGATGCTGACGAGGACGGAGATTACCAATACGATGGGGTAGTCGCTACGATCTCCGCTCTCGCCAAAGGACAGACTAAATCGTCCCTCAAAAACGGAGCTCGGAGCTTGCCGAGCAGGGAACCCGCTAACAAGAGGTTCAAGAAAGAGGAAGCCGTGACTTTCTCGGCCGAGGACCCGGTGCCCCCCATGGTGCCGCACTCCGATGCCATTGTTGTTGAAGCTGTGGTGGCCAACATGCTGATCAAAAGAATTCACATCGACACCGGGGCATCGGTGAATATCATGTTCAAGCATTGCTTTGATAACATGGAGCTGGAGAAGTCAAAGGTCATTCCAACCACACGGCCACTGCGGAGTTTCGCACAGGAGGAAACCCATCCCCTAGGGACGATCGAACTGCCCGTCACAGTAGGGAAAGGGCCGAGAAGCACCACTAACGTGACCGAGTTCATGGTGGTGGAAGCCAAGTCCCCATACAACATAATCCTAGGCCGTACTTGGATGAATACAGTGAGAGCGATCTGCTCCACGTACCATCTAGCTGTGAAGATCCCGACTAAGGGAGGGGTAGCCGTAATCCGCGGAGATCAGAAAATGGCAAGGGAGTGCCTGCATGTGGCGCTCAAGGCGCTAGGGGCAACGCCCGAACTGCCCCAAGCATAGCAATTACTGAACTCCGAAGAGCCGAAGAAGACGTCGCCTGCCGAAGAGAGAGAAGTGGCTTTGTATAAGGACGACCCCGCTAAGGTCGTCAAAGTCGGGCTGACCGACCACCCCCACCTTCGCGAACAGGTTATTCAACTTCTAAAGGAGTACAGAGACGTCTTCGCGTGGTCCCCTTTGGATATGACAGGGGTATCACCCGATCTGATCACACATCGGTTAAAGATCGACCCCGAAGTGCGACCGATAAAACAGAAGCAGCGCTCCTTCGCAGCGGAGTGAAATCAGGTTATAAAGACCGAGGTGGACCAGTTACTGGAAGCCGGGATCCTATTCGAGGTCACATACCCGACCTGGATAGCAAACCCGGTAATGGTCAAAAAGGCTGGGGGAGGTTGGCGTATGTGCATTGATTATACCGATCTCAACAAGCACTGCCCTAAGGATTGTTATCCTCTGCCCGACATCGACAAAAAGGTGGACTCGCTGGTCGGTCACAAGATATTCAGTTTCCTTGACCTATACAAGGGATACCACCAAGTCCTAATGGATGCCGAGGACGCGACCAAGACAGCATTCATTACGGATTTCGGCATCTTTGCCTACCGCAAAATGCCATTCGGCTTGAAGAATGCAGGAGCTACCTACCAGAGAATGGTAGATAAAATATTTAAAGAGCATATCGGAAAGGAGGTAGAGGTCTATGTCGATGACATAGTGGTGAAGAGTAAGGAAGAGAGCACAAGTGTCGCCGATCTCCGAACTGTGCTCTCCATCCTTCGCAAGGTCAACCTGAAACTTAACCCCCAAAAATGTACCTTTGTTGTGACCTCGGGGAAGTTTTTAGGTTGCTGGATTTCCCAGGAAGGGTTGAGGGCAAATCCGTCAAAAGTTAAGGTTGTGCTAGACATGAACGATCCGAAGTCAATCAACGATGTGCACAGGCTTACAGGGTGTCTCGCCGCACTGAGTAGATTTCTATCCAAAGCCGCAGAGAGGCAATTGCCCTTCTTCAAGATCTTGAAGAAAGCGCCCCAGTTCGACTGGAGTTCGGAGCATCATCACGCCCTAAACCAACTAAAGGAGTATCTCAGAGGTCTACCGACCTTGTCAGTACCGAAGGAGGGAGAGGTGCTCTTTTTGTACTTGGCTACTTCTGATGAGGCAATCAGTGCGGTGCTCGCGCGAGAAGAAGCAGGCCGCCAGTTGCCAGTTTACTTCATAAGCCGGTCACTAAAAGGGCCCGAAGTGAGATATAAGCTTTTGAAAAGCTAGCCTTAGCACTTGTCAACGCTGCTCGGCGACTACGCCCATATTTTCACGCGCACTCCGTACAAGTCCGAACGGACTCCCCACTTCGGCAGGTGCTGACGAAGCCCGAAGCATCGGGTCGAATAGCGAAGTGGGCGATAGAACTGGGAGAGCATGATATCTCTTATGTTCCCCGACAGGCCATCAAAGGGCAAGCCTTAGCGGATTTCCTGGTTGAAACCTCAATATCCGAAGTCCCGAGACCGTTACCAGAGCCAGTTCGTACAACGGTGGATGAACCTCAAGATTGTTGGCATATGTACGTAGATGAGGCCTCGGGAAAGACGGGGAGCGGTGCTGGAATCCTCCTTGTCAGCCCAGAAAAGAAAGAGATCACCTACTCACTCCGCTTTCAGTTCGCAACTACCAACAATGAGGTCGAGTACGAAGCTCTGCTAGCCGGACTCCGGATAGCCACGGATCTGAAGGTCACAGCCATAAAAGTACACAGTGACTCCCAGGTAGTCGTGAATCATATGCTAGGAAAGTACGAGGCGAAAGGAGAAAGAATGAAGAAGTATTTGGCTAAGGCACGGAGCATGCAGGGCTTTTTCAGATACTTCCAGCTCGAGAGAATCCCTCGGACTCAGAATTCTCGAGCTGATGCTCTCAGCAAATTGGCCGCAGCACCTGGCACTTCACCAGTGGAAGATATCCAGCATAGAAGCATAGACGAAACCGAGGTCAACAATCTAGATGATGAGTCACAGCCGACGTGGATGACGCCCATTCTAGCCTATCTGGAGAGAGGGGAATTACCTGAAGATAAGACGGAGGCTAGAAGGATACTGTTGAAGTCATTGAGATATGCAGTTCTGGACAATGTCCTTTACAAGAAATCGTACCTTCAACCCTTACTCAAATGCGTCGGACCGATCTCAGCAGACTACGTCATGCGAGAAATGCATGAAGGGGCATGTGGAAGCCACATCGGACCTCGGGCTTTGGCCAAGAAAATTATGAGATGGGGATACTTTTGGCCCTCGATGCTCAAGGATTGCACCAAACTCGTGCAGAGGTGCGAGAAGTGCCAGTTACACGCAAATGTGACAAGGCTGCCACAGACCGAGCTGACTGCTATGCAGAGTCCTTGGCCGTTCGCGCAGTGGGGGATAGATATAGTAGGCCCATTCGATAAAGCACCAGGTCAGTTGCGACACCTCATAGTTGCAATTGATTACTTTACGAAGTGGGTGGAAGCAGAACCCCTATCCGCGATCACAAACAAGAACGCCCGGAACTTTGTATGGAAGAACATAGTATGCCGATTCGGCATACCCCATGTCCTAGTGTCCGATAACGGAACCCAGTTCACGGACAGGGTTTTCAGGGAATGGTGTGACGAGCTGCAGATTCAGCAACACTTCACATCGGTGGCCCACCCTCAGGCAAATGGACAAGCCGAAGTGACGAATCGAACTCTCGTCAAAGGCCTCAAAACTCGACTAGAGAAAGCTAAAGGGTTATGGGTAGAAAACCTTCTGAATGTTCTATGGTCCTACAGAACAACGCCGCGAACAGCGAACGGTGAAACACCGTACAGTCTAGCATACGGGACAGAAGCTGTAATCCCGGTCGAGATCAGACTCCCTAGTCCGCGCACGACCCATTTCGTAGCCGAAGTGAATGACGAGAACCGGCGTGCGGATCTCGATTTACTGGAAGAAAAGCGGGATACAACTTATATCAAAGAGGCCCGGTACAAACAACTCATAGCCCGATATTACAATCGGCGAGTTCGGGACCGACAGTATTGCGTAGGAGACCTAGTTCTCCGAAACAATGAGGTCAGCAAGGCTTGTAAGCTCGGTAAGCTGGAGGCCACATGGGAAGGCCCGTACCGAGTAGACGAGGTCCTTGGTAAAGGCGCCTATAGGCTTTCCACTCTATCCGGGGAGCCCATACAGCGACCTTGGAATGTAATCCACCTGAAGAGGTACTATGCATAGATGTGGAGTATCATGTAGGGTAATTCTGTTGTTTCAGTCTTATGTCAGTTCGGTATTCTTCAGTTCAGTTCAATGTTTAGTCCGGTCTTGTTTTTCAAAACTTATTCTAAGTAATGAAAGTTTAAGTTTTTTTTCTGTACCTTTTATTTGTGTCCGCATCATTCTGCATTACTCCACTTATATGCATGTTACCTCTAACCCAAACACTATCCTGACGAGGACAAGTGTTAGTAAAATAAAATCGTACGAACTAGGGGACCACCCCTACCGACTTAGTCGGCAGAACAGGAACCCGACCAGACCCAAGTGTCACCTCGGCAGTGGATAATAGGCGATATGCCATCCCGAACCGAGGGAAGACCCAAGTGTCACGTCGGAAGCCGAAGTCAGGCTCCCAAGCCACTTCGGAAGATTCGAATATGACCTACGCGTCAGTTCGGAACAAATAGAGCAGAAATGCAAATCAAAACAGACAATAAGCCAATAATTACACTAACATATGATGTATCCAGAGAAGGTATTTATTTTACAGGTTTTTACAGGTCATGCATTAGACGGGCCACCCTCATCCGGTCTCTTGCTACAATTGAAGTAACTAGCCCAACCAATAGTTGGCGGGTTAAGCAAAAAGTCTATATTTACATCTTCCTTCTTTTGGGTGGTCTGCCCCGATCTTCGCCCGCCACCACGCCCAGCGCCAACTTGGCCCGTCCCTCCAGATCGGTTTGAAACTACTCGTGAGGAACCCCGACCTCGAGGAACTATAGGAGCTCGGTAATTCCCATCCCCTCGGTTCGGTATCGGTCTGCGGTTCTGAGCCGGCATCAGCATGTCCAACCGGTCCTTAACCAGACGAGATGGAACCGTGGGACTCAGGGCGCGGAACCGGGGAGCATGTTGTTTAGAAGGCTGCACGTCGGGGTACCGGTCAAGCCACTTCTTCATTATGGCGTGCCGAGATAATACCAACGGGAATAAGTTTGTCAAGTATCGCAGCTCGGATATATAGTCAGCAACTTCCCATGATTCTGCGCCCCGATTCTTGAACTCTCGCACCACCCCCCGCACAGCCTCTAACGCATCAGCCTCGACTTCAGAGATCGTCTTACCACCGAGCTCGTGAATAACTCTTTCATACTCAGTGTGCTCTGCTGCAATCTTCTTGGCATCTGCATAGTCTTCTTTAAGTTGCAGATATCGAGCCTTGTTCGCATCTGCCTTGACCTGCAACGCCTTATATTTAGCGTCGAACTCGTTTTGAAGGTATTCAGCGCGTTTTGCGAGCCGTCCGATCTCACCGTCTTTGACGTCAATCAGAATTCTCAACTTTTTAATTTCAGATAGATATGGAGTTACATCGAGATCGGATAGATTCTACAGTAATGAAAGAGCAGAGATAAGGAAAAGAACTGAACTTCCATTCAACAAAAAGGCAGTACATTTACAGTTCAAAAAATAAATAAATAAATAAATAAATAAATTTACAAGAGAGGGGGGGGGGGGGGGGGGATCAACTGACCCCGCCAGATGGTTCAGCCTCATCGTTCAGGGCGCCGGTCTCCGCAGCATCCTTCTCTCCGGCATCTCCATCGACATGGCCAATCTCCTCCTCCTCCTCGTCAGATGGCAGATCGGGAGAAAGTGGGCGAACTGCCAGCTCGTCACGAAAGGGACCACAGAGCTTCTCGAACTCCAGGTCCCGATCGAACTGGCACTCCCGAACTTCGGCAGCGGACAAGGGAGTCCGCTGCTCGGCAACGTACCCGACCAGCGGAAAGGGAGAGGCCTTCTTTAGCAATTGGCGGAAATATATCCGCAGCATCTCCTCATCCAAGATGGGCTTATAACCGTACTTCCCCTTGTCAAGAGTGGGGAAGTCGGCGGCCACCCGGTCAAGAACCTTCGCCACCGCCCGTCTCTTTGATGGCCCAGTCAACGCAGAAACAAGGGCACTGAAGCCCTCGCTGTAGGTCACCCTCTCAACGAGGGCAAGAGCGAACTCACCCTGTTCGGTGGCGAGCCGCTCCTCCCGAGCACGGGCTGCCTCAAGTGCTTCCTCACTCTTCGCTACTTTCTCCTCGGCAGCGGCGAGTTTGGACTTGGCGGCAGTAAGCTCCTTCTTAAGCTCTTCCTCCCGAACCGTAGCGGAAGACAGTTCCTTGGCCAACCCGGTTTTCTCAGTGGCCAAGTCCCTGATCTTCGTATCAGCTCCGGTAGTGACTTTCACCGAGCTCTGGAGGAGATGCTTCACAGACCGGTAGACGTATTCGAAATCCTCCAGTGTTGGGGCCACACCCTATATTAAATCCATCGTCAAAACAAACGAAAATGGGGGAAGGAAAGAAAACATTTTAGACGACCAGAACTTACAGAAGGATATGACGGTGTCGGAGCCCGGATCGCAGTAATGGCGACATCAGGCTCGGAAGAGGCCGAACCCATCACAAGCTTCTTGGCAGCCGCCAAGTCTACCTCCTCAGCAGCCAAACCGGGGACACCGCGAGATCGGGGGGTAGGAACTCTCGACGGAGTCCTCTCCGAAGACTCCGTCGCCGGCCTCTTAGTACTGGATGGCGAACTGGTAGCCTCGTTCTTCCTCTTCCTTTGGGCGGGTGCCTTCTTCTTGGCGTCCTTTACCATGTTCACTGAGAAAGACGAAATTATGAGTACCGATGTAAAAAAAAAAAAAGAAAAAAAATAGGGGAAGGGACCTCACCCCTCCCCGGATCCACCGAAGTGGAAGGATCATCGGGGCTCGGTACCGCCACCGCCAGTTCGGCAAGGGACATCGGCATTTTGCCCAGACTGGCAAAACGCCCAGCTATTTTAACAAAATTTTTCTGCCTCGGCAGAAGCCTAACAGAACCAGAGTGCCACCCCACCTCGGTGGCACCCTCGAACTGGCAGTAAAAAAATTTTTTTTGCCAGTCCTGGACTTTTGAGGGCACATCGACAGAAAAACCCTTGTGCCGATATGAAGAGTAGTACCAACCCTCAGTCCTAGATTTAAAAGACACCATCCCCCCGAGGACGTCTATCGAGAAAGGAATACCAATCCGGGAACAGGCAAGCCCCAGACCGGTTATTTGACTGATGCTATTCGGAGTAATCTGGGCAGGAGATAAATTGAAGGTGCGATGAATATCGGCATAGATAGCCGGAAAAGGGACACGCAAACCAGCCTTAAACTGGTCCACGTAGATAGTCACACAGCCACGAGGGGGACGATAAGCCCTATCGTAAGCATTTGGCCGGAGAAGAAGAACGGACGGGGGGAAATTAAACTTGACAGCGATTTGATAAAGGGTGGAGGTAGAAACAGTAGACTCAAGACCACCCACTATCCCAGTAACTCCAGAAACCTCGGGGAACTCAACTTCCTGCCCGTATGGTTCCTGACAATTCGACCGAACACACGCACGCCTATTCTCGGGAAAATGGATCGGAATAGAGTTAGACGAAGAAGCGGCGGCGACTTCTTCCGTCGCCACCGGAGAAGTTGAAGAAGCGGGGGAACGGACTTCCTGAACGGAGGAATCCGAGAAAGAAGTTGGAATTGAAACAGATGAAGACATAACTTACTCTTTCTTTGATCTTCTTGGAGAATCCGGAAAAGAGAAAGGAGTTGGAGAAGATGAACAGTAGAGAGGATTTGCAGATTTAGGGTTTCAATTTTGAAAACGAATGTAAATGATTGTATCACAATCATAGGGCATTAAAGGGGAAGGAATTATGCCTATTGAATACGCCATTCAATGCGACGACGTTTCACAACACGTCCAATCGGTGCTTTATCGGTACCCCAAGCGTCGCATTAAATGCGGCTGACAACTTTAACTTTAGGCGGGAGATGAGATCGGCATCACCGAACTCCGAGCAGATCGCATTTCAGAGGGGGCATGCCAGCGCGGTTCGGCCTTCCTCACGCATTTCAGAGGGGGCACGCCAACGCGGTTCGGCCTTCATCACGCATTTCAGAGGGGGCACGCCAGCACGGTTCGGCCTTCCTCACGCATTTCAGAGGGGGCACGCCAACGCGGTTCGGCCGTCCTCACGCTTTTCAGAGGGGGCACGCCAGCGCGGTTCGGCCTTCCTCACGCATTTCAGAGGAGGCACGCCAGCGTAGTTCGGCCTTCCTCACGCATTTCAGAGAGGATACGTCGCTACGAATCAAGCCACTACTCACCAAGCACAGCGGCAGAAACATCAACTCCATCACCCCACGCTTTTTTTTGGGGGGGGGGGGGGGGGGGATGTGATAGGAAATGGCCCACCTCCCTAGGCCCAAAGGCCCAAGACATAGAGACAAGCCCAGATCGTGAAGCCCAGATCGGTGAAGGCCCAATAGGCCCAGATCGGCAAGCCCAAAGTACAAGCCCAGGGAGTTGAGCCCTAAACCCAGGACGTGGGCTGATGGAGGAAAAACCGGATCTGGGAAAACCACCCACACCTCCACGATCCCACTTTTGCAACCGCCATGAGTTTCATCTATAAATAGGAGAATCGATTATATTGTACTTACTTACGCTATTCTGAATACAAGAGACACATATCTTCCTCCCCGTGGACGTAGATCAATTTGATCGAACCACGTAAATCCTTTGTCTCACTTTTTATTCCACGTACAAACACTTATCAGAATTTGGGCCGCGAATCGAAGGTTCATCACATATGTTATATTATAATTAAAATGCCAAGTAAATACACTAAAGAATTACATAACATGTCATATGTATTTTGTAAGATGTATAAAATAATTAGAGAAAATTAATAATTAAGCTCACGTTTCAATAAAAATGGAGGGTAACACACTATTTTACTTTAGTATATATATAGATTATAAGTTCATGATTTAATTTTAAACATTAACAAATATATGGACAATTAGATAAATGCATTTTTTCTAGAGAAATAATACACGTACTACGCCTTCCAATATTCTTTTAATCATATACTACGCAATTATAAAATGTATTTCTCCCTTCCTATAATTTTTTTATGGAGGAAGGACTCTTGTGTTAAAAAATTGAATTGTTAATCATAAAATTTGAAAGGTAATGTTCTATCTAAATAAATACTTTTGTTAAAAGATTAAAGTAGACTATAAAATGTGGATCAACTAAAGTAATTTTTTGTTGAAATCAATTACATATCTCGTGTAATGTAAGTTTGAGAATCTCACGGACGTTAGTTTTGTGCAAACCATGATATTGTTTCCATTAAAAAAAATGAGATTAAATTTATGGGATGGCTATACAAATAAAGTGACCTAATTTATGGGATAAATAGCTTATACTATAATTTATAGATCTGGTTATTTTGGGGAGGAGAAAATTATAATTTTTTTTTTTTTTTTAATAACAACTTTTGCATAATTCAATTTGCATAATGTCCTGAAAATAAAGGAAATAAATCAAAAAGAATTATTGAAATGATTAAAACCTACTAATCTTATTCATGATCAAAAGCAACGCATTTCGATTGTCAAATGGATAAAATATAAAAGAAGTGAATTGATTAATCTTATACTCCCCCGTCTCACTCAATTAGTCCTACTGGAATGTGACACTTTTGTGTGTTAATTTATTTTTGTGTCTTTAATTTAGTCCTACTGGAATGTGACACTTTTGCCAGGGCAATTAGAGATAAAGAGGTTTCATTAAAGATATTTTTGTGTGTTAATTTATTTTCTTTTTTAGAATGTCACTAATAAATGAAGCATATATGAAAAAGGAAAGTGAGACTAACAGAATAAGAATAGAGGGCATATAAATTTTGTACATGAAATTAGAAAAGATGACCGAAGTACTCCCTTAAACTCATATTCTCTTTATCCTTGTGTGTCAAAGTTTCTGTATTATTGGACTTCCCTAATATATATGCTGAAATATACATTTAGATATGTAAGCGATATGTAAGCATGATATATTCTCCATCAATAACATTTTTACCATTTTCTGTCTTTCACAAAATCAATACCGATTTAAATTTAACATATGCACAGAAAACGAATGGAGCAACATTTATGATTCCTTTAAGTGCTACGAGAATAATTTAAAACATAGGATAAAAAAAAAAAAAAAAAAAAAAAAAAAAAAAAAAAAAAAAAAACTTTGAAAAAGTGAAGTGTTCGTTTTCTTGGCAAAATGATGTTGCAAATTTAATGACCAATAAATACAATTAATTATTAGTATATTTTTTAAAGTTTATAACCTTTAAAATTAAAAATAATAATTAAAAATACGAATTTTAGTTTATCCCGTGCATCGCACGGGTGTGATACTAGTAAATGAAATAGAAGATCCGAACTCATATGCTGTTTGGTTCAATTCGGCAATACTCCTAAAGCTAATTCTAATTGAATGCAAATGAAACATCTCCTATCGAAGCTAATGAGATCCTGATACGTTATTAATTTATTTAATTTAGTTGACGTTGGGCTTAGCCCGTTTAATTATTTGGGTCGTTCTTTTCGGGTTTTCTTGTTGATTCTTTCCCGAATCGTAGGTCGAATCAACCCTAGGTAGTTAGTATAAATAGGTGAATTGTATCTTATTTTCATTAACAAGAAATATATATAATACAAAACCCTATTTTATTTAGCCGTTTTTTCCTTTCTTTTACTTTCTCGTAATCTGGCGTGAACGACGAGCAAAGATCTCGCGTCTGCCGTTGTATCGTTTATTTCTTTTCGTTTCTTGGTAGAGGAAATCGCCCCATCTTCTATCAATTGGTGCTTTTATTGAGAGCTTCCGAAGTTGAGTCTCTTTGAAGGGGGCGAAACGTTGGATATTGAATCAAAGGTTTGGGATTTAATTGTTGGTGCCGTTTGAATTGCAATATATGGGATTGTTGGTTGGATTTGTTGGTTGGAATTGATTGGTGTACGAGGAGAGTTTCAAGTGTGGGGAAATTAGTACACTTGTTTGCGGCGTGTGGAGAGGTAGTAGGGGTCGACTCCACAATGTTTCCATCGTCCGCACCAGCCTCCTGGGATGACATCATGTATATGCTAAGGAGCATAGAGGCTCGTCTCGACGCATCGGAGCAGAGTTGGACAGCACATCAAGCCTACCCTCGGTCCGAACCCGAATTCGATCCGATATTGGGCAGGCTACTCACTTCGTGGGATCTTCCAATGCCTCGTATTGATCCGAAAATGTGCAGCAATCGCTCAGATTGGAACCCTTCGATTCCGCGTGCTTTTGATTCGCCGCCACAGCAACCGGCGTATTCGAAGAGCTACGGAGGAGGAGGTTGGTACTCCTACAACAAGTACGAGTAGCAGGCGTGGTCATATAACAATTACGAGTTGCAGGCGCGGTCCTACAACACTTCCGAGCCAGATCGCTACAACAATTACGAGTCGCAGGTGCGGTACCAGCCTCCGCCACCAGCGCAGTACTACTCTGTTGCAGAGCCACCGCAGCAGCAATATTATTACCCGCCGTCACCGAGTTATACCCATGTGCCGGATGTTGATGCCACGTTGGAGACGAATGTTATTGATTCCGAGACTCGAGTGAACGCTAGAACGGATGAAATTGCAGCGGCTCCACCACTTGAAGCGATTGGTGAGGAGGGATCGACACAAATGGCGGATCCGAAGTTGGAGGTATTTGATGCCGATGCAGGCTACGAGCAGCAGCTCTCGGAGTTGCAAACGGAGCCCAATGTGGGAGGTGATGAGTTGAATCCATCGATGAAGGAAGAGAGTCTCGCTCCAATATTTATTCATGCAAGATTGGTGGAAACCTCGGAACTTAATGCCATCCTAATTGGACATCAACTCCATTATGAGATCCCAAAAGTCTTATTCAAATATGGAGAGATGAAGACAATTGCAGGATCGCCGAAGGGCCTAGAGCTTGCCATGATACCAGTAGCTACTGAACCCGACGACTCGTCTTCGAATGGAAAAGAAGAAACTTCACCCGCGGTCCTTCTTTGCAAAGGGGACATGTTTGGCCATTGGTGGGAAGAGGTATTTCTTGAAGTTTCTCGACGCTTGGTTATTTTTGGCATCTACGATCTTGCAGAAGTATATAAAGATCGCCACCTTGAGGACAAGGTGATTTTCAAGGGTGGGGGAGTTGATACGTTATTAATTTATTTAATTTAGTTGACGTTGGGCTTAGCCCGTTTAATTATTTGGGTCGTTCTTTTCGGGTTTTCTTGTTGATTCTTTCCCGAATCGTAGGTCGAATCAACCCTAGGTAGTTAGTATAAATAGGTGGATTGTATCTTATTTTCATTAACAAGAAATATAATACAAAACCCTATTTTATTTAGCCGTTTTTTCCTTTCTTTTACTTTCTCGTAATCTGGCGTGAACGACGAGCAAAGATCTCGCGTCTACCGTTGTATCGTTTATTTCTTTTCGTTTCTTGGTAGAGGAAATCGCCCCATCTTCTATCAGATCCCATACTGTCAAATTATATTGCATATTCTATTTCATAAAAATTTCAATATAGGGTATATATATTTACATGTACGTACCTTAACTTCTAAATAATTGATTATGCCACATTTAAATTATCTATAAATGTAATGAAGATGTCACATACATATATAATAAAAGATTGGAACCGATTTCCGAAAACGTTAATCCAAACATAAAAGAGAATAAAATAGGTAGTACACACTGAACTCAGGAATACTCGAAAGGATACAGTTGGGGGTTCGACCTAGCTTGAGGAGGCGATGTGAGCCAAAACAAGTAGGCTCAACTAAGGCACGGGAAATAGCATTTAATCAAGTACAAAGTTGATCATCATAGTACAAGATGAGGAAAAACAAGCCCATATACATTTTATTTGAAATATAATTTAGATAGATATGCAAGCTTTCAAACTAAATGTAGTCTTTAGCTACAAGGATAAGTGGATTCTTCTTATGCATAGTGATTCCAGGTAGAACCTCGATGTCGATGTCTTGCGCCTGCATTCCAGGAGGTGTTTCCCAGTCAAAGCTGTAGAGAAGGTTTGCAACCGTGAGCTCCACATTTGCAAGCCCCATGCACATACCGGGACAAATTCTTCGTCCCGATCCAAACGGAATTGCTCCGAAGTCCTGCCCTATAATGTCAACATTGCTGTTCAAGAACCTCTCTGGCTGGAACTCTTCTGGATTTTCCCAATACTCGGGGTCTCTTGCAACTGCCCACGCGTTTACAAAAACCAGCGTTTTGGGATGGATTTTGTAACCGTCTAGGGTACATGTTGCGATTGTTTCTCTTGGTACAAGCAATGGAGCTGCGGGGTACAATCGCAACGTCTCCTTGATGACCGCCTTCAAATAGGGAAGTTTCGGCACATCATCTTCGTCTACTTCGCCCTTTTCCCCCACCATGTTTCGAATCTCTGCTTGCACTTTTTTCATCACTTTGGGTGCCTTCATTAGGGCTGTCATTGTCCAAACGATTGATACGGCAGTTGTATCTGTTGCAGCGACAAAAATATTCTGTAAAATAGCAACAAGATGTGAGATAGTATCCGTTTTTATAGTACTAGCAAAAATTACGTGCATTTCACGTAGAATTTTAACATAATTAATTTGCTTTTAAAATAATAAAAGATGGAATCACTTACCATTAGTAGTGCTTTGATTTCATCCCATCCAAGATCTACAGCAGAAGACTTGTTCTCTTTAAGCTTGATTAAAATATGAAGCAAATCTTCCTCCTCTTCCACCTTCTTCACCCTCCTCGGATCGAGATGTTCGTCGATGAGCTCTTGATAGAACGAATCAAGATCTTTGAAGATTTTGTTAAGGCGATCCATGGACCCATTGAGTTTGTCCACCCAACCGAACGAAGGGAAGTAATCCGCCACGTAGAAACTCGCCATCACGCCTTGAGCATCACTCGAGAGCTTCTCGAACCTCTTGATCTCCGATCCGTGATCATCGTATCTCTTGCCGAAAGCAACCCTGCATATAAGAGTGCTCGCGAGGGCCATAGCCATCTCACTCAAGTTCACAACTCGAACATCATTAGAAGAAGAAGATGAAGGATGTAAGATTTTTTTCTTGATGTTTGAAATCACATGAGAGACTTCTTCTTCTCGAATGGGGCGAAAAGATTGAGTTTTTTTGACGCTGAAGAGATGGACGGATGTGATCTTCCTCACCTCCCTCCAGTAGTCGCCGTAGGGAGAAAACACGATGTCGGAGGCGTTGTAAGAGAGCTTCTGCTGCCCGAGAAGCTTCGGCCGGCTGCAGAATGCCAGATCTTGTGTCTTCAGCACTTCCTTGGCTGATTTTGCCGATGAAACCACAACAAGAGGGCAAGAACCTAGTTTCATTTGCATAATTGGGCCATATTTTTGGGAGATTTTCCATAAGAAAATGTGTTGATCGCTTGCAGCGAGGAATTGGAGGAGGTTTCCGATGAACGGAAGGCCTCGAGGCCCCGGCGGGGTTAGGGTTTTCGAGGCATTGCTTCTTTTGTAAAATAGGTATATCAGTATTAGTGGAAGAGCTATGGATATTACAAGTTGCATGGTGGTGAAGTATTTGATGATTTAGCTTGGAAAGAAGTGTAATGGCTATATATAGATATGTACAACTATCAGCAATTACGTGTATTTGTCTCATAGATAATGTCTCGTTTATTTGGATGCACTTAGAGTATAAAGAAGTGGTAGCTAAATTCACAAAAATTGAAGAGATAACTTTTGCTGAAAATGAAACAAGAAAGAAACATTTTTTTTAATACATTTGTAACACAACACAGTTAATCTTGGGACTATACATGTGTATCTATATAACCTATAGAGTTTTGATTCGTATAAGAATAATGTTGTATTATTATAGTTATTTATATAATCATTGGTTATTTACCGTTCGTACTATAAACTATATTCATTATTCACACATTTTTCGTTTCATTTCCATGTATTAATAATATTAGGCCGAATATGTCGTCTAACGCCACTTACCCCACGATGTGTGCTTATGTAACATGGCAACCTAACTTGTACATAATCTAATTAGAGAGTTGGTTATTACATGAAATTATTGTGCTTTGAAATTATTGGAATATTGGTGGTGGTTTGATTTCTCATTAGTCTATCACTTTTTATGCATGTCAGCAATTAACAGTCCAAAACCAATAATTAACAAATTAATTAAGCTTAATTAACATGCATTCTATCAAATATATAAAAAATTAAACAAGGTTCTATCTATTGACAATTGAATGAAATAATTTAACATTAAACTCTAACAAGAATATTGTTGAGCTCAACAAATATATTAAGAATCTGGCATGAGCCTCAGGCAGCATATGAAAGAACAAAGTTTAATTTCCTTTCACTATTAAATTTTGAAAATGTCGATTTTTGTAGTATGAATATTACTACGATCCAACGGCTCCTTGTACTCTCATATACAGAAACCCATTTATGCAGTTTGGCATATGCCTATGTCTTTCCAGTTCGATATCGATGAAGACTTGTGACATTTTATATCGAACACGCTCTCTCATTTATATCAAAACGACGCTCTCTCATTTATATCAAAACGACGTTGTTAGGTTTCTTAATGACCTTATGAATATTCTAATTATTTCATTTTACTTTATAGGACAAAAATAGCCTTAATATCCCTCTCGACCTCTCTATTTCTCCCCTTAAGTCAATCTCTCTCTATCTTCCTCTCTCTCTCTCATATATGGGTTAAGTAGTTTGTATACATATATGGGCAGGTCTAGACCAACTAGATCCATGCATGTTAGTTTGTATACATATATGGGTTAACTAGGAATGAGCATCTATTGATTTTTTCCTTTTTTTTTTTTTTTTTTTTTTTTTTTTTTAATGTCTAAGCCCGAACTTGGCTCAAGCTCGTTGCGCTTTGGATGTATTATATGGTTTCGAGCGGGCTTAATTTCAACAAAACCTCTAGACAGGCCCAGCCAGGCTTCATTTTTGGACTCGACCCACCGGTGGGACAATGTGGGCCTACGGTCGGATCGAGCCATCTTGGGCTCAATTTGATACCCCTAATATACATGGGCCCTTTCCAATTAGATCCGGGAAAAATAACATGGAGAATGTACTTTAATTTATAACATACTTTCTATGTCTCATTCCACAAGATTTGATTGATTACACTTTGTCTTTTAAGTGGAACAAAA
The DNA here is from genome assembly GCA_029379335.1 of Thymus mandschuricus. Lineage (NCBI taxonomy): Eukaryota > Viridiplantae > Streptophyta > Magnoliopsida > Lamiales > Lamiaceae > Thymus > Thymus mandschuricus. Next base: position 18,152,829 of record CM057082.1, on the reverse strand, counting down.
AGTAAAAACAGTTTGGTATGAATCCTGAATGGACACAGTTCTCGCCTAGGCCTAGGATCAGGCCCGGACATTGATAGATTAAAATGAGGGCCGGCATTTTTAGCATATATAATCAATGCTGGATTTATTACTACCTCCGTCCACCATTTACTGACACAATTATTATATTGGGACGTTCACCATTTACTGACATTTTCTATTTTAGGACGTAGACCCTACAATCACTTTAACACTTTATCCATCAACTTTTATTACTTTAACATTTTAATACTATTAAAAAATTTAAATGGGTCCATAATTATTCCACTTTAACACTTTAACCCATTAATTTATTACTACACATCAAAATGCAAAAAAAAATTGTGCCTAGAAAGCGTGTCACTAAATCATGGACGGAGGGAGTACATATATTGTAGTAAATGATAAATACTACTCCCTCCTATTTTTTATAATAGCCATTCTACCAAATTTCACACATATTAAGAAAAACAAATTTTGCCTAAAATAACCTTATTTAATGAAGATTATATTTTAATGACATATCTTTATTTTGGTGGAGAATCAAAAAATATAAAACAACTTTGAATAATAAATAAGGGTTATGTTGGTATAAATTTTCAAAATGACAATTAATTTACAAATAGTCAAAATCTTAAAATGCCTATTATTAAAAATAGGAGGGAGTAGTACGGATGTTTTTTTTTTTGGGTCAAAAAATAAATTTTATTAGAACGTATAGCAGATACAAGACGTACCAATCAGATTACATTAAAAACTACTCCAAGAATCACACAATCTATTTCTAGCCCAATTACTAAAGATAATACGCGCTTTTGCTTCGCCTCTTATCACACACCAATTTCAGAATCGATACTTAATCTCTTTCTCGATTCGAATAAAGTTCCAATCTTTCCTCTAAAAAATCTCCGAATTTCTCCAATTCCAAATCACCCACTTAACCCACGCCCACAATCGCTGCCAATGAAGTTATCTCCGTTAATGTCACCACTGCCTGCGATCCATATTTCCATATTTATGCGGAGAACATCTCATACCTTTGGCGGCATGTTATGCTGGTGGGACTTGGGCTCGATCGAGACTCTATGTGTCGTACGCAAATAGGCTTGATCGAGCCTCATCAAACTTCAACACAACTGGGCTCAATCGAGCTTAGATGGGCTTGATCGAGTCGTGCACGTGGGTAGGATATAACTGGAGTTAATTATTCTCGATCGTGCCTCGATGATCTCGATCGAGCTGTGCATCTGTGCTCGATCGAACCATAATTTATCGTATTTCTAGATTATATCATCGTCGGAGCCGGACATTTTTCTACGGTTGGAGAAGCGGTGATGCGGATTGTTGACGGTGACGACTCAAATGACATGGGAAGGAAATGGATCGGTGAATTCGGGCTCGATCGTGGCAGAACAAAGTGGACACGAATTTCCGACAGCGAAGGTGGCGCAACCGGGCTCGATCGGAGTGCACTTCTTCGGCAGACGGCAAAAGGTGAAAAGTGGCGCTGGAATGGATGGAGAAAACCTAATCTCTTATTTTTGATTTATCACAAAAATTAGTATTTGTAAAAAAAATGAAAATTAAAAATACAATTAGTAAGGATAATTTTGTCTCATCAAAAGAAAAATGGCTTGAATTAATTATTTTTTTTTAATTTGCTATAATTTATCTCTTATTTACATAGAGTGACTATTTTACATTTTTTTTCCTTAAAAATATTAGATGGAACCACAATTGTTCCTTTCTGACACATTAAATTATTATCATATCATTAAAATGCAAATAAACATGTGTTCAAGATTTAGGTTCACTAAATCAAAATCAAGGGATTATCTATACCTATTATAAAAGTGTCTTGTGTAACAAATTTTGATTTGCCTATTTTGTCCATATAATAAAGTTTAGTTTAAGGTCAATATTGTAATATCACATTATTATACATGGATTTAAAGAGAAAATATAAATTGGTAAAAATTAATAATATAATAAATAATTTTGTTTTTAATTTTAATTGACTTCGTGTAAGTAATAATTATTACTATAGAATTCCATACTAAGACAACTTCTACTTCTAATCAAATTTCCTACAATATTAAATTATTTTCCTAAGAAAGATTTTAATGTAAAATACTATATATACTACTCATATACTTTAGTTTTTTTTCATTTTTTTTTCTTTTTAAAAAGCAAGTTCGTTTGGATAAAAAAAGATACCAATAAAATTTTGAAGTTTAAATATATTATTATTTACCAATTCATATTAACTTAGTTAATCAATGACTCATTGTAAAAGTGATTTTAAATATAACTCTTATTCAAGAAAATGCTCTTTTACTTACTGTGTGGGCACATTAAGAATGTTCGCCGCTAACGTGGCATTGTCACCTTAATAATTTTTTTATTAGGGTTTAGTTTTTTTTTGTTTTTTTTTTTTTGTTTTTTTTTTTGGTTTATGGAATGCATTAATTACATTATTGACACGTCACCAACAGACATATTAAGAATGCTCACGATGGGTACAGGAGCATTCTTATTAATTCAAACAATCGGAATAATATTACATTTATTTTGCAATTTTTTTTTTCTAAAATTATACGTTGAGATGAGTGATGTGAATTGATAACAATTCATAATACTTATTAGTTTAGTTAGGAATTAATATAAATTAAAGAAAGTTTGTCTTTTAAATAACAATAAATGGTTTGCTTGGAGTCATCCAAATTTTATTTTTTTCAGAATTCTGTGTAAGTGTTTTATAATATTATACCGAATTAATTTATTTTATGGGAGCTTATATCACATATTTATGTACAAATAAATATTTTGGTTTTTCTCATTGATCTTCAAAATTTATTAATAAACATATGAATTTATGAAAATTCTAAAAGGATTGATAGGAAAAGAAATTTTGAACAAGGATATTACAACAAAATGATGAGATGAGTTAATTAATAGTTCAATTGTAATATTTACGTGCGAATGCACGTAATCTCTGCTAGTATTTAATAAACGAGATTAATATAACGGGACGTAGGAAATAACAAAAGATAAACAAGCATTCAGCTAAAACACAATATTTCATAAAATTTTCAAGTTGATGATGTTCCCATTAAAAATTTCGCTAGTTCCGTTGATGTAAGCGAAATCTTATCATGTTCTGATAATCCTTTTGCATGCATATAGTTTGCATCCTCGGTAACATATATTGTGCAAATTAATTGTATCTGATTATTCTCCTTTTATTCCGCGAAAAAAAGAAAAGGAAAAAAAACAAGTCTCATTTAGTTACTAAATAAATCTGCTAAAGAATTAGTACTAAGATTAATTCGTGGTTTATTACTTTGCGTTCTCTTTGATGCGAAAGAAAATGAGAGAAAAGAGAAATTCACCCTATAAATTCCACCCCTTTTCTCACCTTTTCTCACATTTCCTATTTTTTCCCCTTCATTTGCACTACCATGGAGAAAAAATATTATCTCTCCAATTTGGTGTTGAAAATATTATCTCCAATTTAAGGAGTAAAATCTCCCCCTCATTTATAAAAGGTGAGACTAGGTGAGAAAAGAGGTGGAATTTATAGAGTAATTTTCTCTTTTCTCCCATTTTCTTTCGCATCAAAGAGAACACAACCTAATATAAAAATATTTTAAGCGAGCCTATGGCCATCCTTATCAACAAGTAACAACTCTCTAGAAAATTAAACAATTCTTAGTGACCTAATATGTGACAGTCATTTAAATAAGATTTTTAAATTATAATCACGATTAATCGACTAATTGGTTGTTACAGCGGGGGTTTATTTTCGATGATGTTGAATTGTGAGTCTGTTGCTATATACTAAGGTTGTGTTCTCTTTGATACGAAAGAAAATGAGAGAAAAGAGAAAATCACCCTATAAATTCACCCTATTTCTCACATTTTCTCACATTTTCTATTTCTCCCCCTTCATTTGCACTACAATGGAGAGAAAATATTATCTCCCCAATTTGGTGTTGTAAATATTCCTCCAATTTAAAAAGTAAAATCCCCCCTCATCGATAAATGGTGAGAAAATGGGAGAAAATGGGTGGAATTTATAGAGTAATTTTCTTTTTTCTCTCATTTACTTTCGTATCAAAGAGAACGCAACCTAAATTTATAAATTGTTTTAATCAAAAGATTCCTTTACATGTGCTACAAAAATCTACTCCCTCCCTCATCCCACTATATTAGTTAATTCATCTTTCATTTGTCTCATTTATTATCCATTTTTTTTTTAAAAAAAAAGGAATTAATTAGAATAATAATAAATTTTTTTAAATTTAAAAAAAAAAAAACCCTTAGACTATTTTTGTTGGTTACTTTACCAAAAGTAAAGTGGACTAATTAAGCGTGATGATTTCCGTCCCAAATTTCTTAACGTGCATTCCCTTTTGAGCCATTTCACATTTCCTGATAAATTTCCTTTTATAGTACTTCCTCTCCTCTGGTTCAAGATTTATGAGTCTTTTTCCTTATTACGTCGTCTCACGATTCATGACACATTTCTTATTTGAAAAATATTTAACTAATTAAATGTACCATTAGCAAATTTCATATTACAAATAAAATTCTTTAACTAAATAGCATCATTCTCTAATAATTGTGAAATTTGAAATTATCATAGTTTGCTCACTTCTTCAATTTTTATGATTTTTATCTTGTGGTTAGGAATTGTGAAAAACTCAAGGAAATTCCATAGCATCTAGGAACACATCTTGAGAAAATGGAGATACAGCGAGTTATACATTCTGTTGTTCAGACTGCTCAGAAAAAGAAGCGAAACAGGGAAAACGCGAAAATTTTGAATTCTATCTCAATGTAGTTCCAGTGATTAAGTTGGGGTTAAGTTTCGGAACAAAACGTCCTGAGTTCGAGACATCCATTGCGCGCCCCTTAAAATTTTGTTAATTCAAAAAAAAAAAAAAAAGATTGATCTTGTGCAATTAGTTTCAACTTATCTTCTCGAATTCGGATTCAACAATGATCATTGATGTTTTATATAGTAAGAAATGTAATATATGTACCCCAACTATGTCAACAAATAATGTTGATGTTTTATTTTCTTCTTTTGAGTGGGGAAAAATGTAAAATAACCATTTATATGTGTGAAAGATAAATAATAGTCACAAACTTAAATAAATTTTAGCCAGTTTTCACTTAATTAATTGGACAAAAATATCCTTAATTAGCCTGTTGGCTCCTACACATTTAGGCTCGATAACACATCCAAGCTAATCTAGCATCATTCCCTTTTATTGATTCAATCTAAGCCCTCGTTTGGTTCACATTTTTTTAGGTAAGGAAAGGGAAACAGTTAAATGAATCAATTACTTATTGTTTGGTTTGAACAACAAGTTAACCATTACCCTTACTTGATGGTAATTCAATCCCTTAGATTGTTACCCCTCAAGGAGGAGGGGAACAAGGGGAAAGGGAATCACCTCACAAGTGACTTCATTACTACCATTAAACCAAACACTTAATAAAAATAATCCTTATTGTTTCCATTCCCTTACTTGACTTGATTTCATTCCGTTTCCGTTACCCAACTTGAACCAAACGAACACTAAATCTTAAATCTTGTATGAAAAAGTTAGATTATGTTATTTTAAAATAGGGTAACTGGTCTATGGGCAAAATTATCCTGATTTAGAAACTATAAGTCATACTTTCGGGCAAAATTTACCGTGTATCAATCGTATATCAGAAACAATATGATACGCCTCGAGATCGAGACGTATCGATAAACGGCACTCTTCGAGTGAGGCCAAACACCGAAGGTAGAAACACAGAGACGAAGAAGGGAGAAACTTCAATTTCATTCACGATAATCTGACGGTCACGTACAATGAAACCTTAAATAGGTTCTCATACTAAAACCTAATGGGCTAAGATATCCTAATTGGACTTATAGCCTCGGCCCAATTACAAAAGCACAATTAAAAGACAATACACAAAACACTAGTAATTAACGTACGTTCTCGAACTACTATCTCGACTATTTCTTGGTCGTATCAACTCCTCACCCCTTCAAAACCACCTTGTCCTCAAGGTGGAGATTCGAAAATATCCTTATAAACTTCCTCGAGTGCATAGAGGCTAAAAATGACCCCTCGTCGGGAGGCCACCGCAACATCAACTTGAAATTTGTTATTTGGTGGAGTAAAAGGGGTGGACTCCAAATTCAGGAATATTTGGGCCTTTGTGTCTGATGGGCTGGGCAGGTGGTATGGGCTAACACTTGAAAGGAGGAAAAAAAAGTGGAGGGGGTGGAGGCTGCGGCCCAAACTGAAAATTTGGGGGTGGAGTAGCATCACGGGTTGGAGGCAGCGGCGCCGGAGATGGAACATTGATTATGCGCTTGGTCTCGGAGAGAACTCCGCAGAGGTTCAGGTTTTCGGCTGACATGGCTGCCGCCGGAGATCGGGAGATGGAAGCTTCAACCGTTTTAGAAGCGGCTGAAGGCGGGGAAGACGGCGGTGAGAAGACGGCCGAGGGAGAAGGAGCGGGCGATGCGGACGGCGGAGGAGCGGCGGAGAAGGAGGTGGAGACCGCGACGGAGGTGACGTCGAAGGAGAGGAACGGCACCACCTCCGCATTCGAGAGCTTGCACAGATCTGGAGAGGCGACGCCCTTGGACGCCTCGTCGTTAGGGGCGAAGGTGGAGAGAGAACCGGACGTCTTGCACCCGGCCTTCTCGAGCAGCGCCGTCAGGATGGCGGTGGGTTCAGGCGCTGGTTTCGGCGGAGGAGCGGCGGAGCCAGGGGGCTGGAGTGGGGCGTTCGGGAGCCAGCGCTGGTGGGGAGCGGACGAGCCTCCGCCGGAGCGGAAAACCGGAAAGGAAGCTGCAGCTGGAGATGAAAATGGTGGTGTAGAGAGCAAATCTGCGAATTTGGAATCAATCGATCGCATACAAGCTTTAATGGTTGAATTAGTTGCTGTGAGTTGGCTCTCCAAATGGATTCGAACGGAATTGAGAGCTGCAATAATTTCTGAATCGGCCATGAAGAACAGCAATGGAAGCACCCACTTTTTTTTTTTTTTTGAATAAAAATTGGTTGAAGAAGAACAGGCAACTTCGAGTGTGCCAAAACTCCAAAGAAGAAGAACAGAGGAACAGAAGAAGAATCGGGGAAGAAGGAAGACAATGAAAGCACCAATGATACGCCTCGAGATCGAGACGTATCGATAAACGGCACTCTTCGAGTGAGGCCAAACTCCGAAGGTAGAAACACAGAGACGAAGAAGGGAGAAACTTCAATTTCATTCACGATAATCTGACGGTCACGTACAATGAAACCTTAAATAGGTTCTCATACTAAAACCTAATGGGCTAAGATATCCTAATTGGGCTTATAGCCTCGGCCCAATTACAAAAGCACAATTAAAAGACAATACACAAAACACTAGTAATTAACGTACGTTCTCGAACTACTATCTCGACTATTTCTTGGTCGTATCACAATAGTTTTATTTAACTTCTCGATTTTAATATTCGATTTAATTTTACACTAATCGACTAGAGTTTACTGAAGTGTCGTCTTTATTAATATAGCAATAAGTTATTTTTCTAGTGTTGGTACGTACACCGCAAATGGAGGTAGAGAATACCTATTAGCTAAACTCCTGGGAAAAAAATAAAGTACATTTCCCACCTTATTTCCTAATCCAGATGACATGTTTGCTATTTTGAGACGTTTTATTTTTTCAGATGTAATATTTCCTTTTAAAGCCCAAAAAACATCACTTTTATCCTTAACATTATATTTATCTTTAATTAACTCACACCACAAATTAATTTTTTTTTTATTATATTTCTTAAATATCGTGCCAAAAAGAAACATATATCTAAAAAAACGGAGGGAGTAATATTTTACAAGTTTATAATTTTAGTCCACTTGCATCATGCATTTTAAAAAAAAAAAAAAAAAAAAAAAACTCTATTATATTTGGGGCATAGCGCAATAAACAATGTCTTCACCAAAAATCGAATCTACCGGTAGTGGCAAGGCTGGGTAATTATGCGAAAGGTCAACAAATAAACACTAACAGCTTTATTTTTTGTTTTGTTTCTGCTTATAACCTTATATAAGAGCAGAGAGCTCATGCCATTATTAGAATGATAGTGAGATCCCAGAACTCACGTTAGATTCGACACATCACCGAAAATGGTAAAGCGAACGTACGTAGACGGGGACGGACTAAGGAAAGGTGCGTGGACCAACGAAGAAGACGACAAGTTGAGAGCTTATGTAAACCAGAACGGTCACTCGAACTGGCGATTGCTTCCCAGATTTGCTGGTAAGAAAATAAATTGTTGTTTTCAGATTTTGAAACATTTTGTAAGTTGTAGTATTTTAGTAATTGATAAGTGGAGAAGTTTTCTCTCTTCAGGTCTAGATAGATGTGGAAAGAGCTGCAGATTGCGATGGATGAATTACTTGAAACCCGGGGTTCGAAGAGGCGGTTATAGCGACGAAGAAAGAGATCTTATCACAAGACTTCATCACCAGCATGGAAATAAGTATGGAAATTCTCTCCATCAATCATTTATATATTTGTATGCATGTTTTGTGTTTTTATAATATGCATGCATAAATGTGTCTGATAGTACTAAGTTATGTAGTTCTCTATAAGTTTATGTTTATCATCCATTCAATTCATCTCTTGAAAAACCATAGGTGGTCCATCATGTCTTCAAAACTACCCGGAAGGACAGACAACGAAATAAAGAACTTCTATAACGCTCATATCAAGAAACGCCTAAAAGCGGCACCGCTCACGAAGAAGGCGGAGGTCGTCTCAAGCGGCGGTACAGATTTAGTGACCCCAGCTGCTCCAAAGTTACCGTCTTCCGAGCTATTTGTTCAAGATTCAACAGAGTCCAACTCAACTATACCAGGAATTCCGAGTCCAGTTGAGTTGGGCTCCGATTCATCTATGGAGCGAAATTGCTCCGATGCGTCATCCATAAGCTCCGGGGCTACCGGAATTGATGATAATGGCTTCTCGGATTTGTTATTCCCGGGGTTCGATGACGAGTTTTGGACTCAGCCATTTATGGTTGACACAGATTCCTACGATGGTTGTGAAGTATTTTCTTCTTTCCTTTGTATGTGGTTAAATGATGTTAATAATAGTAGTATGTTTTAAGAACAAAGAAAAAGAAGATTAATTTTTATTTGGAAAATATCTGCAAGTGGATAGATATACATGTAGCTGTTGCAATGACCTTTAATGCTACCTAATTTTTTAAAAAATATTTTACAATAGTAGTACAAAATAGCCATTTATTTTTATCCACAATTTTTAAAATATATGAATTCCCTTTAACCTTCGTATTCTACTTTTCTCTTATTTATACTAACTGAGGATTAGCTTCATACGATCATACAACTACGGTTATACTACCGAAAAATTCTATCAACTAACTCAACTATCTAGTTTTTGACTAAATTCGTGAGTGAGTATAAGGGTAGCTTGAAGCAGCAGTAAAACACTTCAAGCTAGGTAGATATTCTTCAATGGTGAAATTCTCTAACTTCAACGCTTGAGAAATATCTAGAGGTTTCAAGTGTTGAATCAGATATAGTGATGAGAGAGAATTTTTGCAGCAGTTCTGAGCATAGAGTAATGAATTTCCTGTTAACTTTTCCATTAAGTGAGAAGCTTTATATAGACGTAGTTTGAAAAACCAGCCGTTAGATTCTGTGCTGATGTGGAAACTAGTCATTGAAGAATTGCTAACGCGACAACTAGCCGTTGGTGCTGACGCATTACTTTCGGTTGGGATCTATTCTAGCTGGCATCTGACGTGGCAACTTAGGCGGTAGTAATGGAGTTTCATGTGGAAGAAGTGAAGAAGGAAGAAGCGTGCATATCAATGTTTTACGTTTCTTTTATTTCTCCTCTGCTTTGGCATTTTTGCCACGTAGATGACTTTGCCACGTAGAATGAATTAGTTAGGGATGAATATTATATATACTCCCACTTTTCTTTTCTTTTTTTTTTTTTTTTCCTGTAAGTAGAAGACGGAATTATCTTGGGGAATAAGAAATCTTTTTCCAGTTTTTCCAGTTTCTCTACTTTTCGATTATGGTATCCTAAGCCAGGTTTTTTGCGGCACTGAATTGCTTTGGATCTCTTGTTTTGATTGATGCTCTTGCTGTTTTGGCTTGTTTCGATTGATACGTAATGGTGCGGCAAAATGGAAAGGAAGTTAGAGGTTTTCCACCGGATGATCCTTCACATCCGCTCTACATACATCCGAGTGATAATCCAGGTTTGATTTTGGTTTCTGAGTTGCTCAATGGTGAAAATTATCTGGATTGGAGTCGATCTATGCATACTGCGTTGTTAGCTAAAAATAAAGTTGGTTTAATTGATGGGACAATGCCGAGGCCAGATAAAAAATGATGCTCTATCAAATGCATGGATTGGATGTAATAGCATGGTTGTCTCATGGCTTAGGAATTCCACAAATCCGAAAATCAAGTCTAGTTTGCTTTATTTGCATAATGTTGCTCAGATTTGGACAGATCTAAAGGATCGATTCTCTCAAGGAGATGATGCTCGAATTTATCAGATTAAACAACAACTATTTAGTCTAAAACAAGGTCCTCTCGATGTTAATTCATACTACACTAATCTGAGAGTTGTTTGGGATGAATTTACGGATTTACAACCGAAGAGTTGGTGTGATTGTGGAGGTTCTAGATGTCGTAGTGCTGTTAAGTGGAGAGATCACCAACAGAAGGACTTTAATATGCATTTTCTCATGGGTTTGAATGAGTCTTATGCTCAATTGAAGACACATTTGATGAGTTTGGATCCTCTTCCAGCTTTTGGAAAGGTTTTCTCTCTGGTTTTGTAGGAAGAGAGACAGAGATCTGCAGGTTTTCCATCTAAACCTATCTATACTCCTTCTCCGAGTGAACAAGTTGGTATGCTTTCCAATTCTGCTCAGGGTAGTTATGGTAACAAGCCAAGAGATAAGCCCTAATTTACTCATTGTCATAAAACTAATCACACTGTGGATAAGTGTTATCAGTTGCATGGGTTTCCCCTTGATTTTGGAAGAGGGAGAGGTAGACCTCCTGATGGTGTTGGTTCGTTTTCTAGGTTTGTGCATAATGTTGCACATATGTCTGATGGAAATGGAAATAGTGCTACAACTAGTCCGAGCCTTACTGCAGATCAGTGTTCACAACTGATTACATTCTTACAACAACAGTTGAATGTAGGTGGATGTTCTACTTCACAGCAGCCTGCTCAACCCAATCCTTCTATCCATGTTTCAGCTCCTGCCAATCCAACACACCAGCCTATTGATGATCCTAATCTTAATTTCAGTGGTATGTTTTCTGTGTCTTCCTCTTTTCTTGATTCAAATTCCATGTCTCAAAGTAGTACTTGGCTGATAGATACAGGTGCTACACATCATGTGTGTTGTAATCTGTCTAGCTTCGTAAACTCGACTTCCCTTCAAAATGCCTTTGTGACATTACCAAACAAAGAAAAAGTTCCAATTCTTAGAATAGGTTCTGTCAAGGTCACTTCTGATCTGTTGTTACATTCAGTCCTATTTGTTCCATCTTTCTCGTACAACTTGTTGTCTGTTAGCTCTTTGCTTTCTAAAGGTGACTGCACAGTGCAATTTACCAAGGATTCATGTGTTTTTCAGGATTCTTCAAATGGGAAGATGATTGGGATGGGACATAGAGTAGGAAATCTATATGTTCTAGTTTTTGTTCCTATTGTAAACTCTGCTATATCAATAAATGTATGGCATTCGAGGTTAGGACATCCTTCCTTTGAAAAGCTCAAAAATATGAGTTCTGTAATTTCTTTTTCCAGCTCTAAACAAGAAATCTGTCATGTGTGTCCTCTTGCTAAACAGAAAAAGTTATCATTTCCTTTGTCTAATTCCATTACCTCAAATCCATTTAATCTGATTCACTGTGATGTATGGGGTCCTTTTACTCCATGTACTGAACAAGGTTTTAAGTATTTTCTTACCATTGTTGATGATCATTCAAGGTTCTTGTGGACCTATCTCATGTGCTCTAAATCTGAAGTGTCTTCCATTCTTCCCAAGTTCTTTAAAAATGTTCATACTCAATTCCATAAATCCATAAAAGCACTTAGGTGTGATAATGGTTCTGAATTTTCCCTACCCTTGTTGTTTGATGAATATGGGACAGAAATCCAACATTCATGTGTAGAGACACCACAACAAAATGCTAGGGTGGAAAGAAAACATCAGCATTTGTTGAATGTTGCTAGAAGTCTTTTCTTCCAGTCTCATGTGCCACTTGTTTATTGGGAAGAATGCATTCTCACTGCATCCTACTTGATAAATAGGTTACCCTCTTCTGTGTTTTTGCCCAATATTCTGACTCCTTTTGAAGCTCTTTTCAAACGGGCACCTTCATACTCTCATCTCAAAGTCTTTGGGTGTTTATGTTATGCCTCTACTTTGGACAGAAATAAAAATAAATTCTCTCCTAGAGTTCAAAGGTGTATATTCCTTGGTTATCCAGCTGGGTATAAGGGATACAAACTTCTGAATTTATCTACCAATGACATCCTCATTAGTAGACATGTTGTTTTCCATGAGAATGTGTTTCCTTTCTCCGCCTCTAACTGTTCTCTATCTCCCTTTCCTCTCACACCTCCAGTGATACATGCCCTTTCTCCTTGTACCAGAATAGGGAGAGTAACTAGACCCCCTGCTCATTTACAAGATTATGTATGTGGGGCCGTCATCTCTACTCCTTATCCCATACATTTTTTTTCTTTCTACTACACATCTTTCTCCTTCCTACACATCCTTTTCTTTCAACCTAGCTGTTATTCCTGAACCATATTCCTACACTCAAGCTTCCAAATATCCAGAGTGGCAGGCTGCCATGAATTTAGAATTAGATGCCCTCTTTCGAAATAACACTTGGACTTTAGTTCCTCTGCCAACTGGGAAGACTACTATTGGGTGTAAGTGGGTGTATAAAGTAAAGTGTCTTTCAGATGGTTCGGTGGAAAGGTACAAGGCCCGCTTAGTGGCAAAGGGTTATACTCAACAGGTTGGGGTTGATTTTTGGATACCTTTTCGCCTGTTGCTAAATTGGTTTCTGTTAAACTCATGCTTATTCTTGCAGCAGTGAAAGGTTGGTCTTTGTGTCACTTGGACATCAATAATGCCTTCCTTTATGGAGACTTAGATGAAGAAATATATATGGAGATGCCTCCTGGACTGGCATCTCAGGGGGAGCATCCATCATCTACTGTGTGTAAGCTTAACAAGTCTCTTTATGGACTTAAACAGGCTTCTGGACAGTGGTTTTTGAAGTTCTCCAATGCTCTACTTAGTTTTGGTCTGGTGCAATCCAAAGCTGATCACTCATTTTTCTATATGCATGTTGATGACAAATTATTGGGGCTAATTGTCTATGTTGATGATATTTTGTTGTCCAGTAACAGTTCGGTGTTAGTAGATGAATTCAAGGTATATTTTGGGGAAGCACTTCAGTTACAAAGATTTGGGAACACCAAAGTATTTCTTAGGTTTGGAAATTGCTCGTAGTAAATCTGGAATATTTCTTTGTCAAAGGAAATTGATACGTTATTAATTTAATTAATTTAGTTGACGTTGGGCTTAGCCCGTTTAATTATTTGGGTCATTCTTTTCGGGTTTTCTTGTTGATTCTTTCCCGAATCGTAGGTCGAATCAACCCTAGGTATTTAGTATAAATAGGAGGATTGTATCTTATTTCATTAACAAGAAATATAATACAGAAACCCTATTTTATTTTGCCGTCTTTTACTTTTCCTTTCTGCCGTATTTTATTCCTTTCGTTTCTGCTGACGTGATCGACGGGGAAAGCCTGCGACTGTCAATTTATCTTATCGTATTCTTTGTGGCGTGAACGACGAGCAAAGTTCTCGCGTCTGCCGTTGTATTTTATTTATTTTCATTCGTTTGATAGAGGAAAATCGCCCCATCCTCTATCAATTGGTGCTTTCATTGAGAGGTTTCAGAACGGGGCTTCTCTTGAGGTATCAAATTTATCCTTTAATTTTGTTGAAAAAAAATCAAAAAAAAAAAAAGAGAGGAAGTCGGATTGATCCTACATCCGATTGGTTGATTTTATCCGATTGGTTGATTTTGTTGGAATTGGTGATTTGTTCGGTACGTTGAGACTTGGTGAATTGGACTTGATTGATTTTGTTGGACTTGTTGATTTGTTTTGGAGGATTGATTATCATGGATTATTGTTATTCAATTGCCTGGGATCAGTCGGCATCGCGCATGCCTTCATCTTCGTATGAATTCGATCCGATATTGGGCAGGCCACTCATTTCGTGGGATCTCCCAAGGCCTCGTATTGCTCCGGAAAGTTGCAGCAACCCTTCAGATTGGAACTATTCGGATCCGTATGCTTACGATCTGCCATTCGACCAACCACTCACTTCGTGGGATCTCCAAGGCCTCGTATTGCTCCGAAACTGTGCAGCAACCACTCGTATTCGCAGAGCTACAGAGGAGGCGGGTACTCCAACAATTACGAGTCGCAGGCATGGTCGTACAACAATTACGAGTCGCATGCGTGGTCCTACAACAATTACGAGTCGGAACGCTACAGCCAGCTTCCGCAGACGGTGCAGTACGAGCCTCCGCCGCCGACGCAGTACTACGTTGTTGCAGAGCCGCCGCAGCAACAACATTACTATCAGCCGCCACCGAGTTATACCTATGTATCGGATGTTGATGCCACGTTGGAGACGGATCTTACTGATTCCGAGACTCGAGTGGACGCTAGAACGGATGAAATTGCAGTTGCTCCACCAATTGAAGCGATTGGTGAGGAGGATTCGACACCAATGTATGATCCAAAGTTGGAGGAAGTTGATGCAGAGAAGGAGTTGAGCAAAGAAGAGCATGTTGAAGCATTGGGAGGAGATGCAGGGAGTGATGAAGTTGCTGAGGACAAGAGCGATTTCATGGCAAATGTTTCTGAATTCGGAATAGCTGCAAATGATTTTGATTTTGGAATAGCTGAAAGGAGTGATGAAGCTGTGGAAGAGAAGGAGATTAACAAATGCGCCTATGTACAAATGCTCCAAGTTCCGAAAGAACGTCCAATTTTCAAAGTGGAAGATATTCCAGCGGAAGCATGCATCAAATTGGTGAAGAAGAAGGGTGATTTCATGGAAGAGGTATTTCTTGAAGTCTCTCGACGCTCGGTAATTTTTGGCTTCTACGCACTTGAGGAAGTATACAAAGATTTATTGAATCTCCACCTTGAGGACAAGGTGATTTTCTAGGGTGGGGGAGTTGATACGTTATTAATTTAATTAATGTAGTTGACGTTGGGCTTAGCCCGTTTAATTATTTGGGTCGTTCTTTTCGGGTTTTCTTGTTGATTCTTTCCCAAATCGTAGGTCGAATCAACCCTAGGTATTTAGTATAAATAGGAGGATTGTATCTTATTTCATTAACAAGAAATATAATACAGAAACCCTATTTTATTTTGTTGTCTTTTACTTTTCCTTTCTGCCGTATTTTATTCCTTTCGTTTCTGCTGACGTGATCGACGGGGAAAGCCTGCGACTGTCAATTTATCTTATCGTATTCTTTGTGGCGTGAACGACGAGCAAAGTTCTCGCGTCTGCCGTTGTATTTTATTTATTTTCGTTCGTTTGATAGAGGAAAATCGCCCCATCCTCTATCAGAAATATGCTCTGGATTTGCTCAATGATACTGGGATGCTTGGTTGTAAACCACACAACACTCCTATGGATGCTAACTCGTCCCTTTCACAAGATGGTGAGATCTTATGTGACTCTAAGGAATACAGAAGACTGATTGGAAGGCTTCTCTACATTTGCATTACTAGGCCTGATCTAGCATTTGTTGTCCATAAGTTGAGTCAATATGTTTCAAAACCTTATACAACTCATATGGCAGCAGTACAGAGAATACTTAGATACATTAAAGGTGCAATAGGAAAGGGTTTGCTCTTCTCCAGTTCATGTAACTTGGAGTTGAGTGTTTTTGCAGATGCGGACTGGGCTACGATCGCTGAGTCCTGATACAAGGTAGTCTGTCACAGGTTTTTGTACCTTTTGGGTGATTCTCTACTCTCTTGGCGGTCTAAAAAGCAGTCTACCATGTCTGGATCATCAGCAGAGACTGAATATAGGTCCATGGCTCAAGCCACTTGTGAAATTGATTGGTTGCTACATTTGCTTGCTGATTTTGGGGTGAAACAATCAAGAGCAATTCCTTTGTTCTGTGATAATCAAGCTGCTATGTACCTTACTTCCAACTCCACGTTTCACGAGCGAACAAAACACATCGAGATTGATTGCCACACCGTCCGAGAACGTTACTTGAAAGGCATCATCAAACCTCTACACATTAAGGGGGAGCTTCAACTTGCAGACATTTTTACAAAAGCTTTGCCTTCTACAGCTTTCCACAGGATGACAAGATGGGATTTCATAATATCTTCAATCCGCATCTTGAGGGGGAGTAATGGAGTTTCATGTGGAAGAAGTGAAGAAGGAAGAAGCGTGCATATCAATGTTTTACGTTTCTTTTATTTCTCATCTGCTTTGGCATTTTTGCCACGTAGATGACTTTGTCACGTAGAATGCATTAGTTAGGGATGAATATTATATATACTCCCACTCTTTTCTTTTTTTTTTCTTTTTCTTTTTTTTTTTTTTTTTTTTTTTTTTTTTTTTTTTTTTTTTTTTTTTTTTTTCTGTAAGTAGAAGACGAAATTATCTTGGGGAATAATAAATCTTTTTCCAGTTTTTCCAGTTTCTCTACTTTTCGATTAGGTAGTTTAACTTACGGAGGTAAGTCATCAGCCTGAGGTATCTTCCAGCAGCTTGAAGTTTTGATCTTGAAGGACGGGTTGGAGTACCCACAGTGCAGATTGACATAATAACTAACTGTTCTTCTTTAGGCAAGCCGTTGAGAACAACCTTTCTAGACAAAGAGTGTTGTTCCGAACTAAGCTGATAAAACAACTTGTCAACCTTTAACTCTAGAATATTGTCTAAGTGTGGATTTGAGAAACATCATCAAAATTAATTAACTGCAAAGGGTTCCCACATAGGAAAGAAAAGAAGACGTGTGAGGGAGGAAGACGTGTGATTTATGGGATGCACTCTCCACTTTAACACACAAACTCACCCATTAAAAAAAAAAAAAAAAAAAAAAAACAAACAAACAAACAAAAAAAAAACAAACAAACAAACAAACAAACATTTACTTTTGCGAGGGACGGTGGAAGCATCATATTATTGCCCTTTTTTTCCGCGATAAAGAAAAGAGAAAAGAATAGAATTGGAAAGTCTCATTTAGATACTAATAAATCTGCTAAAGAATTAAATAATTAATTCGTTGTTTTTTAATTTTTAGAGTATGAAGTTGATGAGTACACTGTACACCACAGCCTTATCGGAATTAATTACTACTCTCTTCGTCCCATATATTTAAAATAACTTTTTACATATACCATAATTAAGACGAAAGAAATGATAATGGATAACCTAGTGTTAATGAACTTTAATGGATTAAAATTTAGTATATAAAATAATAGAATAATGATTTTTAACCATAATGTGGTTAGGTACACAACGACATGTTTCATTACAATGATAACTATAATTAATTACTTTTATATTTTAATTTAAGAATATTTTCCCCTAAAATTACATATTTTTCTCTCTTTTTATGTATAAAGGTAATAAATTCTGGAATATAGTCAAAATTATCAAATAATTAAAGGGTTAATATAAAATTAAAAAAGATAAAAATACGGAGTATTGCTTATTAAAATTTTTACAACATAAAGAGTTTGACATAAATATATAATTATCACCCTAAAATAATATAAATAGATCGAATGAAAATGCAACTTATCCTTTTACCAATTAAACGGGGAAGTATTAATTTTAGATTTGATGGTATATAGAGCATATATGTGCTTCTCAAAGTATTTGATTATTTGAATTGCTACGACATTAGAAAATCAACAAGAAGATAAGAAAATACTCTTGCTTGCTTCAAATTCATTCATTATTTATTTTATTATATGCTTTGCCTGCACATAATGATATTTCCAATGAACATCAAATAAAGTTTTTATGCATATTCAGAAATATGTTGGCCAGTTTAAAAGTCAGATTACTTAAAACTTTTAATTATGAAGGATAAACATCATTAATAAGTATAATGTAGCTTTTAACTTATATAACTTCAGCAGCAAACTTTAATGAACACTAAACCCTAGATCGACACCTAAATTAAAAGAGATAATTAACTTAATTGTTTCTCCGAGGTGCAGGAAACTCTCGTGCTAGTGTCATAACTATAATATACTTCAGTATAATTAGGTCAGAAATTTCAGATTTATATGGAAACCAGCACCTTTATTGCTGTCTTGATCTCATAATAATTAACTTCAAATTAATATAGTTAACGGAGCGTAGTCTAGTCGTAAGACGTTTCCCCTCCAACTAAGAGGTCGGGGGTTTAAGTCACCTTGAGTGTGTGTTTGACTGTGTTTCTCCCCTATTAAAAAATAAAGAAAAAATATCAAATGCAGTAATTAATACTCTTTCTATCCTGTCCCAAGATGATATATTTCATTTCTATACTAGAATTAAAGAAGTGTTAATTATGAACTTAAGTGTGTATAATTTGTATCTTGTTTTAATCTATGTGCACATCCTGAAATATATTGATAGAAAAAATTTAAAAATCAAAGAACACATTATAATAATTTTGAGTTTTTTAATCGTTTTGTTCGCAACTGAGGAAGTATATTAATTATAGTAGTGTATTTTATCAATGACATACTATATTTAACCTATTTGACCTAATTGCATCCCATTCTTAAAAAAGCAAAATAATGCTGCATCCGCCGACGGAAAAGGACAAAGGCTACTGCCCCAAAACAACACATATCAAGGGGGAATATGAATTGAAGAAGCAGTAGTATTAAATTATATTTTGGCGCTATTGAAATAGATAATATTAAGGTTCAGTTCTTTTTTATGAGAATGAAAATGAGAGAAAAGAGAATATTATCTTATAAATTTTACTTTTTTCGTCATCTTTTCTCACAATTTATCAATGAGAGAGAATTTTACTCCTTAAATAGGAGAAAATATTTATAACAATTGGAGAGATAATATTTCTCTCCACTGTACTATTGTAGTGCAAATGAAAGGGGAAAATAGAAAATGTGAGAAATAAGGAATATTTTAAAGGTAATTTTCTCTTTACTATCATTTTCTTTCGCATCAATGAGAACATAATAATCATATGTGAGGGGTGAGTGTAGTACACTTACACCTGAATTTCTCTTCACTTGGGATCCTTTGTCTCGAATTCTATATTTCAACCGTGTTGCTAATTCTGTATTCTACTAGTTTTATACATTTTTTTCAATTTTTTTAATTTATAATAATTTATTTTAATTTTATGATTACTTTTAAGGTTCACTAATCCAAATTAGGGTACATAATTATTTATAAACATTTAATTTCATTTTATTTGTTATATAATGATTGAAAAATTCAAAACTAGGGAACTGTTAAAAAAAATCTAATTTCTATTCCTATAGATGTCTATATTATAATTTTTTATATATTGCAACGTAATTTTAAATACTGTATAATATTTAACAATTCCAAATGAAGATACAAAACATGATTGAGACAATGAATTTGAAACATAGAATACTATCCGAAAAAATATAGCTGAATAATTATCCGTTGCCCAAAATTTGCTTTAGAAAAAAGATTTGAGTTGGGTCACGTATTCAAGTTAGGGTAAAGTTTTTTAATCCCTTGCCCCTTCTTCATATTTACCCATGAGAGAGAGAGAGTAAATATAAATAATTCTTACAAATATAGACTAACCGACTTTGATAAACTATAAATTTAATTAAATAGAGAACCATAATTGTGAGTTGACATTTTGATACTGAAAAGGCTCAAAAGGTTATTTAATTATTTATTTCTATAATTCAAATAACTGTGACACTCACTAGTGATGGAAACCCTTTTGGAATCAGATAGAGACGGTTTGATAGATCCTCTATAACTAAATTTGAACCAAAATGACACCTCCGTCACATTTCACTGGCTATGTTTATTTTCGATACTGTATTTTATAAGCAAGTATTAAAAGTAAAATGTAAGGGATACACATTGAAAAGTAAATGTTAATTTCACATAACTAACGAAGTGAGACGACACAAAATACTACCTTCATGATATTATATTATAATTAGGTGCACTTGTCGTTCTCGTTCATTCCACTTATTAGACGCATTTCCTAAAATGACAAATAATACATGACTACAATTAATTATCTCTCCTTATAATTGATTACAACCACATATTCTATCTTTCGTTGGTTCATGTGCCCAAAGCAAATGCACATAATAAGTGGGATGGAAGTAGTAACATACAAGACTAATGAAATGGAACGGGAAGCGTATACATTAATAATTAATGAAACCCTATACCAATTTCAGGTAATTGATTAATGATTAGAGTGTGATGATTCATAATCCGACATTAGCAGAATAAACAATTGCAAGTGGATGATGATGAGCACAAGAGGCCTAATTAGTACAATCATAATATATTGCTAATTAAAGAAAGTTTATCAAAACTATATTCATCAATAAAGCAAGGCATCTAATAAATACTTCGTCCAAAAACTTTTCCCCTTTTAGTTTATTCTCAACAAGAGGGGGAATATAAAAGAGGCAAGCCGCACATATATAGTATATAACATTCGCCAAATTAAGGGTAACTAAACCAAGTCATGAATTACGCAATGAAATCTTCATCAGCTATGAAGAAAGTCGAAGAATTGTCGAACACTTCTGCTACCGAAGAATCGACTAAGAGTCGATACATCGGAGTACGGAGGAGGCCGTGGGGTAAGTTTGCAGCAGAGATTAGGGATTCAACTAGGCATGGAGTTAGGGTTTGGCTTGGGACATTCGATACTGAAGGAGAAGCTGCTTTAGCCTATGATCAAGCTGCATTCGTCACCCGAGGAGGCCTTATTCCGCTCAATTTTCCATTAGACGACGTTATGAAATCGCTTGAGAAGATGAACTTCAGATGTAAGGAGGGGTCGTCGCCTGTGAAAGCCCTAAAGGAATTGCACAAGGTGATCAGATCACACCCTTCTTCTAGAAACAAGAAACCTAAAGAAGACGAAGAAGAAGAAGATCGAGAAGGCGAAGAAGGAGGAGGAGGAGAAGGAGAAGGGGAGGAGGAAATGTTGGTTTTTCAAGATTTGGGATCTGATTTGTTGGATGAGCTCTTGTCTCAATATTGTTCTAGTGGTGAATAAACTTCTTTCAACAATGTGTATGTTTTGTGTTTAAACCCTCTCTCTCTCTGTGGTTTTATTTTGATTGATTTTGTTTCTTTGTTGTTTGAGTTCCTCTTGTTTATACACCTTTCTGGGTAAGATCCATTTAGGCGCGCAGTGGAATTAATATGAATGTGATTAATTTTCTTTATTGAGTAAAATTCATTAAAGAAAAATACTTTTTGCACATTCATAGATCTCTACTTTAATACAAAAATCTACAATTTCTTACATTATATGCTTAAAAAGAAACGTCTCATCTTGCAATGGATGAAGGGAGGTTACGATAAACCCAAGTTGAATCAATTTTGACAACTAAACTTTCGGATGGTAGCTAATTAATCAAGAATTCAATAATATACCCCACATGAGAGCCATGATCTAGTAGAATGGCAGCCCACATTTGTACTTTAATTTGGTTCTGGAAAAAAATATCTTTGATGCGGACTAATAGTTTTATATATTCCCCAAATAGTTTGGTTGAACATTTTAATTAATAATGCCTTCTTCAATTAGACCAACCTCAACTATTTACTTGTATCTACACACCCCAGCAATACGTTGACCTATATATATTATTTAATTTTTAGCATTATATTCAACTCATGTGTTATTGGTAAAATAGGATTGGTAAATCTAATGGTATATGATTTAGATTTACTCTTATCATCCGTTGTAAGATGATGCGTTTTCTTTTTTGGTACATCCCAGTAAGAGGATACATTTTTTTTTAAGATAAAAAATTACTAAAGGAAAAACATATTCTGCACATGCCCTCTCTTTAACACACAAACTCACTCTTTCTTAAATCTCATGTCCAAAAAAACGTGTCTCCTCTTACGAGGGACGGAGGGAGTAACATACTATACTCCGTCCTACTCATTTGAAGCTGATAGAATTATATATCCCCACTTATGGATAATTATTTTTTTAAGTTTCATAATATTTTTATAAAATAGAAAATGCAATATTATAAAAAGATAAAATAAAATTTTATGACAAAAACTTAAAATTTTAAAAAATTACTATATATCGTAACTTTTGATTCGTCTATCTTGTTTTACCTAATAAAATTAAAATTAATTGCAAAAAGTAACTCTAAAATGAATGAGTGAACACTTGAAAATAATTACAAAACTATTTTAAATCATGATAAGTTGAAATTAATTGTTGAAAAAAATGAACAAAAATAAGCATTTGGTACACAGTTGACATACATAAATAATAAATGGAGATAGAGGATCTCATGTTTATTTGAAATGCATGTTCTCATTTCTTTTGGACACGATAAATGTAATTAATTAAGTACAAAAAGGTGGTAAGTGATGGAATTTATGGCATCTCAATTTTTTTGTCTTTTTTCTTGTCCTATTTTATTAAAGCATATTTGTCACTTTTGTATATGAAATTTACCATTTTAAAGTTTTTCCACGTTTATTTACGGTGGTAATTGTCACATTTATTCTCAATATATAATTTTTACAGTGAATTTTTCTGGCACAACGGCCGTGGTGTTAGATAATCAAAACATAAAGCAATTTTACTTCAAAAAAATTTGCTAAAATTCTACTACTGCCTCCGTCCCACTGGGATAGAGACATTTTTTTTTGCGCGAGAATTAAGACGAGAATGATTATAGTGGAATAAAGTGAAAGGTAGTGAGTTAAAGTGATGTGTCAGAATTTTATTGGGGTAAAAATTTTCCACTTTAGGAAAGGTCCCTATATCAGTGAGACATCCCAAAAAGGAAAATGTCCCTATATCAGTGGACAAAGGGAGTACTATATAAGTACATCATAATTACTGTTACGGTCGTGTGCTGTCATAGACTTATAAAGTAAAAATACTATTGTGTAGTAGGAAATATTATTGTTTAAAAATACTACTTTATCCATCTCATTATTCTTAACTCGTTTATCGAACATATACAAACTATAATTAGTAAAATGAAATTAAATTTATCGAAAATGAGAGCATTTGCATATGTGATTCAAAGAGTACAAAAAAGTTATTCCCCCATCGAGACATATATGCTACCTCTTTCCCGGTGGACACATTCATGACACATATGTCGTTTTTTACTTTGACATTATTTTAAAAAATTATTATAATATATTTTAATATCTTAAAAATGAATATAGATATTATTAAATTCAAAAAAAGCATGTAAAAATCAAAAGTCAATTTTTTCTTTTTTCTTTTCAACTTCAAAAAATAATAATAAATCAAATCGAGTGTTGAATTTAAGATTTAATGATTTCTATATTCATTTTAAAAATATTTAAATATATTATAACCAAAAAAAAAATGAAAAAAAATAATGTTAAAATGAAAAATGGTACTCCCTCCGGCTCAAGTATTCCGACACTATTTCCGTATTGGGCCGTCTCAAGTATTCCGACACCTTTCCTTTTTTGGAAAGAATTAACTAATTAATTGTACAATTAGTAATCTATATATTATATAAAAGTGAAGTACGGAGGACACTTTTGTAATTTCACTTCTAATTTTTCTCTAATATTTTCAAAATTTTAAAAAGTTTTATAAGGGCTACGAAGGAGTTAATTAGTTATTTTTGTTAACAGACACAACCTTTCATCAAAGTTAGTTTGTATTCCTTTTGGCAAATTAAAAATAATAAATTAGAAAACAAATTATTTATATGAGCCCAAAATAATTTTTGTTTCTGACTTTTTGAAATAAAAAAAAAAAAAGTTCCACCCAAATATTTTGCAATAATACGTCTTTTTTCTCGCAAACCACGTGTCCATTCCTTTCCTTTATGAACTTCAGTAATCTTTGTCATCCAAAAAAAAAAGAAGCGGTTGTGTTGTTCATTCCCAACCAGCGTAACCACTCATACGTAATTAAGTATTTCTCGTATATTTCCTTTGTTTATCGTTTTAATTTCTTGAAATTGGTCGGTCAATTTATTTAGTCATTATTCATTTATCATCAACAAGTAATTGTGGCATGCATCTTCAATGAATTTGATCTTTTTTGAGCTATGGTTAAATCTCTTTAATCGAAGCAGTTGTATGCACATTATAATCATGATTCATACATATTTCAATCTCATATTTCAATTCTGGTGCATTCTTATCGACAATAAATAAAATCGGAATGAAAAAGAATATAGGTCGCTCCGATCGAGATAAGTGTTAGTTTCCTCTTGTGTGCAAATATTTTTCTTCCATCATTGTATTCTTTTCCTTTCCCCTTTTTCATTTACCGGTTCTTCTGATATTTTGAAAGAGTTGTGATTAATATTGTTTTACTAGGGATAATATGGCAATATGTTTATAAATTGATAAATATATCATAGATTATTGTTGTGGGTATCATTATTAAGGAGGAAATAATTAGCATTTTTTTTTGGAAAAAAAACTAAATACATTATATGCCATGCTTATTCATGATTTTTTATTTATAAAACATGTAATTTTTTTTTTTTTTTTTAGTACGATGAGTGTTATTATTATTATATAATTTTAATTATCTGGTAATTTATTGTTTAGGATTGTTTTGGTTAGAATTGTTTTATATATTTCTCTAAATCAAAGCATATACTATTATTGTCCGTGCATATAGCACGGGAGAACGTTCTAGTCCCTTATTACAATTAACTTTATCTTATTACAAATAACAAAAAAACCATTTTTTCACCAAAATTAAAACAGCTAAATCAAAAAATAATTTCCCAACTAAAAAACACCAACTCACATTCAATTCTACACCAACTCACATTCAATTATACCCCCAACAATAATATTCAAACCCTAAATCTAATAATCCGCCCCCTTCTACCTCCATTATTGGAGTTCTTCCCCAAATCCCTCTGCAAGTTTCTTCATCTCCTCTAGAATTTGCATCTGCAATTCTCACTCTCTCTTTCTCTCTCTGGATATGGACTCACGTCCGCCGTCGAGCGAGAGCCAATCTCCTCCGTCGCGATGGAGATCAACCCGCGGCCCCTCGTCGCGACTCGCGACTCACGTCCGCCGTCGAGCGAGAGCCAATCTCCTCCGTTGCGATGGAGATCAACCCGCGGCCCCCCCGTCGCGACTCGCGACTCACGTCCGCCGTCGAGCGAGAGCCAATCTCCTCCGTCGCGATGGAGATCAACCCGCAGCCCCCCAGTCGTGACTCGCGGTGGCTGCAGAGGCCGACGCAATCCTCGTCGTGGCGGACCCGCAGGCCGGGTGGTATCTCCCGTCGACGACGTACCTCACAGACGCCGATCTGCTCGCCGTCCCGTGGCAATTCAGTTCCACGCGACCGAGGATTACTCCAGCCCTAGCCCCCCCCCGGAGCCCTAGTGGAATCCACTTTCCTATTTCTCCTGGGCGATACGGTGCTCTTCGTTCCCCCTCATCAATTGAAGTGCGAGTGCAGAGGCCCAGACATGGTACTCTGCCACTGTCGCCTCCTATAGCCGATGAATGGCAACACCGTCGTCTATCTCCACAGGCGACCCTTCCTTGTGCGATGGGCTCACCGGCGCGGCCTTGGAGGCTACTACCATCCCCAATCAATGACCCTTTGCCAAGAATCGAATCGCCGCCGCCGCCGATTGCAATCGCCAAGGAGGAGGAAGGCCGTGAGGGAAGCGATTCATATGGTTTGGGTCCTCCCAGATACTACCGTAATGGTAATCCCATTTGGTTGCCTTTTTCCCCCTCAACTGAGTCTTGGGCCATTTTGGATGCTGAGATGAAATCCTCTACTGCATCTGAGAGTGATTAGTTTGGTGAGACTTTCTTACTTTGAGCTTTATGATGGTGATTATGAATAGATTATGTAAGTTGGATTATGATGAGGTTGATGTGTTTTGGTGATGGAATTCTGTTGTGATTGGGTTCTATGAGCTTGATATGAATGCTGTTTTGATTGGGTTCTATTCAGTTGGGTTATGAATAGATTCTGTTGTTTGGCTACTTATGAATGTGTGGTGAATTTGTGGCTTTGTGGATGTTAGGAGTTTAGAGAAATATTAATTGCATTACATGATTCAAAAGTTGTGAAGAATATATACTTTTGAAAATAAAATGCATACATACATTTGTAAGTAGATGGAAACTTTAGAGTTAGAGCAAAAAAGGATTCTGCATTTTCACATTCAAAAAGTTTCATTTACATATTTTTTGAAACTGAAAATGCATACATTCAAAGCATACAAAAGATTTGCCCCTGCTCTGTTCAAAATCCATGCTTTCCATTACTTGAAATCTCTGTACTTGTAGATTTAAACTCCAATTCCAGTGAGTTGTTGCATCCCTAGCCTTTGAACCAATTCCTCAATACCTCTGACTTGACCATTTTCCACTAGATACTTAATGCATTCTCCCACCAATTCTGCATCCACTTGAAGAGTGAGAGGAAGAGTTCCAGCTCTAATCAATCTATCCTTACCCATGTGAGGGATCTTATATTTGTTGTGACCTCTGAACTTCATAATTTCTGTTAGGCAACACTGTAATGTGAGAAATACCTTATTCAAAGTAGCTGGTGCTAGTTCATGAAATGCACCTTCAACTGCTTTAACCAAATCATCTACATTCTTGCATGTTCTCTGTTGTTGTAAAGCTTGAATTGCATTAAAGAAACCTAGGTCATTGATATTTGTATCTGGTGAGTTTGGGGGCTGCTGCACTAATGTGATATTGAATCCATCCATTCTTGCAGCCTCTCTGAAATCTGCATCACTATCATTGATATGTTGTTTGGCATTGTCTTGTTGGATCTGTATATCCTTTGACAATTCTTGAGGCCATTTATTCCTAATTGCTGGTATGACCTACATGAAAGTAAGTGCAATTGTATGAATAAATGGAGATTCTGCCCAATGATGAAACGTTAAACTTCTACTTATTGCATGAGTTAAATAGATTCTTGTTGGTACCTTTTCTAATAAGGCTTTCTGCATTACTTCTCTAGTAACTGAATCCACAGCCTTAGTGTATTTGGTGCCCTTGGGTCTATTTTTGCTATTTCTGAGGGCTTCTCCCTCATCTGTGAAAGGGAATATCCCTATTTTGCCATCAAATAGCACACCTCCATCTTTCCTAAGGACTGGCCTACTCACTGCACATAGAAACATGATCTTGCCTATGAACTTCTTTGATTTACATGCCCTGTATGGTTCTTCTTCATCTGGTGCTAAGTAGTACCTGTGCAGTGTTTAATTTAACAGACCAGTGATGATCTGAAATCAGTTCTGAGGTCAAGTCTATGTAAAAAACAAAGAATGTATGGAAATGATACCTGTTGTTGCCTTTGGTGATGTAGAACCATTTCTCATCTATGTGCACAGTGTTGTGCATAGATGAGTATCTTAGTTGGTTGAGAACTCTATCTAGTTCTATAGCTTCAAGTGAAAACTTCATCCTCATAAATTTGTTATCAGCTGTGAGGGAGGGTTTTAATGCAGATGTGTGGATGTTGAATAATCCAGCTTTTGCCCATCTTTGTAAAGTAGCTCTGCTCACTTTCAACTCCCCCTCCATTTTTCTAATGCTAGTTCTAACATTTATAGAGAGTGACTTCAACTTCACATAATCAGGTTTCATTACATTGTCTCTTTTCCTCCCAATTTTTTTTGAAACAACATGAATCACTAACCCTCTCCTTTTTGCTGTGATGCTTCTTTCCATAATCTGTGTATTGTAGATTTTGAGAGTTGGAAGTGGTTTTGAGCTTCAAGAAGCCTACCGTACTTGGGTTTTCCAGCCGAAGAACCTTGAAGTATGAACTGCACGATGATATTCCTCTCATCTGTGGAGAGATTCTTCGGTCTTGGTGCCATTGTAATTGAAGAATTTCTGGAGTTGCAGCCCCAGCGTTCTCTTCTCTCTGCTGCTGCTCTTCTTCTTCCTTTTTTTTTTGGTTTGTGGATGTTAGATTTGAACTTCAAGAGAAGATATAGGTTAGGTGTTAGTAATTCAAATTAGCCGCCACTTTTTTGTGAACAATTTCCCTCTCATTCCCACCCAATCTTGATTGGACATGTGTAAGTGAATTCTGATTTTATGGGATTTTTTCTATGATTAGAAGTTTAATGAATCAGTTTTTTAATTTGTGCCTATGTTTTCCCTCTCCTTATTTTGTATTAGATCCACTAATTTTCTAAAATTATGGGACAGATTTATTTGAATAAGAGCATGGTGCAAATCACAAAATTGAAATTTCGAAAAAAAAATAATCAGTAAATATTTTAATTAATTATTGGCGAAAAAAATAAATTAATTTAATTTGCATTTTTATTCATTTATTTATCATTAAAAAAATACAAATACATAAACAACCAACACTAACTAAACACAATACACTTACACCACTAAACACTTCCGTCTTAAGTTCCGTGCCGAAAAGAAAGGTGTCTTAATAGTTGAGCCGGAGGGAGTATATAACTGCAGTTCGGTACGATGGAAAGATAATTAATAAGATAATTATGATGAGATAGGATCAAATAAAGGCAAAAATAGAAATAGAATTAGAATCCCAGAATGAGAGAGAGGGAGTAGCATTAAACACACACATGCATGTACCCAATATATTCTTACTAGTTGAAATGAATTTTTTTTTTCTTTATCTTCTATTATTAATTGACGTGTTTGGGAGGATTTATTAAAGGATTTATTTTTTTTAATTATTTATTTGCAGAAGGATTCTTTTTCAAGAAAATAATATCTATAAGGAAAGAAGGTATGGATCTTTGTCTCTTGTTTGTTATCTTTGACGTATGTATGCAAGGAAGGAAGGTATGCGTGTAGACTACTTTTAATTCGTACATGCTTGATTTCGTAATTTTTTCTTCCTCCAATCTCGTCACAATAAAGTGGTAATCTGCACTTCTTGCCATACAACTAGTGCTTCATAGGGTATCATGTCTATAGTTGCTTGATAACTGTTGTTATAAGCGAATTCGATTAGTGGTAGCACCGGTTCCCAGTCTCCTCCTCTATCGAGCACTACTGTTCTTAACATATCCTCTAGGGTTTGGATCGTTCTTTCTGATTGCCATCAGCTTAGAGGTGAAAAGCGGTACTGAAATTTAATCTTGTACCTGATTCCTTTTGTAAGCTGATTCAAAAAATCTAGTTATAAATTTCGAGTCTCGATCTGATGTGATCGATATGGGTACACCATGGAAGCGTACGGAAATAAACGTCTCCTCGTGCGAGGGTATATCATTAGCAATTTTTTCAATTGCAAAAGGGATATACAGTATATAGCCATAAATTAAATAAATTTATATACTTCAATAATTTTTTAAATTAAATATCTTACAAGAATATCAATAATGCTGGCCATCAATAATTACTTTTCATTTTTCACTTTCACCATTTTCTCCACACAAGAAATAAATAAATAAAATAATAACTTTAAAAAAAAAATGAAAATTGTCAAACTTTGTGAAAAGGGCCAAAAGTTTACAAGCTGTCCTAGAATCTAGCATCTCATTATCCAACAAATTGGGAGAAGAAGAAAGTCTCATGTCATTTGAATTAATCTCTAACCATGGAAATGGAAACAACCCTAAAACAGAAAGGAGATACATTGGAGTAAGAAAGAGGCCATGGGGGAAATATGCAGCAGAAATTAGGGATTGGACAAGGCAAGGAAGGAGAGTCTGGCTCGGAACATTCGATACTGAAGGAGAAGCTGCTTTAGCCTATGTATGATCAAGCTTCAGATGTTCGTCGCCGCGCCTGCGAAAGCCCTAAAAGAGTTGCACAAGTGCTGAGTGAGAAACACTATGTATATAATTAACGTTCATTGTATCTTGTAAGCAAATCTTGATCCTAGCTTGTTCAATTCCTAGTTCTTGAGTTTTTTTCTGGGCTAGCTGCTGCTACTTTTTCTTGAATTTTTTTCCTTTCTTCATTTTTTCGAAACCCTAGATCAATCTCAACTCGATCTACTGAATCATCTCCCAGTTTATCTCAATATATTCATTGTTGAGTTGAATATTCCCCACTTTTTTATTTTTTACCCTAACCTACTTTTGGGATTGAACTTAACCCTTGCACAAAACCCTAGGAATAATTACTTTCAACAAACTGGTAATGTGTGTAGAATATTGGATGATTCACCCTTGAAAGTGCAAAATCTTTGAATTATGTATACTTATATTATAGTACTAATATATTAGTAGTGGAGTATTAAATTAGGCGCCGACGGATGAAGGCAAATGGCCACCCTCAAAATTCTAAAAAGGTAGGATATCCTGAAATTCTGCTCTGCGTTTCATATTTTAACAACCAAACCCCATCTTCGATTCAGGACTACAAGTCTCGTACACCACAAATGACCATGTTATACCCTTGGCAGAAGAACGACGAAGAAAATTGGCTGTCGACGGGTCAATCGGGCGACGAAAAAATGAAAGAACATCATTCAAGATCATATTCGCTTTAATGTATGCAATGTAAGTGAACCTAGGAAGTTTTAGATTGAACTGTATGCAGTTTTTAAGCACATAAGCTTACTGTTTTTGTTTTTGTTTTTTCTTAGGATATATATTTATTACCTATATTTTTTGGTAGTTTGAAGTATGAAAGTTGATTAGATTTTAGGGAACTATTTTGTGATGAAAGAGTATATAGTTTATTACTTATAGTTTGGTAGTTTGAAGTATTCCAAAACTATATATAGGAAGTTCCTATATTGATAAAGATTCCCAATTGCCTCTTATATGGATTTAGTAAAACACACTAAAAATAGATATTGAATAAATATTGCTTCACTAAGCATCTTATCATCTCTAGCTCCTAATCAACTATCATTAGATTAGCTTAAGGTAACTAGTTAATAATGAGCTGCATTTGTTGAAATTTGTCAGTGAGACAGATGCTCAACATGTCATGTTATATTGTAGCTGTTAAATTTAATGCAACTAGCTAGTTAGCTGGTTTACTTGTTGAAATTATTTGGTGGCATACCAGACGTCCCTTGAAAATACTTTACTTTTTTATATAGTTGGTCGTTGAATCAAAGTGGCAAATATAATATTCCTTTTTACATTGTAATCAGAAATTAATAAATGAGCCGAAACTAATTTGCCTTTTGAGATCAAAATGCCCTCAATATTCATTGGGATTACTTGGTGGCACACTCCTCTTGACTTACAATATTATTTATAGTCGGCCCTAACTTAAAAGTTAGAAATATGATATTCTTGTTTAACCGTTAGGTTGCGTTCTCTTAGATGTGAAAGAAAATTAGAGAAAAGAGAAAATGATCACCTTATAAATTTCACCATTTTTCTCACCTTTTCTCACATTTTCTATTTTCCCCCCTTCATTTACACTACAATGGAGAGAAAATATTATCTCTCCAATTTGATGTTGTAAATATTATCTCCAATTTAAGGAGTAAAATCCCCCCTTATTGATAAAAGGTGAGAAAATGTGAGAAAAGGGGTGGAATTTATAGGGTAATTTTATCTTTTCTCTCCTTTTCTTTCGCATCAAAGAGAACGCAACCTTACTAGTTTACATGTTAATTAAACAACTAATTATTTACTCCTTCCACATGTTAAACTATTAATAATGTCCAAATCAATAAAAATTAAATTCCGATCGACCTGAGGCGGTGAACATCGAAGCCCAATAGCCCATAGGTTGGCTGATAAGGCCAGATTAAATAGTGAATAGGTTGGCCCGACGAGTTGATCATTTATCAAAAATCAAAATTCATACGATATTTCGTTGTTTTATTTATAATTTTAATAATTAAGTCGGGTTTTCAATTGTTTATCGACATTGTTATTTTCTTTTATAAAAGTTTAATTATCGTTCTAAATTTTATGGGTTTTCTCTTCAATACATGATTAAAATTAAAATTAAATTTAATATTTTGTAAAAAAACTTGTAGAATTCTTAATTAATGTTTATAAAATTATTTTTTATTTGAAATGTTCATTTTTATGTTTATACAACTTCATGTTTATACGAGAACAACTTCATTTTCGTTAACTTTTTGGGGAGCCGTACGCTTTGGAAGAAGCTTGTACAGTTTGGGAAGGGGTTTTGATTGATCAAAAAGAGGAATCTACTTCACACTACTAGAAAAAAAGGCTTTTTACTACACTACATACACTACGGTTTTTTTTAAAAACCGTAGTGTATACCTTTTCTCTACGGTTTTTATCCAAAACCGTAGTGTATACTCCTTAGTATTTACTACAGTTCAGCTAAAAACCGTAGTGTATGAGCGCCTCTTTCATACACTACGGTTTTAGGCACTATACTCTACGGTTTAAAACCGTGGTGTATGAGAGAGGCGCTCATACACTACGGTTTTATACACTACGGTTTAAATGAGCGCATTTTAAAAAATAGGAAAAAATAAAATAAAAATGAGCTCAACAAGATTCGAACCCTCACCAAGCAAACAATTTATTGCTTCAAAGCCAACAGGTCTAGGGCACCAACTTGGCAATTATTTCACGAATGATTCTATCAATATATAAATTTATAGTTTTGTTTCCCTTGTTATATTTTCTATCCTAACCCAGCCGCGCTCAGATCATCCTCGTCCTATTCCGCGTACAAGTCTTCTTCCCCTTTCTTGTGTCGCCGGCGTAACAACTGTGGCGGTAATCGGAATTGTTGTTGTTCTTAGGCCGGCGCCGCTGCTGTCCTCACTCTGGCGAGGCCTCTACGGACACGCCGTTACCAGGTGATCGTCTCTCTCCACCTCTGATTTCCCCTAAATCGAAACCCTAGATTTTAAATTCTCCCAAATTTTATTATGGTCTTCGATTGCTTCGATTCAACCGGTCACTGCTGTAACACCACCGGCACAGCTACCGCACGGACGCCGTCCCCTCCCCACCGATTTCCACTCTTCTTCGATGCAAGACTTCTGTGATGAAGTCGACTTGATTTTTTTGTTTACTTTATGTTGTTTGTTGATGGCGATTTAGTTTATAATCAAGGGTTTTGCTGATTTGGGAATAAACAAGCTAGACACGGCTATCACCGGCGCTGTCATGAAAGCGGGAGTTTCAACACCAATGCACTACCCGTCGGCTTTTCAAGGTTTGTTACTCTTATTACGTTTGTGATATGCGAGTTAATCTTCATTCTGAAAATAAAACAAAAAATCAAATTTCTCGCTGCTGCTGCTGCTGCTCGTCATGTATTTCTGAGTTTTGTATTGCCTTTTTATTTCGATTATTAGGTGCTCTGAGTTTCGTCAATTATATGTTACTGGTAGTTTGTTCAGCTATATATTTGCATTGGTATGTTATGAGTTAAACTTGGAACTAGTGAAATATGACTCGATTGTTTCAATTGTTTTTGCAAATTGAAAGGGTTGTCTGTTCAGCTTATTATTATTATTATTATTTTTTTTCTAGTTTATCTTTTTTCTGAAACTTGTTGTTGACAAATTAGAAGAGTTAGCACTCAGAGCTTGTATGATCCCTTTGATTCTTAATTTGTGCAGGACTCAGTACCTACACTATAATATTTTAGTGTCCCATGTTTTTCACTTTGGGTATGTACGATATATTCTACTGCATTTGCTTATAACTTATGCAACTCCAAAGTCAATGACTACACTATCATGAGAAAGCATGACAACAACTCAAGAGAATTTCTGCTCATTTTCCAATTTATTTAAATGGTTAGTTGATGCTAATGTGACTTTAGCTAACATTGTGCTTGTTTCTTGTCATCAAGTTGATTCACAACATTAAACCTTAGTATTCAGGCCCATGAAGGGCTTAGTGCTTCTAGGAGTATGATTATTTTCAAGTTGTAATGAGATGGCATCTGGTGATATGATCATTGTAATCCACTGCATTTGGTTTCTTTTTCAGTTTCCAGTTAGTATACAAGCGCTGCAATTCCAGCCCACAATCAATATTCGGCAGCTCATAGAAGGTAGTACTGATTACCTGATTGAATTGTATTGGCTTCTCGTTTCCCGACTTCTGATCGATTCTCATAGGGTTTTATGCCTAGTTTTGATATGATTCTATTGGATTAGAGGTTTATTTGATTGTGGCCTAGAACTAATGTGTGCAACTCTTCCCTTGTAATTATATGCTTTGATTACTTAAGATATTATTCTGCCATTTGAATTGCAATCTTTTGGTAGTTTATTCAGCCATTTTCATTTGTATGTTATTAGATAAACTTGCAGCTAGTGAAATGAGACTCGATTAATTGTTTTGGTAAATCGAAAGGGGTGTTCGTTCTGATTTTTTTGTTGTTTCTTTTATGCAGACATTGATTTATCGACTAATTAATTAGTAGATAAAAACTTATGTTGTGAACTTTAGATGTAAAACTTATGTTGAAATTGTTCTCAATACGCTGCCCTTGTGCTACATGTGGAAATCTAAATAGAACAAATGCCTCCACCATAAGTTGGGAAGTTTGGTTGTTGGTTTTCATTGTTTAGTTTGGGATAATTCTTTTTTAGGTTGTTGACTATCTTATCGATCCTTTTTTTGCTGGAACTAGTGGAGGAGATCCTGAGTCTCTTTCAGTGAGTAGTTGCACATTTATGTATTGATTGATGTATTTCTTAGACTTGCGTAATGGAAAAAAGTCAATATACTTGGACTTCTTTAGTTTACTTGTCACTCTTTTGCTTGATCTTATAATGAAACTTGAACTGTCAAATGATACTACTTATTTCTCATTGTCTGAACCAGATGCAACATGTATTTCCATTTCAGGTCCATAAACACAGTGGATTACAGCATGTCTGCAGTTTCGAAAATACCTCAATAATACCCTAAACAATATACTTTTAAAATGATTATAGGATATCTGATAGCAAGCCTTTTTCAAAGCATTGTTCTTGATCTGATAGCAAGCCTTTTTCTTAGGACTAATTCAAGAATGAAATGCTTACCAGTTCCTATTTTGGAGTAATGATTGGAAGAAGACGGCAGCAGCTAATATTGCAAATCAGGATCAGGTAAAAGCTCCTTCAAACTGTTCTTATACGCAAACGCATACATTGTTAAACTGATCGGCACTCCAACTGCATGTCCATTGCCTTCTTCTTTCGGAAAATGCTCGTCTCTGAAAATGCTTGTCCTGGTTAATAATTGTTGTTCAAATTTCACTCACATATATACACTTGTTTTTATTTTTAAAGCAGGCAAATGAAGAGGTTAATGGATTGGAAGATTGGAGCCTTCGTGGAATTTTGAAGCTTTTGTGTTTTCATATGTAGGAAGCTATGGAACTACTCACATTTTTTTTTTTTAATGTTTTTTATCCTTGTTTACATGAAATATTGTGGTGTTTAAAACAAAATAATAATATGATGTATTATTTAGTATTCTCGATCAATTTTAATATCAACATCTTTTTTTTATTGAATTATTTTATAAATATCAAATTTATGGACTACAGTTTAGGACTACAAGCAAGAGCAATTAAATAAAAATATATAATTAAAAAATAATAATTTTTTAAATAATCCTCATACACTAAGGTTTAAAACCGTAGTGTATGTGAAAAAAGTTTTCTCTACAGAACCTATGTCTACAGTTTGGGACGCTCATACACTACGGTTTAAAACCGTAGAGAATAGTCAGAATACACTACGGTTTAAAACCGTAGTGTATACTTTTAAACCGTAGAGAATAGTCAGTATACACTACGGTTTAAAACTGTAGTGTATACCCTGCACTTTTTACTACACCATCTGTCTCTACAGTTTTGAACGCTCATACACTACGGTTTAAAACCGTAGTGTATGACCTTTTTTCTAGTAGTGACCGATATGCCCTTAGGCACGGCCATACATAACATAGATCGCACTTGGAAAGGGTGGACAATTAGTTAGAGCAGCGGGTGATGTAGCGAAACTAATTGCAAAAGAGGGGAAATCGGCCACATTAAAATTACCTTCCGGGGAGGTCCGTTTGATATCCAGGGAAAATTTGCCGAAATTGAGAGGATCAGTCAAGTGTAGGGGAAAAAAATTGGCCGAAAAACAAAAAAAGAAAAAAAAAATGAAAAGGCCCAAATCGATCTAAACCGAATAGTCCACAATTTAATAGAGCCGACTCAAGACTTAATGGGTTGGCCCGTCGGACCTTCCTGATTATGATTGATCGCAATTATTTTTTATTTTATGTTATTTGTATAGGGAGGACTTCAATTACAAAAATAAAATATTAAATTGGAAGTGGGTGATTATTAAATTATTAATTGAGAGAATACACAAATCTAGCCTAATAAATTTATCAAGTGACAGATTTAGCCCGAACTTTACATTTGTGACAATTTTAGTCTAATAAATTAAAAATATGACAATTTTAGTCATTTAGTGATATTTGACGCCGGAAAAATTCACGTAGCATTCGTAGTCTACCTGAGTCTCACATTGGGTCAACACGTCATCATGTTTTTTTTATTACTATCTCAAAAAGAAAAAAAAAAAAAAAAAAAAAAAAAAAAAAAAAAAAGATTTCTAACAAACAAAATAAAAATAATTCATAAACTAAGCAGAGAGCAAGTATTATTTTATTTTCACATTTTTAGCTTGATATTAAAAGATGTAATAACCTACCCAAAATTTGTTAATGAAAACTACTACTCCAATTATTCTTTAGCTTTAATCTTCTACAATTTGTTGGGAAAATATTTAAAAATATTTTTGTTTGGAAACTTTATTGTCAAATTTCTCATGCTAGTGTCAAATTAATTGGCAATAATTGGATTTAAAAAAATGAAGATGGTTTGACAAGAAATAAGGAAGAAATTTTGTTGTTCGCACGTTTTCGAAAAAAATCTAGAAGATGAATACCAATTATTTTTTTTATTTTGTTTAAAATATGCATTTAAAAATTATTTTTAGCTTTTATGATGGAAATCGACGATGACATGTTGTCAAACATATATGATCAAAAATAAAATGGCTATAGATTTTTAGGTGCCGAAAATTATAAAATGGCTAAAATTGTCACAAATTTAATTTATTAGGCTAAAATCGTTACAAATGTAAAGTTCAAGCTAAATCTCGACGAATTTCCTGGGCTAGATTTGTGTATTTCCCCATTATTAATTAGTCAAATTGTAACCTGGATTTGTCAGTTTCTAACCCGAAATTAAAAAGGTGGGTTGTTTGTTTCATTTTCAAAGTTTTTTCAAACAACCGACGTCATCAACGTGTATATAGAAATTCAAATGTTGCTTGCATTTATTTCTCTATTGGAGTAATATATTTCTCGTATATGAAAATTCGGATGACATCCCCTATCCTGAATTATACGTCTCAATCGTGTTTTAAATCTCAATTTCTATTAATTAAATATTATATTTAAAAAAATTAAAATTTGCATTATATAACCAATAAAAGTGAAATTAAATGTTAAAAGAATAATTATATACCCTAATTTGGATTAGTGAGCCCTAGAAATAATCATAAAATTAAAATATATCATTATAAATTAAAATTTTAGGAAAAAAAAAAATGTACATGACAAATAGATTTATTTTTTTATTTTATTTTTTTTGGAAAAGTGAGAATTTCATTCAAAAAATAAAACACAAAAGAGGTACAAGGAGTACCAGGTCTTTACAAACAATCATTCCTCCACTGATCGCTTAATCTAATACTAGTCCACGACTCAAAACTCCAACTCGCATTCACCTCACCCCGAGCTAGGCACCAGTTCCAAAATCTACATTTGATCTCTTCTTCGATTCTACGTAAATCCCACTTCTTTTGTTCGAATCTAACCGCATTCCGCCACTTCCACCAAACCCATACAATGCAAACCCATAAACCACCCATCAAAACTCTCGACTTGGCACCACCAAGTACGCCAACAAAGCTTTTAAAGTGATCAACTATCAACCTTGGTGTAGTCCAACTAATTCCACACCAATTAATCATGTTATTCCAAAGTTTTTGTACCTCTGTGCATTCAATAAACAGGTGTTGACCCGACTCTTCATACTTGTGATAGGAGCAACAAATTCTTGCCTCGTTCGAAACTTCCAGGCGTTTAGATAGGTTGTCCATCGTCGGCAATTTATTGAGCAGTAACTGCCAACCCATGACTTGCGCTTTAAATGGAGCAGCGACCTTTCACACTATTTTTGGCCAGTCCCTTGTTCGCCGAGCTTGAGAGCCAGACTTCCGACGCTTTTCGAGCTCCTCGTAGGCTTTCTTTACGGTGAAGACACGAGCAGCTGCGTCGCCCCACTCCCACCGATCAGTTCTCCCCTCAGTTGGAATAAAGTGCTGAATAATCTCCATGAATTTCCCCACTCCAGATCTCTCCGAATCTCTCAACTCTCTCCTCCATTCCACCTTCCAATGTCACTTCCCCTGTTCCCAAAACCCCATCTCACCAACCTTTGCTTGTTTCTTTGAGCATAGGTGGTAGAGACGAGGGAATTGTTTTTTAAGCGTTCTGCCCCCAATCCATACATCGTCCCAGAATTCCGTATCCATACCATTTCCCAACCTCCTAACCATATTCTCCTAAAACCATCTCCCATTCTCACCTTCAACTGCAACAACAATTTTTCTCCACCAGCCCATACCCCCATGCCCCCGCCACACATCACCCAGTCCTCTCTTCGCCCAGCAAGGCGAACCATGTCTAGAGATAATAATTCTCTTCCAAAGGCTCTCTTCCCCCGTTAAGAAACGCCACACCCACTTACACAATAGAGCACGATTGAAAGACATCAACTCCTTGAATCCCAAACCCCCGTCACTCTTAGAGCGACAAAGATCGTCCCATTTCACCCACGCTAACTTTCTAGCCCCTGCCTCACCACCCCATAGAAAGCTTCGTTGAATACTTTTGATCTGATGCGCAACATTCTTAGTAAGAGGAAACATAGACATCACGTAAATGGGCAAAGCAGAGAGGACAACCTTAATAGCAGTGATTCTCCCACCCATCGAGAGAGTTTTACAATCCCATTTTCTCACCCTCGCCTTTACCTTTTCAACAATCTCTCCCCAGCACTCTGACCTCACAACCCTCCATCCCACCTTCAAGCCCAAAAAAGGTAAGGGAAGCATCCCCACACGACACCCCAACCCTTCCGCCAAATCTGCCACTTCCTCTCTCTCCATGTTAACCCCAAATACCCAACACTTTTCAAAATTCACCGAGAGGCCAGAAGCTAACTCGAAGTTCTTAAGAAATATATTTGATGGCCCTTGCATTCTCTCGAGTCCCGTCGACAATGAACATGGTATCGTCGGCATATTGGATGTCAGAAATAGAAACTTTGTTGTTCCCGAGTTCTGCCGGCCTTAAAAGTCCTCTTTGAACCACCCTCATAGCCAACAAATTAAGCCCTTCTACTGCCACAAGAAAAAGGAAAGGCGACAAAGGGTCTCCTTGCCTAATCCCTCTTTCCAGCCGGAATTCTCCAGACGGACTGCCATTGACTAAGACATTTGCGGTCGCTGTGGAGATGCATTCTTTGATCCACATGACCCACTTAGCTGGAAAGTTCATCTTCTTTTTTATTTCCAACAAATATTCACAGCAAACCGAATCAAATGCCTTCGCGAAGTCAATCTTGAAAAAGAACCTCTTTCTTTTAGCTTTCTTTGCATCCTCGATCGCCTCATTCAACACAACAACCCCATCGAAGATAGACCGCTAGCTCTTTGATAAAGGTCGTTTGAGTACCACTAATCACCTTCCGCATCACCGCTTTCAACCTCTTCGCCAGGACTTTTGCAAGTATCTTATACACGCTCCCAATAAGAGAAATTGGTCAGTAATGATTTAGATTGTCGCACGCCTCTTTCTTCGGGATCAAGGCGATAAAGGACGAGTTGATACCTTGGACCAGCTTGCCATTATCGTAGAACTCCATAAAGAACCTAAGCAAATCTTGTTTTAAAACGTCCCAACTCAGTTAAAAGAACTCCATAACTCCATGGTAAACCCGTCAGGAACTGGGCTCTTTGTATTTTCACAATCCCACACTACTTCTCTGATCTCTTCCTCCGAAAATTGTCTAGTAAAGAATTGACGATCCAGGTCGTCGAGACGTGAACAAAACATATCCGAGGGAAGTTCCACAAGATTGGCCGCTTGCTTCCGAAACAGATTCTTTAAATATCCTTTGACTGCATCTTTCACTTTATTTGGCTCCTCGCACCAAGCCCCTTCAATCTCCAACCCCAACAAGCTGTTAGTGATTTGTCGTTGTCCGATTGCCTTATGGAAAATTTTACTGTTGACATCTCCGTCTTTAAGTAACCGAAGTCTAGCTTTTTGGGATAAGAGACTTCGTTTATTATTCATTTGCAGAATCAACTGTGCCGAAGCTTCCTGCCTCCTTGCAGCTTCTTCCGATGATAATCCCACAGTGTCATCTTTATTGTCTAGTTCGAGAATCTCTTCTCGTAGCTTCACGATATTAAAGTCGAACAGGCCAAAGTGCTCTTTATTCCAAGATTTGAGAGTGTGCTTGAGCCGTTTCAACTTCTCTTTGATCACAAAGCTACTCCACCCTTCAATACCCTCCTGCCTCTAGGGCTGTCTAAGTGGTACCGGGAAATCGGGAGTACCGATACCGAACTGGTACCGTGCCGAGTACCGGTTTTTCGGTACCCGGTACCATTATTTTCAATTTTTTCGGTACCCGGTATTCCCGTACCGTACCGGGTACCGGTTTAATTTTAATAAATAATTAATTGTACATATTTTATATTATTAAATAGAAAATTACATTAAATAATTGAATAACTAAAAGAAAATAGAATACAATTGTCAATGAATCAATTACACCCAGTCAACCACCATGACGACCCAAACCCAAACCCCAATCTCTCAGTCTTCCTCTCCCTAATCCCCGCCGACGCCGCCGTAGCGCCACGGCGCACCACCATCCACTCTCACCTAAGTTGAGTTACGCTCATCTCTTCCCTTCCCTTATTTCCTCTGTCATCCA
The DNA here is from genome assembly GCA_029379335.1 of Thymus mandschuricus. Classification (NCBI taxonomy): domain Eukaryota; kingdom Viridiplantae; phylum Streptophyta; class Magnoliopsida; order Lamiales; family Lamiaceae; genus Thymus; species Thymus mandschuricus. The sequence goes on along the minus strand of CM057082.1, from coordinate 18,111,444 downwards.
TGTTGGTCAACAACATCTCCGTCCTCCCTCTCTTCGTCATCTCTTGTCGGAACCCCCTTTCTCTCTCACCTCACCACCGCCGGTCGCCACCTCCGTTCACCCTCGCCGACAGCTCTTTAAAAAATAAGGGAAAAAAAATACAATTTTTTTCCGACAAAACCGGTACCTTAACCGGTAATACGGAAATACCGGTACCGACCGGTACCATACTGGGTACCGAGTAATATAAACGGGACGGTACCCGGTACCTAAAGAACTTGTTATTCGGTAAACGGGAAAGCGGTACCCGGTACCGGGAATCCGGTACCGTCCCGTTTGACAGCCCTACCTGCCTCCACGATCTCGCCACCATCTCTTTGAAGTGAGGATGGGTCTTCCACGCGATAATGAAGCAAAACGGCTTAGGCCCCCAATCCGATTTTCTTGTCTGCAGCACGATTGCACAATGGTCCGAGACAGAATGCGAAAGACCCCGAAGTCCCGTGTCATTCCATTTTTCCACCCATTTCTCATTCACTAGTGCACGATCAATCCCACTCTTGCACGTTCCATTCCCCTTATACCACGTAAATTTTCTTCCTTGGATTCCAACATCAATCAAACCATTACTCTCCACAAAATCTCTAAATTCCTGCATCTCCCTCAACGACACCCTCCATCCCGCACCCACTCTTTCCTCGGCCTGGAGAATGGAGTTAAAATCTCCAATCATACACAGTGGAACCCCTGACACTTGTGACGCCACCAAAACCCAGTTGATCTCATAATCGAGCTTTCTCTATAATATTGCGTGGAGCGTACACATTGATGATACATAAATCCTCTCCCTCGTCGCGCGCCACCACCCGTTCACAATAATCTCCCCACCTAAGCTCCACGAGCTCACGCACGTGAATTTCCTTTCGTCCCAACATGCCACTAACCCTCCCGATCTACCTCTAGCCCCTTCTGCGCTCCACCTGATTACTCTATCCTTCCATATCCTCTTACCATCCGTATCTGTATAAACCTCCATTTTCGTTTCCTGCAAACAACAAAAATCCAAATTGTTATTCACCCAAAAATTAGCGACATCATCCTTCTTCGCGTCGCTCCCCAGTCCTCTAACCCAATCGTCATTAATTCAATTTTCCCTTTTCTCCTAGCCCGCCATCATCACTCTTTTTTCCTTCCAAGATGCTAATTATCTCCTCCGCCCCTCCTCTAGTTGATAACCCCAGTTGCTCTCCAAATCTCCAACACTCTGTCCCCCACCCCATCGCCTCCCCCCTCTCATCTCTGCTACCTTTCGGCCCTGTGCCCCTCCCACCCACATCGCCCCTCGCTGTAGCATCATTACTCGATGCTAACCCATCCCTCACCTCGTCACATTGATCAGTGCTCAATCTCGGCTCGTCTGCAACAGGCATTGCGCCCGCCGCCGGTTCCCTTTCTATTGCTCTCTTTTCGCCGACTCCTTCTTGCCTAGGCAAATCCCCCACTCTAGAAGGAGAGAAAATGGAATTACCAATAGAGTCCCTCCCATTGGAAGCAATTGGAGTTGGCCCACCTCCCTTGAAAATGGGCCCGGGCCCAGGTTCGTCTAGTCCTGTTGGGCTCCTCCCTCCATATCTCCTCCTATCCCCTTCTAACCTGGGCTCAACAAAAACCCTACCCTCACAAGAAACCAGCCCACCTCTCTCTACCGCACTGGCCCATTTAAGTTTCCACCCATTTTCCCATTTAAACTTTCCTCGGGACATTGCAAAGTCCCACCACCACCGCATGCTTAATCATTGCGAGCTGCCTTTGCGGTTTCCGAGTCGGCCAGATTAACCGTCTCCAATGCACGCTCCTGGGAAGACCACACGTCCCTGCCCAAGCACACCGACCCATTGCCTCCCAACTCCGGCGCCGACAGCTGATCCGCGTGAGCTACGTATGGTTCGGAGTTGACGCTGTCCACTTCTTCCAGCATCCCTTCAACTGAGTCGGAATCAGAATCCCAGTAACGTTGCGACATTATCTCTTTCTCCATGCAACAAACCTCGTCAATCCTAATGTTGAAAGACTCCTCGTTGATCTTGCATGTTTTCGTCGTGTCGATCGAGTTGAGGCCCGTAATAACCCTCACAAACGCAGCGTCCAATTTTCGACGTGACTCAGTAGCTTGATAAATTTCCACCACTCTTCCAAAATCTTCGCATCCCCAGCTGAAGAACCTTCTCGTCCAAGTTTGCAGAGGAACTCCGGTCCACTTTGTCCAGATAATACGCTTTTGATTGACGTCCCTACTCCGCCATGGTCTCCACCAGTCAAACCAAAAATTAGCCCACTCCATTAGTCCTCCGATAACTTCTTTTGTTTTACATTCCCCCTCGCTTTGGATCAGGACCAACCTATCCCCCAAGTTGGAGAGCTTCAGTTTCCCGACACATTCAGCTTGTATCTCCTCCCCATGATACTTCCATAAGAACTCGTTCTTCAGTCTACCTGTGATCGCTCCTTGAAGCCAGCTGCCTTCTTCCTTCAAACTTTGAAACACCGTAGGTCTCTTTCCTTTTCTAATCTTGTCTTCCACTTCCGAATCTAGTTTCCTCGCCTCTAATCCTCCCTTCACCACGTCCATGTATGACAGTTGCTCTCTTCTCCGCATAGCTACGGGTAAAACAATCTTCCCACTAAGCCCTTCCTTTCGCGTTGTCATCTTCTCCAATCTACTCCCGCCCCTCACCGTTGGCCTATCAAATCTCGGGACGTAAGCCCTAATGATATACGAGCCAATCCAGATGTTGTTATGTCTCTCCAGTCTCCCGTTATTCTTCCCTTTGTCTGTAAATCACACAAAGCCAAACCTCTTCCCAGTCTTGTCCTTCTTTGCCGGAAGAAAAATATCTTTAACCTTCCCAACTTCCTAATGCATGACATGTATAACTATAATGTTGTAATGCTGAAGATTTATACAACGATTTATACAATGATGAACGATTCGGATCGTTTCTCATTTATCAGTGAAGATACATTTCTTTATTTAATCATCAACAGGCTATCACCTAGACGTGCATGGGCTCGGAGGCCCGCCGGTTCGGGCCCAGACCGCCGGTCAACGGGCCTGGACCGGACCGGGACCGTCAATCCGCCGTGCCGGGCTCGGGCTCATTTCCATCGGACCGTAGCCCGGCGGTTAACCGGCGGGCCGGGACCGCCGGGCCTAGCTAGGACCGCCGGGCTCTACTAGCCGTTGGGGGACCACCGGGCCTAGCCCGGACCGCCGGGCCCAACGGCTCAATCCCACCCCATTGCCGTTTTTTTGGCTCATCCCACCTCCCTAGCCGTTGCCCAACGGCTAGTAGCCGTTGCACCACCCCACCCCACCCATTCAAGCCCCAAAACCACCGCTATACACTCTCAACTATATATACTACACTCTTATACAACATAATTCACCCAAATTACTCTCAATCTTTCTCAATCTCTCTCAATCTCTCTATCTACATTCTACACTACTTACTCTCAAGTCTCAAGTCTCAACTCAAGCTCTTGTCTCAATTTCTCTATCTTTCAAGCTTACACTTACATACACTCTTACTTACTTACACTCACTTTCCCCATGGATAAGTTGTCAAGATTGTTGGGTAAGGGTAAGGGTAAGGCCATTGTGACTCAAAGCGAAGGTGAATCTCGACCGAAACCGAGGTCCAAGGCGGCAAGGGCGGCAATGGCGGAGGAGATTGATAGGCTAATGGCCGAGCGTCTTCAACAAGAAGAGGATTCGAGATTTGAAGCTATGGTTCATGAAATGGAGGAGCACAATTACGAATACCAAGGCTCCACCAACGACGTCGATGATGATGAAGGCAACGACGAGGGCAATGACGAGGGCGACGACGAAGGCGAGGACGAAGACAACATGCCTCCTCCGCCTCCGAAGTCTAAGAAGATGCCCTCGTCCCACATCTTCGTCAAACACTTTAAAAAAGTGGAGGTCGTTGTTGCCGAAGGTCTTCCTCCCCATCCCGATGCCCGAAAGAGATACGTGGCGTATTGCAACTATTGCTCATCTTCCTTCAAATGGATCGAAGGAGGAGGTTATGGCACGTTGTCAAGGCACATGGAAAGAGTTCATCCTTTCGAGGCCGGAATATCAACCTCTCAAACTCAAATCCGAGGTACCGCCTCTTCGACTACGGATTACCCGGGTACGTCTCCTTTATTTAAATTTGACAAAAATCGATATGAAGATAGGATTGCTAGATTTGTTGCTATGGATAAACAACCTTTTAATTTTGCGGATAGGATAGCGTATGAAGATAATTTTAAAGAGGGATTAAGTCCCAATGCTAATAAAGTCACTAGGACTAATGTTCTTAAAAGGATTAGGAGACAATACATGGAAAAAAAGGTTGATTTGATGAATTATTTGAGTCGTTTGGGGCATAAAGTTTCTATTTGTGCCGATGTTTGGACCGATAATTATAATAGGAATAGTTTTATGGGAATTACTTGTCATTGGATTGATACAAAATGGAAAGTTCAAAAACGTTTGATTGCATTTAGGGAGTTCGAGGAGCCTCATTCGGCTCAAAATATTGCTCTACTTATTATTACCGTTTTAAATGAGTATCGTTTGGTTAACAAAGTTTTTTCGGTTGGTTTTGATAATGCATCGTCAAACACGGCTAGTATTCCTCAACTCATTGATGCATGTTCACCTTCTTTTCAAGGAAAATATTTTCATTCTAGATGCATTTGTCATATTTTAAATTTATGTGTTCAAGATGCGCTTAGTATTCTAGATGAAACCGTTTCTCCTATTCGAAATGCCATTAAAATATTGCATTCAAAAAAACCCGTGGGAAAGAAATGGCAAAAGTATTGTCGTCAAAAGAATCTTGTGTATACGTGTTTTAGACTTGACGTCTCACATCGTTGGAATTCTACGTATGAAATGCTTAATGGTACTATGGAGTATAAGGGGCATTTATGTGATTTTTTTAGAAAGGAGTTTAGGGACGTTCAATTAGTTCTTACCGAGTCTCATTGGGATGCTTGCATGGAGGTTTTTGGATTGTTTAAAGTTTTTTATAATGCTACTAAACAATTATCGGGCGTTTACTATCCTACTTCGGTTGATGTTTTGGAACATTGCACGTATATTGCTTTGTCTTTTAAAAGTTGTTTTCAAAAGCCACACTTGACGGGTGTGATTTATTTTATGGTTCAAAAGTGGCTCAAGTATTTTAGGGAGATCCCGGAAGTGTTCTTGCTTGCTAAGTGTTTAGATCCTAAATGGAGATATGATGGTGTTTGTCAAATGTTGACTCTTTATTATGATGCTTTTAAACAAATGGACATGAGTGGTTTTGTAATTGATGGTGAACAAATCTTCTTTGATCTTCCGGATGTTGATTTAATCAAGGTTAGGCTAAATAGGAGTTTTAGAGCTCTTTTTGATGAATATTATTCGTTGCATGGTAGTAGAGACGATTCTTCTAGCAACTCTAGTGCTTCTTCTAATTTTGCTATGACATCTTCATCTTCTTCATTTGCTTTACCTCCTTTTATGGATCCAATGGATCCCTTAGTTCAACAAATGCAAGGTATGTACAATACTAGAACCTATGAAAATCCAATGGCCCAAGGTAATGGTGAATTGGATATATTTTTGCAATCTCGTTTTATTTATGGTGTTGAAGATAGTGCTCCATCGATCGATGTGTTGCGATGGTGGTCGAAGAGAACGGAGTTCCCCATACTCTCTATCATGGCGAAGGAGTTATTCGCCGTCCCGGCATCTACCGTGTCCGTTGAACAAGCCTTTAGCACGGGAGGACTCATGCTAGATCAAAGAAGATCAACCATGAAGGCGGAAAACATTGAAGCTACAATGTTGCTAGATGATTGGTGTAGGGCCGACACTAGAACTCAAGAACCGGAGTGGGATGATCGAAATGAGAGCGACACGGAAGCCTTCACGGAATCGGATCGTGGTAAATCCGGATCCGGTAGAGAGTAGAAATCATTCCAATGTAATCGAACTACGTGGACTTTGATTCCTTTTAGAGGATACGTAGGCAACTCAATTTTTTAAATAAATTGAGCTCAAGTCCCTTAATAAAATTTATTTTTCATTTCAATGTCAACAACTCAACATCCTATTACTTATTGTAGTGTCAAATTTCTTAAATTGAAGTTAAGTTATTTGTTCTAAATTATCAATGAACACTACAACAAAAACTGGCTTTAGCGTCACTTAATTATGTCATAATATAGCAGCTATCTCCACATTTTACTTTTCTCCACATTTCACTATGGTGTCGTGAGTCAGCGTGTAGCTATAGGTTGAAATGGCTATTGTGACAAGTAGTAGTGCCGGGATAGGTAAATAAAATATTAATTTTATTTAATCAAATGATAATAATAAATCGATTTAATAAATGTAATAAGACATAAAGAAATGTCTGCAAAGAAACAAATACGACATCCATTAATGCCCTGAGAACAACCGTATTATGACACCTTAATGTGATGAGTATGTAATTAATTAATATTTTACCATTTTATAGATATTTTGGCATATAAAATTTATTGGTTGCAATTAATTTTACCAAATAACAATAGCTGAAACACAATAAATAAACAAATCCATCAATTCTTGGTTTTTATAAATCAAATGGTTCAAAACAAGTCACATAACACAACCAATTGGAAATGAATTGTATTATTTCCATTCTACAATACATCACTATAACCATACTAATCCAAAATTCTACAAAAAGACATTGGCGAAGAAGTATGCTAGTGCCACTAAGCTGGAAAGGTATCGCATTGGCCCGCATTGCTACTCCTACTCCTTCACCTTTGGAGTTCCGACTCTGCAGTCCTAGGGTAGTTTCTTGCATTGCCACATAACTGTTAGGATACCACAAGGATGATATTGATTATCAGAAGCAAGTGGATGTTCACCAACACAGAAGGAATATAATTGTTAGGATACCACAAGGATGATATTGATTATCAGAAGCAAGTGGATGAAGTCTATGCAGCGCTTCATTTCTCAAATATATTTTACATTCTTGGAAGATAACTTCATAAGTAAACTATGCCAATTAATTCAATATATTCTCACCATACAATTTCCAACTCATCTTCCAATAATATTATGCAATAACATACTAGCAACCAATAATGTCCATAAGGTATCTAAAAAGATCATTGATATTCTATTTTTCAGCAGAAAATCAAAGAGCTTCAATCACCACACTGGAAAGTGAGAGGAGATGATAATACAATAAATAAAGTTGTAGAAAAATGAGATGGTAGGCATTGGGGTAAGACATCTCTTCTAGTCATAATAAACATGCTAGTGCTAGTGTTAAGATAATGTACTAAAAGATAGAGATATCATCAGTTATAAAGCTAACATATAGTGCTAGTGTTAAGAACACTCTTATAAAACCATATTATGTTTTTACTGTAGTAACTAAGGAAAACAAATGAAGCAAATTACAGAGCAAATCTATGCACATTGAAGTCAATGATTAAGCATTCAATTAAAGAAAAAAAATATACTAATACCTCTTGTGAGGGAGATAAGACTTGTAAAACTTCCATCAATATCTGTATAAATGGAAATCTTAGATATAAGAAAATATTATTGACCATTAGCCTTATACTAAACATGTGCAAAATTACAAAGAACGAGCTCATGTTGGAAAGAAATGAGGACCTAATTTTGACAATTTGGAGAAAGAAACAACAAAATTAAACGCTCCACCCATCTAGATCTAATTGATGAACTTATAATCCACATGCATCATAGAGGCCATTCATACTAGAAAAATGCATTCTACTAAATCTGCCACTCTTATAAAGAGTTGTTCTGTTTTCACTTTCATGTACCACCATTGGAGAAATCTACCAGGATCAAATTTGATAGTTTAAGGAAAATATTCAACATTCGCAATAAAGTCGAACAAACCTGTCAAAGTGTTTTGAATCCGAAGGTTACAATCATGAACAATAGCAGCTATATTCTTGAGAAAATAGGTTAATTCCAGAAACATTTTACATTATTCATGAAATCAGAGTTTAAACAGATATTAATCCAAATAGTTTAATAACTTACCCTTTTTTTTTTTTTTTTTTTTAAAGCAAGGGATTCAAAGATCACACAGGTATCTACTTTTTCATCCAATCCAAATAAAAATTCTCAAGCCAAATTCATATAACTATCAGATTGAACAAATCACCGCTCCAAAACCGAAACAAATAACCAAAAAATTAATAAAATAAGGAATATTTTAAATTTTGGGAATTAACAAAATCAGAAATTCTAGTTTAAACATCGTTCATTGCAGTTGGAGACAATCAAAATATTACCCAATTGAACGTCTTTGGGAGGTTTTGGATGAACCATGCCTGTACAGAACCGGTGTTCTAAAAAACGGCCTAGGCGGCCGCCTAGCTACTCAGTGCCGGAGCGACTCGACTTGGGGCAAGTCGGCCGGCTCTAGGCGGCTGCAACCTAATCGCTGCCTGGGCGGCCGCCTAAGCGGGAAAACCAGGCTAGGCGGGGGAAAATCGGGCTAGGCGAGGGAAGACGGGCTGGGCGCGGGCGACGCTGTAGGTGCAGTCCTCCTTGGTGAGAGCTCAGGCGATGATAAACTTACCCGCGAGGCGGTGACAATCATGTCGGAGTTGTCGTTTTAGGTGGCGATGGCCGTAACGCAGTCAATGTGGGCAAGCATGGTGCCGTGGAGGATGGGAAGCTCTTGCGCCATTGTTGCAGTTGGGACGAAAGAGTAGTGCGGCGGGGAAATGGGAGGCGGAAATAGAAACAGGCTTTAGGGTTTTAGTGAGTAGGCCCAATCAAATCTAGTTGAGTTTAAATAATAATAATAATGATATTAACGATAATAGATTTTTATATTTAATTTAATAATTTTATGAAGCTTTAAGTTGGGGCACGTCACTCGTAAAAGGTTGGGGCACCAAATGGTGTCACAATTGACTTGGTATTGCGGCAACCTTTTTCCTGTGTCGTATTAATGTTAAAAATTTATTTTATAGAAAATAAAATAAAGTGAATATTTTTTATCAATTGATATTTAATAATGTGATGTCGCAATTGACAGTTTATCTAGACATGTACCGTATGATGTTGTGAAAGGGGTGTAGTAATAGGTCATTTTTGTTGTAGTGGAAAAATTCTAAGTGAAGTTAGTGAATAACTCAAAATTTTACAACAATTCAATGAGTTCTTTTAACTTTAAAAATTTTACTACATTGAAATGAGTTCATTTCAATGACAACAACTCAACATCTTAATATCTTATTACTTATTGTAGTGTCAAATTTCTTAAATTAAAGTTAAGTTATTTGTTCTAAATTATCAATGAAAAATTCTAAGTGAACTTAGTGAAATACTCAATATTTTACTACAATTCAATGTATTCTTTTAACTTTAAAAAAATAAAAAAACTCAAAATTAAAAAATAAAAGTTAACATTTTCTATTTATAAGATTATTAGAATAATAATTATTACATTTATAAAATTTTAGAAGCAATACAAAATGAAAAGGAAAAAAAAAAAAAAAAAAAAAAAAAAAAAAAAAAAAAAAAAAAAGGCCAAAAAGCCGTAGGTGTTTGAAAACAGGGGAGGGGCTCCCCTGTTTTTTGCCTTCTCCTCCCCTGCACACGCCCCACCCCCAATTCCCATGCATGCATTCGCGGGCCCGGGCTGGCCCGTCTGGCCCGCCGGTTTTGAACCGGCCCGGGACCGGCGGGCTCAAGCCCGGCCCGGGACCGTCCTCGTCATGATCCGGTCCGGGCCCGGTCCTCCGATTTCAGGACCGCGGCCCGGCGGGCCTAGGCCCGGAACCGGCGGTCCGGGGCCCGGTAACACGTCTACTATCACCAGATGCGGAGTGTCGAAAGTGTTGAATTCTTCACACGCCGTATGCAACAATCGACAAATACTACACTACAACAAAAATATCTATGTAGTGTATGTTTATAAAGGAAAGCAATAATGTATGTTAAGAAAGGTAAATGTCACGAAAAATCCGTGTCTATGTAACACGATTTAGGAAGTTTAGATTCAATGACTAATATTGATTGCCACAAAGTTATAGAGAGGTGAAATTTATAGATGCTCGTAAACATATAGCCCAGTCCAAGCTCATGAATGAATTGGATCGGGCTTTTATAAAATAATCAGCTCAACTGAAGCTCATATAGTGCAAGCTCACCATGGACCTAGGCTTTGTCCAGGCTTGGGCTCGGAAATGGACGCGATTAGGAGCCATTTCAAGGGTGGAGCCCAGCCCATCTACCGACCTAGGCTAGTCATTGGCTATAGCCATAATAATGGCCTTGGGCTGAGGTGGGTCGGGACGGCCTTACCCATTAACAAGTATAAACCGAACCATGCACAATATACGGAACTCAAAACAAAATATCAAAGAAAAACTTAAATTAAGTGATATATAAAGAGACACGACCGGGACAACAATTGGGAGAGAAGTACGAAACTTGATGAAGAAGATAGTACATATGATTAAAATCAAACAACACAAATAAAAGGATAATACACACATAAAACAACACATAATTAAGCAAACAATACAAAAAAGAAGTATTTGGCTTATTTGTTGTTCATAAACTTTATGTTGATTGTTTAGCATATTAAATTTTATGCTGATTAAAATTAATAAGATAAGCATTACAGCGGCATAATGTCTAATAAGCTAAATACAATTATTATTATTATTATTATTTTTTTTAAATATTATCATGTGAGAAACACTCCCCTACTCACCATGGGTACTTTTAATGTGGCCACCACTGATGACAGCGCTAAAGTTTACTTTTTACGATATATTGTTAGGGTATATATTTATATCTTTTATTTATTAATAGTATGCCATTTCATCTGTTAGCACATTCAGAATGTCGACGGTGAGTAGTGGAGCATTCCTTAATACTCCCTCTGTCCCCCCTAATTAGTCCACCTTTATTATTTTATATCTCACATATATTCACAAATGTGGACTATTTAAGGGGGACGGAGGGAGTATTATGTTATGGCTTCGGGTTAATAGAGTTGAAATTTCAACCCTAACCCTCACTTTTCAATTTCAATATCCTGATATAGACATAGGCACATGCCAACTACATGGTGTCTACATGTGAGAAATGCAAGGAATTGTTGGATTGTTGTACGGAATTAATAATCTATACAGAGTCGAAAAGCGAAATTTTCAAAATTAAAGCGACATTTTCAATATCTTATAGTAAAAGGAAAGACTTTCTTGTTCATATATATGTTGTTTGAGAGAGGTCACTTCATTTGTCGAGTTCAACAATCTTGTTAGAGAATGTTAAATTATTTCATTCAATTGGCAATAGATAGAAACCTTGTTTTAATTTAAGCTTAATTGGTCATTGGTTTTGGATTGTTTGCTAACATATATAAAAAAAATAATGGATATATAGTGTGCATTCTAAATTAGGAAATATATATTGCAAGTTACCACTTTCAAAACGTGGAGACATGTATAATAAATTCATGTAACAAACAATTACTCTAATATATATGTAGTCTCAAGTGGGATTGTTACGTAACATAATCACAAAATAACGTGGTAAGTGGGCGTTATAAGACAAAATTAATTAATTTGGCCTAGTATTATAACATGAGATCTTTACAAATTTAGTAGTTTGAAAAATTTTGTATTACTAATATCTGACTAGTTGTTCTCATATTAAACGTTTTCTTATGACAAATCTTGGTTGTTTGCTTTTGACGATTACCTGCTAATAATAGAAAGTTGCTTCTTTTTTTATGTTATTTGATAGATTGGTAGTTGATAATTGTGAAGATAAGAATAAATTATTCCAAACATCTATTTAAGTTCAGTTCATTGATTCATAGTCGACATGTGATATGGATTTCGTCACATTTAAAAGCTCGAATTTGTAGTGAGCGAACACAGGACCTCGGCGCCTAAGGCTCAGATACCATAATAGAATTTATTCAGCCCAAACTTGTAGAGAGGGTGGAAATTTATTGACTCATATTTTGATTCCCAACCATACCATGCACAATTAATCCAATTACTAAAGAATCTCAGGCGGTTTTTAATTTATTTAATACTCGACAAGTGTAAACATAAAATTAATTGGTTTCTATTATTGCTACTGAACTTTGTCGTCTCTCACTAATTATTCTCTAACTACCATTCCCAAAAAGTTAAGAATTATTGCATGGGGTAATTCATGTTACGATCATGTAATTTCTAGGAGCGTAAATTAAAAGGATTAAAAAGAATCATTAGTTATTTTTCTTTATTGAAATTTTATAAATGAACGGATTTCACGATTCTATAAAGTTCGAGCTTTAGATGAGATGAAAGTTTTATTATTATTATTATTATTATTATTATTATTATTATTATTATTATTATTATTATTATTATTATTATTATTATTTAAGATTTGAGACATCGAAATTCGGGACAGAATATATAGTCCGATTACCACTTGGGAAATAGTACATATACACTGAAGTATTGAAGAGAAATGAAACCACAAACCGATAAAACCTATATTGGTGCCCAAGTGTGATGAAGGATCCCAACGCAATTTCACGCCTATAAATAATGTGTACATTTCCTTGATGATCAGAACACATCTCTCTCTCTCTCTCTCTGATACGAGTCAACCTCGGCATGAACGGGAGGATGGAGCCGAGACGGACGTAAGTGACGAGGCAAGTGATGAGGAGCAGCAATTGTTTGAAACGCTGGAAGAGGAAGAGGACAGCGAGGTGCGAAGTGGGGGAGAAAGGCCCAAACGCGTGTCTAAACGACCCGCTAAGTTCGATGATTTTGTTACATAATCGGGCTGATAAGCTATAACCTATCGAAGAAGATAATAAACGGGGGACGCGAGACTTGTTCTCGTCGTACGCTCCCAAAAGATGAAAACAACGAACAATATTAGGGTAAAAGTAGGGTTTTTTCATATATGATCATGAATACACCCGAGAGACCCTATTTATAACCTAGACCTAGGTTGGTTCGACTTACGTTATCGGGAAAGAACCAACAAGAAAACCCGTAACGGAGCTCATTAACGCTCGACTCAAAAATAAAGGGAATTGGGCTCGGCCCAATTAATGTCTAATTCAAAGAAAATAAATTAACGGTAGAGGATGAAATCATCGTATTTCCTCGGCTCTTGGCTCTTCCGTTTGGGCCGCTCCGATCGATCCTCTTCCCGATGCTCCTCCGAATTCACATTCGTATCGTACTCAACCAACTCCCGTGCCTCCGGTGTAGCCGACGGCGTTAGGGACTCGCTCCCAACCACGCACGTATCAACCCCTCCCCCGTTAGAAACATCCTTGTCCCCAAGGATGAGGGTTGGAAACCGACGAGAAATCACATGCATAGGCTCCCAAGATGGCACACGCCCGTCATCATCATCCCAGTGGAGGAGACCTTCCTCGACAGCAACTCCATTCCTCAACACCACACGCTTCTCAGCCAAGCGTAATGGCCGGGAAACCACTCGTCCCCTAGCAAAGAAGGACGGAAAACCCAACTCCGCTGACGAGCCCTCCACAAACGGCCTCAACAAGCTCACATGGAACACGTTGTGAATTTTGCTCCCCTCCGGCAGCTGCAAACGGTAAGCCACACTCCCTATACGCTCGATCACCGGAAAAGGGCCATAGAACCTCCGCGCGAGCTTCTGAGAAAGCGGACGCGCCACCGAATGCTGACGGTACAGCTGCAATTTCAACAAAACTTTGTCACCGACTTGATATTCCACGTGCCTTCGATGCTTATTCGCGGCGGACTGCATGCGTTGCTGCGCCTTAGCCAGATTGTGGCGCAACCACACCAACAACTCCCCCCTCTGCCGGATAATTGAAGCCACGTCCCTTGGACAGGACGCCGGCGGAGTCGCGGCCACCAAAGGTGGGGGCTCGCGGCCGTACAAGGCCATATACGGCGATGTGCCTAAGCCCTCGTGATGGGTGCAATTTAAGGCCAATTCCGCCCACGGTAAGAACGCCGTCCACTTCGTCGGTCTATCCGCTACGAACACCCTCAAATATTGCTCGAGACCCCTGTTCCGAACCTCCGTCTGGCCATCGGATTGAGGGTGATAAGCCGTCGTGAAATTGAGCTTCGTGCCACTCAAACGAAGCATGTTTTCCCACACCGAATTGAGGAAAACCGTATCCCTATCAGACACCAATTTATTGGGAAACCCATGATGTTTCACCACCGTGTCGATGAAGAGGTTAGCCACCCGCCATGCATCAAATTTGGTCGGCAAGGGCGCGAAGTGAGCATACTTCGAGAGACGATCAACTACCACCATTATCGCCGTGTAACCTCTTGACTGCGGTAATCCCGTGATGAAATCCATGGACACCTCCTCCCACACTTGAGAAGGAATCGGCAAGGGTTGGAGAAGTCCCGCCGGTTTTTGCGTCGAGTATTTCGTGGTTTGGCAATCCACACAAGCCTCGACATAATCTTTCACATCTTTCCGCATGCCCGGCCAAAAGAAGGATGAAGCCAAACGGCGGAAAGTCCGGTCCACACCCGGATGACCGGCCAATGGCGTAGAATGATGCTCGTACAAAAGGGCGTGTTTAGCCGCCGATGAAGACGCCACCACGATTTGGCGACCCCTATAAATTAAGCCGTCCACGAGCTGCCACGCCGAAGGTGCCGTGCCTTCCTTTATCTTCGTAACCCATTCCCTCAGCTCCGGGACAGCCTCCACATCCTCCCGAATAATTTCTAACAACTCCGGCAACGGTTGGGCTGCCGCCACAAATGCTGCTGCCGGCTCGATACTCGTATCCTCGTCCTCATCACGACGGGAAAGGGCGTCCGCCACCCTATTTGAGGCCCCCGTCTTGTATTCGATGCTAAACTTGAACCCCATAAGCTTCCTTACGTAAAATTGTTGGTCAGGGGTTTGAACGATCTGTTGCAAAAGTTCCCGAAGACTCTTCTGATCCGAGCGGACTACAAATTCCCGGCCCAATAAGTATTGCCGCCATTTCTGCACCGCCTCCACGATCGCATATAATTCCTTGTGATACGTAGACGTGACTCTTCGACGGGGCCCCAACTTCTTGCTAAAATAGGCGATGGGGTGGTCATCTTGCATCAAAACCGCCCCAACTCCGAAATTCGAAGCATCGGTCTCCAAGTAAAAAGTCTTCTCAAAGTCCGGCAAACGCAGCACCGGAGCTGAAACCATCGCGTGCTTCAGCTTCTGAAATGCCTCCTCGGCCGATTCGGACCACACGAAAGCGTCCTTTTTGAGGAGGTCCGTCAATGGCGCCGCTAACATCGCATAGCCTGCAACAAATCTCCGATAATAACCCGTGAGGCCCAAGAAGCCTCGTAGCTGCCGCACCGATGTAGGGACAGGCCATGCCACCATCGCTTCAACCTTCGAAGAATCCACCTTAAGCTCGCCATCCGAAATCATATGCCCTAGATAGTCCACCGTCAGACAAGCAAAAGTGCATTTCGACAATTTAACGAAAAAACGGTGCGTAGCAAGGATAGAAAAGACCTCTTGCAAGTGATGGGCGTGCACTTCCATGGTAGGGCTGTACACGAGGATGTCATCGAAGAAAACGATGACAAAACGGCGGAGGAATGGTTGAAAAATCGAGTTCATAGCCGCCTGGAACGTGGACGGAGCATTCGTAAGGCCGAACGGCATCACCAGGAACTCGAAGTGGCCGTCATGTGTACGAAAGGCGGTTTTGTACACATCCTCCTCGTGCATCCGGATTTGGTGATAACCCGAACGCAGATCCAACTTAGTGAAAACTCTCGCTGCCCCAAGCTCATCGAACAACTCATCGGCCGTTGGAATAGGAAAATTATCGGCCACTGTCACATTGTTCAAGGCGCGATAATCTATGCAGAAACGGAACGACCCGTCTTTCTTGCGAATCAACAAGACCGGGGATGAAAACGCACTCGAACTCCTCCTTATAATCCCCGATTCCAGCATCTCACGCACCTGCTTCTCAATCTCGGCCTTCTGAAAATAAGGATATCGATACGGGCGGACGTTGACTGGCTTCGTCAACGGTAAGAGATGAATCCTATGATCAAAAACCCGGGATGGGGGAAGGCCGGTGGGAACCGCGAACACACCCGCATAGCTGTGGAGCACCTCGCGGATCGGGGTCGGCAACTCCTCCGGGAATTCTGTCGGCGAATCGGCGGCTGTCGACGAGTCATCCACCGATATAACTTCGAAGCACTGAGACCCCTCTTGATGCAACATAAGAGCTGCAAACGTGCTGGCTGCAATTGGTCTCAACGACACCGGGGCGACCTTCAAGCAAACCGCGCCCCCGTTACCTTGGAATTCGAGCGTACCCTCCGTGTAGTCGCTCGTCACGCGTCTAAGAGAGCTCAACCAAGCCACGCCGAGAATAACGTCATGATCATGCACCTGAAGCACATGCAAATCCACCACAATTGAGTGCCCTTGAATCCGAATTTCCGCACCCGTTGCCTTTGTTGAACAAACTAACGATTGGCCATTACCCACGTAGACTCGGAACGGTCGAATCGATTCCACCGCTAGACTAGCCTTCTCCGCCACTTTGGGGTGCACAAAATTGTGTGTACTCCCCGAATCCACTAATATCTTGACCTCTGCAGCACCCAAAGACCCCTTGAATACCAAGGACGAAGCCCGAGGTTGCCCGTCTAATGTATACAAAGACGAAAGATCTGCTGCCACGACCTCCGGTACCTCTCCCATGGAATCCGAAGGATGTTCCCCGTCGTCCTCGTCGTCGTCGGGCCCAAAATAAGCTAAAAACCGTCCTTTGCACGTGTGGCCGGGTGCCCATTTCTCGGAACAATACCAGCAGAGGCCCAGTTTAGCCTTCTCCGCGCGCTCGGCCGCCGACAGACGGACCACCGGAAGGCGAGAGTAGTCCCGCTGCCGGGGTTGAGACGAAGGCTGCTGCCCTGGGGGGCCTGAAGCCCCGGGTGTGACCACGGCAGTGGCTGGGGACGCCGCGGTTCCCGTGGACCGAGTCTCTCGGCTAGGCCACTGCCGACGCTGGGGAGCCCCTCTCTCCGAAACCCCGTCGAACTCCGCCGCTAAAGCCATGGCCGACGCGATGGAAGTGGGATGTTGGAAGCGAACTTGGTTACGAACCGACAGACTTAACCCGCTCATATACATTGCCAGCAACGTCGATTCCTCGACTCCATGAATCTGATTCATCATGCGTTCGAACTCCCGGTTGTAGTCGCTAAGAGATCCTGTCTGCGTGAGCTTAGAAATCAGTTCAACGTAGTTCACGAAATAGTTCGGGTCGAACCGGCGGCGCACATCCTCCAAGAACTGAGACCAGGACACAGTCGGATTGCTCGCCCGGTAAGAGAAAATCCAATCAGCGACCGCCGGAGCAAACAACATAACCGTGTAGTGCAGCCGTTGATCCTCGGGTAGGCGAATATGATCGAAATAGTAGTTAACTCTCGTGACCCAAACACTCGCAGCCGTGCCGTCGAACATGGGGGGCTCCATTTTGAACAAACGGGCTGGATCATGGGCCGAGCTCGACGTGTTCCCGCGATAGGTCGGAGGTTCCCACGTGGACTGTTGAGGCCCAATTTCCCATGTGGACGTCTGATGGCCCAAATTCGCAGGGGTAGGGCGAAATCCCATTGTAGTAGAACCTCCCCCAGAAACTCCATGCTCGTACGACCCCTGCATGCCCGTGGTACCGGTCGCCTGCAGCGGCGGCCGTTGCGTCGAACCCGTCCCCGAACCGGAGGGGCCCCCGGGTACCCACGACGGCGACTGCCATCCGGGCGGCATCCCGTGCGGCGGCGCTGGGTCAGGACGCTGCTGAAACGCCCCGCTGCTGCCTCCCACGCTGACCGTGGCTTCCAATCTACTCAGCCTCTCAATCAATATATCCATCGAAGTCGGAGGAGTCGCGGCCGACGATGAAGCAGGTCCGGTAGACATCGATCCCGTCGATGGAGGAACTCCGGAATTCCACGAAACACCCCGACGAACCACGTTGTTGCGCGAAGAATCCATAGTTCGGGAATGAAAGCACCAGTTGATAAGCTATAACCTATCGAAGAAGATAATAAACGGGGGACGCGAGACTTGTTCTCGTCGTACGCTCCCAAAAGATGAAAACAACGAACAATATTAGGGTAAAAGTAGGGTTTTTTCATATATGATCATGAATACACCCGAGAGACCCTATTTATAACCTAGACCTAGGTTGGTTCGACTTACGTTATCGGGAAAGAACCAACAAGAAAACCCGTAACGGAGCTCATTAACGCTCGACTCAAAAATAAAGGGAATTGGGCTCGGCCCAATTAATGTCTAATTCAAAGAAAATAAATTAACGGTAGAGGATGAAATCATCGTATTTCCTCGGCTCTTGGCTCTTCCGTTTGGGCCGCTCCGATCGATCCTCTTCCCGATGCTCCTCCGAATTCACATTCGTATCGTACTCAACCAACTCCCGTGCCTCCGGTGTAGCCGACGGCGTTAGGGACTCGCTCCCAACCACGCACGTATCACGGGCTCGGCCCGATTATCTATTTATCGAGTCTTTTATTTTGTGTAAATCTTTTCGGGTTTTCTTATTGGTTCTTTCCCGAATCGTACGAGTCGAACCAATCAGGGTCCTAGATTATATATAGTGGGGTTAGGGTTTATTATTGGGCATGAATGAGAAGAACCCTATTATTTTTTCCCGCAATTTACTTCCCGCAATTTTTCTTTCTTTTCTTTTTGCGCATCGCCGACGTGATCGACGGGGAGAGCCCGCGACTGTCGATTATCTTCTTCGGGTGTTCGAAGCGTTCGATCGTGGTAGGAGCAGGAGGCTCTTATCAACTGGTGCTTTCATTCGACTTCTTCCTTCCGCCGTACGATGAATCCTAACCCTAATCGTGCGTCCCAATCTCAGTCTACGGCGCCACCGACGTCCACTCCGCTGGTTTCGTCGGCGTACTCGTTCTGTGTCGGCAGCCATAATAACCGTTGTCAAACACCATGGGTTTCCGAATTCGTTGGTTTCGGACCGGGACTCGGTTTTTCTCAACGAGGTGTGGGAGAATTTATTGAAGTTAAGTGGTACAAAGCTTCGTTTTACTACAGCGTATCACCCACAGTCGGATGGGCAAACGGAGGTGAAGAATCGAGGCCTTGAACAATACTTGCGCGCGTTCGTTGCCGAGCATCCGGCGAAGTGGTCGAACTTCCTTCCTTGGGCGGAGCTCGCGTTGAATTGTTTCCACCACGAGGGGCTCGGGATTTCGCCCTTTCAGGCGCTATATGGGCGGGAGCCGCCCCCATTGATCGCTGCTCGCCCTTCGGCGGTCTGTCCACCATCGGTGGCTGAAGTCATTACGAGCCGGGGTGAATTATTAGTGTGGTTGCGGAAGAACTTGGAACGCGCACAGCAGCGCATGCGGGACACGGCGAACAAGCACCGTCGTGATGTGCAGTTTCAGGTGGGCGACAAAGTTTTATTGAAGCTTCAGCTCTATCGCCAACACTCGGTGGCGAGACCGTTGTCGGTGAAGTTAGCTCGCCGTTTCTATGGTCCGTTTGAGGTGCTAGAGCGTATCGGAGAGGTAGCTTACCGTCTACAGCTGCCGGTGGAGAGTAAAATACATGATGTATTTCATGTTAGCTTGTTGAAGCCTTTCGTAGAAGGTTCGGGGGTGAAGCCGGCTGATTTTCCTTCGTTTTTCGCTAGGGGGAAGGCTGTGGCTCGTCCGGTGCGACTGGTGGAGTGTAGGAGTGTGCAGCGTAATGGGGCTGTTGTGGAGGAAGGTTTGTTAGAGTGGGATGATGATGGCGGGACGACTCCATCGTGGGAGCCCATGGAGGTGGTGCGTCGGTGTTTTCCGTCTCTTCTCCTTGAGGACAAGGAGGTTGTTAAGGCCGGGGGAGTTGATACGAGTCAACCTCGGCATGAACGGGAGGATGGAGCCGAGACGGACGTAAGTGACGAGGCAAGTGATGAGGAGCAGCAATTGTTTGAAACGCTGGAAGAGGAAGAGGACAGCGAGGTGCGAAGTGGGGGAGAAAGGCCCAAACGCGTGTCTAAACGACCCGCTAAGTTCGATGATTTTGTTACATAATCGGGCTCGGCCCGATTATCTATTTATCGAGTCTTTTATTTTGTGTAAATCTTTTCGGGTTTTCTTATTGGTTCTTTCCCGAATCGTACGAGTCGAACCAATCAGGGTCCTAGATTATATATAGTGGGGTTAGGGTTTATTATTGGGCATGAATGAGAAGAACCCTATTATTTTTTCCCGCAATTTACTTCCCGCAATTTTTCTTTCTTTTCTTTTTGCGCATCGCCGACGTGATCGACGGGGAGAGCCCGCGACTGTCGATTATCTTCTTCGGGTGTTCGAAGCGTTCGATCGTGGTAGGAGCAGGAGGCTCTTATCAACTGGTGCTTTCATTCGACTTCTTCCTTCCGCCGTACGATGAATCCTAACCCTAATCGTGCGTCCCAATCTCAGTCTACGGCGCCACCGACGTCCACTCCGCTGGTTTCGTCGGCGTACTCGTTCTGTGTCGGCAGCCATAATAACCGTTGTCAAACACCATGGGTTTCCGAATTCGTTGGTTTCGGACCGGGACTCGGTTTTTCTCAACGAGGTGTGGGAGAATTTATTGAAGTTAAGTGGTACAAAGCTTCGTTTTACTACAGCGTATCACCCACAGTCGGATGGGCAAACGGAGGTGAAGAATCGAGGCCTTGAACAATACTTGCGCGCGTTCGTTGCCGAGCATCCGGCGAAGTGGTCGAACTTCCTTCCTTGGGCAGAGCTCGCGTTGAATTGTTTCCACCACGAGGGGCTCGGGATTTCGCCCTTTCAGGCGCTATATGGGCGGGAGCCGCCCCCATTGATCGCTGCTCGCCCTTCGGCGGTCTGTCCACCATCGGTGGCTGAAGTCATTACGAGCCGGGGTGAATTATTAGTGTGGTTGCGGAAGAACTTGGAACGCGCACAGCAGCGCATGCGGGACACGGCGAACAAGCACCGTCGTGATGTGCAGTTTCAGGTGGGCGACAAAGTTTTATTGAAGCTTCAGCTCTATCGCCAACACTCGGTGGCGAGACCGTTGTCGGTGAAGTTAGCTCGCCGTTTCTATGGTCCGTTTGAGGTGCTAGAGCGTATCGGAGAGGTAGCTTACCGTCTACAGCTGCCGGTGGAGAGTAAAATACATGATGTATTTCATGTTAGCTTGTTGAAGCCTTTCGTAGAAGGTTCGGGGGTGAAGCCGGCTGATTTTCCTTCGTTTTTCGCTAGGGGGAAGGCTGTGGCTCGTCCGGTGCGACTGGTGGAGTGTAGGAGTGTGCAGCGTAATGGGGCTGTTGTGGAGGAAGGTTTGTTAGAGTGGGATGATGATGGCGGGACGACTCCATCGTGGGAGCCCATGGAGGTGGTGCGTCGGTGTTTTCCGTCTCTTCTCCTTGAGGACAAGGAGGTTGTTAAGGCCGGGGGAGTTGATACGAGTCAACCTCGGCATGAACGGGAGGATGGAGCCGAGACGGACGTAAGTGACGAGGCAAGTGATGAGGAGCAGCAATTGTTTGAAACGCTGGAAGAGGAAGAGGACAGCGAGGTGCGAAGTGGGGGAGAAAGGCCCAAACGCGTGTCTAAACGACCCGCTAAGTTCGATGATTTTGTTACATAATCGGGCTCGGCCCGATTATCTATTTATCGAGTCTTTTATTTTGTGTAAATCTTTTCGGGTTTTCTTATTGGTTCTTTCCCGAATCGTACGAGTCGAACCAATCAGGGTCCTAGATTATATATAGTGGGGTTAGGGTTTATTATTGGGCATGAATGAGAAGAACCCTATTATTTTTTCCCGCAATTTACTTCCCGCAATTTTTCTTTCTTTTCTTTTTGCGCATCGCCGACGTGATCGACGGGGAGAGCCCGCGACTGTCGATTATCTTCTTCGGGTGTTCGAAGCGTTCGATCGTGGTAGGAGCAGGAGGCTCTTATCAACTAGTTGATACGAGTCAACCTCGGCATGAACGGGAGGATGGAGCCGAGACGGACGTAAGTGACGAGGCAAGTGATGAGGAGTAGCAATTGTTTGAAACGCTGGAAGAGGAAGAGGACAGCGAGGTGCGAAGTGGGGGAGAAAGGCCCAAACGCGTGTCTAAACGACCCGCTAAGTTCGATGATTTTGTTACATAATCGGGCTCGGCCCGATTATCTATTTATCGAGTCTTTTATTTTGTGTAAATCTTTTCGGGTTTTCTTATTGGTTCTTTCCCGAATCGTACGAGTCGAACCAATCAGGGTCCTAGATTATATATAGTGGGGTTAGGGTTTATTATTGGGCATGAATGAGAAGAACCCTATTATTTTTTCCCGCAATTTACTTCCCGCAATTTTTCTTTCTTTTCTTTTTGCGCATCGCCGACGTGATCGACGGGGAGAGCCCGCGACTGTCGATTATCTTCTTCGGGTGTTCGAAGCGTTCGATCGTGGTAGGAGCAGGAGGCTCTTATCAACTGGTGCTTTCATTCGACTTCTTCCTTCCGCCGTACGATGAATCCTAACCCTAATCGTGCGTCCCAATCTCAGTCTACGGCGCCACCGACGTCCACTCCGCTGGTTTCGTCGGCGTACTCGTTCTGTGTCGGCAGCCATAATAACCGTTGTCAAACACCATGGGTTTCCGAATTCGTTGGTTTCGGACCGGGACTCGGTTTTTCTCAACGAGGTGTGGGAGAATTTATTGAAGTTAAGTGGTACAAAGCTTCGTTTTACTACAGCGTATCACCCACAGTCGGATGGGCAAACGGAGGTGAAGAATCGAGGCCTTGAACAATACTTGCGCGCGTTCGTTGCCGAGCATCCGGCGAAGTGGTCGAACTTCCTTCCTTGGGCAGAGCTCGCGTTGAATTGTTTCCACCACGAGGGGCTCGGGATTTCGCCCTTTCAGGCGCTATATGGGCGGGAGCCGCCCCCATTGATCGCTGCTCGCCCTTCGGCGGTCTGTCCACCATCGGTGGCTGAAGTCATTACGAGCCGGGGTGAATTATTAGTGTGGTTGCGGAAGAACTTGGAACGCGCACAGCAGCGCATGCGGGACACGGCGAACAAGCACCGTCGTGATGTGCAGTTTCAGGTGGGCGACAAAGTTTTATTGAAGCTTCAGCTCTATCGCCAACACTCGGTGGCGAGACCGTTGTCGGTGAAGTTAGCTCGCCGTTTCTATGGTCCGTTTGAGGTGCTAGAGCGTATCGGAGAGGTAGCTTACCGTCTACAGCTGCCGGTGGAGAGTAAAATACATGATGTATTTCATGTTAGCTTGTTGAAGCCTTTCGTAGAAGGTTCGGGGGTGAAGCCGGCTGATTTTCCTTCGTTTTTCGCTAGGGGGAAGGCTGTGGCTCGTCCGGTGCGACTGGTGGAGTGTAGGAGTGTGCAGCGTAATGGGGCTGTTGTGGAGGAAGGTTTGTTAGAGTGGGATGATGATGGCGGGACGACTCCATCGTGGGAGCCCATGGAGGTGGTGCGTCGGTGTTTTCCGTCTCTTCTCCTTGAGGACAAGGAGGTTGTTAAGGCCGGGGGAGTTGATACGAGTCAACCTCGGCATGAACGGGAGGATGGAGCCGAGACGGACGTAAGTGACGAGGCAAGTGATGAGGAGCAGCAATTGTTTGAAACGCTGGAAGAGGAAGAGGACAGCGAGGTGCGAAGTGGGGGAGAAAGGCCCAAACGCGTGTCTAAACGACCCGCTAAGTTCGATGATTTTGTTACATAATCGGGCTCGGCCCGATTATCTATTTATCGAGTCTTTTATTTTGTGTAAATCTTTTCGGGTTTTCTTATTGGTTCTTTCCCGAATCGTACGAGTCGAACCAATCAGGGTCCTAGATTATATATAGTGGGGTTAGGGTTTATTATTGGGCATGAATGAGAAGAACCCTATTATTTTTTCCCGCAATTTACTTCCCGCAATTTTTCTTTCTTTTCTTTTTGCGCATCGCCGACGTGATCGACGGGGAGAGCCCGCGACTGTCGATTATCTTCTTCGGGTGTTCGAAGCGTTCGATCGTGGTAGGAGCAGGAGGCTCTTATCAACTAGTTGATACGAGTCAACCTCGGCATGAACGGGAGGATGGAGCCGAGACGGACGTAAGTGACGAGGCAAGTGATGAGGAGTAGCAATTGTTTGAAACGCTGGAAGAGGAAGAGGACAGCGAGGTGCGAAGTGGGGGAGAAAGGCCCAAACGCGTGTCTAAACGACCCGCTAAGTTCGATGATTTTGTTACATAATCGGGCTCGGCCCGATTATCTATTTATCGAGTCTTTTATTTTGTGTAAATCTTTTCGGGTTTTCTTATTGGTTCTTTCCCGAATCGTACGAGTCGAACCAATCAGGGTCCTAGATTATATATAGTGGGGTTAGGGTTTATTATTGGGCATGAATGAGAAGAACCCTATTATTTTTTCCCGCAATTTACTTCCCGCAATTTTTCTTTCTTTTCTTTTTGCGCATCGCCGACGTGATCGACGGGGAGAGCCCGCGACTGTCGATTATCTTCTTCGGGTGTTCGAAGCGTTCGATCGTGGTAGGAGCAGGAGGCTCTTATCAACTGGTGCTTTCATTCGACTTCTTCCTTCCGCCGTACGATGAATCCTAACCCTAATCGTGCGTCCCAATCTCAGTCTACGGCGCCACCGACGTCCACTCCGCTGGTTTCGTCGGCGTACGTGCAGCAGCCGCACACGTCATCGTTTCCCACCCAACTCCCGATGGAGACTCTGATCTCCGTCCTTCAGCAGGGGTTCGCTCGCCTGGAAGCCAGGTTTGACGCTTCCGATCAGCGCGGGGTGCCGTCCTCGGATACGCAGTGGAACTGGTGTCCCCCACCATGGCCGCCGGAAAGCATTCAAACACCGTCGACGGCGTTGTCGTTGCCGCAATCGCAACCCCTGACTTCGACGGCATGGGTGTCGATGGAGGATCTCCGTCGTGGAGCTTCGGGGCAGCAGGGGGGCAGCACTTGGCGCACCGCATGGGACCCGCCCCTCACTTACCGGAGCAGCAACCCCGTCGTTAACCCTTCCACGGCGTGGGATCGTCCCGGGGGCAGCCGAGGGGAGAACTACGGCCCTCGTTCATCATGGGAACCGTCTCAATCGCGAGGGGGCCCCCATTCTTCGTCCGAGCCATCCCGCTATATGCGTTTGGATCCTCCGATGTTTGATGGCTCGGACGCGCAATCTTGGGTAACGAGAGTTCAATATTATTTCGATTATATTATGTTACCTCTTGACCAACGCTTACATAGTGTTATTGTGTTGTTTTCGCCCCCGGCGTCCGACTGGATTTTCGCGTATCGGGAGACCAATCCTCATGTGTCGTGGCCTCAATTCTTGGATGATGTGCGCCGTCGCTTCGATCCTAACTACTACGTGGACTATATCGAGGTGTTATCCAAGCTTACTCAGACGGGCTCATTGTTGGATTACAATAATGAATTCGAGAGGCTAATGAATCGCACGCACGGCCTCACTGAATCAGCGCTCATCCCGATGTATATTGGCGGTCTTCGTCAACCTATCCGAGGCCAAGTGCGCTTGCAGCACCCTCGTTCTGTGTCGGCAGCCATGTCACTTGCTTCCGAGTTTGATAGTATGTCCGAGCGAGGGAATCAGGCGGGGAATCAGGTTGCCCGTCGTCCGTGGCCTACTCGGGATTCGCGGGGATCTACTACGGGAGCGAGCTCTACGCCACCGCCCTCAGACATGTCAAAATCAGCCGCGAACAACGGGAATCGCCCCCGGGAGTTTTCAAAGCTGCCTATTGTTCGCTTGTCGTCAGCAGAGAGGACGGAGAGGAGTCGGCAAGGGCTTTGTTGGTATTGTCCAGAGAAGTGGTCGGTCGGTCATTCGTGTAAGAAACCGGTGTTAGCGTTTATGGGCACTGATGAAGCTCTGGCGGCCTTGGAGAAGGATGAGGAGAGTGTTGAGGATGAAGGAAAGGAGCCCGAGTTTGTCACCACGGATTTGTCTCACTTATACAGCCTCGATGGCCAGCCACGGGCGTCTTCTATCGAGTTGCTGGGGTCCTTGGGTGGCGTGGAGGTGCTTATCTTAGTGGATACCGGAAGCTCACACAATTTCGTTCATCCTCGGATTGCCGAGCGCTGCCGGCTGCCATTAACGCAAATCACACCCTTTCGTGTTTATATGGGCAACGGCCAAGCTTTGATGTGTTCGTACAAGAGTTTGAGAACGGAGTTGTGTATTCAAGGAAATGTATTTCACGTGGATTTATTTGTATTGGCGTTGCATGGGCCTAGCATGGTGCTGGGTATGGATTGGTTACATGAGCTACGCCGAGTGACGACCGATTATGAGAAGGGGACGTTCGAATTCCAAAGCGAGGGTCGTTACATAAGTTTGCAGATCACGCCTCGCCTACCACGACAAGTTTCGGCTAGGGTTTTCACCTCCCTATTACATCACCACGACATAGGAGCTCTATTTGAATTGACAGCTATCGAGGATTCTTCGTCCTTGGCCGAGGCCGTGAGTTCCGAGGGGGGGGTGGTGTTTCCAGGTGACATTCCCGAGGCGGTGCGCTCAGTGCTGGAGGGTTTTCCTTCGGTTTTCTCTATTCCTTCGGGGTTACCTCCCATTCGCCGCTTTGATCACAGGATTCACCTACTACCAAACACCAAGCCTGTGAACGTTCGCCCCTACAGATATCCGTACTTTCAGAAGAACGAGATCGAAAGACAGGTTAAGGAGATGCTGGAGTCGGGTATCATTCGACGAAGCAGTAGTGCGTTCTCGTCCCCGGTATTATTGATCCGAAAGAAGGATGGGTCGTTTCGATTTTGCATTGATTATAGGGCGCTGAATGGAGTCACTGTTCCAGATCACTTCCCTATTCCGACTTGTGACGAGTTATTTGATGAATTGGGGGCAGCTCGGGTGTTCACGAAGCTGGATTTGCGCTCGGGTTATCATCAGATCAGAATGCATGATGATGACATATTCAAGACGGCTTTCCGCACTCACGACGGACATTTCGAATTCTTAGTTATGCCTTTCGGCTTGACGAATGCACCGTCGACCTTCCAAGCAGCCATGAACGATATCTTCAGGCCTCTGTTGCGCAAGTTTGTGATTGTTTTCTTCGATGACATATTGGTCTATAGTCCGTCGATTGAGAGCCATGCCGAGCACCTTGCCGAAGTTCTTACGGTGTTGCAATCACATAAATTCTTCATCAAACTGTCTAAATGCTCATTCTGTTGCACGTCAGTCGACTATTTGGGGCATATTATTACGGAGGGCAGCTTGAGAGCCGATCCCGCCAAACTCGAGGCTATGGTGGCGTGGCCGACACCGAAATCAGTGAAGCAATTGCGGGGGTTTTTGGGCCTCACTGGTTATTGTCGACGCTTTATTTCCCAGTATGCCATGATTGCGTCTCCGTTGACGGAATTATTAAAGAAAGATGCATTCGCATGGTCAGCCGAGGCGGAGAAGAGTTTTGAGGCTCTTAAATCAGCCATGACTTCGACGCCGGTCCTTCGCTTGCCGGATTTCTCGAAGCAATTTGTGGTGGAGACGGATGCTTCGGCTTTTGGCATCGGCGCAGTTCTACTTCAGGATAAGCACCCATTGGCCTTCTTTAGCAAGAAGCTGGGTCCTCGACGTCGTCTTACCTCGACATACCATAAGGAGCTTTACGCCATTGTTGAAGCGGTTCAGAAGTGGAGGCAATATCTTTTGGGGCGAGAGTTTGTTATCCGAACTGATCAGAAGAGTTTGAAAGAGTTACTTCAGCAGGTGATACAGACACCAGATCAACAATTATATGCGCGGAAGTTGATGGGGTACAAATTCACGATCGAATACAAGCCCGGGACGGCGAACAAGGTGGCGGACGCGCTGTCCCGTTGTGAGGAGGAATCGGCAGATTCTATGGGGGAGGCCGAGCTCCTCACGGCAATCTCGCAGCCCATGCCGGATATATTGGAGTTACTTCGGGTTGAGACGAGGTCGATCCCGGAGCTACGAGCGATCTGCGAGGCCGTGGAATCCGGACGGGCGCCACGTGGGTTTAGTATTCACGACGGTCTTCTTTATCGTGATCACCGGTTGGTGGTGGCTTCTACGTCCGAAACGAAGCAAGCGATTTTGTATGAGCATCATTCGACGCCTTCGGCTGGTCATCCCGGTGTAGATCGGACTTTTCGTCGCTTAGCTTCACATTTTTATTGGCCAAATATGCGTAAGGAGGTGCAGCAGTTTGTAAGGGAATGTTTCGAGTGCCAAACCACGAAATATTCGACGCAAAAGCCGGGTGGCCTTCTTCAGCCGCTACCGATCCCTTTTCAGGTTTGGGAAGAGGTCTCCATGGACTTTGTGACGGGTCTTCCACAATCCCGGGGCTTCACTGCGATCATGGTGGTGGTAGATCGGTTATCGAAGTACGCCCATTTCGCCCCTCTCCCGACCCGTTTTGATGCTTGGAGGGTGGCTAATCTTTTCGTGGAAACCGTTGTCAAACACCATGGGTTTCCGAATTCGTTGGTTTCGGACCGGGACTCGGTTTTTCTCAACGAGGTGTGGGAGAATTTATTGAAGTTAAGTGGTACAAAGCTTCGTTTTACTACAGCGTATCACCCACAGTCGGATGGGCAAACGGAGGTGAAGAATCGAGGCCTTGAACAATACTTGCGCGCGTTCCTTGCCGAGCATCCGGCGAAGTGGTCGAACTTCCTTCCTTGGGCGGAGCTCGCGTTGAATTGTTTCCACCACGAGGGGCTCGGGATTTCGCCCTTTCAGGCGCTATATGGGCGGGAGCCGCCCCCATTGATCGCTGCTCGCCCTTCGGCGGTCTGTCCACCATCGGTGGCTGAAGTCATTACGAGCCGGGGTGAATTATTAGTGTGGTTGCGGAAGAACTTGGAACGCGCACAGCAGCGCATGCGGGACACGGCGAACAAGCACCGTCGTGATGTGCAGTTTCAGGTGGGCGACAAAGTTTTATTGAAGCTTCAGCTCTATCGCCAACACTCGGTGGCGAGACCGTTGTCGGTGAAGTTAGCTCGCCGTTTCTATGGTCCGTTTGAGGTGCTAGAGCGTATCGGAGAGGTAGCTTACCGTCTACAGCTGCCGGTGGAGAGTAAAATACATGATGTATTTCATGTTAGCTTGTTGAAGCCTTTCGTAGAAGGTTCGGGGGTGAAGCCGGCTGATTTTCCTTCGTTTTTCGCTAGGGGGAAGGCTGTGGCTCGTCCGGTGCGACTGGTGGAGTGTAGGAGTGTGCAGCGTAATGGGGCTGTTGTGGAGGAAGGTTTGTTAGAGTGGGATGATGATGGCGGGACGACTCCATCGTGGGAGCCCATGGAGGTGGTGCGTCGGTGTTTTCCGTCTCTTCTCCTTGAGGACAAGGAGGTTGTTAAGGCCGGGGGAGTTGATACGAGTCAACCTCGGCATGAACGGGAGGATGGAGCCGAGACGGACGTAAGTGACGAGGCAAGTGATGAGGAGCAGCAATTGTTTGAAATGCTGGAAGAAGAAGAGGACAGCGAGGTGCGAAGTGGGGGAGAAAGGCCCAAACGCGTGTCTAAACGACCCGCTAAGTTCGATTATTTTGTTACATAATCGGGCTCGGCCCGATTATCTATTTATCGAGTCTTTTATTTTGTGTAAATCTTTTCGGGTTTTCTTATTGGTTCTTTCCCGAATCGTACGAGTCGAACCAATCAGGGTCCTAGATTATATATAGTGGGGTTAGGGTTTATTATTGGGCATGAATGAGAAGAACCCTATTATTTTTTCCCGCAATTTACTTCCCGCAATTTTTCTTTCTTTTCTTTTTGCGCATCGCCGACGTGATCGACGGGGAGAGCCCGCGACTGTCGATTATCTTCTTCGGGTGTTCGAAGCGTTCGATCGTGGTAGGAGCAGGAGGCTCTTATCACTCTCCTCCTCTCTCTCTCTCACACACACACACACCCACCAACTAAGTAAGTCATGTTGCTAAAAACCAGCTCTTTCTTCTGTCCAGCAATAAGGGAAATCAAGGGTTTGTCTTGTGACAAATCCAAGACTTCCTTGTTATGCAATGATGCAAATAACAAAGTTAGGGTTGTAAGTAGAGAAAAGATTTCCCAAAATAGTAAAATAAAAGCAGCTGCAGTTATCAATGGTGTTACTGAAACCATTCATAAAGAGATGGAGATACCATCAAGGGTAGTGGTGGATTCTGGCGACGACGGAATCGGAATAATCATTTTTTTCCAGGGAAAAAATATTTTCCTTACCGGTGCAACTGGTCTTCTTGGGAAAGGTTTGTTTATTATGCAGTATATATAATTCGTGAATTATTCTCTTTCTCTCTCTCTCTCTCAAGTTTCTATACCTACAATAAAATGTACACTGAAACTTTTATTATATGTTAAATTAATTAAGTATCGAATTTTGCAGTTCTTGTGGAGAAGATGCTTAGGTCTACGCCGGTTGGCAAAATTTATGTACTAGTAAAAGCAGATGAGCAAGAAGCAGCAATTCATAGATTGCAAAAAGAAGTATGTAACTCAGTCAATTTTATTCATTTGTTTATTTTTCCTTTATAGTTCTAATCATGCTAAACTATAAAAAAAATCCAATTATATATATATATATATATATATATATATATATATATATATATATATATATATATATATTTCTCCTTAGATCAAGTATACTAACATAGAAACACCCTTCTGTTTTACTTTATAGCTCATAAACTCCGATTTGTTCGGATGCATTCAAGAAAACCATGGAAAATATTACCAGAAATTTATGAAGGAGAAGCTTATACCAGTTGTTGGTAATATTTGTGAGCCAAACTTAGGCATGGACTTTGAATCAGCTCGAGCAATTATGGAAGATGTCAACGTTATCATTGAATCTGCAGCCATTACTACCTTGAATGAAAGGTTAATTAGTGTTTTGTTGTTTCCTTTCTCAATTTTCAATACATCAATTTCTTAATTATATATGTATTTCAGGTATGATGTTTTGCTTGACACTAATGTGAATGGCCCTCAAAGACTAATGAGATTTGCCAAGACTTGCAAGAACCTTGAACTACTTGTCCACATTTCGACTGGTACGAAAAATACTCTGATCGTCAGTGTTCTTGCTTCTTATTCGTCTTCTTCGTTTTCTTGTGGTGGTATGTATGTTCATCTGGTGCATGATATGTTTATATATGTAGTGTATGTGAATGGAGAGAAAGAAGGGATAATATTAGAGAAGCCACTAATAATGGGGGAGAATGGAAGAAATGATGAAGGAGGAATTTGTTCACCATCTTCATATCCAAGGCTTGACGTTAGTGATGAGATAAACTTGGCATTGAAATCATGCAGCAAGGCTACTTCAAACTATGATATGACCAAAGATATGAAAAGACTTGGGATGGAGAGGTGAGATCATTCTTTCATTTATACCTTAATTATACTGTAATAATTCTTTTTTTGGTAAAGTGTTTATTGTAATGTGATGATATGTTAATAAGTTAAAGTGATACCGTGTTTTAATTCTACGATATGATATGTACTGATTCATTTATGGTATGAAATTAACAGAGCAAAATTGTATGGGTGGTACAATACTTATCACTTGACAAAAGCAATGGCAGAAATGGTCGTTAACGAAACAAGAGGAAATGTACCTGTGCTCATCATCAGACCTTCTGTTATTGAAAGCTGCTTCAAAGAACCGTACCCTGGTTGGATACAAGGAAACCGGATGTTCGATCCCATCATCATTTCTTATGGAAAAGGACAGCTTCCCGCCTTTCTGGGCAAACCCGATACTCACATGGATGTTGTAAGTACAACAATCTTATATTACGTACGTTATATATATGTACTCCATCCCTTCACCATGAACGTAAATATTCTCTCGTGGATTCTCTTAACGGGAGAAAGGCCCCTCAAGGATTATGTATTCAAGTTATAATTAATTATAAGGGCTTAAAATATATAGTTGTATGGATACAACCAAAAATGACAAAAATATCACACTCTTACTATCATATTATATATGACTGACCTTTGTTTAACAAAAATATATTAATTTGTTTATGATGATCAGATTCCACTAGACATGGTCGTCAACACAACGATTGCAGCGATTGCTAAGCATGGTTGTGTCGGTAAACCGGAGTTGAACGTCTACCAACTGGCTTCCGATCTTGTCAACCCTTTACGTTACTCGGATTTTTTCGAGTATATTCATGAATACTTCAGCTCAGAGCCTTTGATTGAGTCGGAAAGTTTCACACGGATAAAATACTACGACGATATTACGAATATCAAGTATTTCGACAACTTCAGTGATTTTTCGAGCTATACGAGAGAGGAAATATTCCGACGTGCTGGGATCAGAAACGATGTTAGTGGGGCGCAGAAAAATCAGATCAAAGTACAAAAGCAATGTAAAGCAAGAGTTGCATACGCTGAGCACTTGTGCAAGATGTATGAATTTATAGGATTCTTCAAAGCAAGGTACGTATGATAATATGATTACGTACAGACATGCATGCAACACGTAAAACTTTTGAATCTTGATTTATTTATTTATTTATTTATTTATAGCATTAACGGGAAATTTAAAGTTATGAATTTGCATAAATATCTTTTAATAGATATGAGTATTTCTTTTAACTATTTAATTTGAAGGAAAATCATGGACAAGTTGGTCATATATCGTGAACTTCTTAATTTTGAACTCGAAATCGCAAATTTTAGGTTCCATGCGGGCAACACGCAAAAATTATTGTCTGAGATGTCGAAAGAGGAGAAGACGAGCTTCGCAATTGACGCGAAAGAAATAGACTGGAGAAAATATTTGCAAGAAACACATATTCCTGGTTTGAGAAAACATGTGCTCAACGACAGAAGGACGTGATAACGATCTAATAAACCTCATGCTGCAAAGTTCTTATTTTGTTAATGAAGAAGTTGTAATGTTGAATTTTTCTTATTTTGCATGCTTTTGCATATGCGATATTTGTTTTGTGTTTACGTACGTTGGGAAATAATTAATGGATAATTGCAATTTATATCTCTCTCTCTTCTTTTCTTTTTATTTTCCTTTTCTATTTTCGGGAGATTAACGGTGTCCTATATATATATATATATATATATATATATATATATATATATATATATATATATA
Source organism: Thymus mandschuricus (assembly GCA_029379335.1). Taxonomy (NCBI): domain Eukaryota; kingdom Viridiplantae; phylum Streptophyta; class Magnoliopsida; order Lamiales; family Lamiaceae; genus Thymus; species Thymus mandschuricus. The sequence continues at coordinate 18,078,141 of CM057082.1, read as the reverse complement.
TATATATCATTAGGTTTTTATGAAGGGGAGAGGCACTTTATATGCGATGATATGTTTGATCTTTTAGATGAGACGAAATTCTATTCTTAGTATCAGAGCCTTCGGCTAACATTAGAATTGAATGGCGCCTGCCTTCGTTTCTCCAAGCTCTCTCTACTAGCTGTCGACGAGATAATGACAACCAACGCGGCGAAGTAGAGGAGGAAGACAACGGAGAGGGCGGCAAATCCAACAGCGCTGATGAGAAAGAACACTGGCATCTACCAATCGTCCCCGCCGTCGAATCACAAGTTTTCAGCTATTTGATCCTTCGCCGAATCGAGACTATCAGAAAGAAAGAAAAAGAGAGTTTAAAGCTTTATGAGTTTCCTGTGTTTTCTTCTTCCATTTCTTCACCTGCAAGTTTTCACATACATAGATGTTGAAATTTTACGATATTGAAAAATCGAAGATTTTAGGCAAATTCAAAAGGTCGATACTTTTGTTCATACTAGTGGAGATCACATGCGATGCACGTGGATCCGTAATATTTCAAGAAATTTCGCTGCAGTATCCAAATTGATTATGTTACATATGCACTTTAATTTTAAACATTCTCTACATAATTATGATCTTAATCCGAATATTTTTTGTTTCTACTTAACTTAGAAGTACATATGAATAATTAACAATTAATAATTTGAAAGCTCAACAAACACGAAACATTAAATTTCAATTAATAAGAATAAAAATAAAACTAAAATTACAAGAACGGATATTGTTTCGAAAATCAATGGCTTCCTTCGATTGAGATGTATACAATTCATACAACTCATTCGGAATTTCTGAAAAAGCCAGTCTGATCTTTCATTATCACAACAAAATGTAGGAGATTCATATTCAAATCTTGTTGCACCGCAATACTTGCAATCAGGCACTTTTTTTTTTAACTCATGTAGCATTGTACCTAATAAGATTAATAATGCAATAAATGTAAAATAAAATATATTTATCTTAAGATATTACATTATTTAATATTTAAATAAGATGGTTTATCTCAAGAGATAGCATTACTTACTATTCAAGACATGTGAATTTCGTTTACGTTCTTCATTTTCTTTTGTAGGAGCCTTCTTTATCGATATAGCTTTGTAGCTGTAATATTGTAATATATTAATGAACATCATGCAACACCCCTGATAATTAATGTGTAACATCTTTTGTTTTGTACTAATGTTTTTGACAAATCAAAACAAATACAAGCAAAATAGAAAGGGCAAATTAAGATTAGAGTGCCAACGTAATTGTGATCCAATAAGATTCTGAAATCATGTGATTAAGTGCATGGCAGACATAAATTGCCATTTTGTAATTCATTAACAAAAACAATATTATTACGATTACTAACACACAATCTATAAAATAGATAGAGAGAAGAATCGAAATAAAGAAGACAGAAAAATAATTAATAGAAAGATGTAAATGGGTTTATTAGTTGGTCCGACCAAAAAAATTAGTTGGATTTGATAATTTGGTAATTCATTACTTCTTTATCGATTATAATTAATACTATAATGATTTATAATTCAAATTTTGATAATTTAAATAGTGATAATTTTAATATTATAATATATTTGTAGGTATTTTAATTATAATCACTTTTTTATATATTAGAATTAATATTCTAATAATTTAATGATTTATAATTCAAATTTTGATAATTTTAATATTCTAGAGAACTATTATAATGATAGGAGTAAATATTTTTTAATAATAAGGATAAAATAGGTAATTCAAATTTTATAAACAAGACACTTTTTATAATAGTATAGACTAGTAAATAACACGTGCGATGCACATGATTACTCATTCTTTTACTTAATATTATGCAAAACTTGAATACTGTTTATGTTATTTTATATCGAAACATATATTATATTAACTTGTTAAAGTTCAGAAATAATGCGTAAAAATAAAATGATGAATAAATAGTACAATATATACTAAAAAAATATTAAAATAAAAATAGTATATATAACGGAAATGGAAATGACAAACTGAATTACAACGAAACAAAAACAGGAAATAATGAAATAGCCGAGTCAAGGAAAGATCCTCTTTCCGCAAGACGGGATACGCCCCGGTAGCAATGTTCTAAAAAGCGCTAGGCGCTAGTCGGGCGGTGGAGGGGTGACTAGCGCCTAGGCGCTAGGCGGGAGCCTAGGCGCCGCCTAGGCGGATTCGAACTATAATGCTTATTTTTACTATTCTTATAATATTGTTGTCAAATTTATAATAAATACACATACTATGACAATTGATATGTTAGTTTCATAATTATAAATCCAAAATCATACATAGAGTAGCATAATTTGCCTAAACATAGATTAATTAACACATAAAGACTATTGATTAAGCTACAAGAGTGGCTCGTTGGGTATCGCATAGAGCCTAGGCGGATTACATATTAGTCGGGCGGCGAGGTACTGACTAGCGCCTAGGCGCTGCCTAGGCGGACCTAGGCGGCGTCTTTTAGAACACTGCCCGGTAGTGCTCTCGGTTTTGGGATATCGCCCCCAAAGATAAAATGACTTTGTCTCCTTGGTTGTATCACCACAAGACCTCGGAGCTCCGACGAACAAGAGTGATGCGAGGATTGAACTCTTGAAGGAAAAATGATAAAAAAGAGAGATGTTATTTTCGCGGTGAAATGTTATTGTATGCTTCCAAGTGTCTCTATCCTTGAATACTCTCTCATGCTCCTATATATAGACATATCTAAACTCTAGGGATTTCGTGGAGTTTTGGCCATCATGGCCCATTAGGGGAGTAATATGGAGTTCTGGTCGTCATGGCCCATTAGTGGAGTAGTGGACGGTTACAACCATTACTCCTAGATAAGTGGGTTGTTACTCGGTTACAGCCGAAGTGGTGGATACAGTGGCGTAGTGGGTGGTGGATTATTTTGTTGGGCTTCCTACTTGGCCCATTAACACTTACTTCCTTGGCACAAAACAAAAGTTAATTGAGGCTCAAGGCTGGGCTCTCAAACATGCGAAAGCCCATCATTTATCCACTTGATATTAATCTCACTTGTTTAGTTAATTTTAAACAAGATTAGTATAAATTAATTCTCAGATGTGGGACAACAACACTTCATAACTTAATGAAATCACTCCCTCAACACTTGATATATTATATCTCATTCACCATATATTGGATGTGAACATATGAATATATTACATTAATATACTCCTCAATAAGATTAATACTACCATATTTAATTTCATAATCAAATTAAATATTCACTCTATATTATTGTTTAAATGCCAATAATATTCAACAAAATGCACTTGAACTTGGAAAAAATGATAAAGTTGGAATCTACACTCGCTGCAGGGCTGCACATTATGTGGTTATAAACTTTAAACTAAATGTACTTCACATAATTAAATAAAGGAAGCATAGAGGATTAAATTTATTATCTATATTTTTATACTACAAAAGTTTCTTCTTATGTGCGTGTGTTTTACCTAGCGGTAGGGGGTTAAGAATCTTAAGATTAACGTATCAGGACCTAAAGGTCATGAGTATGAGTACTACGGTGATGCAGCCTTTATAATTCTGTTCCAAAGCTTCCAACCAAATTTAGTTTGTTTATTTAACCTCTATACCTATCTAAAATAAGAGATCATAAGTGTAATGTACTTACAAACTCTGCTAGTGCGTAAAAGCATAGTTGATAATCAAATTGTGATACATTAAAATTACAAGAAGAACAAACTATATATAATCAAGAACGCACACAAATTAAGCAAAACGATTCTGAGCCAGTCAACGAAGGTTCCTTGATGAAGTGATGACAACTTGAAGAGTATCATTCCCGTTGTAGCTCTGTCCATTCTGGATCTCCTGCACAGAGGCCACCGCCGAAGAGCTGCAGTCGTCGACCTCGATTGTTTTGAGAGTCGAAATCTTTTCGATCTGCCACGGAATTTCCTTCAATTTGTAGCAATGCAGGAGGATTAGGCGCTGGAGAAACGGGAAGCATTCTTCATCACCGCAAGCCGTCCAGTGCTCGAGATCAGTATCCTCGAGCAGCAGAAACTCGAGCCTCGGAAACTCATCCACCTCCATCTCCCATTCTGCCCCTTGAAAGGCATAGCATCGCAGCTTGAGCACTTGAAGATTCGGCATTGAACCAACTACATTCATATACTTCCAGGAGTATCCTAATCCATTCAAGCTCAGCTTTCTCAGGCTCTGAGGCAGGTTCGAAAGGTGGTGAGGCGGGGAGACAACATTAGACCTCGGTCGAGGATTCACAACCACACATTTGAGCGACTCGAGTTCATCTAGAAAGTCTACGTGCTGCAAGCAGCTTATCGTTTCAGCTGCATCCGGCTGCAGCTCGATATTGGTTCTTAATTTTTTCAAATTAGGAATGCTTTTGAAGACGGCCTCGGTGCAACTAGTGGCGTTTACGGAAAGTGTGACGAGGTTCGATAGTAATGCATCCTTACCGGGATCCGGCAGGTTGCTTCCCATGACCTGAAGTTGCCTCAGTTCCTGCATTTCCCATATCCCCTTCGGCAGACAATTCGATTCTCTCAACAACTGTTCGATGCTTCGAGGTGAATCTTGATTGGATTGCGACTCTGTTAGCAATTTGATGTTGTGATACTGTCGGAGGATCAGAATCTGCAGGTTCTCGAGCTTCGATATGCAGGAATTTGAAGAGAGTTTCCCATTTTGAGTGAGGGCGAGGTACCTCAACTGCAACAGCTTCACCACCTCTTCCGGGAACTCGTAGAAACGGATTGAAAGAGCATCGAGCACCTTCAGAAGCACCAAATCAAGACATACCTTTACCGGATACCGATGATCTTCACCGGTGCACAGAAGAGAGCGTGCTGTAAATTTGGTCACTCCGATCGACTCATACACTTCTTTCAGCCCGAACAAAACATTGTTTTGGACAGCGAGGCGGCGCTGGCCTACAAAGGAGTCTCCTTCAGCATCAGTGAGTTTGTTCGAGACGTGCAAGAACTTGTTCTTCCTCGATTCTTTAACGCTCACGTGCCAATAGGCCGAATGGAGCTTTATTGATTTGATCTTGTCAACGGAGTTGTGCTTGCAGACGATGAAGAGATTCTGGAAGACGAGCTTCTGGAGACATTCCATAGCGAAATCGTGCAACGTCTGAGTCTCATTCGGCTCGAGAAAATCCTCGACGCCCCACAGGTTAATGAGCTTGGACAGGGGAATCTCATAACCTTGAGGGAAAGCTCCCATGTAGAGGAAGCATACTTTCAAGTATTGGGGCAAGTAGTCGTAGCTCGTCGAAAGTATCTTGGAGATCTTCTCGTACGCATCCGTAAACGTGCTCGTTCTCTTCTCCGCAACCTTCCGCCAGTACTCCTGGCTCTTCTCCAGTCCTCGCAGTAAATCAGCAACTGCGAGGACCAGAAGAGGAAGACCTTCACATTTCTCCGCAATCTTCCTCCCGGGATCCTCGAGCTCCGGGGGGAAGTACCCCTCGTCGAAAACATTCATCCAGAGTAGATGCCAGCTCTCCTCATTAGTCAAGAAGGGCATCTTGTGGACTCTGTAGTTGGCAGGGTAAGTAGCTTGTTCGAGCCGGGTCGTGAGCAATACTCGGCTCCCGTTCTTGTTGTCCGGGGTGAACCTCATCACGTGGTCGATCACCCCGGTGTCCCATACATCATCCAACACGATCATGTACCTCCGACCATGCAGAGTCTGATAAAGACTCGCCCCTAACACATACACATCGCCTCCAGATGAGGAATAGTTAGGGGCTATCTGATTGAGAATGTGTGTTAAAACATCTTTTATTTGAGATTTCGGGCCGACGGTCGTCCACGCCGTTAACTTGAAGTGGGAAGCACCGATCGAACGTTGATAGAGTTTCCTTGCCAGCAGAGTCTTGCCGATCCCCGCCATTCCGACGATCGACACGAATTTGAGCTCCGGCAGCGTGTCCAAGAGCTCGCTTTGGATTTTCTCGAGCTGACCCGATAGCCCGACCGTCGCATCCGACTTCTTCCTGTGGCCTGAATCTTCTGCATCCACGTGGTCGTCTTCATCGTCTGGAGTCGGATTTTGTAGCTCGTTGTCGTAGTCCTCTTTAAGCTTCTTAACCCTGAAGAGACAGGAATGGATCTCCTCCTCCACGCTTTTGTCATCTTCCACAGAGAGATCGAGATCGCAAGATTCAAGCAGATCTTCTGCTCTAGATACTGCTTCACGTATTCCGGCATCCAGTTCAGTGATCAAAGTTTTGTTGCTGCTTTTGTTGCGAGGGTCGTTCAATCGTTTGACGACATCATCTAACAACTGCAGCACGTCGAGCCCAGTGTCTGTAACTGTTGGGTTGAGGAGGCGGTGGATTGTATGCTTGAGACAAATCACGGCGGCGAAAGCCATGTCGGCGTTTGAATGTTGATGGTGATACAGCTAATCTCCAGTTGATGATATTAATTAATTGATTAATAACCATTGAAATATGAGAAATATTTACCACTTGTAGTTGTTTGAAAGTCTCCACCTACTCTCTCGCTTTTTTTATAGTAGTCTAACTACCGTTTGGTCAATAATTTTTTATTTTTAACCTGAACCAAATTTGTCATATAACTACGTTATTGTGTGCTTAATTATGTAGCACTCCCACTCGAGACTATCCATAAATATTAATTAGTAAATCAATCTAACGTGACTCGCCCAACTTGTACTTAATCTAATTAGAGTTGGTTACTGTTACATGAAACTATTATGTCTATATAGTTGTTACACTTTCAAATTGATTTTGCAAAAAAAAAAAAATGGGTATTGGGGATCCGATCACCACTATCGAACATAGTTTAGTATGATATTGTCCGCTCGCGGTATTAGGGTTCCGATCACCACTAACGAACATAGTTTGGTATGATATTGTCCGCTTTCAGCTAGAATTTTCACGACCACTATTGAACAAGGTTTGGTAATTGGTATGATATTATCCGCTTTCGGCTAGAGTTTTCACAGTTTTGTTTTTGGGCTCTTTTCCAAAAGGTCTCGTGCTAGTTTAATTGGTGCTCCCCCGGTATATAAAACTCATTCATCTTATATATCCACTGTGGGCATAAGGACATATATGATATATATGTGTCCCCCTCTCCAACAATAATCTATCTTGTACCTCCGTTATTACTCAATGTTATACATTTGAATGAAATAATTTAACATTCTCTAACAAGAATATTGTCATTGTCAAGCTCTCTCATTAAATAAGAAGAGTAAATACAAATATCATGACTTTGGCATGAGCCTCAAACAGCATATATGAAGAAGACAAAATCTTTCCTTTTACTATTAATTTTCGCAAAGGTCGCTTTTCGTCTTTATATTTGATTATTAAATTTTGCAAAGGGCGAGCTTATGAGATGTGATTTCTCGAGAAAGCTTTTAAGTTATCTAAATATGGGGCAATTAATCTATAGTTTACTAGAATTGTGACCCGGCACGTCTTTGTCAAGAAAATAATTTATAAATATTTCATAGCAAAACTATCGATCAAACAATTACAAATTCAAAAAAATAAAAGTTCCAAAATTGTTGCAATTTTATTGAGTATACTGTATATATATAACTTCCATTGTTGATGATTAATTTTGAGAACATTTCTAGCGAACTGGATGGTATCCTCTATTCCGAATTATATCTCCTAATCGTGTTCTAAATCTTAATTTCTGTTAGTTAAATATTATATAAAAATTATAATAGAAATCTATGGGAAAAAAATTAGATTGTAATATACCCTAGTTTTGATTTTTTTCAAGCATTATATAACCAATAAAAGTGAAATTAAATATTAAAAAAATAATTATCCTAATTTGGATTTTTTCTTTCGGGCTAATATTTTTGGACCCTAGCCCTAACCCTTTCGGTTTCGGACTAGCCCACCGGGCCATTAAGTTTTTAAATATTAAATTTGACATTATAAATATAAAAATAATTATTATTTTAGCACATATTTGTATAAACAAAATAAATAAATTATTAAATATTGTGAATTTAGCAAAAATATTTTCGAAATGTCAATCTTTATTTTACTTTTCACCATGAGTCGAAGTAAAAAATTGTATAGAATTTAAAATGAAGACCATATTTTCATTAATTTTTTTTTAAAATACTTAATAATAATTAAAAGCACAACATAAATATCAAATTTATAAGTAGAGTAATGAAATATGTCATGAATTTATAATTTATGGTAAACCCACAAGGCCAACCCACGAACTTTCGGGACTATCCTATCGAGTTCGGGTAATTCTAAACATAGCCCCCATTTTAGTGTTCATAGCCCCCAAGTTAAAGAAAAAAAAAAAAAAAAAAAAATTGTTTAAATTTCCTATTATGCCCTGCAACAGTTTTTGTATCATAGCCCCCAACTCCTACGTTCTCTCTCTTTTCCCCATAGCCCCCGAAAGCTTCTTCGTCACCACCGTTGTTGGAGACGAGCTACTCCGTTAACAAATATAAAATTGTATATACATTGTTGAGTTCCTTTTATTTTAACCTTAAACTATTTTTGGAGTTATTTTCTTGTTTTTGAAGAATTGGGTGAGAAGATTATGATGTAGAACTTCTGATTCCTCCTTTGTCTAATTTTCGCCGGAGAAGAAAGGTCGTCCACTCCGACAGCAGTGCCAATTGGGTGATGAATTTGGCATACATTTTCGACTACAAAGACAATCCTTCTTTGGGGTTTGGATTTGAGGTTTATAAGTTTGAATCAGTAATTATCATCAATGAATAAGGTGAGGTGTGATTTGGATTACACTGCCGGCACATAAGCTCTATAGAGAAAATGAAGAAGCGTTGTCTGTGTTTTTTGTATTAAGTCGTGGGAAGGGGGCTATGGCTAAGTTGGAGAAATCGGTGGTCGTGGGTAAAATGGGAGTTTATTATTACGGGGGCTATGAATAGCAATAGGGGGGCTATGTTTAGAATTACCCATCGGGTTTGGGCTTTTTTCAAGTCCAGTCCTATCGCATATTTTTACTTTCGAGCTATTATTTTTTTGCCCTAACCCACTATTTTCTTCAGGGTTATTCGGATCAGCCCGTCGGGTTCGGTTTTTTTGGACATCCCTAGTGAACACGAGATATAAAGATCCAAATACTCCAGTTTCACACACACATTCGAATCCGTGTTGTAATTTCATGAGATCAAAGATTTTTATCTTCTTTTCTTTTGATCAGAAAAATAAAAGATTTTAATAAAACGAAATGCATGCATGTACGCGAAATACCCAACCGAGGGAGGAATACAAAGTACGTAAACCCAAATGATTATTGATTAATGGTGAATTTTGATTGTTCAGTCACCACAAACACACAATCACGACGAACATAGTTTAAGTGGTACAACATTTCGAAAATATTCTCATCTCGAACTTAAATAAAGTGTTGTATTTATTTCAACCCAGCCATGTTATGTAGCTTAGCCCAACAGATGAAAGGTGGCGACAGCTCCCCTACAAAAACTCATTTTGATGAAATTCATTTTGTAAGAAAGAACCCTAGCTAGATATGAATTGTTGAATCAAAAACTCGAGAGAATTAAGGTAGAGAGGTTGAAACTAACCGCACAAGATGTTCGATCACTTGGTCTCACAACCGGGACCTATATTGAGATAGAATCCAACTTGTTCGCGTTGTTTCGCTTCTTTAATTTTCCGAGCAGACTGAACAACGGAATGCGGAACTCGCTCTATCTCCAGTTTCTCAAGATGTGTTCCAAGAGGCTCTGGGATTTCCTTGAGCTTTTCACAATTCTTAACCACAAGATACCTAATAGAGTGAGCATGCATGCAAATAATGCCATTTAGTTTATCAATCAATATATGTGAACCTAACTCCATCATGGTTTGCATTCAATTGATAAAGACGAAGTCATACCTGAGACTAGGAAATGTATCGGCCGAGGCCTCCCAAACGGATAAATCCGCGTTTACAATGAGTATGACCTTGAGATTAGGAAAGTCGTAGCCGTCGGCTTTCCACGACTCTCCAACGAATGCATTGTCTTTCAGCTTGAGAACCTCGAGACTTTTGACCATAGCTATAGTTCTCACTCCCTCCCAGTCGAGGAATGTATTCCTCAACGTCAGGCTCTTCAGATTTGGCGGGAAACAGCTAGACTGAGGAAGGCGTTCGGATGTTGCTCCGTGCATCAAGGTATTCAGCAGCTTAAAGTTTTCAAGATGGTAGAGTTCCTCAAGAAATTTGGTGTTGAAGATAGTGGCTACTTTGCCGTATACTCCCAGGGTCTTGAGGTTCTTAGCCTTTTTGGAGATGGCTTCGGTGCATGACTCTGGCGCCAATCTAGACAGCGTTTGAAGATTATGCCCAGCCTCGCCTTCCCAATTGGTGTCGAGGACGACAGCTGCATTTGTCTCGAAATGCCTCAGCTGGATCATCCTCCACAGATTTGATTTCATTGCGATGGAATGCGACTCCGTCTCAACTACGAGGAAATGTAGGTTCCATACCTCGGTAAGCGCCTCCGGGAGAACCGTGAGAGTCTTGATATAAAGAGTGAGGTACCTTAAATGAATCAGTTTGACAAACTTGGAAGGAAATTGTTGCAGCTTTTCGGACTTGAATTCCAGAACCCTGAGCAGCTTGTAGCCATCGAGCATAGCTGATAGATACTCCGGCTTCTCGACAAAATGCTTGTCGAAACACAGCAACGAACGGGTGCGCGAACCTTTCGGACTCCGGGAGAGGAAGCCAGAGAGGCCCGAATAGAAACAGAGACGAGGGCTTTCGCTCACCTGGTCAGGAACTTGGTTCAGTTGTCCTGTTTCTGACACTTTGATCACCTGAAACAGATCATTGGCCTTAGAATTCTTTATACAGAAATCACGTATTATGCTATGAACACGGCACGTTTTAACTTGGCCCATTCGATTCCTTCTTCCGGCCGTCAACAAATTCCTCCGAAACAAGTTTTTCACATTCTCTTCTGCGCTTTCCTCCAAGCTTCTTCCGTTCACCGGCGCTACGAATCCTTCCGAAATCCATAGCCGGCACAGCATCTTAACCGGAATCTCGTAACCTTCCGGAAACACCCCAAGATAATCGAAACACTCGCGCAGCCCCTCCGGCTGCAGTGTCTCGTAACTCCACGCCATAACATCTTTGACTTTCCTCTCCGTGCCTCGGCTACTTTGCAACACCTCCTCCAATCCCCTCAAAGCAGAAGATGACAACGACGACGGCGGCGGAGATTTCCCGAATTGTTCAGCTAGAACACCCCCGGCCAAGGTTATCACAAGCGGCAGTCCGTGGCAAAGCAAGGCTATATTCCTCAAGGGTACGACAAATTCCGGGGGGCAGCCTTCCAGATTCCCGAACACCAAGTACTGGAGGAGTGTCCAACTCTCATCCCCATTAAGGTGCCGCAAATTGTGGGGTCCTCTACGGACACCAGAGCGCACGCCCACGACCATATCACGACTGGTTATCAGTACTTTACCTCCTCTGTTTCCGGCCGGCAACACCCGTTCGATTTTGTGCCATGCTTCCATCGTCCACACGCCGTCTAGGACTAACAGAAACCCTTCCCGCTCCATATGCGCGTGTAGTGCATAAGCCAGCTCGTCCTCGTGGAGGCCGGACGTGTCTTTGCCGGGGTCGAATTTACCGAGGATCTTGACGATCGCATCCCTCGTGTTGTTGAAAACACGAGACATGTCGATCCAGATACGAGTCGGGAAATCGAAGTTGATGTGTTCATCCTCGAATATCATTGACGCCAAAGTCGACTTCCCTAGCCCGGGCATGCCGATGATGGGGATGATGTCGAGGCCCTCGGTTTCTTGCTTGATATAGCTTGTGATGATTGATACTTCATCTTCGAAACCAACTATTCTGTTTGCCCAGAGAGGGTGGCCAGCCTGTTGGGAGTGTATAAAAACTTTAGAACCAACGAAGAATTTTGTTTCAATTCCCTCCGTTCTTTCTAGGTTTTTAGCTCAAAAACCAGAATTAATAAAACTTATGTGAGTAACCTTCGTGTTCGCCATTATTTTATTCAATTTTTTCAATTGTAATATATTCTAATAGCTTATAAATTAATATTGAATTCATTAGATACAAAAAAAATATAAATATCAAGGCTCGATTTATTTTATTATACATGTTTTGAGCTTAGAAGAAAAAACGAACAAATCAAGCATTAATATTTATATTTTTTTTTAGATTTAGTGATTTCAATATTAATTTTTAAGGTATTAGAATGTATTACAATTGAAAAAATCAAACAAAATAATGTCGAAATGGAAAAATGACGAAGGTGCCCACGAAAGTGACTAGCATTAGGTGACTAACATATCACTTCTCAAACTTAATAACTATTCTATTATATCATATTTTTTCTCGTAAATTGCATTTTTCATTTACAAATAGATGAAATTATTTTTGAAGAAGAGATAAACATTAATTGTGATTAATAAAGATAATGAAAACAAGAGAAAAAAATGAAGAATAGTAAGTTGAAAATTGAAAATTTTACATAGAAATATAAAAACAACTTATAAAAAAAATAATACCAAAAGCGTAAAACCCTTATAAAGAAAACGGAGGGAGTACTTATTAGCCTGCTCGGAGGGAGTACTTATTAGCCTAAAACCCTTATAAAGAAAACGGAGGGAGTACTTATAAACAACTTTCCTAGTATGCTAGTTCGACCCTTGGAAAAAATAATGAAGACGGGAGTGTGTAGGGTTACCCTTGTAAATTGAGTCGCCGTCGAGGGATGATCCTCCACGTCGGCGATTAGCATACTAGGAAAGTTGACCTTGATTTGGTCAACCGTCGGCATCAGCTTTTGTTGTCTGATGGAGTTGACCTCTTTTCCCATGTGGTCGGGAGTCGTGAGGCGGAAACGGAGGAGGCCCGGCCGGCGGGAATGTTTGGCCTTGGCTTGGATGGCCGTTGACACGCAAGCGGTGATGCTGTCCTCGACCTCGTACATGCTGTCTCGTATCCGATTCTCAAGAATCGTCACCGGATAATCCTTCCTTGTCGCCTTCGCCGCATTGTGCAGGAAATTCTTCACTAGAACAAGGTCGTTCATCAGCTGCTCGAACTCATCTTCTGCTCCGGATATCAGATCCTTGTACACATTCACCGCCTCCTTCACTTGCTCCAACAACAATTCCACGGCGGCCTCCGCCATCTGGTTTAGATCAGAGAGAGAGAGATCTGGTTTTGCTCTCTGATTGAAGTGTAAGGCGAAATTGTAGTTTTATTTTACTATGTAGTAGGTGAGGCACTACCTGAGTTACATATAGTACTAATAGACGCTCACCCCCTTGTCCCACCCCATTTAATTGGTTCATATGTATATTTAATACGTGAATATTAATATACACAAACGAGGTAAGTGGAGTGGGACGAAGTGAGTACTTTATATTCTTTTAATATTACGGGAAAGTTTCATGCATATTTATTTATCATTTCAACTTATTTACAATAACATCACACCACTTAATAGTATTTTATTAGAATTTGTACTGATAAAAAATATTCGTAATCTTTTGGGACAGAAGAATATTAGTTATATAATTATAAGGTTTAATTAATAATACTTGATTTATTGAACTAATTAATTAGAGTTACCAATTTAATATATCTAAATTAAGAATGGAATGCAACAACTAAACTGTTACTCTCTCAATTTATTTCTCAATTTATTTCTATTTCGCTCGTTTGTTAAATATAAAAATAATATAAGCTGCCCAAACATATCAAATAAGAAAAAATAAAAGTGGTTTATTTTTTTCCACAACAGGCTAGGGTTAGTTGCAAATAAATTAACTAAAATTTGAATCGAATTTTATATTATATATTATTTTTCAGGATATTTTAAATGTAACGCCAATAATAAGAATTTCCTATTGTTGAAATTGTCCTCCTCCAATCGCCCAAGTGGCAAATAGAATTGTTATTTTATGTTCCTACTAAATTCTGCAAAGTAGTCCAGTTGAAAATTTTCTGCGTGAATATCACTAAAATACCCTCGTCATACTCATACTAGTTGATTCTCTCAGATCTAGTTTCGTCTTTTTAGGTTGAATTTGTCTATTAGTTACATCGACGGATAATTATTATGGGTTATAAATATTTTAAAAATCAATAATAATTAGATATTTGAATAAAAAATATTTTTGAGTCTAGAAATATTTTTAACACTTAACTAATCAATTGTTGGTGCAATAGACAATGCAAGAGGGAAATCTAATAGAGAACTCGATGCGAATAGGAGAATTTATTATATTTTAAATCAATTTGATCTGACTTTCAATTTATTTGGCCAAGCTTATCCAGAAATTTAGCATAACTACGCGGTTTTAAACCCTTAAAAAATGATTAGCCGTGGAAATCTTATAAAGTGGATAAAGTGAAAACAAAAGGTTATAGTTGAAATAATTTAACTGAAATTTTAAAAATTGAGGCATGAGGGAAATTCATGATTAATGGCTACAAAAGTTTCAGGCGTTACAATTAATGAGAAACGCCTCTCGTACTTATAGTAAATACTCTTAACGTGTCCATTACTGATGTGGTTGTGACAGAGATAGGTTAGACTATTTATTTAATTTTTTATTCTTTAATAATATGCCATGTTATGTGTGAGGCATATTAAAATGCCCACAATGGATAGACGAACATTCTTCTATAATTAATAAGATGAAAACCAGCCCTAATAGATTTTATTGTTAATGATATGTTTACATGTAACAACCTAATAATTGAGTTTTAAAATACTTGTCGTGAAATCCGTCCATGCATGTAACAGGAATCTTTCGAATAAAACTACTTATAAAACTACACTACTTGTAAGGGAAATAAACCTCCCTCAGCTGTAACAACCCATTGATTGATATATACTCCCTCCGCCGATCTTTGTGTTTTTAATACCATTTTCAGTCGTTCAATATATTTATTTTCGTCCATTTATAGGTGTAGATTTTGTACTCATTGTTTCATTTAAACTTTAAAAATTAACTAAAATATTATTATATATTTCCTATGTGCCACTTCACTTGACTTGTTTCGTTTCGGTACGAAATTTTATATGCAATGTTAAAAGTGAAAAATAAGGTGTTCATATTTGAAAAGTAAAGGTTAATTCTTTCCATTTAGAAAACATGTCAATTTAAGTGGAACGTCCAGATTATGAAAGGAAGCCAAGTGAAGTGGACGAAGGAAGTATTATTTTTAATTTACACTCGCATTATATAAGTGGGATAAAAAAAATCACTAATTTAACATTTGAGATCATCAAAAATATTTAGATTTGTACCATACAAATAATCGAAGCACAAGATCGTGGACGAATTAATTAGTATATATAAATCAGATTTATAATTTAAAGTCCTTGGAATCGCTTCAAATTTAAAATGTTTGTAACATACAGTATTAGGTCACTGGCTATGATTTGTTTAATTAATGGCTAGTGTTGTTACTTGTTGATCCATCCAGAGTCCGAGTAACATAATCGAGCCATGAGAGGAAGGCTCACATCAACAAATGTGTCAATGGCCGTTCCTTGAAAAATATTGATGTTGTTATGTTAAATTAAGCTCGAGACAATTTTGCATTCAGTTACAATAAATTAGTTTTATCATATTGCTCTTGTACGTGTTAATGTAAGTCATTATATTTCAATGCATGGGGTGTCGACCAAAGTGTCAACATGAACTCAACTCACTCAAATTAATACAAAGATTAAATGTGCAACGCACATCTTTATTATCAGTAGTATTTACATATGAGTAGTTACGTTAGAAGAGAACTAAAAAAAATGACCGATCTTGTTTTCGTGAGCAATTAATATATAAACGGAAACTTAAAGAACACGGAGGGATTTACGTGATTCGATCTACCGGAATAGATCTACGTCCATGGAGCAAAAGGGGATGATCTTTATTGATGTGTCCTCTTTAATTATGTTTTGTTTGGGCTTGTTCTCGCTCCTTGTCAGCCCATAGTCTAGATTCTTCCTAGCCGACGTTTCGTTTTCCTTCGGTCGTTTTTAGCTTCTTAAGAGACTAGGGTGTTGATTCTGGAAGAAGATGAACTCTATGAATTTTCCAAAAAAAAAAAAAAAAAAGTTACCGTGGAATTGATCTTTGGGGAGTTTCACGTTCTTTTCTTCAACGTGACAATAATACGCAGCGTATTAGTGAATGAATCCTCTAACTCTAACCTAGTATTTATTTATATACAAGTATCTAGAGTTTGACTCTAATAAGGACTCCTTTGAGTCTATCTCTTCTTTGGTGATAAGCATCCTAGTCTTCTACATCTCTTAGGAGGACTCGAGTTGTGTTTGTTGAAGGAGTTCTTCATAGGCCGAAGTGCTTCCTGAGCCGAGCTCTCTATGAGCCAATCAGTTTCTCATAGACTGAATTGCTTTTCTTTGGGCCGAATTGTGTAAGCCGAGCTCATTGTTGGACCATATTTATATTGGATTTAATGTTTGGGCCATATTCTATTAAAAAAAAAAAAAAAAAAAAAAAAAAAAAAAAACATATGCTTGATAAATTCTGAAGGTACATGTGTCGGTAATTGCAAATTGAAATATATTTGCTGCTTCAATTCGACGATAGTCCTACTCCCTCCGTCCCATGACAATTGTCCCCTTGGGAAATGGCACAATAACCAATGCCATAAGAGATAGAGAATTTTACATTATATTGGTTGTGAGAGTGTATTGTTTCCACTTTAGGTAAGTGGACAATTATATGGGACGTCCCAATAAGACATCATGGACAATTGCTATGGGACGGAGGGAGTAATAACTAGCTAATTAAATGCAAATGAACATCTTCAAGGTGAAAAAACCACGATCAGCTACTTATAATCTCATACAACAAAAAGAAAAAGGTAAAAGGTGTATAATAACCTGTAACGTAATAAAGTACGTAGTACACACAGAACTCGGGAATAACTTGAAAGGATACGATTGGGGGTTCGACACAACTCGGGGAGGGGTTACAAATGTGAGCCGAAACAAGTAGGCTCGAATAACACACCGGAAATATCATTTAATCAAGTACAAAGTTGCTCATCACACATAGTACAAGATGAATAAAACAAGTCCATATGCATATATTAAAGACTTAACATTCATTTTAGAGATTGAGATATAATCTAGGTATGCATGCTTTCAAACTAAACAATATAGTCTTTAGCTACAAGGATAAGTGGATTCTTCTTATGCATTGTGAGTCCCGGTAAAACCTCGATGTCGATATCTTGCGCCTGCATTCCACGAGGCATTTCCCAATCGAAGTTGTAGAGAAGATTCGCAACCGCCAGCTCCACATTTGCAAGCCCCATATACATACCGGGGCAAATTCTCCGTCCCGATCCGAATGGAATCGCTCCAAAGTCCTGCCCTATGATGTCAACATTACTGTTCAAGAACCTCTCTGGCTGGAACTCGTCCGGATTTTCCCAATACTCAGGGTCTCTTGCTACTGCCCAAGCGTTCACAAAAACTAGTGTTTTCGGATGGATTGTGTAGCCCTCTAGCGTGCATGTTTCGATTGTTTCTCTCGGTATAAGCAATGGAGCCGGAGGGTACAATCTCAGTGTCTCCTTGATGACCGCTCTCAAATAGGGTAGTTTCGGCACATCATCTTCGTCTACTTCACCCTTTCCGCCTGCCAAGTTTCTAATCTCTGCTTGCACTTTTTCCATCACTTTGGGCGCCTTCATTAGCGCTGTCATTGTCCATACGATTGATGCGGCAGTTGTATCCGTTGCAGCGACAAATATATTCTGCAATATCAGATTAACAATTGATCATGATCATCTATAGTTTGGAAAATGTTATTTTAATTCCTTCTACTAGCAAAAATTACGTGCATTATTTATAGAACATTAAGATGATTAATTTAGTAGTGTTATTATGTACTCACACAAATGGAGTACAAACAATACGTTACATATATACATGTTTTCATGTAGACTGTGTTTGGTCGGAATCACATCTCTAGGAACGGATTCCTAATTCGGTGTCACAACTGTGTTCCAAATCTTAATTTCTATTAGTAAAAATTTGTATTTTTTTAACAATAAAAATTGCATTGTATAAAAAAAATTAATAGACATTTATGGGGAAAAAAAATCTTTTAGTAGTAATAAACCTTAGTTTTGAATTTTCCAATCATTATATAACCGATAAAAGTGAAATTAAATGTTAAAGAATAATTATATACCCTAATTTGGATTAGTTAACCCTAGAAATAATCATAAAATTATAAAAATTTCATTATCAATTAAATAAATTGAATAAAATGCATAAAAGTAATAGAAATTGAGAGTTGAGACGCGATTGAGACATGAAAATGGGGATAGGGGATCCCAATTGTTTAAATAACCTGTAGGCATATATTTATCTAAATTATAGTACTTCATTAGATTAATTGAAATTGCCCAGTTGAATAATATAATCTAAAGTATGGACTATTTAGTAGTCTTATTTGTCATTTTAGAATGTCTCATTTATAAGCCTCATAATTTTCTAAAATAATAAAGAATATTTGGCTATAATTGACTTTCCTTAGAATTTATTGTAACTACATATCCCCTCTCATCCTTCCTTGTAGGGGTGTCTAAATGGGTTTGGGTATTTGGGTATGTTCCAAAATACCCGACCCGAACGGATAGTATGGATACCTGAACCCGGCTTAATAGGGTAGCGGGGCGGGTTACGGATAAATTTTTAAATTTTTTTGGATATTTGGATACCCGATTACCCGTTAATGGATACCCGAATACCCAATTAATTTATATCAATGTAACTATAATAGATTTTTTTAATTCACCCTTTCAATTCATAGTTGGATGGATTATTATTAAATGTAGTTGAAGTCAGTTAAACTTTTTTGCATTTGAAAAATATTACTAGTATCAATAAAAGACTCTAGTTAAGAAACTGGTTTACTGCAATTAATTGTATTTTTCTCTTACATTTTTTGGGAAATAAATAAAACGAAGACATAATGCAATGTTGCTACTTATAATTTTTAAAACTAAACTTTTTATATTATACTACCACATTTATGGGTGAGTTCCATGCTACACATGGTGTAAAATTCACTCACCATAAGTGAGTGACACATGGCATTCACTAAAAGTAACTTTTATTTTTTATTTATGTAATAATTCTGAAATTAATATCTATTACTAATAATTTCAACCTCCATTTTTCTTATTTATAGAAGTTCATTATATACTTAATATTTGGAATTAGCTTAGCTTAAGTTTAATTTTATTTACTTTTAATTACTGTAGTTAAATCCTTTAAAAAAATATTATCCTAGTTAATTTTTTTCTTTAAAAATTTAATATAGTTTATTTTGTGAATATTAAATAGTATAAAAAACAACCAGGTGACTTAACGCACCTGGCCACTGAGCTTCTCCCTTGAAGGAGTGACCCGGGGGCCGGGTTCGATCCCTTGTGGGAGCGAATTTGGGAGATATAAGGTGGGCTTGGAGATTTTCTAGGAGTTATTGAGAACTTGGTGTACTAACATCTAATCTAACAACTAACATTTGTCCGAAAAAAAAAAAAAAAAGTATAAAAAACAATTCAACAAATAAGTTAGGGTACGTAATTAATAAAACAAATAACTAAAAAAACAAATAATTTAAAACTCATAGTATTTTTTCTTTAAAATTTAAATACGGTTTAATTTTAAAATTGTAGCGTAATTAAAAAAAAAGGTTTAGTTTTATGAATAGTATAAAAGACTTTCATCTTTCAGATTTTAACGCAATTATAAAAAGTTTTAGTTTTGTGAATAGTGAATAGTATAAAAGACAAATTAAGTTGGCATATAAATAATTCAACAAATAGTTTTAAATACTTAACCTAAAATAAACAAATAAAAGTAAATAAAAAATGCTCAAGTATTTTATTCCATAAATGCCACATGTCACCATGCTAGGGTGAGTGAATTTTACACCTCCTCTAGCATGGAAGCTTCCCATTTATGGGATTTTTTTTTCCTTTTTTTATATTTATATTATAATTTTTGAACGGGTAATATGGGTATCCGAAAATTACCCGAATTACCCGAGCTCCGGGTATTGGGTACCTGAGTTATCCATTTGGGGCGGAAGGCAGAATGATTTTTTACCTTATTTGGATTTGGATACCCGATGAAAACGGGGAGGGTTACCCGCCCCGTCCCGTTTAGACACCCCTACTTCCTTGGTTCGTATACCCGTTTTAAATGGGACTAATATCACATTACGGAGGAGGTAGAAAAATATATGTTTATGTTATTGTAGTTGGAATTGGCCAAAGATTTCCCAAATCTCAACAACATTGACATATCCCTTTTAATTTCATATTAATTACTTCACCTCATCACAATTAAATATTTTGATTTTACTGTATTTTCTACTTTTATTACTGACCATGTATAATCTTGATATATAATTGTACCATGATCAATTCAAAGGAAAAAAAAAAATGTAAAGGAATAGCATTAATTACTATACATAAATTAATGAAAATAACACAACATATTGGAAATTATTAATTAATTTCATGAGTCATGGCATCTTTAATTTCTCAAATTTTAACTATTAAAATTAGGCCTTTTTACGCACGTAATCCCTACTAGCACGTAATTCCTACTAGTTTTTATGAAGTTTATAAAATGAATGTGGACTTTCCTGAATAATTATTATAAGGAAAAAAAGAAAAAGAAATAAGGAATCACTTACCATTAGTATTGCTTTGATTTGATCCCACCCAAGATCTACAGCAGAAGAAGACTTGTTCTCTTTAAGCTTGATCAAGACATCAAGCAAATCTTCCTCCTCTCCCGCCTTCTTCTCCCTCCTCGGATTGACATGTTCGTCGATGAGCTCTTGATAGAACGAATCCAGATCCCCGAAAGTTTTGTTAAGTCGATCCATGGATCCGTTGAGTTTGTCCACCCAACCGAACGCAGGGAAATAATCCGACACGTAGGAACTCGCCATCACGCCTTGAGCGTCGCTCGAGAGCTTCTCGAACCTCTTGATCTCCGATCCGTGATCGTCGTATCTCTTGCCGAAGGCAACCCTGCATATAAGAGTGCTCGCGAGGGCCATACCCATCTCACTCAAGTCCACAGCTCGAACACCATTAGAAGAAGAAGATAAAGAATGGTTGACTTTTTTCTTAATCTTTGAAATCATATGAGAGACTTCCTCTTCTCGAATGGGGCGGAAAGATTGGTTCTTTTTGGGGCTGAAGAGATGGACGGCTGTGATCTTCCTCAGCTCCCTCCAGTAGTCGCCGTAGGGCGAGAAGGCGATGTCGGAGGCGTTGTAAGAGAGCTTCTGCAGCCCGAGAAGCTTCGGTCGGCTGCAGAATGCCAGATCTAGGGTTTTCAGCACTTCCTTGGCTAGTTTTGCAGTTGAAACTACAAGTAGAGGGCAAGAGCCTAATCTCATCTGCACAATTGGGCCATATTCTTGGGAGATTTTCCATAAGAAAATATGTTGGTCGCTTTCGGCGGCGAATTGGTGGAGGTTTCCGATGAACGGAAGGCCACGAGGGCCCGGCGGAGTTAGGGTTTTTGAGGCATTTCTTCTTTTGTGAAATAGGTATATTAGTATGAGTGGAAGAGCTATGGATATTACCAGTAGCATGATGGTGGAATATTTGATTTTTTTTAGCTTGGAAACTAGGAAGTGTAGTGTGGCTACATAGATATATAGAGAGAAACAAAATAAAATACACAATTACTTATATACAACAATATATCATCCTTAGTACTATGCTTCCCTCCATCTTATAAATAACGTGTTTTTGTTCTGAGCATACAAATTAAGAGAAACGTGTCAAATATGAAAAAACGGTAGGGTTCACATATTTTGAAGAGTCAACTTCTTCCAAAACAGGGACGGAGCTAGGAATTTAACTTAAGGGGGGTGACTTTTTTAATAATCTAATTGCGACAAAACCTTCTTCTAAATTGAACAAATTCTCTACATGATCATTCAAAACAAAATATAAAATAAATTATAAAGAAAAATTACTACACAAGAAATCCATTACACAATATTAATGGGCAAGTTTTGTAAGTGATCATTCAAAACAAAAATATAAAGCAAAATTCCCTTGGATTAACAAATACGAGCCATCCATTCGTACGTTATCGAGGACACGGTAAAACGCCAATCAACTCTACAAAAAAAAAAGGAGAATATATTATTATCAAATATAGTAAATAACTACTTAATGTTTTAAAATATAAAATAACTAATCAATAATATAAAGAAAATTCTCACTAACCTTACTATGCGTAGATCGTTTAAATTGTACTCGCCGTTTCTTCATATCATCAAACTCATAGATTATTGATTCTACATCGAATTTTTCGGCTATTTCTTTTTCGATGTACACTAGTAAAGAGGAAGCCAAAATTCATCTTCCATTTTGTTTCTCAATCTTGTCTTGACAAGCTTCATAGATGAGAACGCACGCTCCGTTGTTGCAGTAGAAATCAGAAGAGTTAGAACGAGCCTAATTAGTCTATCGACTAAATAGTAATTCATTGATTTACCACTCTTCGCCAACAATTGACACAACTCCGAAAGTGTCAATACATTTTGGAAAATCTCATTACCTCGGATATCAAGTTCAAAAAGTTGCAATTGATACTTCATGTGCAACTTCTCTTGGCCAGTAAAATCTTCAAGATAGAACTTCTCTTGGCCACAAACATTATCAATGTTGAAAGATTTATACCCATCTCTCGGATCCAAAGCTGAGCTGAGTCTAAGCAATTCTACGGTATCATCATTAAACCGAGTTTTCATGTCTTCAAGAATAAGATCTGTTGTTTCTCTGAATATATCAAAACGATAATGATGATCCAAAGTAATAGATCCGCCACTACCAACTCGACCTCTACCTGAACAACGCGGACCATTCATATTTGGGATTTCTATCTCATATTTTTGACAAAAAACATTAACTTCACCAAGCAACTGATCATATCCACTTTCTTTATACTTCTGAATCAGTTTGTTTGTGTTAGTAATTGCATCCATTGCATTGAGAATGTCTTGATTCTTGCATTGCAAAATCTCACAAAGATCATCCGTCACTTCAAGCAACTCAATCATAAAATGCAAGATAAACACAAACTCAGATGATGTCATCATATCATATGCTCCATCAGCAGTAGCTTTGAAAGACATGTTACCTTTGTCATTGAGGATCACTTTCAGAACAAGAAGGATAGGCTTAAACATACTGCGTACACTGTGAAGAGATCTGAGATGAGAGCCCCATCGTGTATCGCTTGGACGCTGCACACCTCCAATTTGATTTTTACCTTTTCCAATTTCCAGTTTCACATTCATTAGTGGCAATCAATTCCTCAATATGCAATGCTTGAGCACTTTGTAGTTGATCATGACGTTTTGAGGAAGAATCCACCAAATTCACAATAACATTCAAATGTGAAAAGAAATGCTCAACAGGTGTAACACTCTTTGCCACCGCAACTAAG
Source organism: Thymus mandschuricus (assembly GCA_029379335.1). Lineage (NCBI taxonomy): Eukaryota > Viridiplantae > Streptophyta > Magnoliopsida > Lamiales > Lamiaceae > Thymus > Thymus mandschuricus. The sequence continues at coordinate 18,054,546 of CM057082.1, read as the reverse complement.
ACCAACTGTAGTCGATGAGCAAAACAATGTACATAATAAGCATATGGACACTCATGTAGAAACAAAGCTTGTAAACCATTCCACTCACCTCTCATTGTGCTAGCACCATCGTAACCTTGGCCCCTTATGTTTTGTATGGTAAGATTGTGACGAGAAAGAACATCAGAAATCTTCTCTTTCAAAGTAGCAAGCTTAGTATCTTCCACATGTACTATGTCAAAAAATCGCTCACGAATATAGCCATCTTTGTCTACAAATCTCAAAACAATGGCCATTTGCTCTCTTTTTGACTCATCTCGTAATTCATCCACAATAATACAATACTTGGCATCACCAATCTCTTCTCTGATAAATCTTTGAATTTTACTAGCATAAAGCCCTAAAATCTGCTTTTGAACATGGTGAGAAGCATAAGAAGCATTTTGAGGAGCCTTTTCCAACACAACTGACCGCACCTCATCATTATAAGAAGCTGTATGTTTTACAATTTCTAAGAAGTTCCCACGATTACTTGAATCTGAACATTCATCACGACCTCTAAAAGCTATTCCTTGAAATGCACATAATCTCGCAACATCTATAGAAACCTTAAGTCTCAAACGATTTTTCAGAACCATTTCAGATGATGATTTGTCTATGATCCTCTCAATATGTTGCAATGAATTCATCAAATCGTGAGACTGTTCTACAGCTTTCTTATGTGAAGAACTAGGAGATTTTCCTTCATGAACCAAAAAGGAGCATTTATCACCATTGCTTACTTTTTTCCAATTCTGAAATCCATCCTCATTAAATGCATTAGCCCATGGATGTGCAGATGGTTTGACGAAAAGAAAACAATATAGACAATATGCAGCATTCTTTGTAGGAGAATATTCTAACCAATCAGGAAATTTCTTATACCAAGCAGGTAAAAATTTTCTACCATTCTTGTTGACATGTGCCAAGGATATGTCTAGAATTCCTTGATAAGGTCCCAATGTGAGATAAGCACGCCTAATTTCATCTCTCTTATCTACCGGATAACTCCATATAGACATACGCAAACCAGGATCTCTTTCTATATGAAAATGATTAGAATTTCGATCAACCTCTTGTACCTCTTTTTGAGAAGGGTCCTCCTCGAGAGTATTTGTTGGTGGATTTACATCCCTTGAAGTTGAAGTTTGTAAGATTGGAGACCTTGAGCTCTCCTCCTCACTCCGTTGACGTTTCTTGTTATCATTAAAAAACGAATGAAGTGTTTTATACTTCATTGATTTATGAACCTGTATATAAAACTCATCGAAATGATAAAAATATTCATTGTGAATTGTGATCAAATATAAACAATCGCATACAATTAATACTTTAAACTTAATCTACTCAATTTAATTGTATATGAGGGTTACCTGTTGTTGTCGAAGTTGTTGTTTGACTGCAGTACAGGCTACGGGTGGTTCGGTACGGCATACCGTAAAATTTTCGCCATACCGTATGTCGTACCGTTAGTTGCGGTATGAAATTTTTCATACCTTTGTCGTACCATACCTTTCGGCATACCAATGTTCAGTATACCGGAAATTCGGTATGGGAAAAATCCATACCGATATCGTACCGTCGTTTCGGTATACCGTACCGTACTTCGATATGGTACGGTATACCGTATACCAAAAAATACGATTATCCATAAAATTAAAAATTCATAAACTAATAAACTCCATACAATAAAATCCATAAGAAATTAAAATTCATTAATAAAATGTCTAATTAATCCATACCCATTTAAAATACATACATATTTCATGAATCAACATTTATACATTTTACTAATATTTTTTGATATATTTACTTTAAAACTAAAATATTCAGAAATTACGCTAATGCCTTAATTTAAATCAAACTAATATTGAAATAATACTATTTGTAGTATTTTACTTAGATAATATAACTTATATAACATATAAGTTATTTACATTCAATTTTTGTTTTTAGCTAGTATGTCTTATCTTAATTAAACTAATAATAACATAAGTTATCATGTTCATACACTTACATACAATCATACTTTTAAAGTTTTAATGGGTAAAATATTAACATATAATATATGTTAGTGTATTCATTAATCATTATAAATCTTGATATAATTTATTGTGACATGCACGTAAATTCGGTATATACTGCGGTACGGTATATATCGGTATACCGCGGTATTGTAAATTTGGATACCGTTGCCGTACCGAAGCTTATCGGTACGGTATGATACCGTACTGAAAAATCGGTATACCGTCTCTTTCGGTATTTTCGGTTTTTTCTCGGCGCGATATGTTCGGTATTTCGGCGTAACGGTATCCCGACCCACCCCTAGTACAGGCTACAGAGAACAATCACAATTCACAAAATTCTGCCGTAGTCCGCCGGCGCCGCCCCTATGTTTCAACCTTTTCTTTCTTTTCTTCTCAAAGTCAAAACCCCACCCCACCTCTCTCACGTTGCCGACTCAGCCTTCTCTTTCTTTTCTTCTCAAAGTCAAAACCCCACCCCACCTCTCTCACATTGCCGACGTGTCACCCCTCCCTGTTTCAGTCAATTCACAAGAAAAAGGATGATAGAATTTTTGGTAAATACGCCTAATTGAAATGGGCTCTTATTATGGGCCCAACATGAATACTAAATTAATTATTAATATTATAGAATAGTTAACTAATACATGTACAAATATATATATAAATTTAAAATGCATATATATAGGTAATTTTTTTTGAAAATTTGAGGGGGGCGGTCGCCACCACCTGCCACCCCCTGGATCCGTCCCTGTTCCAAAACATAATAAATCATAAATCTATCTATGGGACAACCCAAATTATAAGAGGGGACATAAGCAAAAGAGTTTGATCCATGCAAAACAAAACAGTGTATTACCTATATCCCAACTATTTTATCTCGCCTTTTACTCAAATGAGTCGATAATAATAATAAAACGAGAAGACGTACGAAGGGAGCAATAAATAGGAATTAATCTTGACCATTAATCTTAATGAAATTTACAATTGCCATTCGTGTAAGCGCGATCACTACTAGACACAATAATTAATTATGTTAATGCTTAAACATCAATTTTTTGAACATAAAAAATACAAACGTATATAAAAATCATAATTATATGTTTGACCGACTGAAAGGACAAACAATGAAGTTTAATAAACACAATTACAATAATAAATTAAAACGTTTTGTGAGTATTGATTTCATATAGATCTCATGTTAAAATATTAGGCCAAATTTGTCTTATTGCGCCACTAACTTACCACGTTGTGTGCTTACGTGGCACTCCCACTTGAAACAAACCCTATACTGCTCTCTCCGTCTCATTTAATTGTCTACTATAAAATGAAAACAGTAATCAGTACAGTAAGAGATAAATAATTTATATTATATTTATTGTGAGAGTATAAATTTTCTATTTTGGGTAAGTAGATAATTAAATGAGATTTCTCAATACAGAAACATGGACAATCAAGATGGGACGGAGGAAGTAGTATATTACTCCCTCCGTCTCTTTATAGACGTTACAATTCTTTTTGATATACGTTCTGCGGGAGACTTACGTTTCTTATTAGGTAGACGTGCTTGGGCTCGGCGGCCCGCCGATTCGGGCCCGGAACCGGCCCAGGAGTCAACGGGTTTAGCCCGGACCGCCGGTCAACGAGCCTGGACCGGACCGGGACCATGAAGCAGCCGTGCCGGGTCCGGGCGATGTGTCTTCGAACCGCAGCCTGGCGGTTAACCGGCGGGCCGGACCGCCGGGCCTGACGTGAGGACCGCCGGGCTTTTATAGCCGTTGAGGACCGCCGGGCTTGGCCCGGACCGCCAGGCCCAACAGCTCCTAGCAGTTTTTTTGGGCTCTTTTCACCTCCTAGCCGTTGCAACCCCCCCCCCCCCCCCCCCCCCCCAATTCAAACCCCAAAACCACCCCTATACACTCTCCACTATATAAACTACACATATAAAACATAATTCACACAAATTACTCTCAATCTCTCTATCTACTCTCAATCTCTCTCAATCTCTCTATCTTTCAAGCTTACTTACATACATTCACTCACTTACTTACACTCACTTTCACAAAGACAAAATGTTGTCAAGAATGTTAGGTAGGGGTAAGGGTAAGGGTAAGGGTAAGGTCATTGCCACTCAAAGCGAAGGTGAATCTCGACCGCGGTCCAAGAAGGCGGCAATGGCGGAGGACATTGATAGGCAAATCGCCTTGCGTCTTCAACAAGAAGAGGATTCGAAATTTGAAGCGATGGTTCATGAAATGGAGGAGCACGGTTACGAATACCAAGGCTCCACCAACGACGTTGATGATGATGAAGGCGACGACGAAGGCAACGACGAGGGCAACGACGAAGGCGACGACGAAGGCAACGACGAAGGCATGCCTCCTCCTCCTCCGCCACCAAAGACTAAGAAGATGCCCTCGTCCGACATCTTCCTCAAACACTTTAAAAAAGTGGAGGGCGTTCTTGGCGAAGGTCTTCCTCCCTATCCCGATCCGCGAAAGAGATACAATGCGTATTGCAACCATTGCCAATCTTGCTTCAAATGGATCGAAGGGGGAGGCTATGGCACGTTGCGAAGGCACGTAGATAACGTTCATCCTTTCGAGGCCGGAATATCAACCTCTCAAACTTAAATCCGAGGTACCGCCGCTTCGACTACGGATTACCCGGGTACGTCTCATTTATTTAAATTTGAGAAAAATCGATATCAAGATAGGGTTGCTAGATTTGTTGCTATGTGTAAGGAACCTTGCGGATAGGATAGAGTATGAAGATAATTTTAAAGAGGGATTAAGTCCCAATGCTAATAAAGTCACTAGGTCAAATGTTCTTAAAAGGATTAGGAGACAATACATGGAAAAAAAGGTTGATTTGATGAAATATTTGACTCGTTTGGGGCATAAAGTTTCTATTTGTGCCGATGTTTGGACCGATAATTATAATAAGAATAGTTTTATGGGAATTACTTGTCATTGGATTGATGCAAAATGGAAAGTTCAAAAACGTTTGATTGCATTTAGGGAGTTCGAGGAGCCTCATTCGGCACAAAATATTGCTCTACTTATTATTACTGTTTTAAATGAGTATTGTTTGGTTAACAAAGTATTTTCGGTTGGTTTTGATAATGCATCGTCGAACACGGCTAGTATTTCTCAACTCATTGATGCATGTTCACCTTCTTTTCAAGGAAAATATTTTCATTCTAGATGCATTTGTCATATTTTAAATTTATGTGTTCAAGATGCGCTTAGTATTCTAGATGAAACCGTTAGTCCTATTCGGAATGCCATTAAAATATTGCATGCAAAAAAAGTCGTGGGAAAGAAATGGCAAAAATATTGTCGTCAAAAGAATCTTGTGTATACGTGTTTTAGAGTTGACGTCTCACATCGTTGCAATTCTACGTATGAAATGTTTAATGGTACTATGGAGTATAAGGGGCATTTATGTGATTTTTTTAGAAAGGAGTTTAGGGACGTTCAATTAGTTCTTACCGAGTCTCATTGGGATGCTTGCATGGAGGTTTTTGGATTGTTTAAAGTTTTTTATAATGCTACTAAACAATTATCGGGTGTTTACTATCCTACTTCGGTTGATGTTTTGGAACATTGCACGTATATTGCTTTGTCTTTTAAGAGTTGTTTTCTAAAGCCAAACTTGACGGATGTGATTTATTTTATGGTTCAAAAGTGGCTCAAGTATTTTAGGGAGATTCCGGAAGTGTTCTTGCTTGCTAAGTGTTTAGATCCTAAATGGAGATATGATGGTGTTTGTCAAATGTTGGGTGTTTATTATGATGCTTTTAAACAAATGGACATGAGTGGTGTTGTAATTGATGGTGAACAAATCTTCTTTGATCTTCCGGATCTTGATCTAATCAAGGTTAGGCTAAATAGGAGTTTGAGAAATCTTTTTGATGAATATTATTCGGTGCATGGTAGTAGAGACGATTCTTCTAGCAACTCTAATGCTTCTTCTAATTTTTCTATGACATCTTCTTCATTTGCTTTACCTTTTATGGATCCAATGGATCCCTTAGTTCAACAAATGCAAGGTATGTACAATACTAGAACCTATGAAAATCAATGGCCCAAGGTAATGGTGAATTGGATATATTTTTGCAATCTCGTTTTGTTTATGGTGTTGAAGATAGTGCTCCATCGATCGATGTGTTGCGATGGTGGTCGAAGAGAACGGAGTTCCCCATACTCTCTATCATGGCGAAGGAGTTATTCGCCGTCCCGGCATCTACCGTGTCCGTTGAACAAGCCTTTAGCACCGGAGGACTCATGCTAGATCAAAGAAGATCAACCATGAAGCCGGAAAACATTGAAGCTACAATGTTGCTTGATGATTGGTGTAGGGCCGACACTAGAACTCAAGAACCGGAGTGGGATGATCGAAATGAGAACGACACGGAAGCCTTCACGGAATCGGATCGTGGTAAATCCGGATCCGGTAGAGAGTAGAAATCATTCCAATGTAATCGAACTACGTGGACTTTGATTCCTCCTAGAGGATACGTAGGCAACTCAATTTTTTAAATAAATTGAGCTCAAGTCCCTTAATAAAATTTATTTTTCATTTCAATGTCAACAACTCAACATCTTATTACTTATTGTAGTGTCAAATTTCTTAAATTAAAGTTAAGTTATTTGTTTAAATTATCAATGAAAAATTCTAAGTGAAGTTAGTGAATTACTCAAAATTTTACTACAATTCAATGAGTTCTTTTAACTTTAAAAATTTTACTACATTGAAATGAGTTCATTTCAATGTCAACAAACAACTCAACATCCTATTACTTATTGTAGTGTCAAATTTCTTAAATTGAAGTTAAGTTATTTGTTCTAAATTATCAATGAAAAATTCTAAGTGAAGTTAGTGAATTACTCAAAATTTTACTACAATTTAATGAGTTCTTTTAACTTTAAAAAAATTATAAAAAAACTCAAAATTAAAATATAAAAATTAACATTTTCTATTTATAAGATTATTAGAATAATAATTATTACATTTATAAAATTTTAGAAGCAATACAAAAAAAAAAAAAAAAAAAAAAAAAAAAAAAAAGACCAAAAAGACCAAAAAGCCGTAGGTGTTTTGAAAACAGGGGAGGCTCCCCTGTTTTTGCCTTCTCCTCCCCTGCCACACGCCCCACCCCCAATTCCCATGCATGCATTCGCGGGCCTCGGGCCGGTCCGGGTGGCCCGCCGGTTTTGAACCGGCCCGGGACTGGCGGGCTCAAGCCCGGCCCGGGACCGTCCTCGTCATGATCCGGTCCGGGTCCGGTCCTCCGATTTCAGGACCGGGGCCCGGATACACGTCTATTATTAGGTAAAAGTTTACTAAATGAAACACATTGTTTTTATATACGCTCTTTACTTTAATGCACAAACTCAACATTTATTAGTACTCATATCCCACAAAATATAACATCTATAAAGAGACATAGTAATTGATATCTACGGACATATCAATAATTGACATGGCCACCCAGATTGTACTTGTTTTAATTATAGTCAACTGTTGCATCAAATTATCAAGTACAATAACTAATGGGGCGGGCAGAGTATTCCTTATTAACAATATAATTACAATACATCACAAGAATTATAGTATTCGTTATGAAAAATTATATTCCAAAAATATTTTTTAATTTTTATTATTGCAAAGCCTCAAAATTAGTTAAAAAAAAAAATCGTGGACGAAGAGAGTACTACATATTCACTAGTTATTTTCTCCCATTTCAGAAGAGTTCGCTCCCTCACAAACTCCAGTCAAATGAGACGGGTGGAATATACTACACGATCAAATTGCAAATGGCCCACATGTTATCAAACGGGGCAAGTCTAGAACAACCTAGCCCAGTTTTAGGCCCACATTGGCTCACCAAGTATTAGGATCAGCTTAGCACGGGCCACAAATGAAGCCCGTTGGGCTAGGCTTGTGCAGTAGTTTTGGTAAAAATAAAGCTAATTACACCTATGTACTGCAAAGCCCAATATTGTCGAGCTTGGGTCGGGATTTGACTATGACCTAAAAAATCTAGTTGAGGCCCATTCAAAAGGGCCGGATCCTGTCAGGCTGTCATCATAAAATATTAAAATTCGTGTCGAAACAATATGCTTATATGAGTGTCCATTTCTAAGAAATACAGCTCCAAACTGAGGAGGGCTTATTGTTCGAGAGTTTTTCATCAACTTCCATTCATAATTACGCATTGGCATGAAAGAACGTAAATTTGGTATAGTGTCGTAATAATTCATTCCTTTCGTTTAAGATGGTGCGTTTTAATAATTTTATACTCATATATATTTAGGAAAAGTATCGTTTTAATCAGGACGAAACTTAGAATGTGCACCAATGGGAATACTATTTTGTTTAAGAACTTTGATTATTATATATACTACTCCCTCTGTCATTTGATGTTAGTCTCATTTAAAACGGGCACAAGAACCAAGTAAGGAGGGGATGTGTTTATAGAATTTTGTCTAATCTAAAAGCTCAAACTTGTAAAGATGGAAGAAATCTATTTGTTTATATTATTTATCCCAATACCTCCCTTCAAACTTGTGGTCTTGATTTTCAACTCTACCATCTCGATAGGAGGCCCAACAAGAAATGTTCACTTTTAATATGGGTGGAGTTACTATCAACGAGATTTGATCAATGAACCTTGACATTAGCCTAAGGCGATATCTTGATAGAATTTCATCTTATCTAAAAGCTCGAACTTGTCGACATTAACCTAGGGCTCTGATACCTTGTAAGAACTTTGATACCTTGTAAAAATTATGTTTCATCTAAAAGTTCGAACTTGTCACAGAACCTCGACATTAGTCTAAGCCTTTGATACCATGATAGAATTCTTTAGAATTTCATATCATCTAAAAGTTCAAACTTGTCACAGAACCTCGACATTAGTCTAAGCCTCTGATATCATGATAGAATTTCGTCTCATCTAAAAGTTCAAACTTGTAGAGAGGGAAGAATTCTAAGGAGAGAGATATAAATAGTTAATTTCTAAGGAGAGAGAGGTATAGTTAATTATGGCCAATTATTCTTTGTTATTTAGAATATGACAACTACGGAGGCTTAAACTTCGGACCTTTAACTACGATATTTACCACCTTACGGCTAAGTCAACACACGTGGATGAGGTATTATCTATTTTATTTTTTCACAAACACTGAATGGCCGTTCTTCTTATATGAAAATGCCAAGCGTCAACATTATTGATAAAAGAATTAACAAACCTTTTGAAACCGATTAGTTAAATAAACAGAGATATGATAGATGGTTGCAACTACCAGCATTTACAAATTATTTAAATAAATTATAATGAGGAATAATATCATATTTCTTTTCCAAAGATGCGATGCATGGTTCAACCACCATAGCTAATACTCCTATAAATTACAGTATCAAATTGTAGATTACACGTCAGCATGCAGACGTGGCATAATTAATGAGCTTTTTCTCTTCCAATTAATATCGAGCTCTTCTTTCTATAATGTTAATGGTATCGTACAACATGCAATATATTGAATTGAGAGGATATTAATTGAATTGAAAATCATAATTAACCTTAATAATTTCAACCTAATTAAGTGGCTCCACCCAATAGGGCGAGAATAAGTACACACGCCACTAACAAATACAAACGTCATCACCTAATTCAATTTAAATACACTATATATATTATGTTTCTAAAATACACAAATTTTAGTATAATATTTGTCTTGTGCACATAAAGTTATCCAATTAAGGTTAACCTCAAAATTCATAGTATTCTCAAAGATTTCCGGCTAAATTTAATCATGCATGTAACCAAAATTCTAAACTCGTTGGAGTTCTCATTCGATCGATTGTTGTAACTCAAGTCATTATTTCCGAGTCCAACACAAAATTTAACTAGAAAAAATGGTCGGCTTTTGAGAACATCTAAACGAGCGCATTGTTTACACACTTTCAAGCCAGTTTCATAGTTTATGTGTAAAACATAGATTAGACTAGCTAGAATTTATGCATAGTACATTTCAATTAATTTAGAGATTTGGACCGAGTGACAGGGGTTAAAGTCCGAGTGAGACCAAAAATATCAAGTTCGAGTTCCGTTTACCGTCAATAGTTCAAGAAAAAATATTAGAGGTTTGTGAGTATACATGTAATGTTATTTCATGTTGAGAAATGGTGATTTATTTAAATGACGTACGAATCCTAGACCAATACCCAAAACTTCAACTACTTTTCACCTCAAAATTAATCAAATAAATTAACTTTTTATATATATGAGTATATACACTTTATACAACCGTCTCTATTCATACAAAATCGCTCTCGATCTACTTCTAGCAATGGCTAAGGCCAAACCAAAGATTCTCAAACTACTCATTCCCCTTTCAGCAAAACTCACGATGATCAAGGCATTGACGAGCACGAGGAAGAACAAGGTGGGCCCGGCCTCCGCGGCCGCGAAGCGGAACGAGATTCTTCTAGAGAGAGAAAGCAGCATGAGCTTCGACCGGCGGCACGAAGAGTATTTGCAGGCGAGGAGGGCGGTTCTGAGCAGCTACCATCTCATCGATGGCGGCGGAAGTTTGAAGGAGAAGATGAAGAGCTCACTGAAGGGGCTGTGCCGCCAAGCCGGAGCGGCGGTTAAAGGTAGGGTCGGAGTTAGGGTTTACAGGTTCACGGTGGCTCGACCGTGGAGCGGTGGTGGGGAAGTGCTTGTTTTTAGGTGTTTGCTTCCACACGTTAAAACCAGAACGAAGCCATGCATGGAATATTGAGTATTGAATATTTTAAATTAATTTATATGTGACTATGTGTACTTTGTATATGTTGGCTTATCATCGATATATATATATATATACATATGACGATTTGTTTAGTTATTAATTTCATGATTTAATTAAGATTCCAACGTTGAAAGAAAAAAAAAAATAAGAGAGAAAAGAGAAAGAATAAGAAGCCAATCATGCTAAAAGTATTTCATTCGTCTCACTTCAATTGTCTAGCTTTTTTTTAACATTTATATTTTAATGTGGATCTTTACATTTCACTTTTAACATTATGTCTAAATCTCGTGTCGAAAAATAACATGACAGTTGAAGTAAGACGGAGGGAATACAACGTATATTTATTAACTTCAATTTTTTACGGTATGACAACAAGTTTTTAAAATAAAATAAAAAATAGACGTCCCCTCTACCCACCACAGACATATTAGTTAATTAATGGTTTCACGGTTGACGTGATCATGCCAATTTTTCTATTTAGAATTACATTTTTAGAAGAATTAACTTTGAGGGTGCGTTTTCTTTTTAGAAGAACGCACTCTTAGTTGTATAAAGTTAACCATTAATTTATACTTTGTATTACATTCCCCTTATTATTAGTCTCATTTATCATTTTCGTATGTTCCACTTATTAGTAATGTTTCCTAAAACGACAAAGAATATTTGGTTACAATTAACTCTCTCTCCTTATAATTAATTACAACTAAATATATTTCGATCCCTCCTTCATTAATTCTTATATCAGTTCAAATGAGATTAATAACCAAGAATGGATGGAGGATTTCACAATTAGTTTACTTAGCAACCTTTTCTATGCTCTAACGAGACCTTTGACTCCTTGTTTTTTCCTCCTAAACCCTGCCGCCGCCTTTGCATAGAAGGGTTTTGTGAGTGCCGCCTTCCTTCTCTGTAAGTGTCGTTTTCCTCTTGTTCTGAGTGGAGTCTTGTGTCTATTACCTACTCTGTTCATGGATCCCGCCGAGGTTGCTCGGCTAGTTGAAGAATTGAAGCTCTCAAATGAAGTGTCGGAAGGTCAGATTAAATTATCCCCAAATCTGACCGCCATCACTCAGGACAGGGCAAACAAATGCCTTGTGGGAAAGATTTTCGCAGCGAGGGTGGTCAACAGAGAAGCTTTGCGGTCCCAACTGCCTAAAATCCTCCAATCGCATAGAGACCTCAAAGTGGAAATTGTGGGAGATAACATTTTTGTTGTATCCTTCTCTTCGCAGACGGAAAGGAGGAATGCTCTATTGAATGGACCTTGGCATTTTTCAAATAGCCTGATGCTCTTTAAGGAAGTCAAAGGGATGCAAAAACCTTCTGAGGTTTGTTTTGATGTCTTCTCCACATGGGTTCAACTTCATAATCTTCCTGTTGTGTGTATGAACCTAACCATTGTTCGAGAGATTGGTGGAAAATTGGGTAGAGTCGAAGAGGTTGATTTGGGGGAGGATGGGAACTGTGTCGGGATGTATGCTCGAGTAAGGGTGTCACGGCCCTTAGATTCTCCGCTCCGACGCTGCATCTCCCTCTCTACCGGAAACCAATCCGAACCAGCTATTATTTTACTGAGATACGAACGGTTGCCGGATTTTTGCTTTGCGTGTGGGCGAGTTAACCACACACTTCGTTTCTGCAATGATGACCTGGCGAATAAAATTAATCCTCAGTTTGGCACTTGGCTGAAAGCTGGGCGGACACAAGAGGTGTGACGGCCATGCCTTAACGACAACGTAGATGTCTTGAGCTCGACCGCTACACCCATGGCGAGACAAGGTAATCTGGATTTGAAATCAAAGGAGGGAGAACCAAGGGACAGTGAGGAAGTCGGCTCTAAAATGGAGGAATCTCCGACAGCAGGCGACGGAAAGAATCTGCAGCTGTTGACTAATTTGAAGGAAAATGACGGGAATTCGCATACTCCGATAGGGGATAATACTCCTATGGAGCTGACTTCTGATCAGAGCAATGCAGGCGCCCCTACGGGTGTCCGATAGTCTCCCGGGCAAATATGGAAAAGGAGAGCTCGATCGGGCAAATCAGTTGGGCGGGCTATAGAGTTCCCTTTAACCAGTTTATCCAAACAGAAAGTGTCACCAGAGGGCGAATACATTACTAATAGTAAGGTAGCACGAAGGGATCTCACTGCAAATGTCCAAACCATGAATGTTTGTGATGACACTAATCCAACGGCAGAGGTTGCGGGGCAGCCCTGCCGACAACAATGATTTGCTTAATTTGGAATGCACGAGGGTTGGGGAGTCCTCGGGCATTCCGGAGTCTGCGGCAGCTCATTGCCGATTACAATCCCTCTCTACTCTTCATTTCTAAATCGAAGGTCTCAAAGAATAAATGCCAACGCTGGAGAGATATTTTTGGTTTTAGTGGTCAATTTGTGGTGGATGCTAAAGGAAAGAGTGGAGGATTAATCCTTTTCTGGAAACATAATCTTGATGTAGCTGTGCAATCTTTCTCTACGGGGCACATTGACAGTATTATTCAACTCAGAGAGAAATCTTGGAGATTTACAGGTTTTTACAAAAATCCTGATCGTACCCTCCGCTATTTATCATGGTCCCTTCTTGAAAAACTGGGGTCTATTCATGAGCTCCGGCATTTACCTTGGTTGGTAGGAGGGGATTTCAATGAAATTCTCTTCTCTTCGAAAAATTTAGGAGGTCAAATCCGTAATGAGGCAGATATGTCTGAGTTTCATGAAGCTTTGGTTAGCTGTGATCTTCGTGACCCCTGCGAAAGTTCTTGGGAATTTACTTGGTATAACATGAGAAAGGGTGGTGAAGAGATTTTTGCTCGTCTAGATCGTTATCTGCTTTCTGAATCTTGGAATACTTTATTTCCAAATCATAGTATTAAAACCTTGGACTTCTATGGCTCTGACCACATGCCAGTCCTTCTTCTTTTTGGTCAGGCCAAATCCTCATGCAAAAAGTTGGAGGCTCGATGGTTCCACTTTAAACACAAATGGCTGGGCAACAAACACTTTGAAGAAGATTTTCGCCGAGAGCTGCATTTATTTTTGGCAAAAAGTACCCTCCCGGAGATGTTGTCTAGCTGCCAGGCGTTCCTTAAACGGTGGGCAGGTACTCGTTTTGACGCTTTGGGGAAGAAACTTAAAGATCTTAGAGAAAAGAGAAACAGGCTTCTTGCTCAGGTGGAAGATAATCGCACTCTTGATAAAATTCGTCTTTTATCGGAAGGAATTGAAAGAGTTGCTGAAGCGGAGGAACTCCACTGGAATCAACGCTCCCGTATGAGTTGGATGTTCTCAGCGGACAGAAATACTAAATTATTTCACTCTACTGCATCCGAAAGGAAGAAACAAAACACTATCTCTGGGCTCTTCAACTCCCAAGGAATCCTTATTAAAGAGGAAACGGATCTGGCGGAGGTGGTTAGCGATTATTTCTCAAACTTATTCACCTCGTCCCGCCCCTCAGAGAATGACATTATGAAAGTTATGAACAACAACCTGCCGTGTCTCTCTGAAGATGATGTTAAGTTGCTTATGGAGCCATTTACGCATGCGGAGGTTAAAAAAGCTCTCTTCTCTATGCATCCAAATAAAGCTCCGGGCCTCGACGGTTTTCCAGCTAGCTTCTTCCAACACTTATGGCCATCTTTGGAGCGCCCTGTCTCGAAAGCAGTTTTGAAGGTACTTAACAATGAGGATGATATCACCTCTTGGAACTCTACCCTCATTGTTTTAATTCCCAAGGTGTGCGAGCCTCGCGAGGTGAAAGATTCCAGGCCTATTAGCCTGCGCAACACTATCTACTATAAAATAGTCTCAAAGGTTCTCGCTAACCAAATTCGCAGAGTGCTCAACTCGGTTATTGATGAATCTCAAAGTGTTTTTGTTCCCGGAAGGATGATTACTGATAACATTATTATTGGATACGAGTGTATGCACAGAATTCGCAGCGTCCGGAAAGGAAAGAGAGCCTTCTCAGCCCTCAAACTGGATATGAGTAAGGCGTATGATCGGATTGAATGGCCCTACCTTCGGGCGGTCCTCTCAGGTATGCGTTTTCCGTCCAAGATCATTGAGATCCTTATGAAGTGTGTTGAGTCCGTGACTTACTCTTTCAAGATTAACGGTAAAGTGTTTGGAAGTATTACACCTAGCCGAGGACTTAGGCAAGGGGATCCTCTTTCACCACTTCTTTTTGTTCTATGCGCTCAAGGGCTATCTTCGATTTTAAATAATTTATGTCGGCAAGGCTACTGTGGTCTTTCCCTGTCAAGAAGGGGCCCTACGATCTCTCATCTCTTCTTTGCGGATGATAGTCTTCTCTTCTTGAAGGCATCGAGGGAGGGGTGCAGTCAAGTGTTCAAGGGCCTGATGAATTATGCAAAAGCTTCTGGGCAACAAATTAATATGGAGAAATCAGCCATCACTTTCAACCCCAATATTCACCATGACGAACAACAAACGATATTCCAGATTTTTAGAGTAAATGAAGCACATGGTCACATCCTTTATTTGGGGCTACCTACTTTTTCTATGAAGAATAAAGTTCTGCAATTCGACTATCTCTCAGCCCGAGTGTCAAAGAAGGTGAACTCTTGGAAGAGCCGATTTTTCTCATTAGGGGGCAAGGAAGTGCTTATCAAATCCGTTATCCAGGCCATACCCACCTATGCCATGTCCTGCTTTAGCATCCCCGTGACTATCTGTCGTGACATGGAACAACTGTGTTCGAAGTTTTGGTGGAGAGACAACGAACTTAAGAAAGGCATTCATTGGCGATTGTGGCACGAGCTCTGCAAACCGAAATGCTTTGGAGGTATGGGGTTTCGTTCTTTTATTGATTTTAACAAAGCTTTGCTGGCCAAACAAGTATGAAGGCTAATCCAATACCCAGATTCTCTAGTTGCTCGAACCTTGAAAGGCCGTTATTTTGATAATACTGATATTATGGAGGCAAAAGTCCCCGCATACGCCTCCTTCATCTGGAGATCTCTTTGTTGGAGCAGAGATTTATTGGACAAGGGTATCAGATGGACAATCGGAGATGGAAGTTCGATAAAGGTTTACAAGGATGCTTGGATTCCAGGACTCAATTCGGGCAGATTATTTTCCAAACCTGTAGAGGATTCGGACATGACTGTTAGTTCTCTAATCACTGAGTCATGAGAATGGAACCAAAACCTTCTCTGCTCCAGGTTTTCACCTTTTGAGATCAATTAGATCACTGAACTTGAACTTTCGAGTAGCGAAGACTCGGACAAGAGGTACTGGAGCTTTGAAGAGAATGGAAAATACACTGTTAAATTTGGATACCGAGTGCAGTCGGGTTTCTTCGAGGTTCCTTCTTTTAAATCTGAGGTTTCTGATCGCAGCTGGTGGAAACGACTCTGGAAACTAAATGTTCCGCCAAAAGTGAGGATTTTTTGATGGAAAAATTTTCAAGGATTTATCCCGGTGGAACTGCATTTAAAACGGCGTCACATTCCAACCAACGGTGTCTGCCGGGGATGTAAAAAAGAATGGGGATCCATGGAACACACCTTCATTTTCTGCAAGCTAGTCAAGCCCCTTTGGAAATTGACTGATTTCTGGCCCCAACTGTCTTCTCTTCGAGGTACGTCTTTCCAGGATATCATGCTTCTCATGCTTAATAAACTGCATTCTCATGACTTTGAGCTCTGGATTTTGTTGTTATGGTTTATTTGGGGTGGATTATGCCGGCTTAAACACGATAACGAGGTTTTCAAGTCGGAGGATATATTTAACAGTGCTTATGTTTTAGGGAGCATTTTCGCTTTGCTAAAGCAACTTTTAGATCCCTGTTGCCTCATTGCGGGAGGCTTGGAAGCATAAATTTGTCTTGTCCACCAAAGGGTTGCTATAGACTTGATGTTGATGCCCTTTTTAATCTGAACATGGGGAGGTTCGGGGTTGGTTGTGTCGTCAGGGACTGTTCGGGCAAGGTTTGCTTTGCCTTGGCTAAACCCATCGCTCGAACACGATCAGTTTTTGAAGCTGAATTCATGGCCCTTTGGGTTGGTGTTAGAGAGTGTTTTAAGCAAAAGTTGGGCCCTGTTCATGCTTATAGTGACTCCCTTCTTCTGGTGCATGCCATTAATGAACGAGATGTCAATTCTAATCTTCCTGTTAAGTATGTACGAGAGCTCCTCGAGCGTTGTGACCAAGGCTTCCTTGCCTCGTTCTCTCATGTGCATAGGAGTGCTAACAGGGTAGCGCATGGTTTAGCCTCTTTCTCTGGAACAAGTTCTGCTCCAAGGTGTTGGATAAATTCATTCCCAACTTGGCTTTGTAATCTTGTAACAGCTGATTTGTGATGTTTTGAATGAATGCAATTTCCCTTTAAAAAAAAAAAAAGAGAGAGAGACCTTTGACTCAATTTTATGAGATATTTGGGCTGATTGGAGGAATTTCGATATAGTTGGCCCACGAAAAATGATGGGAAATAGGCCTATAAAACCATTAGGATATGAGAGAAGATAAAAATCCAAATTTTGTTTCCATTTACATCGTTCTGGACGGTATCTTCTAGCCCGATTACGATTTATCAACTTTATATAAAAATTAAAATTAGACAATTACAATTTAATAAAAATCTCTAGTTTGATAGGCGAGTCTTAGTCATTAGTATACTATTAGACGGTATCATAATATCGAAAAGTTAAAGTAAAGTTAAGAAAAAAGTTGATTTCGACACATGATTGGTAAAGAAAAACGAGGATATTTAAAGGATATCATGTGCTGCGGGCTTCTCCCTAACCCTTCTATACTGTTTCATTACAATAGGCATCTAACTACATATGGCTTGGGATTGGCTTAAGCCTACCGAACATTTTTATTTATTTTTTCGCTCTTTATTTATTTTTAAATACAATTGTTCATGCAATTTGTTATAGGGGAAAGTCCACACCAAAAAAACAAACTTGTTAAGAAAATGTCCCCCAATTCTTGACTTGAAAATTTAGGTCGTTGTGCTTCTGTCGGTAACGATTTTCGTGTACTGTTAATGTTTCGTATAATCGAAAAAGAGGGAGAACCAATGACATCGGTCTCCGACAAAATGTCCATGACAAACAGCTGTAATTGATTTATATGCCTAGCTTGTAATACATGAAAATACGATCACCACCATACACTTTTATTATTCATGCATGCTATAACCAAAATAAAATTTTGATGAATTCTCTTTCTACAAATTCATTAGAGACCACTCAATTTTACAAATAAATTCAGGAGAGCGACAACTATTTTTATTTTTATCAATATTAATTGAGAATAATTAAATGCATGCATGTATATAAATTAAGTAGCAAATATTATTAATATATCTTTGATAAAACTAACTCTTTCGGCAACGTAGTAAAAAATAAATACATGCACGTAATATTTTATTTATAATATTATATTGTTGAGTGTTTATTGCACTACCCCAAGGGAATATATTTTGGATTTATTTATTTGAGTGTATGTATCAAATTCCCAACAAGTGTAGATATATAGTGCCTATGGCACATTAAATTCTGCATGGGAAAAAAAATTAATGAATAGTTTTAATTATATATATATTAATTAGGATAAATGTGCTTGAACATGAAAGTTGGAGATGGATCTAGAATAAAAATGATAGTTGATTTGT
This sequence comes from Thymus mandschuricus, assembly GCA_029379335.1. Lineage (NCBI taxonomy): Eukaryota > Viridiplantae > Streptophyta > Magnoliopsida > Lamiales > Lamiaceae > Thymus > Thymus mandschuricus. The sequence continues at coordinate 18,036,051 of CM057082.1, read as the reverse complement.
GATAACTTTATATATAATTAAGTTTGGCCAAGAAAAAAAAAAATTAATTTAAATAGAGATGTATACTTACAAAATATTCTGAGATATTTGTAAACTACATGAAAAGGACATAACAGATATTTTGTATAAGCAGGTAATTACACTTTTCGGTCCATGCATAATTACAAGATACTAATCGAGACCAAAATATATATAGGGATACTACGAGTGTCTGGTTATCCCGTAAAAAAAATAATATTTCAAAATTATATCGTAAAACCCGTACTAGGTTTAAGTGAAAATGCGTGCCGAAAAAGTCAATAAAGCAAATGGTACTACTTAAGTTGGATGGAGGTAGTATCATTTACTCGAGAATACCGACTGGCTTGAGATAGTTTCACAATAGCTTACTATATCTCACCATAACTACCAAACGAGGTCTAATTAAAGAGTGAAGACATTGTATTAGTCGGGCATACCAATAGAGATTATGTGTAAAAATTTAGGGATGAAGGACATGGTATACTTTATTAATCATCAAGTTGTGTATGGGTAATTTCGTTGTATACCGCAAACATGTTTACGTCAATACCAGTTGAATCTCTTACAAATATATGCTCCATCAGTCCTGTTGGGAATTGTTAAGGACTAATTTGTTAAGGGGGAACTACATGGGATATTTGATAAATGAAGTCACTTGTTTTGATTAGATCCCAAAACCCCAAGTGTCCTATTCCCAAGCGACCCATTTTGATGTAGTTAATAAGTTAGAATTTTTCTAAAAGCCTACTCTGTTAGGATGGCTCTTTTAGTTTGCTTAGATTAGGCTTCAAAAGTTCAAGTGAAGGTCACTCGCTTGAGTGTATTTTCCAAAGCGAAGCGGGTCAAGCAAACTGAAGTAAAGCGTGCCGAAGAATAGCGAAGCGAAGCGATCGCTACAGTAGATTCAAAGTGAGTCTGTCAAAGCGAAGCGAAGCGAGCGCTACAGTTCAAAGCGAAGCGAAGCGAAGCGAGCGCTACAGTGGAATCAAGTGAACTCACTAAAGCGAAGCGAAGCGTGCGCTACAAAGAAAAGCCGAAGCGAGTCAACGCGAGTCAACACTTAATTAAGTAGCGTCACGGGAAATTTATTTCTCAAGTGACTCACTACAAATATGACCGCGAAGCGACTCACTTCAGAGCGGCCGCTACAACTACAAAGCGAAGCGAGCCACTACCTACCAGAAAACGACAGCACAAATTCCCGCTCCGAATTTGAACTCCAGTCAACTGGAGATCTTCGCATTTATTACGAGATCTCCACGTGTCGACTCAAGAAAGGAGCAGAAGAGTTGACTGCCAGGCCGACAAGGCGCCGTAACAGTACTGGGTCGCTCCAGTTACTGTTGAAATTGGAACTTAGCCATCTCCGGCAAAAATCCAAAACTGCGCATCTGAAAAGTAGCCAGCCTGTGCAAGTACTGTCGAGAGGAGGAGGGACAAGGCCACCAACCAAGCAACGGATCTCAGCCAACCCTCCGCCTATAAATAGTGAAGGATGAAGACGAAGAAGAGTAGAACACTACTTGAGCATTCGAGCGCATACAGCAAACAAACACTCCCAAGCTTTCATAGCAATCTTCAAGTCTTTGTTTACAAGTGTTCTCCGAGTTTCCAGTTCATCGGAACTCGTCTTCACAACCTTCACACTTAGAGTCTAAGCCCATTCCATATTCAAGCTTAGAAGGAGAGCTCTAGCCATCTTTGCACTTTTTGTAAAGAGCTCTTCATAGTGTGTCTGCCAACCAAAAACCCTAAACTCTGTCTGTTAGGTTTTTGAGAGTTGTCGTTAGGTTGTCCAGATCCAAGGCTCTTCTTTCACCGATTGAAGAAGCCTCGATCATAGAGTTTAGATCTAGGCTTGCACTTACCTCGTTTGTGTAAAGCTCGATCGAAGCTAGGCTGTAAGGAGAGCCCGGAATCTCCCTGTTGTTCGGACAGAAGCAAGTGAAGCTTTGTCCAGTTTAGGTCTTAGTAGTGAACCCGTAATCACTGCACTGTCTGTCAGATTACGATTTATCAACTTTATATAAAAATTAAAATTAGACAATTACAATTTAATAAAAATCTCTAGTTTGATAGGCGAGTCTTAGTCATTAGTATACTATTAGACGGTATCATAATATCGAAAAGTTAAAGTAAAGTTAAGAAAAAAGTTGATTTCGACACATGATTGGTAAAGAAAAACGAGGATATTTAAAGGATATCATGTGCTGCGGGCTTCTCCCTAACCCTTCTATACTGTTTCATTACAATAGGCATCTAACTACATATGGCTTGGGATTGGCTTAAGCCTACCGAACATTTTTATTTATTTTTTCGCTCTTTATTTATTTTTAAATACAATTGTTCATGCAATTTGTTATAGGGGAAAGTCCACACCAAAAAAACAAACTTGTTAAGAAAATGTCCCCCAATTCTTGACTTGAAAATTTAGGTCGTTGTGCTTCTGTCGGTAACGATTTTCGTGTACTGTTAATGTTTCGTATAATCGAAAAAGAGGGAGAACCAATGACATCGGTCTCCGACAAAATGTCCATGACAAACAGCTGTAATTGATTTATATGCCTAGCTTGTAATACATGAAAATACGATCACCACCATACACTTTTATTATTCATGCATGCTATAACCAAAATAAAATTTTGATGAATTCTCTTTCTACAAATTCATTAGAGACCACTCAATTTTACAAATAAATTCAGGAGAGCGACAACTATTTTTATTTTTATCAATATTAATTGAGAATAATTAAATGCATGCATGTATATAAATTAAGTAGCAAATATTATTAATATATCTTTGATAAAACTAACTCTTTCGGCAACGTAGTAAAAAATAAATACATGCACGTAATATTTTATTTATAATATTATATTGTTGAGTGTTTATTGCACTACCCCAAGGGAATATATTTTGGATTTATTTATTTGAGTGTATGTATCAAATTCCCAACAAGTGTAGATATATAGTGCCTATGGCACATTAAATTCTGCATGGGAAAAAAAATTAATGAATAGTTTTAATTATATATATATATTAATTAGGATAAATGTGCTTGAACATGAAAGTTGGAGATGGATCTAGAATAAAAATGATAGTTGATTTGTGATAACTTTATATATAATTAAGTTTGGCCAAGAAAAAAAAAATTAATTTAAATAGAGATGTATACTTACAAAATATTCTGAGATATTTGTAAACTACATGAAAAGGACATAACAGATATTTTGTATAAGCAGGTAATTACACTTTTCGGTCCATGCATAATTACAAGATACTAATCGAGACCAAAATATATATAGGGATACTACGAGTGTCTGGTTATCCCGTAAAAAAAATAATATTTCAAAATTATATCGTAAAACCCGTACTAGGTTTAAGTGAAAATGCGTGCCGAAAAAGTCAATAAAGCAAATGGTACTACTTAAGTTGGATGGAGGTAGTATCATTTACTCGAGAATACCGACTGGCTTGAGATAGTTTCACAATAGCTTACTATATCTCACCATAACTACCAAACGAGGTCTAATTAAAGAGTGAAGACATTGTATTAGTCGGGCATACCAATAGAGATTATGTGTAAAAATTTAGGGATGAAGGACATGGTATACTTTATTAATCATCAAGTTGTGTATGGGTAATTTCGTTGTATACCGCAAACATGTTTACGTCAATACCAGTTGAATCTCTTACAAATATATGCTCCATCAGTCCTGTTGGGAATTGTTAAGGACTAATTTGTTAAGGGGGAACTACATGGGATATTTGATAAATGAAGTCACTTGTTTTGATTAGATCCCAAAACCCCAAGTGTCCTATTCCCAAGCGACCCATTTTGATGTAGTTAATAAGTTAGAATTTTTCTAAAAGCCTACTCTGTTAGGATGGCTCTTTTAGTTTGCTTAGATTAGGCTTCAAAAGTTCAAGTGAAGGTCACTCGCTTGAGTGTATTTTCCAAAGCGAAGCGGGTCAAGCAAACTGAAGTAAAGCGTGCCGAAGAATAGCGAAGCGAAGCGATCGCTACAGTAGATTCAAAGTGAGTCTGCCAAAGCGAAGCAAAGCGAGCGCTACAGTTCAAAGCGAAGCGAAGCGAAGCGAGCGCTACAGTGGAATCAAGTGAACTCACTAAAGCGAAGCGAAGCGTGCGCTACAAAGAAAAGCCGAAGCGAGTCAACGCGAGTCAACACTTAATTAAGTAGCGTCACGGGAAATTTATTTCTCAAGTGACTCACTACAAATATGACCGCGAAGCGACTCACTTCAGAGCGGCCGCTACAACTACAAAGCGAAGCGAGCCACTACCTACCAGAAAACGACAGCACAAATTCCCGCTCCGAATTTGAACTCCAGTCAACTGGAGATCTTCGCATTTATTACGAGATCTCCACGTGTCGACTCAAGAAAGGAGCAGAAGAGTTGACTGCCAGGCCGACAAGGCGCCGTAACAGTACTGGGTCGCTCCAGTTACTGTTGAAATTGGAACTTAGCCATTTCCGGCAAAAATCCAAAACTGCGCATCTGAAAAGTAGCCAGCCTGTGCAAGTACTGTCGAGAGGAGGAGGGACAAGGCCACCAACCAAGCAACGGATCTCAGCCAACCCTCCGCCTATAAATAGTGAAGGATGAAGACGAAGAAGAGTAGAACACTACTTGAGCATTCGAGCGCATACAGCAAACAAACCACTCCCAAGCTTTCATAGCAATCTTTGAGTCTTTGTTTACAAGTGTTCTCCGAGTTTCCAGTTCATCGGAACTCGTCTTCACAACCTTCACACTTAGAGTCTAAGCCCATTCCATATTCAAGCTTAGAAGGAGAGCTCTAGCCATCTTTGCACTTTTTGTAAAGAGCTCTTCATAGTGTGTCTGCCAACCAAAAACCCTAAACTCTGTCTGTTAGGTTTTTGAGAGTTGTCGTTAGGTTGTCCAGATCCAAGGCTCTTCTTTCACCGATTGAAGAAGCCTCGATCATAGAGTTTAGATCTAGGCTTGCACTTACCTCGTTTGTGTAAAGCTCGATCGAAGCTAGGCTGTAAGGAGAGCCCGGAATCTCCCTGTTGTTCGGACAGAAGCAAGTGAAGCTTTGTCCAGTTTAGGTCTTAGTAGTGAACCCGTAATCACTGCACTGTCTGTCAGATTACGATTTATCAACTTTATATAAAAATTAAAATTAGACAATTACAATTTAATAAAAATCTCTAGTTTGATAGGCGAGTCTTAGTCATTAGTATACTATTAGACGGTATCATAATATCGAAAAGTTAAAGTAAAGTTAAGAAAAAAGTTGATTTCGACACATGATTGGTAAAGAAAAACGAGGATATTTAAAGGATATCATGTGCTGCGGGCTTCTCCCTAACCCTTCTATACTGTTTCATTACAATAGGCATCTAACTACATATGGCTTGGGATTGGCTTAAGCCTACCGAACATTTTTATTTATTTTTTCGCTCTTTATTTATTTTTAAATACAATTGTTCATGCAATTTGTTATAGGGGAAAGTCCACACCAAAAAAACAAACTTGTTAAGAAAATGTCCCCCAATTCTTGACTTGAAAATTTAGGTCGTTGTGCTTCTGTCGGTAACGATTTTCGTGTACTGTTAATGTTTCGTATAATCGAAAAAGAGGGAGAACCAATGACATCGGTCTCCGACAAAATGTCCATGACAAACAGCTGTAATTGATTTATATGCCTAGCTTGTAATACATGAAAATACGATCACCACCATACACTTTTATTATTCATGCATGCTATAACCAAAATAAAATTTTGATGAATTCTCTTTCTACAAATTCATTAGAGACCACTCAATTTTACAAATAAATTCAGGAGAGCGACAACTATTTTTATTTTTATCAATATTAATTGAGAATAATTAAATGCATGCATGTATATAAATTAAGTAGCAAATATTATTAATATATCTTTGATAAAACTAACTCTTTCGGCAACGTAGTAAAAAATAAATACATGCACGTAATATTTTATTTATAATATTATATTGTTGAGTGTTTATTGCACTACCCCAAGGGAATATATTTTGGATTTATTTATTTGAGTGTATGTATCAAATTCCCAACAAGTGTAGATATATAGTGCCTATGGCACATTAAATTCTGCATGGGAAAAAAAATTAATGAATAGTTTTAATTATATATATATTAATTAGGATAAATGTGCTTGAACATGAAAGTTGGAGATGGATCTAGAATAAAAATGATAGTTGATTTGTGATAACTTTATATATAATTAAGTTTGGCCAAGAAAAAAAAAAATTAATTTAAATAGAGATGTATACTTACAAAATATTCTGAGATATTTGTAAACTACATGAAAAGGACATAACAGATATTTTGTATAAGCAGGTAATTACACTTTTCGGTCCATGCATAATTACAAGATACTAATCGAGACCAAAATATATATAGGGATACTACGAGTGTCTGGTTATCCCGTAAAAAAAATAATATTTCAAAATTATATCGTAAAACCCGTACTAGGTTTAAGTGAAAATGCGTGCCGAAAAAATCAATAAAGCAAATGGTACTACTTAAGTTGGATGGAGGTAGTATCATTTACTCGAGAATACCGACTGGCTTGAGATAGTTTCACAATAGCTTACTATATCTCACCATAACTACCAAACGAGGTCTAATTAAAGAGTGAAGACATTGTATTAGTCGGGCATACCAATAGAGATTATGTGTAAAAATTTAGGGATGAAGGACATGGTATACTTTATTAATCATCAAGTTGTGTATGGGTAATTTCGTTGTATACCGCAAACATGTTTACGTCAATACCAGTTGAATCTCTTACAAATATATGCTCCATCAGTCCTGTTGGGGATTGTTAAGGACTAATTTGTTAAGGGGGAACTACATGGGATATTTGATAAATGAAGTCACTTGTTTTGATTAGATCCCAAAACCCCAAGTGTCCTATTCCCAAGCGACCCATTTTGATGTAGTTAATAAGTTAGAATTTTTCTAAAAGCCTACTCTGTTAGGATGGCTCTTTTAGTTTGCTTAGATTAGGCTTCAAAAGTTCAAGTGAAGGTCACTCGCTTGAGTGTATTTTCCAAAGCGAAGCGGGTCAAGCAAACTGAAGTAAAGCGTGCCGAAGAATAGCGAAGCGAAGCGATCGCTACAGTAGATTCAAAGTGAGTCTGCCAAAGCGAAGCAAAGCGAGCGCTACAGTTCAAAGCGAAGCGAAGCGAAGCGAGCGCTACAGTGGAATCAAGTGAACTCACTAAAGCGAAGCGAAGCGTGCGCTACAAAGAAAAGCCGAAGCGAGTCAACGCGAGTCAACACTTAATTAAGTAGCGTCACGGGAAATTTATTTCTCAAGTGACTCACTACAAATATGACCGCGAAGCGACTCACTTCAGAGCGGCCGCTACAACTACAAAGCGAAGCGAGCCACTACCTACCAGAAAACGACAGCACAAATTCCCGCTCCGAATTTGAACTCCAGTCAACTGGAGATCTTCGCATTTATTACGAGATCTCCACGTGTCGACTCAAGAAAGGAGCAGAAGAGTTGACTGCCAGGCCGACAAGGCGCCGTAACAGTACTGGGTCGCTCCAGTTACTGTTGAAATTGGAACTTAGCCATTTCCGGCAAAAATCCAAAACTGCGCATCTGAAAAGTAGCCAGCCTGTGCAAGTACTGTCGAGAGGAGGAGGGACAAGGCCACCAACCAAGCAACGGATCTCAGCCAACCCTCCGCCTATAAATAGTGAAGGATGAAGACGAAGAAGAGTAGAACACTACTTGAGCATTCGAGCGCATACAGCAAACAAACCACTCCCAAGCTTTCATAGCAATCTTTGAGTCTTTGTTTACAAGTGTTCTCCGAGTTTCCAGTTCATCGGAACTCGTCTTCACAACCTTCACACTTAGAGTCTAAGCCCATTCCATATTCAAGCTTAGAAGGAGAGCTCTAGCCATCTTTGCACTTTTTGTAAAGAGCTCTTCATAGTGTGTCTGCCAACCAAAAACCCTAAACTCTGTCTGTTAGGTTTTTGAGAGTTGTCGTTAGGTTGTCCAGATCCAAGGCTCTTCTTTCACCGATTGAAGAAGCCTCGATCATAGAGTTTAGATCTAGGCTTGCACTTACCTCGTTTGTGTAAAGCTCGATCGAAGCTAGGCTGTAAGGAGAGCCCGGAATCTCCCTGTTGTTCGGACAGAAGCAAGTGAAGCTTTGTCCAGTTTAGGTCTTAGTAGTGAACCCGTAATCACTGCACTGTCTGTCAGATTACGATTTATCAACTTTATATAAAAATTAAAATTAGACAATTACAATTTAATAAAAATCTCTAGTTTGATAGGCGAGTCTTAGTCATTAGTATACTATTAGACGGTATCATAATATCGAAAAGTTAAAGTAAAGTTAAGAAAAAAGTTGATTTCGACACATGATTGGTAAAGAAAAACGAGGATATTTAAAGGATATCATGTGCTGCGGGCTTCTCCCTAACCCTTCTATACTGTTTCATTACAATAGGCATCTAACTACATATGGCTTGGGATTGGCTTAAGCCTACCGAACATTTTTATTTATTTTTTCGCTCTTTATTTATTTTTAAATACAATTGTTCATGCAATTTGTTATAGGGGAAAGTCCACACCAAAAAAACAAACTTGTTAAGAAAATGTCCCCCAATTCTTGACTTGAAAATTTAGGTCGTTGTGCTTCTGTCGGTAACGATTTTCGTGTACTGTTAATGTTTCGTATAATCGAAAAAGAGGGAGAACCAATGACATCGGTCTCCGACAAAATGTCCATGACAAACAGCTGTAATTGATTTATATGCCTAGCTTGTAATACATGAAAATACGATCACCACCATACACTTTTATTATTCATGCATGCTATAACCAAAATAAAATTTTGATGAATTCTCTTTCTACAAATTCATTAGAGACCACTCAATTTTACAAATAAATTCAGGAGAGCGACAACTATTTTTATTTTTATCAATATTAATTGAGAATAATTAAATGCATGCATGTATATAAATTAAGTAGCAAATATTATTAATATATCTTTGATAAAACTAACTCTTTCGGCAACGTAGTAAAAAATAAATACATGCACGTAATATTTTATTTATAATATTATATTGTTGAGTGTTTATTGCACTACCCCAAGGGAATATATTTTGGATTTATTTATTTGAGTGTATGTATCAAATTCCCAACAAGTGTAGATATATAGTGCCTATGGCACATTAAATTCTGCATGGGAAAAAAAATTAATGAATAGTTTTAATTATATATATATTAATTAGGATAAATGTGCTTGAACATGAAAGTTGGAGATGGATCTAGAATAAAAATGATAGTTGATTTGTGATAACTTTATATATAATTAAGTTTGGCCAAGAAAAAAAAAAATTAATTTAAATAGAGATGTATACTTACAAAATATTCTGAGATATTTGTAAACTACATGAAAAGGACATAACAGATATTTTGTATAAGCAGGTAATTACACTTTTCGGTCCATGCATAATTACAAGATACTAATCGAGACCAAAATATATATAGGGATACTACGAGTGTCTGGTTATCCCGTAAAAAAAATAATATTTCAAAATTATATCGTAAAACCCGTACTAGGTTTAAGTGAAAATGCGTGCCGAAAAAGTCAATAAAGCAAATGGTACTACTTAAGTTGGATGGAGGTAGTATCATTTACTCGAGAATACCGACTGGCTTGAGATAGTTTCACAATAGCTTACTATATCTCACCATAACTACCAAACGAGGTCTAATTAAAGAGTGAAGACATTGTATTAGTCGGGCATACCAATAGAGATTATGTGTAAAAATTTAGGGATGAAGGACATGGTATACTTTATTAATCATCAAGTTGTGTATGGGTAATTTCGTTGTATACCGCAAACATGTTTACGTCAATACCAGTTGAATCTCTTACAAATATATGCTCCATCAGTCCTGTTGGGAATTGTTAAGGACTAATTTGTTAAGGGGGAACTACATGGGATATTTGATAAATGAAGTCACTTGTTTTGATTAGATCCCAAAACCCCAAGTGTCCTATTCCCAAGCGACCCATTTTGATGTAGTTAATAAGTTAGAATTTTTCTAAAAGCCTACTCTGTTAGGATGGCTCTTTTAGTTTGCTTAGATTAGGCTTCAAAAGTTCAAGTGAAGGTCACTCGCTTGAGTGTATTTTCCAAAGCGAAGCGGGTCAAGCAAACTGAAGTAAAGCGTGCCGAAGAATAGCGAAGCGAAGCGATCGCTACAGTAGATTCAAAGTGAGTCTGCCAAAGCGAAGCAAAGCGAGCGCTACAGTTCAAAGCGAAGCGAAGCGAAGCGAGCGCTACAGTGGAATCAAGTGAACTCACTAAAGCGAAGCGAAGCGTGCGCTACAAAGAAAAGCCGAAGCGAGTCAACGCGAGTCAACACTTAATTAAGTAGCGTCACGGGAAATTTATTTCTCAAGTGACTCACTACAAATATGACCGCGAAGCGACTCACTTCAGAGCGGCCGCTACAACTACAAAGCGAAGCGAGCCACTACCTACCAGAAAACGACAGCACAAATTCCCGCTCCGAATTTGAACTCCAGTCAACTGGAGATCTTCGCATTTATTACGAGATCTCCACGTGTCGACTCAAGAAAGGAGCAGAAGAGTTGACTGCCAGGCCGACAAGGCGCCGTAACAGTACTGGGTCGCTCCAGTTACTGTTGAAATTGGAACTTAGCCATTTCCGGCAAAAATCCAAAACTGCGCATCTGAAAAGTAGCCAGCCTGTGCAAGTACTGTCGAGAGGAGGAGGGACAAGGCCACCAACCAAGCAACGGATCTCAGCCAACCCTCCGCCTATAAATAGTGAAGGATGAAGACGAAGAAGAGTAGAACACTACTTGAGCATTCGAGCGCATACAGCAAACAAACACTCCCAAGCTTTCATAGCAATCTTCGAGTCTTTGTTTACAAGTGTTCTCCGAGTTTCCAGTTCATCGGAACTCGTCTTCACAACCTTCACACTTAGAGTCTAAGCCCATTCCATATTCAAGCTTAGAAGGAGAGCTCTAGCCATCTTTGCACTTTTTGTAAAGAGCTCTTCATAGTGTGTCTGCCAACCAAAAACCCTAAACTCTGTCTGTTAGGTTTTTGAGAGTTGTCGTTAGGTTGTCCAGATCCAAGGCTCTTCTTTCACCGATTGAAGAAGCCTCGATCATAGAGTTTAGATCTAGGCTTGCACTTACCTCGTTTGTGTAAAGCTCGATCGAAGCTAGGCTGTAAGGAGAGCCCGGAATCTCCCTGTTGTTCGGACAGAAGCAAGTGAAGCTTTGTCCAGTTTAGGTCTTAGTAGTGAACCCGTAATCACTGCACTGTCTGTCAGATCCAAGCGAGTGAAGCTCGATCTTGACCAGGTTTTTGAAGGACCCGTAACCTTCAAGTTCTTGAGTGAAAAGAACAGTTGCCGTCGTGCAACAAGTGGATGTAGGAGCTTTATCTCCGAACCACTATAATTCTTTGTGTCGTATCTCTCTAACCCTAAACTCTTATTTATTTGATTATTCATTGCATACTGCATTTAAAACAAACTAATCTGGAAATTTCAAATACTTAGGAAAGATTTTAGCTCACCAAATTCCGCATATACGAGTAAAGACTCCCTCTTGATCAAGTGTTCACTTCGGTCAAGCAGGCAAGCTACGTACTGTAGATCTAGCTTCAGCTAGGTCTTAAGTTTCAAGTGAGCTCTTTACTTGTCACTCTGAGTTAAGGGATTTGAAGTTGAAAAACTTCAAAATACGTATTCACCCCCCCCCCCCCCCCCCCCCCTCTACGTATTTTTCCATTAACAAACCGGGACCAACAAGTCCCATATCAGTTAACACATTTTCATTATTTTATATTTAGCATGTATATTAAAAAAATGAATGAAGTAGAATTTGAGACAGAAGAAATATATAGTAGTATTATACAAGTCAAATATATAGTATTATTATTTAAAATAAATAAATGTGACACATATAAAATTATTGATAGGGAAAAATGTGACAACACATGCATGCAAGAAAGAAAAAAGAATATCCAGTGGTCCGACTCCTATTAGACACCTCAACTTGACGATAATTGACTAATTGAGTACGTGACTAAAAGTTAAAAGTTGATTCCTCAATAATCTTTAGACCATCTCCAACCCTATACTCTATTTTGCAGTATGCTACACTTCAAAATGAAGTATGGCATACTCTATTTTAGAAATTCATTCCAACCACGTACTTTATATATATACTCTATTTGTAGTTTTTCATTTATTTTACATAATTAACATTTCCTAATGTATCATAAATATTAAATAATTAATAAAATTGTATCTTAAATAACATAATTTAAGTATATTGTGGATTGCTAATTTTTTATTTATATAAAATTAAATATGTTAAATTAAATAAAAATTATAAAATTTAGTTATAAATAAAATATACAATACAATAAATTATAAATCAAATTATATTAATGAAATGTAGTTAAATTATTTTTTTTATAGTTTAATATTGTTCAAATAGTGAAAATAGAGTATGAAGTATTGAACAGTAAAACTCCATATATAGAGTTTTACTGTTCAATACTCTATACTCTTGCTGTAAAATAGAGTACGGTTGGAATGTCCTCCGTACTTCAAAATGAAGTAATACTCCATTTAAGAGTATGGGTTGGAGATGCTCTTAGGTAAGACCACAAGTGTAACATCTCACTCCACTTCTCGTCTCATTTATAACGACACATTTTTATTATTTTATTAAAATTATATATATTTAAGAAACGTGTCGTTTTGGACATTGCAAAAGTAGCGGATATTTTTTCGAAAAATGCATAATGTCGTCTATCAATTATAGCATACCACATAAACTTTGCCGCTTGCGAAAATAAAATCTTCCCACTTTATGCACTAGAATTCATGAGTCAATAATATCAAGCCTTTGATTGAAACGATCCACAAATATTTCTCATATATAATCATATAATAAATTATTTATTGCTAAAACAAATTAAATATCAACATCGTCCTCTTCTCAATTCCTCCCCACACTTCGTGACTTTCACCCTATGTTGGAGGATACATAAGTTTTAATTACACTCTCTATTTCTCATAAATTTTACTCATTTCGTTTCGCTCTAATAATGGCACAAAATTTCTAATACAGTTATTTATGAGAAGTTTATAAAGAAATATATGTGGTGTTTTATATTTTAGTATAGAATTCATCTTCTAAAACTAGGGCACCATATATATAAAAGTATGTTGATGATTGATTTTATATGAAAAATCGTATCAAAAAGTTTAATTTGATATATATATCATAGAAATCGCAAAGTAAATAAACAAATTATGCTTATTATAATTCAAGTTATATAGAATTCGTATAAGGGAAACTTCTACTTTCGACGTAAAAATCACAATTTTTTCAATTTTTCCAAAATATGAAACTAGCACCGTAATTGCCAATTCAATCGACCATATTTAAGTCGATCGGTGTTCGATTCGAATCGGATAGGACGGAAGGACGGAGCCCCTTGTTAGTCCAAACTCATCCAAAACAAATTACCCAAAAGGCAAAAAACGCCAAAGCAACACTCCAAGTGGGGAAAATCCACACTTTCCAAATCCTACAATCAAGATTCAACCAAGTGTTCCTACACTGGCCCCTTCATTAAATACTTGTGTGCAAGTAGGTTTGAGTTGAGCCCAATTAATTTAATAACCCTATAATAATAAATATAAAATCAAACCAAATAATGTGATGCTAATTAAATAAAAACTAATTGAAAAAAGCATGGCCACTAACAAACCACTCCTCCATTCACAGCCACAAATGGGAAAAGTATTCCTCCTTGTTTTTTTCCCCACGCATTGCCCCGCTGTCTCAACCGTGTTCTAGCATTTGATTTCATTCGCACAAAAATCTAAACCTTATCTCCCCATTTCCATTCTCTCCTCCAATCCACTAATATTTTCTTTCTTCCTTCAAAGATTCTTCCTCTCCTTCCTTATCTTACCTTTTCGTCCAAGGAAACGCAGATTTCTTGATTTTGATCTCGATCGCCGTTCACAGAAGATCTTTTTTTGTTGTTTGTAAAGAGAGCCCTTCACTCTCTCTCTCTCTCTCTCTCTCTCTCATTACAGAAGTTCTTCTTTGAGTGTGTGCGTGTTTCTGTGGATTCTTGAAAAGAGAAATCAGTTTTGTGGGATTTTCCTTTTAGCATATGGGATTTTGTCGGTTGTTGATATTGTAAAGAGGGTGGGTGTAAAGATTTGATCTTTGATCGGAAAAGATGAAGATTCAGTGCGATGTGTGTGAGAAGGCGCCGGCGACGGTGATCTGCTGCGCCGATGAGGCGGCGCTGTGTGCGAAGTGCGACGTCGAGGTCCATGCCGCGAACAAGCTTGCTAGCAAGCACCAGAGGCTTCTTCTTCAGTGCCTTTCCACCAAGCTACCTCGCTGCGATATTTGTCAAGTATGCATAAATCTTGATTCACTCCAATAATACTTTATTGTCAATTTCTTTTTTACTTCATTCATAGTGTCCTATATACTACTATGGTTTGATTTATTTTATATAATATTATGTTTGAGTTGATTGAATATTGTTGTTTCTTGGATTGAGCATGTTGTGTCGTCACTTGTGAAAAGAAATAAGTATATTTTATTTACTTGTCTAATGATGTATGAGAATTGGAGGCTTGGATCCATGGATGATTTGTTTTATTCATCTCCTTTAATAGTTGTACAAAATTGAAGATGATTTGAGGTGTTGAATACAAATCTTGAATTGAATCTAATTTTTTCCTTAGTGATGATGACTTATATAGCTTATGATCCTTCTATATATACAAACTTAGATGTAATCTGAATAATGAGATAATGATTTAGGAACATCACCTACTTGAATTTTAATCTTGTATATCAGATCTGATTGAATCAACAAATAGATCATGAAATTTTATTTCTTTGGTGGTTCCGAGTTTCGTTCATTTTTCTTGTTTTCGTCTGATCTTTTCGTGCTGCTAACTTTCGCTTGTGGTTTGATCGAATATAGGATAAGCCGGCCTTCATATTCTGTGTCGAGGACAGAGCACTCTTCTGCAAGGACTGCGACGAGCCTATCCATTCAGCCAACAGTCGGGCTGCACATCACCAGCGCTTCTTAGCAACTGGGATCAGAGTCGCTTTGAGCAACTCCTGTAATGAGGATAGTGTGAAGAGTAGTGATTCGGATCCGAAGCCCCCAAAATCGGTGTCCAATAAGATTGTTCCTAAAACTGCGCCACCCCAATCTTCTGCAGTCACATCTCCTCTCTGGGGTGTCGATGATCTGCTCCAGTTTTCCGACTACTCATCACCCGATAAGGTAGAAATCTTCGAAAAAATCAAGAATTTTTAGCACTAATTCATCCATTTATCTACAGTACTCATAGAATTTACACATTTGTTTTGAGCAGAAGGAGCAGCTAGAGTTCAACGAGCTCGACTGGCTCTCAGACATCGGCCTCTTCGAAGAGCAAGTGTGCCCCGAGTCTTTATCAGCAGCCGAAGTGCCTCAGCTTCCGACTTATCAGTCAAATAACTTCATCTCATTCAGACAACCTAAATCTTACAGTCCTCATCACAAGAAGGCGAGGATCGAAGTTCCCGATGACGACGAGGAGTTCTTCACAGTGCCTGATCTTGGTTGAGGTCTTGATGATCGTAAAATATGTTGTGACACATCCAAACTAGATCCATTATAAATGGTTGTAGCATGTAAATGAGAGGTTCTTGCATGCATGTAGTGGATGAATGGTGCCTTTTTCTTTTATTATTCTATTATTATTTACTGCTTTAATCCTATCTTTGTAGGCCTTTTGCTTTTGTTTTTGTATTTTACTCTGTTTTTACTGTGGATAAAACCATCTTCTTTGTTATGTCAATGACAACTCACTAATGAATTTTTGACCTCAAACTTGAATCGAGTATATGCTAAATTAATTAATTTTTTGGTTATATATATATATATATATATATATATATATATATATATATATATATATATATATAGCGGAGAGATCACATACAAAAGACAGTTTCCGTAAGAAATGAGAAGTGATCTGGACCATTGATATGTGTGATCTACGGTGTAGATTAACTGGTGCATTATGATTTTACTGAAAATGCATTATGATTGTATAGATAATGCATATAATACATTGGGGGTGTTTGATAGGGTGTATAAAGCCCATACTATTTTTTATGTGGACTTAGTACATTGTTTGGTAGGTAAAATAGATAGTAGCGAGGGCCCTCTATTATAACAAGGCCCGTTGTTATTTTACTATTTCGTCAACATTATTAGTATCACCTCCCCCCTAGTATTATTAATTCCAAGTGAACAGTAATTCCATACTATTATTATTTTTTTCTCTTTCTACCCTCTATATATTATGTACAAGAGAAAATTTGACTTACAAATAATTATTATTTTTAATCCTTTTTTTTATCCTTTTATGCAAAATAATAATAATAATAATAATAATAATAATAATAATAATAATAATAATAAATGTTTTCTCAACGGGAGAAAAAAACTTTTAAATCCTTTTTTGCAAATATTTTTTATCCTTTTATGTGTGTTTGAAAAATTCTAAGTTATTGAATTAAAGGTAGCAATATTGTCTCGTTTAACGTATTTTTTTTTTCAAACATAAGGTTGTATGCACTATTGTTCTATAGCGTCGTATAATTTTAATTGATTGTCGTATAATTTTAATTGATTGTGAATTTTTTTGGCTAATGATTTTATCCATTTTTTTTTCTAGTGCACGGTTTTAACTATATTTGAATATGTTAATATTTGATTGAGAAAAAAAAATTGAAAACAATTCGAAAATATATCATGCTTTAATTTACGATTTCATATAAAAAAAAATCCACCAAGGTTATATTAGTCAATTCATAATTTAATGTAGATCTATGTGTATCATACCAAACACAATATTAATTTTAGTATGGATTTTTATATTGTCCTACCAAACACTATATTGATTAATTTATCTCATTGGTTCATATTATTTATCTTGAGACTATTTAATATGGAGTTTTGTATGGAATGGTACCAAACAAGCCCATTGTGCATTATAGTTATATATATCATGCATTATAAATTATGCATAAAATGCATCATTTTTTATTTTTTACGATAAACCTATTTTGTACAAGATCTCACCCCTATATATATATATATATATTGGTCTTCAATTTTTGCTATATTCCTTTGGGACTAACTTTTCGGTTTTCAATTGGGCTTATTGAGATAAAGTAGTTACAATAAAAATTACCACAGTCACCCGAACACGAACAGTCGAACATGATGGTTAAGTCGATGCTACATTCAACTCTTTAAACTATTTTAATACTTAAAATGCTTGTACGTGGATGTGTAAAATGGGTGCACAAGAAGTAGGGTATAGCAATCGACAAAACCCGAACATAGTCATGGATGACCAAAGAAATAAATAAAATAATGCAAGGATATGTTTTCTAAGTCATCTTCAACTGTCAAATAATTGGATTAAGAGATACTCCATTAAAAAAGAATTAATAATAATTTGCATTTATTAAGAATGAACAACCGTGAAAGTTATTTTATTAGAGAATGGCGTATTGAAATTACAAAATGAACATGAAAAAAAAAGGTATTGGAATTGTTTCCTATTAAAACAATTTCGTTAAATCATTACTAATACTATTAGTTAGTTACATTTATCTATTTCTTACATATAAAAAATTATACTCCTCAGTCTCATGCTAATTGTCTATGTTTCCTTATTGGAATATCTCATTTAATTGTTCACTTACTTAAAGTGGAAAACTTTTACTATCACAACTAATACTCCCTCCGTCCCACTTCACTTGTCTACTTTCTTTTCGGCACGAGATTTTATGCGCAGTGTTATTTGAAAAAGTAAGAGGTCAACATCAAAAGTTAAGGGTTAATTTTTGCCTTTTAAGGAAAGTGGACTAGTGGTATGAGACGAACCAAAATAGTATAGTGGACTAGTGAAGTGAGACGGAGGGAGTATAATATAAACCCCACCATCTTATATGGTCTTGATTACTGTGTTATTTCCCTTGTTGACAATTAAATGGAACAGAGGTAGTACTAAACTCCTAAATATTAGTTACTATTCATTATATTTATCTCTATTTCATTTGATTAATCTAATCTTTCTATTTCATTTGATTAATCTAATCTTTATTGTAATTGTAATTGTAATTGTAATTGATACAGTATTCGTGCATGAGAGCAATACTAGTAAATAAAATAAATCAGAGGATCGCGGAAAGAAAGAAGAATAAAAAGGAGGAGGAGGTCTACATTTTCGAGCTGCTGCTGATCTTTCGTGACTTTACTTCCTTTTTTTGGGGAAAATTGGAAATGGAAGCTGCAGAATTGGAAGAAGTGTTGAAGGTTTTGGATAAATCTCTTTCTCAAATCAAATGGAGGCTCAAGTCTTCTTCCAAATTTCGCCTCCAAACTGGTAATTTCCGTCTAGTATTTCATTCCCCACCTTTGCTCTTCGAATCCCTGAGAAATCGATGGTCTACTTGTTTTTTCTTACTTTGTATTCTTAGTTGCCTCATGTGGGAATTGATGCAAGTTTTTGCAAATGGATTGAAATTATGTCAAAACCTAAGAGTTAAGCAGAGTTCCTTTGCTTATTTTGTTTCTAATTTTTGTTTTGAGGCATGATGAACTGCAAAGTTTTTGTTTTACTTGGTAGTTTAACACGTGCTTTCTGAGTTAATTGGCAAAGTAGTGATATTTGGGGATGAAAGTGGTGGATTGTTAATAAGAAATTTCCTTAATGTAGATATTTTGGCTCTGTATTCAAGAATGAGGCCTTGCATCATGGTAGATTATGGTGGAAAGATGCCAGAATTGGGGAATAATCTTTCTGCACTTCTTCAACATTGCAAAAAGGTAATTCAGCCTCCCATTGGCTTCACTTATTAAGTACTTTTTGTAGATATTATAGGTGTTGGCTCTTATCTGTATCTTCTTGATTAAAATTTCGGGATATTCTGACATTACTAGGAAACTGGTTTCGTGTCTACTTAATTGAGTCACTCTTTAAACTTTCAACAAGAATTCGATTGCGATTTGCTAGTATTGATCAGTAGCTAAGAAATTCCACTACAATATAATGGAGATTCATAGATGGTTGGGAAAATGAAATGCCTTTTGCATCGACTGTGTCCTTTTTTTATTGTCTCCTTTTTATGGCTTCTTGGAATTACATAGCTTTGAGGTCTTTAAATCGCTGATATTGTTAACTATTGTTGTATGTCACCTCTGCTGAATTCTCAGGAGTCATCGATGTTTAAGCTTTTGCACGTCTTGGTAGTAGATGAGATGTTGTATCTGGTTGAGGCCAGAGCACTTGCGGACTTTGTCAAATTAAGCTTGGAAACTGCATTGCTCTTTGTGGACCTTGAAACTGATCCTCCGAAGGTATTATAATGTTTCCAAAAAGTCTCTTCTTCTTTCCATTTTTGTGTCAATGGCATGACGCACTGATGGTATCGTTCCAGATGATGGCACAGACTGAGGAAAGCCCTGCAATGATGCAGCTTCTGTCAGCTCAGAAGTTGTTCTCCTCGGTGTTTCATGCAGATGGAGTTAGCAGCGATCATTTGCAAAGTCATGAATCTCCTGAGATAATTGATCTAAGTTACTGCCTTCAGGAAAGTGATGTAACAATCCCAACACTTAATGGGTAACTCTTACTTTCATCTCTAACATACATTTGAGCCTATTTCTTATCAGAGTGATCATCATATCATTCGTAAGTGAGTTTTAGAGTTTAGATTGTACCGATGCACCTCTAATTTGCTAGGCCGGACTCGCTTGCTTTATCAGATACATTGTCACATGACTCACATGAATCTCTTAGACAGCTTCTTTCTCTCTCACAAGATTACACGACCTCTACTCTACTTGGTCCATGTTGAATGTCTTTAGATGTTACAGTATATGTTAAGGGGGCCTTAATACATCTATATATTCACCCAAGCTACTTCTGCATATCAATAGAAATGACTTCTTCTCACTATTATATAACTTGAGTGCATTCCTTTATAGCTGATTGATATGAGTTGGAAATTGTTAACTGCTGGCATCTGAAAGACTTCTTTCCTTTTAAATCATTTGAAGATCTTGAGAATTTCTGTCTGGATCTGTGACTCTACCAAAACCGAAAAGTAATACCATGTTTTAACTATGGTAAAGATACTGATGCTATTTGATATCACTTTTCGTCCAATGACTCGTGGAACCATAATTTACATTTCCTTGTTTAGGATGTAAGTAGTGACCATAATTTGCATAGTTTGTTGATTTTATGTTTTCCTATCTCCTTATCATTTTCGTGTAAATTGCAATGTTCCTACAGATGGCTGCTTGGCTACCCCGTCATTTATCTTTTTGGGAAGGATCACATTGAGCATGCTGTACATAATCTCTCTTCAAAGTCTCTTCACATTTATCAAATATTTGTAACCAGGTAGTTATTTATGTCTTTTGGTGAACATATAATTTTAATATTGCACCATAATACCAATTCATGTCTTTTGTAAGGATGATGTTCTTTTCAAAATAATTTATTGTACTATTTGATTAAGATATGAAATTATGTCTATGGGCCTATGGCCAATGTTTGTGCTGTTGTCATTCATCGACTTGTAAATTTTCCATGTTTTGAAGATTGCTGATGCACGTTTTATTGAAACTATGGCGCAGGTCTAATTCATCAAGCAAAGGACAAAACAAGGAAGAACTGATGAGGTGAGCATTTTAGTTTGCGAATCAATTTTTATTTTTTTTTCCTGTTGCCCAAAGCAAGAACTGCTGAAGGATGATTTTAATAGATTTTCTTCATTATAAAATTTGACATTTATCACCATTTGAGTATCATTAGCTAATGCATCGTCTCAATTGTTTTTCGACTCTTATTCGAGCAGTTCTTTCTTTTGGTTTTGATTCATCCTTGGCTTAATCCGAGGAAAAAACTGACCTCCTTGACTCCTTCTATGGTTCTAAAAGATGCTGTAATTTTCTCATTTCTGCGGTCACTCAGATATCTTTATTATTTATATCTTGCAATCCCAGAAAGCAGAGAAATATGAGTCAATTCTCATGTAAAATATGAGTTTTCCTAACAACCTCAACCTTGGAATTTTTTTGAAGTTCCATAATTAGTCCGTCAATTATCCTGTTTCAGTTTTACAGTGCCTTACGACTTGAGCTTGGAGGGAAGCAACGAACCATGGGCAAAGTCATTTTTGGCTGACATGAAGGAAAGGTGGGAGAAATGCAAGCACATCTGGGGATCTCTGCACATGGAGGTTAGTAGTTGTTATCCACAATCGATTGCTCTGTAACATCTCACATATCATGTAAGTATTTTGTAGGGAAGATAGGAACTTTCAACTACAAGAGTTTCAAGAACTATTTACTCATTATAAATCTAGAATTTTGAAACTTCCAATTCCATCAACCTTGATCTCATGATCTGCTACTTTTTCGTCACTTGGGAAAACTAAGCTTCAGTCAAGTACATGTTCGGATAAGCTTCAATGGCTTATAGCTACTTACGTGAAGATGAATATCCGAGTAAAAATGGTTTCATATGAAGAGTATATGATCTTTTTCTGAATTAATAGCTCTACGTTTGAGACGATCTGAAGGCTTAACGTGCTACTATGTTAGACATTGCATGTTCTCTCTTTACAGGTTTGGACATATTTGGAATTGAAAATCCCTAATTAGGTTTCTCAGTCCCTTTTCTTTTTAGGTATCCTGAATTGGAATAATCTGTATATGAAAGATATAATATAGAAATATTTGGATCAAATAGTTTCCTCATATATTCTTATTAATACTAATTCTATTGTTACAGTCAATTAAAACATCCCATAAGGGCATGTACAATGGAGGGGTTCTTGTCTATGTGGCAAGAACAAGAACCCACACCTTAATTAGCACCCCCATTGGAAATCCCCTAAATAAGAACCCGGGTTCTTATATAAGATACTGGTTCTTAAAAAAAAGTGGGGCCAACATTCCTTTTTATTTTTTCTCTCTCTTTTATTTTTTCAAATAAAATAATTAGTGGGACCCTTTAATTATGATAAGAACCTTTATTAAGAACCTTACCACTGTGATTTTTTAATACGAATGAGATCTTGTCTATGTGGCACCCTTAAGAACCCCATTTGGGGTTCTAGCATTGTACATGCCCTAAGATTCTTGTCCTTTTTTGTTCATATTTCATTGAAGAAGTAAAGCAAACTTTTTTAAGTGGGATTTAAGCCAACATTTTTATAACTAAACAAAGTATAAATATAATACTCAGAGGCTGTTTGAAACCTAAAATTATTATTGACATATTTAGTTAGGCTGAAAACATTTCAATTCCAACTGCCAAATCAATTATGGAAACAAAAAAAGAGAAGATTACTACAATAATGATTGTCACGTTCTTAACTTTATAATTACTCAGTCTCATGTTATTCGATGGAACGGAGAAAGTATTTCTTTGTTGACTTGGATGCACCTTTTTTTTTTACTAAAGAAACAAGGTATAGAGAATACGATGCTACTTTTTATTTATTAACTACTCACAATTTAGGGAATGCCTCAGCATCCATAACAATGTGTGGAATCCGTTATAAAATCTAAACTCAACAAAACATTTTTTTTTTCAAAAAAATGCAAAAGATAAAATAAAATAAAATAAAAATGATCATGGTAAAGCCTCCATGTCGGAATTCTAAGAACAACAAAACCACACTGTAATAAGCAGAGTGTGCCTATTTTCCTTTGAGGACTTCGTTAACCTCTGCCGGAGTGGGAAGAGCTGGGATCGCACCCTTCTTCGTTGTGGTGATGGCGCCGCATGCATTCGCATACTTCAACACCTCCTTCAACTTCGCCTCGTCCTGAATAGTTAGGGGTTCGCAATCAGCAATGCTCATAAAATAACTTAATATGTACTGTGAAAGTGAAAGACTAAGGACTAAGGGAATTTACCTGGATGATGGAGTGATCGTCGACGATCTTCGTGAGAAGGGCCCCGACGAAGGAATCACCGGCTCCGGTGGTGTCGACGGCCTTGACCTTGAATGGATCCACACATCCCTTGAAGTTCTATATTCAAGCAAATGGCCACAGATAAGTCAGAGATGGTGAAATAAGAAGTAGATCGTTGAAAACAAGAAATGAGGTAGTATAAAGTAACATGATTCACACCTTTCAAGAATGAGAGTAACTAGAAGAATTACTATATATTTTATGTACTTCCTCCATCTCATATAAGTAGTCCCATTTGGAATGGGCACAAGAGCCAATAAAGGTAAAAATGTGTGGTTGTAATTGATTGTGAAGAGAGAGAGTTAATTGTAGCCATGTATTCTTTTCCGTTTTAGGAAATGGGACTAATAGGTGAGACGGACCGAAATGGCAAATGGGACTACTTATATGAAATGGAGGTAGTAGTAAAGTTTCAATTTACTCCTTATTTTTTAGATGATGGAAGTGTTGAAAAGTCACCTTCTGTTCAGAAACAGGGTGCTGAGTGGGGCCAACAATTGACTACTTAATTATAATTAAAATATTATGAAATTCTTTCTAAATTAAAAGCATGATATATGCACATTATTCATGAGAGAATTAGTATAACTCTTTTTTCCTAATTTCCACAAACACACACCTAAAGTGTTACACACTCACACATGTTAAAGACCTAATAATGACAATTAAACAACAATTCAACCCTTAACCACACCTACCAACTGCATAATGAAGAAGGGTAGGTGAAGAGGATTACCTTAGTGTAATATCTGCACCCCTTGTCTCCCAGAGTGACCAAAAGCAGCTTCAAGTTGGGATGCCACAACGACATAGCCGATGCGTCATCGATCTTGTTGCTTCCGGTGAGGAATTCAAGCTCGTTATCGCTCACTTTGATCAAATCCGCCTGGTTCCAAATGCTCAGAATCTGCTCCTTAGCATACTCTGCTGAAGGCCAGAGAGGAAGACGGAGGTTGGGGTCGTAGGAGAGCAATGCTCCGGCCTTCTTCGCCTCTTCCATGGCTTTCATGTGGGCTGACCTGCATGGCTCCACGATCAAACTGATCGATCCGTAGTGGAAGATCTTGGCCTACACAAATGATCAAACACAACAAACCATTGTTACTAATTTAATATTCAATCTGCATTTACTTTATTAGAAAAAAAAATTGTCATTATAAAATCGAAGGACGGAGTACATTGAATTGGCCCTAGTGATGGTTATGACCATGCTACTAGCAAAATTACAATAAATTTCAAGAAGTAGGATTAGGCGGCCTAATTGGTGGAATATGATTGCCCCACATTCAAGCAACTTTTTTTGGATGGGAAAATTGAAAGTTCATTACCCTTTTCTATAGTGCATGTAAAAAGACAAAGACTTGAGCAATATTCAAACGCCACATATCGTATAGAGATTCCAGAAAATTGAACTATCCAAGAAATGGAGCCCATATGATTAAAACAGATGGCAGTGACTGCAAATACATATGAACTTTGGTGCTTATCTAAATCATTGGAAAAGGATAAATTGTAATTATTCAGATAAAAACAAAACATTTCCTTATTTTTATTGGGACAATTATCAATTTTGTGTGTGTGAAAAAGAGCCAGCATAATTATGCAAACTCTTAGGCATATTGTTACGTGTATACATCATACTCTAATTTATAGCAAGGCCACCGTTCTTATACTGTTTCTAAATTAATGCAACTCACATGCATAAGTTCCCAAATAGCATTATCAACAAAAGTTTACTGAAGAACATTTTAAAAGTTGTAAACTTTATGCAAAAGGTAATTCATGTTTAACAAAAATGTTGCAAAAGAGACAGAAGGATTATATGTTGCAGAAAGATTAGTCATAAGAGGCACAATACGGAATTAAATCACGGGACATATATTATGAACCAATATGTATTAAATTGGGTGAAAAAATAAAAATAATAGATCCAAAAAGAAAACATTTTATTTCAAGCACAGAAAATTGTGAAAGGATCTCGATTTCAGCAACTAATTGTGGGCCCCAATCCTTGCTGGATTCTATGTGGATAAATAATTTCACCATAAATAAACGCAATTAATTAATATTAACCGGACCCCTAAACAAGCCATCAGTCAAAATTATACACCCGAAGGGAGAAAGAAAAACGTGAGGCGCGTGAGATTCACTCGGCAGCCATTAAAATCCAAAACCAGTTGCAGAAAGCAAACAAAAATCTCAGAGATGAATAAGATCTATGAATCCAAGCAAACACGAATCCAGATTCAGCCAAAAATCACAGTATAAATAAACACGCATAAATACTCGTTTTCTGCACCGCCATCAACGAACACTCAAATCCAATAAATCAGATCCCATCGATTACTTCAGATAATCTCGATCGAATCGGATGAATACGAAAAATGAATAAATCGAAAAAAATAAAATTACTCACCGTTTTGATGAGGTTGAGATTCAACTCCTCCGGCTTGAGGAGCATGTCGGCGCTGGGGTTCCGGTAGAACATGAACTCACGCTCGCCGTCAGAGCGCAGGGTCACGAACGCCAGGGCGGTGCGCGCACCCTTGTCGAAGGTGATCCCCTCGGCGGAGACCTTGTTCTGCTTCAGGATTCCGGCCAGCATGTGTCCGAATTCGTCGTCCCCCAATTTCCCGACGAACGCCGACTTCCCCCCGAGCCTGGTGATGGCGATCGCCACGTTCGCCGGAGCGCCGCCGGGCGCCTTGAGGAATCCCGGCGCCTCCGCCAGCGACACGCCGGACTCCGTCGGCACGAAGTCAATGAGCATCTCCCCAAAGCTCACGATCATCCCTGTGTTGGCCATTGTAAATCTAGAGAGAGAAAGTATACGTAACTGTGTGTGTTTGTGCAGAGAGGATGAGATGAGATGAGAGAGTGAGGAGAGAAGGAGGTGGGTTTATATAGAAGGAAGAATGGATTTTCGAGTGTAGTAATTATTCCTTAATTCAGGATTATTAGGATTTAATTAATTTAATTTAG
This sequence comes from Thymus mandschuricus, assembly GCA_029379335.1. Taxonomy (NCBI): domain Eukaryota; kingdom Viridiplantae; phylum Streptophyta; class Magnoliopsida; order Lamiales; family Lamiaceae; genus Thymus; species Thymus mandschuricus. Next base: position 18,009,861 of record CM057082.1, on the reverse strand, counting down.
TTGGCTGTTAATTGATTGGGTGGCGATAATGATGGATAATCCACTCAAAAATATTTTAATAATTCCTGAATTTTAATTTTGTTAACATCTAATTTTTCTATTGGCTTCTGTTGCACGTAAAGGGTGGGCGTTCGTTCCACAGCAACTAATTTTCATTTTTTAAAAATTTTTTTGACCTAGAAAAAATACATGGATTATTATTTAAAATCGGAGTATTGTTTTGGATCGATTTAATTCTCTTTATTTAGTATTTGATTGAATATTTAGTAATTTTATTAGGGTTGAATAGTTGGTTGGAATGGAGAAAATGCCTCTTAATTAATTAGTATGTGTGTGTCGTTGTATTAATTTAGTATTTATAACAAGAGATTTAACGTATTTCATTCATTAGTCTTTTATTTGATTGATCCGGATAAATACAATATAAATATCGAGTTTTAGTAATTATTTATGTAATTTTAAAATATTTTTGTTAAATTAATTACTCCGTTCGTCCCCCACTTTATTAGTCCCATGACGAAATGACACAGTAGAAAAAATTAAAACGAATAAATGAGAAAAATGATCAACTATTACAGATTTTTGCATGTAGCTCAATATGTGGTATTAAAATTCTAGAGGAATGATTCCCTGCCCATCGTGGACATTCTTAACATGTCAATGGATGACGTGTCGAACTATTAATAAAAAAATAATCTAATTTTATACCTTAACCTATATTAAAAAATAAATCCGACTCTTACCACATTAGCAACAAGCATATACGCTCACAGTGGGTAGGAGATCGTTTCTCTAAATTTCTATAGTAAAATATGTCAAAATAAATATTTATATACCATAAATAAATGGTGAAATATAATAAGAAAACAATTTGGAATAGAGAAAAAATAATGAAATAATATTTCGCATAAAATAGTTTTACCTAGTTGGATTAGGTTAGTTTAAAAGAAGTTGGATTTAGTTAATTAATGAATGCTATTTCCCATGAATTATGGTAACATTTAGAGCTATGGATATGGGGATAATCGATAGAATATGGATTTGGATAAAATTTATCACGTTGTTGTTTTGTTTTATTTTTTTTCAGAAATAAATAGTCCAAATTGTTTGTTACTCATTTTTTTTTTTTATAAAGATAAATTTATAAAAATTGAACATCGTATCTCTATTTTATAATGATTTGATTCGATCTATCTAAAACAGAAAAAGGTAAATACCCACTAATTAAACACTTTTTTTTTATTATTAAAAATTATCCATTGCAAAACTGTTATGTAAATCTTGTTTATTTCTTGCCAATTGAGCCAAATAATATTTATTGCAAGATTATCTAAATAAATCTTGTTTCTTTCTTGCCAATTCAGCCAAAGAGCCTTATTCAAATTGGTCTCTCCATTCCATATAGTAATTAGTACTAGAGCTGGCAAAGTAGCAGGCCGGGCCAAGCCCAGCCCGGCCCATCGGGCTTTTGTGGCTTTTCCATGTAGGCCCGGCCCGGCCCATAAAATTTTGGGCTGCTACATTTCGAACCCAGCCCGGCAACCTAAGGGCTGTCGGGCGGGCGGGCCAAACCGGCCCGAAAAAGTTTTTCCTAAAAAATTATATTTTAAGGTATTAAATAATCTATAAAATAAATTAATAAATTATGTAACAAGTTAAATAAAATAAAATAAGTAGTAACATGATACAGTCATACCAAAAATCCCAAAAAAAAAAAATTAATAAGACAAAAAAAATCAACTAAATGTCTTCCAATTCATCATCTAAATTAAAACAAAAAAAATAATAAATAGCCTTTAATCTCTGTTTTGAATTATAAAGTAGCGTGACAGAAAAATAGTATGGAAAATAGGGTTTTAAAATTAAAATTTGAGAGTAATTAATTAAAAATAATTAAATAAAATCAAAGATATGGGCGGGCCATTTTAGCCCGGAAACCACGAGCTTTTTAGCCCCAAAGCCCGGTCAGCCCGGCGGGCCATATGGACGGGTCGTTGCGGCCCGACTTCTTATGGGCCTAAATTTTGCTGGCCCAGCCCAACCACAAACCCCGGGCCGACGGGCCGGGCTTATTTTGCCAACTATAATTAGTACAACTAGGGTGTAATACAGAAACGAAGGAAAATATAGATATATGAGTTTTAAAAGGTGTTTTTTTATGTTAATTTATTTCTTTTTTAGAAAAATGGACTGATAAATTAATGAATAGACGAAAAAGAAAAGGTAATAAATAGGACAGACAAAAAAAGAAAGGTGAAGTGGGACGGGAGAGTACTACATACGTATTTCCTCAATAATGTGAAAATTAAATATTGTGAAAAATCGACTCTTGCAGGGAAAAAAAAACAAAAAACGTGAAAATTAGAGTGGGAATTATATTAATTAAATTCCACATAGCTAACTTAATCATAATAAATTAATAAATAAATTAAATAATTTAGCATAAACATTATTCTAAAAAAAAATCCATACGATTTTATTCTCCAAAAGGCAAACACAATATTTTCCATTTAACAATTGGATACATGAGGTGCACGAGATCCTCTAATACCAACTGAATAAAATCTTATAATATTTTATTATTCGTACAACTCAAATATGTGTTGGATTAATGTTATTTTAGTTATATCATCATTTATTAATATTAATCTGAATGAAATTAAATAGGACATGTAACGCTGTCCACAATAGAAAAATCCAACTAATCATCAATTCATGAATGGGTGATAACATGTGTGGTTGTATTAAACGATACATGCATTATTGATATATAAATACTAGCTCTTTTGTCTCAACGAAATAAAATCGTTTTTCTTTGAATATATGTTAAATGTAAACAATGAAATAGATCTGTTGGGACGGAAATGAATAAGATATATTTGCAAAAATTTGTGTATAAATTTATGCAAGAAAATAAGATTACATTTGTTCAAGTATGGTAACTGATTTTGCTTGTGAACAAATACGTACCCATATGGACTGAAATTAAATTAACACCAATTAATTATCTTATTTTTGTTATGTGACAAGTTATGTGATTATTGGCTTGAAATTCTAGCTCTCGAAATATTTTAATGTTTCAAACTTCATATCATACACCTCTAATATTACTCTCTAACTCTCTCACCAATAAATTAAAATTGAGTCGTTTCTTAAATATATATATGTAAAGTGTAGGTAAGTCGATAAATTTAGTTTAAAAAGTGTTTAAATCAGAATTTAATCTAAATGAGGGTGCTAGAGTGTACTAAAAGTAATGTAAATTTTCTTAGTAGAGGTTTTTCGATGCTCCTTCCTAACATTCTCTCCCGATTTATCACTGGTATAAAATAATGAAATAACGCAACTTTCTTAGTGGTGGAGCCAGACTTGATAATGATGAGGCAGTCGGCCAACCTCAAAATTTTCTAATTACTTTTGAATGAATGCTTAGGTAGGAAATAAGAATAAATCCGATCCATAGATTTACACAAAATTAGTAGTCCAGATTAATTCTCACATTAAGTATACATCATATGCTTTAATTTGATGCACTGTCATTCATACATTGCATTCAATAAATTCATTCATCATCGTTTTGATGCATTGCGTGACTTAATTCAATGCATCGGTAAATCTCAACCGCAGATCTTATTTTGATCAATGAATCTGATTCATTCTTATTTTTTACCTAACAATATATTCTTATTTGATCTTCTTCTCATATATATATATATATATATATATATATATATATATATATATATATATATATATATATGTAAGTATGTATGTATAGAATTATAAATTATTTTGTCTTTGCCTCCACCAAGAATTAAAAAATAGAAAGAACAAATTCGAAATTGAACATTTTACTGATCTTAATTTTAATAGATCAGATTACCTCTTAACCACTGAACCACCCCTAAGAGCCATTTAATAGGAGATGTGTGTGCCACTATTTAAGCACTAACCTAAAAGTTTAATAATATACATGCAGTCATTTGAAATAATTTTTCATGTGATATAAATATATAAAATAAATTGCTCAAGAAGTGGTCGTACCTAATGTTTTAGATTTTGAGGAAATGTAGTGTTTTACCTATTTTGATAAGTGAATTTACACTTTTGTGCAAATTATAAGAAAACATCCAATATACCCATATTTTGCAAATCTGGACCAAAATACCCCTAGTTATATCTCAATTCAAATTTTCATCTTCTTCAATTTTGAACGCCTGTTTTCTTCTTCCCCTTCTTTCTTCTTTCTTTTCTTCTTACTCTTCTTTCTTTCTCACGGCAGTTTTCTTCCTTTTCTCTTCTTCTTTTTCTTCTTCTTCTCGCGGCTGCTCGCCTGGTTCTTCTCGGTGGAGGTAGGTTTCCGACAGCCTCTGGATCTTCTTCTCGCGGCTGCTGCCTGGTTCTTCTCGGTGGAGGTAGGGTTCCGACAGTCTTTTCCGCCGGAGTTAGGGTTCCGACAGCCACTGTCTTCCTTCCTCTTCTTCTCGCGGCTGCTCGACTGGTTCAGCAGCCGCATTCGACTGGTTCTCCGTCGGTAGCTAGGGTTCCGAAAAGCTTGGGAAAGTCGGAGAAGATTGTCGGAGCTAGCCTGTCGGATATATGTGTTTCCGATCGGCAGCGACGTACTTTTGGGGAAGATGTTTGTTGATTTTTAAATTTCTCGTTTCTTTTGTGTCTAGGCGGGTTGATTTTTCTGCAAATTTTGTTTTGAAATTTTAAGGATGAAACTGACAATTGTCAGAGGAATCTGCATATTCTTACTTAAATTCGTAAAGGTAGTATTAAATGCCAAGTAATAAGTGTTTGTAGTTGGTTGTGAAAAAATTTAATACTTTCTTACCATCTAAGAATCTTACTTAAATTCATACTAAAATTCTTACCAACTATAGACATTCTAAATAAGTTTACAACCATAATCTTACCATCTAAGAATGTTATTCACGTTTTTACAAACTAGTTTCAAAACTCACTATTTTTCTTACTTTTCTTATTAACAATATTCATGCTAAACAAACTTGTAATCATATTATAACCATATTCATATCTATTAAGCTTGTTACCATATTCTTACCAATTTAGTTTCTTACTGGCTATTTTTTTTCATTTGACTGTTACTAACCCAAAAGGTTGTAACCATATTCTTACCAACTAAATCTTGTACTAAAATTTTTAATCATATTCTAACCATATTCTAACCATATTCATAATAATTAACTTTCTAAACACATTCTTACCAAATAAGTTTCTTATTGTCTATTTGTTTTTTCATCTGACTTTTACTAACCCATATTCTTACTGCAATATTCGTGCAGGAAAATGCCCCCTCATGTGATTTTTGTTCATGGTGGTTCTTGGTTCAACAATATTTACAAAGGCGGTACCAAAGAGTACATACCCATGCCAGTTAGTGGATTAAGTTATATAGATTTGCTGTCGAAGATTGAAGATCGTTTGATGAAGGACCAATCAATGTATCAATTCAACATAGTTGCATTAGTTAAAGATGACGAAGGTGGATTTATGAGATTTAAAGTGACTGACGACTATGAGTGGTCTATCTTGTTGGATACGAGCGAAATTCCAATTCTATATGTCGATTCTTCTCCAAAATGCATTCCGTCCATGCCTATTCCCTCAAATGATCTGCTTGCTTTAGACGTTCGTGGTTATGACCCATTGGTTTCACCATCTGATCCCAAACGTGTATCCAGTCAGCCCAAGAATGTTGGTTCACCGGAACTACCTTTGTTAGATCATGGTGCAATCCCTATTCGATCATATCACATTGATACTGACCAACTCAAGTCCGGGACATTTTTCAGTAATAAAGACAGCATGATTTCTGCAATACATTCTTACCATCTTAAAAACCATGTTGAGTTTCGTACCAATGTTTCAGATTTACGTAGATATCATGCTCATTGTAAGTACAAATTAAGTTGTGTTTTCTCATTGCGAAGTAAGTCATTTGGGCGTATATGGAAAATATATGAGCATGTGGGTCACACTTGTATGAACTCTGCTGGTGTCGAGCCTAAAGTATCTTCAAGAGCTATAGCTGATTACGTTGCGCCTTCCATGACAGAGGATGGTTTCGTTGTGAGGCCACGTGATATTCAGGGTCAGTTTTTAAGAGAGTGTGGTGTTCGATTGAAATATTCAACAGCTTTAAAAGGCAAGAACCGAGCTTTGAAAAAAATATATGGAGATCATAAGAAGTCATTTAAAGTAAGAAATCCTCAGTTCTAACATTTCTTATATAATAGTATTTACCAATTACTCCTTTTCATATGGTTTTTTGTCCTTTTTGTAGGGTGTTGCCAAACATCTTTACATGCTTGAGCATATGAATCCCGGATCTGTGGTTGATTTACAGACGCTTGAAGATTCGTCATTCCAGTATTGTTACTTTGCGTTAGCTGCCTCAATAAGGGCTTTTCGTGCATGCCGTCCAGTAATTGTTATTGATGCAACACATCTAAAGGGAACATACAGGGGTGTTTTATTTGTTGCTTCTACTAAGGATGCAAATGAACAGATTGTGCCGTTGGCATTTGGTGTTGGCGACAAGGAGAATGACGAGTCATGGATATGGTTTCTCGATCATGTACGGAAGAGTTTTGGAACCCCGAAGGACTTGTTGATAGTGTCTGATCAACACGTTAGTATACACAACGCCGTTGAATTTGTGTTCCCAGGTAAGATCATACATTAGCTTGTAAGATTATAAGTATGGTCATTAGGATGAAATTGCTTCTTACATTCTGTCACATGAAATAGTTCATTTCTTACTATTAAAGGTAAGAATATATATATATTCTTACCAAATTTAATATCAATGTTTTTACATACCTGCAGGTGTCCCACATGGTTTGTGCACATACCATATTCAGGGTAATCTAAAACCTTATGGTGTAGATGCCATTGAGATATTCCAAGCTGCTGCCAATGCATACAAGGAAGAAGATTTCAAAGAGATTATGGATAATTTGAATGAGTCTTGTCCAGGTGCTTACGCAAAGCTTATGGGCATAGGTCCAAATAAGTGGGCAAAGTGCAAGTGTCCAGTTCGTCGGTATGCATTTGGCACATCAAACGCTGTTGAATCGTTGAATGGGCGTCTGAAATGGGCTAGGAAACTCCCCATCACTGCCTTATTGGAATTTACAAGTAATCTCACATTAGAATGGTTTTGTCAGCGTAGGAACAAAGCTGGTGAGAGGGAAAACGAGTTGTCTGAAAAAGCCGAGGAAAGATTGCGATTTTCAATTGCCAAAGGGAATTCGATGAGAGTTCAACCTTTATCTGATTTAATATTTAACATTATCTCTGCTTGTGATAGGAATATCGTGGATTTAGGCAAGAGAGAGTGCTCGTGCAAAAAATTTCAACTGGACCTTTTTCCATGCTCGCATGCTACCGCTGCAATTAGGTAACATTTATAACATTTTTAACCTAGTTGGTAAGAATTCTGTTAAGAAATATAGTTAGAACGTGCACTTATACTGTAAGCTTTTACAAATCTCCTAATACATTCTAACGACACAGGTATAAAAATGAAAATCCCGTTGGTTATGTGAACGCCTATTATTCGACAAAGACGTTGCGTGAGATATATGCAGGAATAATCATTCCTCTACCCGATGTTAAGGATTGGCAGATTCCTGAGCCAATTGAGTCTAGGGCTATAGGTACCCCTGAAAATCCAAAGCAAGCCGGAAGGCCGAGGGAAAAAAGGATGTTACCTGGAGGGCAACCCTTACCACAAGGGGCAACTGTAAAGCGACGTCGCAATCCCAAGAAATGCGGTATATGTGGTATTGTTGGGCACACTCGTCGAAAATGTCAAGATCCTCGTAGGTTTGAGTAATGTATGTAAGAATTATTTTTAATCTTACCTAGAACATGGTTATTTTTCTTTTGGATGTGCATGGAGAATATGTTATTAAGATTTTATCACATATTTTGGTACGCACATCAATTTTGTGTAACCACTACATTTTATTATGGTTACTTTTTTTGTGTAATATTAATATATGTAATCTGATTATTTTCAGATTAAACAAGTTAATTTTGTCTCCATTCGAAGAATCAGGCATTATCAATAATGTTGTAAGATTGTCAAGAATGTAGTAAGATTGTATCATGACTCTTACCATATCAAATAGGCGGAAACTTATGCATGATAACAGTTACAACAGTATGTAAGATTGTATCTTGAATCTTACCATCTTGATGTACTAAAGAAGGTAAGATTGTTCCATGAATCTTACTAAAACCTACAGGCATAAAGTCATGCTTGATTTCAGGAACAACAACAAGTAAGATTGTATCGTGAATCTTACCATCTCCAATAGGCAGAAACGCATGCATGATAACAGGTACGACAGGATGTTAGATTGTATATTGAATCTTACCATCTTGATGTACAAAGTAAGTAAAGATTGTATCATGAATCTTACCATATATAACATGCATAAAGTCATGAATGATAACAGATACAACAGGATGTAAGATTGTATCTTGAATCTTAATATCTTATGTACAACATAATGTAAGATTGTATAAACAATCTTACTATCTATGACAGGCATAAAGTCAGGCATTATAGTAGGAACAACAAAAAGTAAGATTGTATCTTGAATCTTACCATCTTGATGTACAAAAGAAGGTAAGATCGTATCGTTAATCTTACCATCTCCACTAGGCAGAGACGCATGCATGATAACAGGTACAATAGGATGTCAGATTGTATCTTGAATCTTACCATCGTGATGTACAAATAAAGGTAAGATTGTATTTTGAATCTTACCATCTATAACAGGAATAAAGTCATGCATGATAGCAGGAACAACAGTCCCTAAGATTGTATCGTGAATCTTACCATCTCCAATAGGAAGAGACGCATGCATGATAACAGGTACCACAGGATGTAAGATTGTATCTTGAATCTTACCATCTTGATGTTCAAAAGAAGGTAAGATTGTATCATGAATCTTACCATCTCTAACAGGCATAAAGTCATGAATGATAACAGATACAACAGGATGTAAGATTGTATCTTGAATCTTACCATCTTGATGTACAACATAATGTAAGATTGTATTAATAATCTTACCATCTATGACAGGCATAAAGTCATGCATTATAGTAGGAACAACAAAAAGTAAGATTGTATCTTGAATCTTACCATCTTGATGTACAAAAGAAGGTAAGATCGTATCGTGAATCTTACCATCTCCACTAGGCAGAGACGCATGCATGATAACAGGTACCACAGGATGTCAGATTGTATCTTGAATCTTACCATCGTGATGTACAACTAAAGGTAAGATTGTATCTAGAATCTTACCATCCATAACAAGCATAAAGTCATGCATGATAGCAGGAACAACAGTCCCTAAGATTGTATCGTGAATATTACCATCTCCAATAGGAAGAGACGCATGCATGATAACAGGTACAACAGGATGTAAGATTGTATCTTTAATCTTACCATCTTGATGTTCCAAAGAAGGTAAGATTGTATCGTGAATCTTACCATCTCTAACAGGCATAAAGTCATGAATGATAACAGATACAACAGGATGTAAGATTGTATCTTGAATCTTACCATCTTGATGTACTACAGAATGTGAGATTGTATAATAGCAGCAACAACAAAAAGTAAGATTGTATCTTGAATCTTACCATCTTGATGTTCAAAAGAAGGTAAGATTGTATCATGAATCTTACCATCTCTAACAGGCATAAAGTCATGAATGATAACAGATACAACAGGATGTAAGATTGTATCTTGAATCTTACCATCTTGATGTACAACATAATGTAAGATTGTATTAATAATCTTACCATCTATGACAGGCATAAAGTCATGCATTATAGTAGGAACAACACAATAATAACAGGTACAACAGGATGTACAACAGAAGGTAAGATTGGATCTTGATCATCAATAATTATAATAAGTTATCACTGTACCCAAAAACAACGACGGTAACATTCGTAAGAATATACAAATTCTTACGACATTTACCAAGTCGCATACAAAAAAATATCATGTTTTCCCTACGACTAGGGCAGATCTACACACTTGATGGTTTGAATTAGTTTGTCTTCAATTTACAAAAAATACTTAAAACCACCTTTTCATGATGCTTTAGGAAGATCATCCAATATCATTGGAATTGTTGTGGCATCTGTGCTGTTGGAGTAAATTGTTTTTGCAACGTGGAAACGGTAGGCTTTAATCTCCTCCTTGGTACGAAGTGCATGAGTTGCGTCAGTCCTACCTATGAATCTCTCCACATACTTCAGGCAGCACAGAGCACTGTCCTCCTTGAATTTTGCACGGTATGCATTCCTACCTGAAGAGGGGCCGAAGATGATTTCCCACTGTGCATATTGTGGAGTACTCATGTTGTGCTTTTCGAAGTACCCTATTTTCTTCATCATCTGTGGCACCAATCGAGCCATTGGTAAGAATGTGTTTAGCCTCATTTTCTTATCTTCCTCTTGAAATGTGAATGCTCTTGGATCATGAATGGTAAGAATCTGCTCTTCCATGTCGATCACCACTGTCGCCCAATCATGAATTCCATCATCATCATTTTTATGAGTAGATCCAAAGCTGCACACAACAACGACCTAGACCCAAGAAGTTATGTAAGATTGTATCTTGAATCTTACCATCTTATGTACAAGATAAGGTAAGATTGTATAAATAATCTTACCATCTATGACAGGCATAAAGTCAGACATTATAGTAGGAACAAAAAAAAGTAAGATTGTATCTATATTTTTTATTATATGTCATAGTGTTCGTACCTTTTCGTATTCAATCCACTCCTTAACATTCTCACCCCATGCTGGGTAAGACCCATTAGTAAATACGAGGAGCCTCTCCATTTCCTCATCCGGGATATTTTCTTCGACACTTGGGTCGAACAAATCATAGTTGTACTCCCCCGATTCAGGTTTTTGATGGAGTGTTTCAAACACACTCTCAACCTCACACTGCACAAAACATCAAAATCAGATTTATGAAGTAAATACGATAAGGATGTATACCTTACACCAGTTTTTAACATAATTTAATCCTTCTTACCATGAAAAAACAACATGTCACGCCAATACTTTGGTCAATGGTGCGCAACCCTGCAAGTGTTGGGTTTGAACAGACTACTCCAAGGTAAGAAGTTACGTGGTCCTCCAAAAGTACGCTGCGTTCTTTTAGAATTTGCTCGAAAAACCCCCTGTCAACATCATCGTGCAAGCCCACGTTTCTCCTGTGTATGTTTTCATCTTTTTGCATTATGAAACAGGTCAAGGGCACCAATCCAAGCAATACTATATATGCAAGCATGATAATAAACTCATTTGTAATGTTAATGCTAAACTTACAACTCATTTGCATCTTGTAAGAAAGTTCTGAATTTGTCGGGAGCTGGACGCCGGTCTTCCCTTAGGAATGGACTACGACACACTCGGGAAGGATACATGATCCTTGTCGGTCGAACGCTCTTTGTGTGCCCTCGCAAGACAGGTTGATGTTCCACAGCTTCTACGATCTCAAGTTTATCGTACTCCCGATCTATCTGCGTGTCCGTCAAGAAACTTTCCTGTTCCAGAAGGACATGCCATTGTTTTAATACTCACTCATTCCATGTTGGTAAGAATGTAATGAGAAATATTTCGAAGGAAGGTAAGAATTAAAATTAATTCTTACCATTCCTGTTGCAATTCTACGGTGCGAATGGTAAGAAGTAGTTCTCCGTACCATTTAGCGCACCACATTAATAATAATGGGAAATTGTGATATTGGTACGAAGGATTACATTCATACTATTCGTACGTTCGAATTATAATGCAACGGAAATTACATATTTTTATGAAAAAAAAGATACAAAACGAAAAATTGTCCAAAGTAACATCCCCCTTTGGAATAGGAAAAAAAAAAACAAAAAAAAAACAAAACACACAAATGTAAACCATTGTTTGTCCTTAAACCACCATGATTTTTTTTTTCAAATTTTTACCTGCTCATTCACCTCCGGCAGAGGTAATGGCATCCCTTCGACCTGCTGCACTGCTGTTGGGGCTGTTGCTGCTATTGGAGCTGTTGGGGCTGAGGCTGCTATTGGAGCTGTTGGGGCTGATGCTGCTGGGGCTGTTGCTGATGGGGCTGCTGCTGCTGCTGGGGCTGGTGCTGGGGCTGCTGCTTGGGCTGCTGCAGGGGCTGTTGCGATGGCTGATTGTGGCGCCTTCTCTGATGTTTTCTCTTGAGTTAGACCCAAAGAGAACATAGAAGGCTCTCCGCGTTCAAAAAGTTTTGTAGGTTGAACGGGAGTATTGGCCACAATTTCATCCAGCCCGTGTGGAACCCCTTGAGCCGCAACAGGTGTGTCCTCGATGACTTCGTCCTCCCCGTATCCAGCACCTCCTCCGTAGTAATTGTGTGGCTCGGGTGCATCCAGCAGGATTTTACCAACCTCCTTGGCAACTTTCTTGGCAAGCCCCTTCAGCAGATTTTTTTCAAATTCACCAAACATGAGCTTCATCTGCTCGAGGCTCTTACCAACCGCATTAGCAGCTGCCGTCTCCGCAGCTGCCGAGATCTGAGCATGGCTCACAGTTGCCACAGTTGCCATTTCAGTTTTTGGTGCTTCCCCATCCTCATCTTCTTCCCCTGCATCTGCATCATCTCCCCCCCTCGTCCTTTTCTTCAGGGCATCACTGGGATCATACTTGAAGGCAAATGGCTTGGTTTCTGGATCATCAGACAAGGATATCCAGAATCCTTCAAGCTTCTCTTCATCGGTTGGCTTCAGCCTACGAACAAGCCCCTGCAAACACCACATTCTTACCAATCATAAGTATTTTGACAAATTTTTACAAACACATTCTTACCACAAATACTACAAACACATTATTACAAACAAATTCTTACCACAGTTTTTTACAAACACATTCTTACCACAGTTTTTTACAAACACATTCTTACCACAAATACATTCTTACCATAAATCATTAAAAATGGACCAATTTTTAGAAACACATTATTACCAACACATTCTCATGTTTTGATTTCAGATAATAGTTTCTTACCACAAATACTACAATCTTACCAAATCATCAATATGACTACCAAATTGTTGTAAATCATAGAACACATTCCTACCAAAGTTGATAAATCACATGACTACCAAACTGTAAGTAACACATTCCTATCAAATCATCAATAAATTGTCACATTTTTTAAAACACATCCCTACCAAAGTTGATAAAACACATTTTTTTCATGCACATTGCTATTGTAAGAATTCAATGTCTACCCAAACAATCGGATTATAAAGTCTTACTAACAAAACATACCTCTTTGATTTCGTCGTCCTTCGGATAACGTCTTTCCTTGACGAAGGAGTATTGAACGAAACGCGGGATCTGCGTATCCTTGCCCCTGAGGCCAACAATCTTACCAAAGGTTGGAAAGGCCTCAAAAATCCAAGCCTGTTAACCCCCCCAAAAAATAAGAGCAGAAGTTTGATAAACCATATTTTATTAATTAATGTAAACAAAAAAATAACAATACTCACGCAAAAAGCCACCGTATTCCCCTTGATCCCGTAGTTCATTTTTCCTTTCCCCTTCTTCGGGATACCCCTTATAGCCTCTAGCAGCACCTGGTATGATAGACTCCCCCATGGGAAGTTTTCCCACTCCTCCTCAATCTCAAGCAACACCCACATCCAAAGCGGTATTTTTTTTTTCGTCGTATCGACCCCAAGGGCGAACCCCAAGCAAAGTAGCAGCTTCGACAGCTTCACCCAGTCTTCGGGCGTTGCCTCCACCTCTTTCCCCTGAACCGTGAACGTTCTTTCTAAAAAAGCATTACGGACATCACAAAGGCGTGTCCCTGGGTTTGCCCCAAACAGTCGTTCGTAAGTAGAGTTAGGGGGCAGTGTTTGCTCTGCGTATGGATCGAAGGTAGAAGGCCCGAATTTGAGTCCACTGACCAAAGCGTATTCGACTCTTGAGAACCTCAAAACTTTCCTCCCAACTTTGAAAAACAAAGACGTTGGATCAAAGTTAGGCTCTGGAACAACCTGGTCAGAAATCAAGTAAGTAAGAATCTTTTTCTAGTAAAGTAGTATTACCAATAGCATGGATTAAAGTATGTATGATTAATGTAAGAATATGAAATTATTATACCTGGTGACAAACCACATAGTGCATCATTTTCCCGCACCGAATTGTTGACGCATCCAGCCTAGTGAATTGTCCCATACATGAATTCCTAATTAAGTTTGCCATTCTCACACTCAGTTTCTTTGTCAGCAATGTATTAACCTCCCCAGCCAACAATTCGTACCCCGCTGGAATAACCTTTTTAAACATAGGCAGAAGCTCCAACCTCTCATACCTCCATTCGACCTACAACGTTTTACAAAAATATTCAGCACACAATAGCAGATTCTCCTTAGAAAAACATAAACATTCTTACTAACAATATATTTACATCATAATATCACCAGTTCTTACCAAGAAAAACCTACATTCTTACAAACAAAAATAGATTCCCCCTATAGCAACTTTAACATTCATACCAACAACTTATTTACATCATAATATCACAAGTTCTTACAAAGGAAAACCTACATTCTTGCAAACAATAACAGATTCTTCTTATAAAAACTACCTACATTCTTACAAACAACATATGTAGATCATAATATTACCAGTTCTTACCAACAAAAACCTACATTCTTACCATAAAAAAAGATTCTCCTTAGAAAAACTTCTATATTCTTACTAACAAAATTTGTAGATCATAATATCACCAGTTCTTACCAACAAAAACCTAAATTATTACCAAAAAAATATTCACCCTATAGCAACTTTAACATTCATACCAACAACATATTTACATCATAATATAACAAGTTCTTACCAAGAAAAACCTACATTCGTACAAACAAAAACATATCCTTCTAATAAAAAATTATACATTCTTACTAACAACATAAGTAGATCATAATATGACCAGTTCTTACCAATAAAAACCTACATTCTTACCAAAAAAAAGATTCTACCTATAAACAACATATTTACAGCACAATCTCACCAGTTCTTTTCTTAGAAAAACCTACATTCTTACAAACAAATACAGATTCTTACCACCACGAAGAACATCACCAATAAGAACAATTTTTTTTATCAAACCAACCGAACATAAGCTTCCAGTTTTTTACAAGCAAATTTGTGCAATCGAAGACTTGTTAATCAAAAAAAAAATTCCATATTCTGACAATATTTTTTGATAATGCACATATTCTTAAAGACAAAAACAGATTCTTCTTATAAAAACATATGTACATCATAATATCACCAGTTCTTACCAACAAAACCTACATTCTTACCAAAAAAGGGGGGTGTTGTACAGTCGAATACTCAAATCCAGGAAGAAATCAAAACCCCCAACCAGATCTATCGAATTTTTAACATGCATTACAAAAGGGGGGTGTTGTACAGTCGATATTCAAACCCAGGAAGAAATCAAACCCCCCAAGCAAGAACAAATGTTTGAAAACAGTAAACCCTAGGTTTTGCATACCCAAATTCTATTTGGGAAATCAGAAACCTAGTTTCTTACCTCTTCATCAATGAACGGGTAGCCGCTTTTCTTCCGGGCCTTCGTCGTCTCCTCCACGCTGACAACTTCAATTTCCTCCGGCGGCTTCGTCGTCTCCTCAGCATCCCGCTTCCGTTTGCTGCTTCGACTTCGTGTTGCCATGGAATCTTACGAGAGGAGAACGGTCTGTAGAAACGAGATGGATGGTGCTGTCGGAGAAGTTGACGGCGAGAGAGAGGTGGAGAACGGTTTGCCGGAAAAAAAACGGGAGGAGAGAAGAAGAGAAGTGGGGAGTTGACGGTGGGTTTCTGATGAGATTGGGTAGTTGGGGGTGGTAATGGGGAGTGGAAGGGTTTCTCACGTTCTCCGAGGTGGTGAGAATTGAAATCAGATTTTTCCCATTTGAATTTCCCCCTCCTTCCAAAACTGAATACAAGGGTATTTTTGTCCCATTTGGCAAAAAGTGGGTAGAATGGTGTTTTTATTATACTAGGGTATATAATAGTATTTCTCTTAAGCATAATAGGTAGAAAGATTTTTGCCCCTTAGATTTTTCCATATGTACATTTGATATAAGTTTAGAAAAATATACAAAAAAATAATAAATAATAAATAATCGGATTCTTTCCCCCTTTCTCTATAATTAAGCCATTAATTTTTTTTATATATTTAAACAACCCATTTGAATCAAAATAGCCTCTTTTTTATGTTTAATTAGATTATTTTAGCACAAGTGGAATAAACAATTATTGACTATCAAATTTGATAATATTGTGTGAAGCCAAAGGGCAGATTTTACTTCTGTTGGCTGATTGCAACCCACAGTTTTGTCACTCGACACTACTTTATTATTTTATTATTATTTTAATCTCCATTTGAAACAAATGCTTCATTTATTATTAGAGTAATTCTATAGGTTGATTTACTGCACTATTAATATATTTTGATGCTATTTAATTAAGCCGTAGCGTATACCATTTAAGTTTTAGAAACCGATTAAATTAATTATATTGGTGAAAGTTACGTGACCTAAGAAGAGATGGATAAAGTTAACCAAGCTAAATTAAATCAATTGAAACTGAAAAAAAAAAAAATATAAGGAATCCATTCAATTGTACGAAGTAGAGATAAAGAACGCTTTTTTATCCTTAATATCCATGTTCAATGTATCTTACAAATACGATGAAAGCCCTAGATAATAAGTAATGTTCGCAAATAAAATATTTAAGACAAAATGATAGATGTATTTTATATTTGTTGTCCCTTTTGTAAAGTAAAAGTTTTGTTTTTAAATAAAACGCACAAAGATTGCAATGGCGTCATGGTTTAATTAGCATAACAAAATAACTAGGATTATTAGATGGATTGCTAATCAATTTTCCAAATTAAGTTATATATATAACAGATTAATACTATAAAGATTTGGAATCCAAAACCAACATGTGTAACTAAAATCGATCCCTTGTGATCAGGTGACTTAGCGCACCTGGCCACCGGGCTCCTCCCTTGAAGGAGTGACCCGAGTTCGATCCCTTGTGGAAGCGAATTGGGGAGATATAAGGTGGATTAACATCTAATCTAAAAAAAAAAAAAAAAAAAAAAAAAAAAAAAAAAAAAAAACATGTGTAACTAAACTCAATAATTTCAACCAATTTATAATAAAGAATCGCGTTAAACTCATCCGTCTCTGTATTTCCTAAACAATTAAAGTGGATTGGAGAAGAACAAGCGGCCGATGATTTTACATAAGACCAAACGGAAATGGGCTCATCTCGCTATCATGCATGGTGTTGAAGGGCATCTCTTTTTACAAGAGTGAGTTGCGTCCAAATCTTATTTTTGTAAAAGTTTCTAATAAAATACGGTAGCTTTGCTCGGAGCTATTTTGCACCACGAAATACCTTTTAAACTATCGTCGTTGGATATGCTTTCGTGATCCACTCTCTTGTGTCTCCTTGTAAGCTCGTTCGTACACATTTAAATATTCTTTACTTTCCGACTTCCAATTCTAGCTAGTTTTGAATCAACTTATACACGTCAATATGCATGCATGAGTGAAAAGAGAATCAACTTAATTAATGACTCAACTAATTTGATGTCTTTACCCATTAGATTTTATCATCTCTATTTGGCCATACATTATAGTCCCTATAATAATAGGTTTTTCCAGTCTCGATAATATATATAACTGTATAGAGGTTTTACAGTAGTTTTGTTTTTCAAGCAAACCCACAAAAAATGCCCTATTTAATCAATGGACTCTTTTACCACAAAATTAATATAATCCTATTCTAATTCATACATACAAAACATGCTCGGCAATGACATCATTTTATTTCATCTATAAAAAAGATTAAAGGCCAAACATTTATTTAATTGTATTGCATTTGAATAAATATTTCCTAAAATAATATTAAAATAATATTAAAAAAAAAGATCGAATTATCACGACTTTTGAATATATACTACCAAACTTTGTTTGGTTGCTGCGGTGCTTAATTTCGACGCATGGCACGATAGAGAATAATAATAAAGTTATACACTATATCAAAGGAATAATCAATTTGAAATAACATGTCGCACCCCAAGCCATGACAAACCATGAGCACCTTTGTGGGAACTAATCACCGTTTTGCTCATTTTAGCATTACTTTGTTCGATTTTTGTAGTTGTTTAACATTCTACAATGTTATACATTAATATTGAAATCATAAAATTTACTAAATATATAAAAATCGAGACTCGATTTGTGTGTTTATTTATTTTTTTGAAGTTAGAGGACGAAAAATACAAATTGATTCCCGATTTATATATATTCTGTAACTTGATTATTTCAATATTAATACTCTAGGTATTAGAATATAAAATGATCGAAAAAAATCGAATAAAATAATGCTAAAGTTAGCAAACAGCAATCGGTGTCCTAAAAAATGCACACAAAGTGGGGAGCGGCATATCATTTCCAATCACATTAATATTTCGTATAGGCATTTGAGATTATAGTGTACTTTAATTTCTGGATGCATATATGGCAATCCATACATGAATTATGAAAGCGAACAATCCAATTAAAACCAAGTCTAAAAATTATAAAATTTGATTTTCGTATAACCCTAAAAAAGAGGGGAAAAAAAAAGGCTTTCGTATTTCGTTTTCGTCCCCAAAAGATTTCCCAGTACAACCGTCCATCACTTATTAAAATTCACTGAGTTTGTCACTGTCAAATAGTCTTCAAATTGGCAAATATTGGATGAATCTATGTCGCATTCGTAACCATTAAATATTATTTTACACAACGTGCTATTTATAAATATGTTGAGCTTCATTTTGGATCGTTTCATTCATCACTAGATATTTATATCAATGGAACTAACAACTGCTAAAATCGTTTTCAAGAAGTACATGTCACCTCATATCTTTTAGAATTGCAATGAAAAGTAAGTAAATCACCTATTGGAGAAATTCGCCGTCCCCTTAAGAAGTTACTACATTTTTTTTAGGGCACGAAAATACTAGCAAACATGTCCCCTTAAGAAGTTACTACAATTTTTTTAGGGCACGAGAATACTAGCAAACATATGGATCAAAGCACTTTCTAAAACAGTAAAGAGAATCACCTCTCATCTCCACTTTCATCACAAGAAGTTGAATCTTCACTAAGCATGCCATCATCCTCACAATCCGAATAATGTGAATGCTCGTCTTCGTCCTCAGAGAGTTCTTCGTCATCACTACCAGCATCCGCAGTCGAAGAATTAGCACTGTCAACACAATTTTTCGTGTTTGAAGGATCCAAGATCGATTTAGGATCCCTATCATTTGGATCACTGTAGAGTGCAATATGTCGATAGTATAGCTCTAGTTCCTTCTCACAAGTAGCAATGAACTTTCTCGCTGACTCAAGTGATTGTTCGTATTTTGATTTTTCGAGTGCCTGTGGAAGAACACACGACAAAATCATAAAGGAATAAACATACACGAATTTTCACCCGAGATGCAGAACTTTTAGAGGGTATAGAGCTAACAACCTAAGCAATTTCAAGATAAGGTGTTCCAAGGAAATCACAACACAATAGCTTCCGAAATTAATCTAGTGCATCTCATGTATAGAACCACAAAGAAACAACTTAGCAAATCAAATAATTTCTAGAAGCATACCCGTTTCTTTGACAGCGTATCAACTGGTGACATGACCTTCGGCTGCTCATAATTCTTCCCGCGATAAAAGATTATGGTGTCATCACCAATGACTTGGATTGGAATACCGCCACTTAGCCTAGCGATTTCATCTGCATACTCATGCACTTCGCCTGGCTTACAAGGCTTGCAAATGACTTCGACTGTTTCGTGTCTCTTCCAATGCATATGCATATTGAGAATTACTCCTCCATAGACTCCTCTTCTTCCAACTTGGACATAGTTGGACCTTTTCTGGGCCATTTTCTTCATGTAAAATCGTTCCTCGCCGGTTAATACCTGGGGTTTAACCATAGGACCCTGAGCTTTGGGAACTTCGTACCTTTTCAGCCTTTCGATTAACAAGGCTTCCTTTTTTCTTGCCTGAAATCAATTCTCAGAATTATAAGAAAAACAGGAAGACTTAATGTGGTACTAACCATTTATGGGACTAGATAAAAGAGTACAGTAGGTATGATCATCATAAATCAGAACACGAACAAATTATTCATGATCATTACTCATTCTAAATGTAATCAAACATTCAGAAGGCAGCAACACAGACACACTAAGCGCAAATGCTCGAAAAGGAACTAATCTGGATGCAAAGATTAAGAAAACTAAGTCTTTGAGTATCCAAATGCAAGAATTTTCCTCCACTCACAAGAACAACTGGAAAATAAAATCAAACAGCAGTAAGGCAACGATGCATAAACTAAGTGCGAGATGCTAGACGAAAGAACCTAATCCGAGTCTGAGATAAAATCAAACAGTATCAACAGCAATAAGGCAACAATGCATAAACCAAGTCCATGTCTGAGACAAGCAAATTATTTGTGAATTTTACTAATGATAAATTGCTAGTTCAGATAATCAAAAGTCATGCACCAAATGTTGGGCTAGAAAACTGAGACAAATAACGAAACAAAAACGTCATAAAGCAGGTATATCTAGAATTGAGTTGTCTGTCCTTTCCCCTATCTGAAACAAATTGAGTATCTAAGCTTCAACTACTCCTTCGCAAGTCTCATAGATTGCAGACAAGATAAACAACTCAGACAAAATTCAGTTAGACCGGATAGAGGCAAGATCAAGAAAGAGCTCCGTGCCACACACTTGCCTAAACTTCAGGTGCTAAATCAGTAGTTTCTTGCAGTATCATGCAGTAGCCTAAGAAAGGTTGGAGCCGAGGATTTCATGAAAACTCAAAAAAGATTTCTAGCAACAAAACACAAACACACGGAAACACTAAAACCAGACGAGACTAGCAAATGTGCCGACTTAACTCTCAACACTCGGACATAATCAAAGACAATCTTTCCCAAACTCACCAAGTTTGGTAATGACATGAAAGCCAATGGCACAGGTACTGACCAAAGGAGAAGAAGAATATGAACATGTTAATTCACTCCATTGTTCGGATAAACACAGATTGAAGCCATAAATGGATAGAAAAAATCCTTGAATTGCATCATACAAGGAAATTAACTTCTACAGCAGCTATAACTGAGTCTGAGAGAAGAAAATTAAAAGTGAGTTTTACTAATGCTAAACACAATCAAGCACCAACTAGGTAGTAAATAGGGACTCAGTTTCGACATACTTCAAAAACCATGAATTCGTCCTCTGTATCACCACTCACTAGAACATCTAGTTAACAAAGATGTAATGCTCAAGTACTGAAAATCAAATGTAACAACATAGAGCGATGCATCATAACATAATATATAGATCAATAATCGAAACACTAACGCTCAAGTACCGAAAATCAAATGTAACACCCAACTATAGAACATAGAGTGACACTCCATAACAGA
The DNA here is from genome assembly GCA_029379335.1 of Thymus mandschuricus. Taxonomy (NCBI): domain Eukaryota; kingdom Viridiplantae; phylum Streptophyta; class Magnoliopsida; order Lamiales; family Lamiaceae; genus Thymus; species Thymus mandschuricus. Next base: position 17,988,237 of record CM057082.1, on the reverse strand, counting down.
ACATATAGATAAAAAATTTGAAACTTTAACGCTCAAGTACCGAAAATCAAATGTAGCAACCAGCTATAGAACATAGGGTAATACTCCATAACTGAAAATGCAGATAAAAACAGAATCATTAAACAAAATTGACGCATTACTTGTTCGAGCTTGTACTTGATCCTCTCCTCTGCAGTGGCAAATTTTCGTTTCTTATCGCCTTTCACTCCAAGCCTTCTCGGGTCTGTCTTATTGGCAGCCTTCCTCTTTCGCTTCTCCTTCAATTTTTGAAGCTTAAATCTTTTCTTGTTCTTGAATTTCTCCTTCTTCGGTGGATCAATTTCGCGGGTCTCGAACCTCGGATTTCCCTGCGGTGAAATCACCACGTTCACTGTCCCATGAGTGATGCTTCTCCACTGCCACCATTGCTGAGAGCTAAATGGGCCTTGATGCAGTCGAAATGGGTGCCTCGAGAGAGTAGATATGGGTTCTTGTTTTCGAAGGATTTGCCTAGGAGAGAGGATGAAAGTAAGTTTCCATAATTGAAGATTATGATTGGTGCAGAGAGAGAGAGAGAGAGAGAGAGAGATTTACCTGAGGGATATAGAACGGCGGAGAAGGGAGGATAGTCGGAGGAGAGGGCGGAGCACAGGGTTTGCCATTTGAAAGAGACATTAGGCTTTCCGCCTACCTGAAATGCGATACATGAAATTTTTTCCTCCAGCAAGTTGGATTGGTTCAGTAATGGTAGAAACTCGCCGGAAAATTCAACGGGGAGCGGCGAATGTTCGTACCGCGGCAACTCTTCGGCAGCGCTTCCGCCGGAAAATGAGAATGGGGAAAAAGAAAAATACTATAGAATTTTTTCAATTGTTGAGTTGGGCTTGTGATGTTTTGGGCCATGCTAAGTTTCAAAGTTGTTTGGACACGTCATTCATTTGGCATCTGTATAAATACCACCAATTTTATCTGACATGTCGTTCTATACGCGATCTTTCGATTTTTTAATAAATTTGTCGACTTTAAAACTTTAGACAAAAAAAAAACAAAGAACGATGTTCACATGTGTATAATTTCAACTGCCTAGCAGGCACTACATTAATTTCAATTCCGGGAAAAATTGCAACTTATGGGAAAATTGTGTACCGGTTAAAGTTCGTGTATTTAGACAAAAAATCAACAGTTGATGTGCAGAACAATATAGACAAAGTTGGTGAATTAATTTGCGGTTTATCCAATTAGTTTTGTAGTAGTTGATAGAAATCTATAGGCGTACATGTTGACAAATAAAATGAGAAAAAATTTAAAAAGAATAATTTGGAATCAATAGAACATTATGTACACAAACTTCACAGACTTACTTACAGTAAGTATTTAAAAAACCGAAACGAATCGCCGGTTGAACCATGAACTGCTCATAGTTTCGGTTCGTGATTTTTTCAGATTATTTTCGATTTGGCCGATTAAACCGCGGTTCAACCGAAAAAATCATACACCGAAGGCCTCACCGGTTCGACCTCCGGTTCGGTTTTTAAAACATTGTTTACGGTGGACCAATAACTTAAAATTTCATTTACAATTACAACCAAAAAAAATAGTAACACCTAAACATAAAAAGGTAGCCTATCATATTTCATAACAGTATGTGTATGGGAAACACATGCTATGTCTGCATTTGAAGGCAATAACTGAAAACAAAATGGTGCAAAGAAAGAATGGGGAATTACAGTTGCAGATTCTAGTAAGAATTAATTATGAATTTGATGAAGAGAGTAAGTCATAAACTTGGAGCTGCTGCATCCCTCCGGCTCTCTAGAGGCACCTCAAACTCGAACACATTAGTTTTCTCGCCCCGCCTTCTTCCTGCCCACCTACGTCGAAATCAACTGCGCACAACAACATAAAAGGCAATCGGAAACTATAAAAACTTGAACCAATGATTCACTGAAAGGAATAAAAGAAAAGAAAATGAAATGAAACAGTCTTGTGTTAGCATTTTGAGATGCAGTGTGCAATTATAGGAATCTACTGGAAAAAGACTAGCACCAAAATAATAGCAATCAAATGGAAAGATAATGCAAAATACTTACCGGCTTTGGTTAGTGAGCCATCGATGCTGATTTCGGGGACGTGAGAAACCTTGGGCCATTCAGAGTCGGAATCTCTTTGAATGAGCAACTCCGGGCAGCCATGAACTGTTAAGTGTCCCAACCTTGTGAGGCGACGCATGGCATCTGTAGAGGGCAGACGCCTCAACTTCTTGCAATTAACTAGAATCAATGTGCGTAGAGACGAGAGGTTCCCGAGCCATTCAGGCAACTGTTCCATTCCAAAATTCTCAAACTTCAACCAAGAAAGAGAATTGAGATGTTGGACTGATTCAGGCAGAGAATCCATCGTTTCCATCCCCTTCAAATCCAGCCTATCAAGTGAGTGGCAGCATCCCTGCAGAATGCCACCCACACTCTCCACACTAACATCCATGGTTATCAGTCGCAGGCTGCCAAAAGAACGAGTCTCAACACTCGAAGAAGAAGAAGAAGATGAAGCTATGAACTCAGGATTAGGAACACCAATGATTCTCAACTGTGTTAGACGAGGCGACTTTGGGAGGCGGCCTATGAGGCTAGGCAGATTCTCTAGGCTGCTTAACCTCTCCAGTGACAGAGACTCGAGGGAGGATCCTACCATTTCACATGGCAAATGCATCAACGAGTTGCAGGTATGTATATCTATGATGCGAAGGGATGTGAAGCTGCATTCTTGTCCTCCACAGCTTGGATGATTTCCTATCCCCTTGAGATTTACACAATTAGAAATAGTTAACTTCTCGAGAGAGCTGAGGGCATGGAGCCCATCTGGTAGCTCGGTCAAGTCGGGGCACTCCTTTATCTCCACCTCCGACAAATCCGGATTGTTAGTGAATAAACAATCCGGTAGACATTTTACACCGATGCTGTGAAGTTGCAAAATTTTAAGGCATGTTGATGATGAGAGATGAGTTGGAACGCTCGTCAATAGCTTGCACTCTTTGATTTCCAAATATTGGAGGCGAGGAAACACCTTCACTTCTTCTTCTTCATCAGTAGCACAGAACCCTGCAAGTTCTGTTTCTGCCCACTCTGCCATCTTAGGCAAATCAACGAGTTTGAGCCTTTCAAGCGCTGGAAATACAACCCGGGCCGTGTTCATGTTCACCAATCCGTAGAACGAAGAATCAATGGACGGGACACTGCTCAACCCTACCAACATAACAAACTTGAGATTCGGCAAGTGCCCGAGCATTGGGATCACTTCACATTCAGAGCACAACGAGAGCTTTACCTCCAGCAGACTATTGAGTCCTAACCAATGGCCTTGATCAACTACTGCCATCTTCATAGTCCATGATGGAAATCTTCTGCCCTCGAATCCCCTTATCCATAACTTGTTCAGATCCGAGTGAGGCTGGAGCCCTTCCAACACATCCTCGTCATTATTTGCTTCGCCTTCTTCTCTATATGTACTCCATTCCAAATGCAACTTCAACAATTTCGACTTCATATATAGTCTTGCTTTTGCAGCCTCTTCCTTACCGCCAACCTTTTCAAGATTACTTATCTTGAGTTCCCCTTTGAGATTATTCAAGCATCCGAGCTCCTCAATTTGACAGCCCTTCTCATCGCCTACTCTAAAGTACCTCAGTGTTCGTAGATGAGTTAATCTCCCAATCTCAACAGGTGACTGTACAACAGACCTAATGTAAAGATGCCTTAAGTTGATCAAGAACTTTAACGTACTTGGCAGCTTCTTCAAACTGTGAGTACGTGCTCCCAACGTTATCAAGAAATGGAGTTCACAGATCCATTCTGGCAAAGATCCAATTCGTGTCAGTGAAATATCAAGATGTCTCAGATGTATCATTTTCCTAATCGAAATTGGTAACACTGAAACTCCATGACTATAAACACCTAAAACATGCAGACCTTCGAAGTCTGATAGCAAGTTACCACAAATTTCACCTTCCAATAATAATGTACGCAAATGTTTAGACTCTTCTTTCTTGATAGTGATAGTACTTGATTCACCTTGTTGAAACAAATACCGAACTCGCCTGCTAATATATGCATTAACGTTGGATGAAGAAGAAGAAGAACCTGAAATAGAACAAGCGAGATCATGCACAAGATCGTGCATCGTGCAAGAATAATATTTTGCATCCCCATATTCATCATCCCTCTCTGCAACTTGCAGTAAAGAGTTTTGTAGAAGAATGCTGATAAACTTTTCCCCCACAGACTCCATGTCGTCGTTGCTTCCATCATCATCTTGAAGAAATCCTTCTGCCATCCAGAACTCAATCAGTTCCTGCGTTGAGATTATGTAACCTTTAGGAAACATGGAGCAGTACGCGAAGCACTTCTTAAGGGACGGTGGAGACAAATTATCGAAGCTCAATCTCAATATTTTTGTGATACTATCTCCTTCAACATGTGAGAGCCATTTCTCTTGGATCGAGAGCCATTTTTCTTTGGATTTACCACGCAGAACACCACCAACTACATTGGCAGCTAACAGCAAACCTTGGCATCTACTTCCGATACTTCTCCCAATGGTCTGAAATTCGGATGGAACAACTCCTTCTTTCCCGAAGGCTTTTGCTTTGATTATCGACCAACAATCCTCATCCGATAACCCCTTCAGCTCATGTGTATGAAGTGGATTCACAATCGAAGCCACCTCCCTGTTTCTGGTGGTAACAACAATGGCATTACCATTGGTGGAAGTAACTCCTGACAAAGAATTGATAAAATCTTCCCATTTCAGAGGATCTTCATTCCACACATCATCTAGAACAAGAAGATAAGTTTTTTCTTTCAAAGCTTCTTCAAGCTTTTTCAGAATATCCTGCCTACTCTCCCCCTCACCAGAATTCAACTCTTTTAGTATTTTCTTGAAAAGAACGATCGGATCGAAACTTTGAGAAACATGCACCCAAATAAGTGATGATCCGAAATGAGCCTTAATCTTTTGATGATTGAAGACTTTCCTAGCCAACGTCGTCTTCCCCAATCCTCCCATTCCCACAATGGAAAGGATAAGGGCTACGCGATCATGAGGCGTGATCCTATTGGTAGTAAGCATCTCAACTATCTCCAACTCGACATCGTCTCTTCCAACATAAGTTGGAACATCAGCGAACGAATCAGTTTCAAAAGCAACCGGAGAGGGCACATCAGCATCAAACCTCTCCTTAAGGCCGAGATCGGATGCCTCTTTGTGAATGGAGTCCAAATTATCATTGATTTCTTTGATTCTAAGAGCCGTTTTATGGGGACGCGTGATGTAACGATCGAAGGACGAGCATAAGCATGAAAGTACCTTCTCCTTGGCAGGCTTGATCATTGGCATGATTTCCTCTGAGAGAAGATGGTAGTTGATTCTGTCAAGAACATTTTCAGCATCGAACGCCGCATCTTCGAGCTTCTTCAGCCAGCTCTTGACAGCTTCGCCATGGATGGTACGCATCTCTGCATCCTTGAGGAACTTCTGAATCATATCGAGGCTCCCGGTCAGCTTCGCTGCTTCTTTGTCGAGGCCTCGGATTAGTGAGATCTCCTTCTTCGAATGGTCGATCAGGTTTTGGACCAGTACTTGAAGGACGGCAGCAGCAGCTTCTCCTTCCATGCTTTGTCTCTGCTGTTTGTGCTTTTGTGTTGGTGGGGGAGAGAGAGAGAAGGAGAGGGGGATTGGTTGGTATATCTTAATATATTTATGGACATTTGTTTTTGTCTGAACCCAGTTATGTTACGTCCGTGCAAATTCGATGCCGTAACCCGGATGAGATCCTTTGTTCTCAAATTGGTGTACCAAATATAAAATTATGAAGGTTTGAATTCTCTTTCTTAGTTGTCATTTTAAATTTGATTATTAGTGTATGTCAAACCTTCCTAATTTTATATCGGTACACCATTGATACACCAATTTGGGGACAGAGGATCTCTAGCCACAACCATCTTCACTGCAGACATCCCGTTATTGTCTTTAGCAGCTTAGCCAATTAAGTTGTGGCTCGGCTCGTGGGCCCTTCTCTCTCCAACTATCAGTTGTGGCTCGGCTTGTGGGCCCTTCTCTCATCTTTACTACATGTTTGGTAGGGGTGATATTATAGGTTTGACTAATACAGTATATCATACTATTATCACATGTTTGGTATCCATGATTAGAAAAGTTGAAAGCCCGTTACTATTTTCCGACCCGGTCGAAATACACCATTAAACCATCAATTCCTATCACAACTCTCCCCTATAATTATAATTTGCACTTGAATGATATCATAGTTTACTATTTCACCAACATATCACACTTTTTTCTAATATAATCAACAATCGTCAATTTATTTTTCAAAATTCCAGTACCTTAACTTAATTAATTCTTAATGCCTTAAGCTAAAATTTTATGTAATTCTAATTCTAAATATAATTAATTAGTAATACAATAATTAAAATTTCTTAATGTAATAATCCATGTATATTTTTGATATTCATTATTAATTTAAATTATGTCTCTAATACTCTCTTCATCTCATTCATAAAGAGATAACATTTTCCGACACGAGAATTAAGACGAAAGTGATATATGTTGATAAAGTAGTGTGGATGAGTTTTAGTTAGTCAAAATTTTACTATTTAAGGTATTATCCCCATATAAGTAGCGCGGACAAAATAAAACTTATCACCAAATAAAATGAAATCCTAAAATATTTAATAACTCGTTATTAATGTGGATAGAATTATTTTCCACACATTATTTCTTTGAGTCAAATGGATAGAAAATAGGAAATTATTCATAATCCTCTTTTAAAAAAATTAATTTAAAAAACCTACGGAAAAAACTAAATATTATTTAAAATAATCTTAAATGAAAAATTAAAAAATTATTGACGTGACCCTACCTCATAAGAGTCGTAACTAGAAAAATTATTAAATATCTATAGTGGACCTATTATATATTTCAATTTTTTTTATTTTTTTTTTGTAAAATATTTCAAATTTTTTTAAAAAAACGTTTTTGAATATACTACTACTAGACTACTAGTGTATAGGTATTTCAAATGAAAACTTCAATTTTATGCCATGGTTCGAATGATACTTCACTAATTTATTTTTAATGAAAATATTTTAGTTTAAAGGAAATGGAAAATAATAATAATAATAATAATAATAATAATAATAATAATAATAATAATAATAATAATAATATGATGGGTGGAGAGAGGTAAAAAAGATAGGTGGAGAAAGAAGGGCCCCACGAGCCGAGCCACAACTTGTTAGCTAAGGAGTAAGCCGCTAAAGTAGAGAAAATTGATTTAAAAAATAGGTTATTTATACACGTGGAAGACTATGAGTGGAGTGAAGAATATTCTGCATAGTTTTATGCCTTTCTTTCACAATGAACAAGTAAAGGGATAGGAAGAGTCTAGTCCACGCCACGAACATCATCTTAGCAAAGTCAGATAATATCTAGAAGCATACCCGTTTTTTCTCTTGGAAATAATTTGATTCCTCCACTCACCCAAGAAATTTATTTCATCTGCAACTGCCAACTAGTAGTAGTATAAAAAATCGAACAGCTTATTTTTCCGCTGTTCAACACTAGTTCAAAAAGTATACTAGAATCAGTTAATGTATAACTAATCAAACAAAACAGTCAACATCGAACAGTTAAAACTGCGTGCGTGTCAACCGAATTTCTATTAAAAATAAAAACTAGTTCATCAAATACAAGCTAGCAAAATGCCAAAATCTACTCATATTTCCTATTACTTGTATCAGCTGTCTTAACAAACAAGAGTCAGAGATATTTATCAACACCATACAAACAAACGAGAATATAGCCCTACAGAAATCATATACATACTGGATTCGATCCTCACGCCATCTTGATAAGCTCCGACTAGAAAGAGTTCCAAGCTCAAGCTGGTCTTGTACCTGACCTCGACCTCGACCTCGACAAAAGGCTGGATGAGCATGCATGCTTGATATAGACACTTACTCAAGTAACTGACTTCGAGTTGGCTTGAAGCATTTCATCAACTCTGTTAACCGACAAACTTCTGCAATGCTAGGAAAAACGTTACACCCTCCACCGACCAGTTTTTGAAGCTACTTATTCAGATTCTAATGGTATTCTTACCTTCCTTGCTGACAACGTTTCTTTCAACTGCACTAGTTCTATCCATGATGTTAGTTTCGCGATAGAAGGATCTCAAGTCGAGGAAGAAAGCATCGTCACATGGATAGTTGCAATTAGTCATCAGAACAACAATCACAAGAGGATCGCCAATAAGCTGGATTCCTATTTATCTCCACTCTTCAGGAGTTAAAGCCGACTCCATTGCATCTGCAGGAGGATAATCTAATTTCAATATGCAACTTAATATCCTGAGAAGTATGACACTGTGACGGTAAATCTAACTAATGATGCCATCGACCGATTTAAAGTAACAAGACAAGCTTAATAATGAAGCAGGTTAGAAGCTATCACCTATAATATCTCTACTTAACAAACAAGAAAAGGAAAAACGATGCTTACAGATATTAATCCTGATGTCGGGTATATGGGAAATCTTTGGCCATTCGGAACCAGCTTCACTTTGACCGAGTAGTAATTCTGGGCAGTATTCAACCTCTAATTGTTCTAAGCTTGTAAGGCGGTGCATTGCATCCATGGAAGGTAGACGCCTTAACTTGTCGCAATTATATAAATACAAGCGCTTTAGAGATGAGAGGTTCCCAAGCCATTCAGGTAACTCTTCCATTCCAAAATTCTGTAACGATAAATCACGAAGAGCAGTGAGATGTTGAATTGGTTGAGGCAGGCGTTCCCAAATCTCCATCCCCCCCAAAATTAACCTAGTGAGTGAGTGGGAGCACCCTCGCAAAATGCCATCCACTGTCTCCATTGTTGAGGCCCCCATGCTTACGTAGAGGTTTATAGACGTCAAGCTGCAAAGAGGCCAAGTCGAAGAAGAAGCCATAAACTTAGGAACATCGGTAATGTTCAAAGTTGATAGACGAGGGGAATTTGGGAGGCGGTCGACTAGGCTTGGTAGGTTCTCTAGGCTGATTAGGCTATGCAAAGACAGTGTCTTGAGGGAGGATCCTATCATTTCGCATGGCAAATGCACCAATGCAGGGCAGTCGACTAATCTCAAATTGTGAAGGGATGTGAAGCTGCAGCTTCCATGTGATTGTTGCTCACTAGGATAGTCTGCTATTGTTTCCAGATTAGGACAATGCTCTATAATAAGCTCCTCCAAAGAACTGAGGTTGGGCATACGATCGGGTAATTTTGTCAAATTGGGGCAGTACCTTATATCCAGCTTCAACAGATTTGAACAGTTGAAGAACAAACAATCCGAGAGACCGGTGTCCCAAACTTCTAAATGTCGAAGGCATGACGATGAGAAATGAGTTGGAACACTCATCAATTTGAGACACTCTTTTATCTTGAAATGCTGGAGGCGAGGGAATACCTTCACTTCATCACTCCCATGCTCTAAAAATTCTGCTTCTTTCCACTCTGCCAGCTCAGGCATTTCAGACAACTCAAGCCTTTCGAGTGCTGGAAAGACAGTGCGTGTGTCCTGGTTCACCAATCCGTAGAATGAAGAAGTTAAGCACTTGACATTAGTCAATAATTGTAATTTGAGCGACTTGAGATTTGGCAAGTGCCCTAGCATTGGGAGTTCTTCGCATTCAGTGCAGTGGCATAGTGATATCTCAATCAATTTATCAAGTCCTACCCAGGAGCTCCAAGGTACATATTGTACTGCCATCTTCAGCGCCCATGATGGAAATCTTTTACCCTTGAAACTCAGAATCCCTAATTTCTTTAAATTCAGGTGAGGCTGGAGCCCTTCCAACACATTCTCATCATTTGCCTCACCTTCTCTTCTTGAGCTCCATTCCAGATTCAGCTCTAATACTTTCGACTTCCTACATAAATTAGCTTTCTCAGCCTCATCCTTACCACCAACCCTTTCAAGATTACTTATCGCCACATTTCCTTTGAGATTATTCAAACTTCCGAGCTCTTCGATTTTGAACCCATTCTTATTCCTCACACTAAATCGTTTAAGCATTTGGAGACAAGTTAATCTCCCAATCTCAGCAGGCTGTGGGGCACAAGGAGTGTAAAGATGACTCAGGTTAATCAAGTACTTAATCGTACTTGGCAGTTTCTTCAATCTATCTCCTCTTAATATTTGCAAGTGATAGAGTTCACCAATCCACTCCGGCAATTCTAAGATTCCTGTACCTGAAATGTCGAGTTCTCTCAGATGTATCAACTCCCTAATGGAACATGGCAACTTTACTAACCAACTGTACAAAACTAAAACTCGCAGAGATTCGAAATCTGAGAACAACAAGGTGAGAGAAAAGTTATTTTCTGACAATAAAGTACGCAAATGTTTTGAATCTTCTTTTTTTACAGGATCGGATATGTTATCTTCGAGAATTCTATATCGAACTCGGCTGCTACTGTCTGAAATTAGGCAGGCGAGATCGTGCACAAGATCGTGCATCTCACAATCTATTACATTACCGTAATAATCTCTCTCTGCAACTTGCAGTAAAGAGTTGAGGAGAAGAGTGTTTATGAATTCTTCCCCAACAGACTCCATGTCACTATTTCCATGAGCTTGAAGAAATCCTTCAGCCATCCAGTAGTTGATCAGTTCCTTCCTTATGATTCTGTAACCTTTAGGAAACATCGAACAGTATGCAAAGCACCTCTTGAGTGATGGTGGAGACAGATTGTCAAAGCTCAATCTCAATATCTTTGTGATCGTTTCTCCATCTTCGTATTGTGGTAGCCATGTGTGATCTGTTTCAAGCCATTTCTCTTCAGATTTATTCTGCAGAAAACCCCCGAGTACATTGGCAGCCAATGGCAAACCGTGACATTTTCTAGCAATCTTTCTCCCAATGGTTTCGAATTCTAACGGAATATTTACTTTTTTGAAGCTTTTTGTTTTGATGATCGACCAAGAATCCTCATCCGATAAGCCTTTTAGCTCGTGTTTATGAAGTGGATTCACGATTGAAGCCACCTCCATATTTCTGGTGGTAACGACAATGGCATTTCCCTTCGTCGAAGTAACTTCCACCAAGGAATTCATAAAATCCCCCCATTTCGGAGAGTCTTCAATCGAGAAAGCCACATCATCAAGAACGAGAAGATAAGTTTTATCTTTCAAAGCTTCTTGAAGCTTTTCCAATACATCTTGCCTACTCTCCACTTGATAATCAAAAGTCAACTCTTCAACCATTTTCTTGAAAGTAAAGAGTGGATCGAAACTTTGAGAAAGATAGATCCAAATACGAGATCCAAACTGAATCTCCACCTTTTGATGAGTGAAGACTTTCCTAATCAACGTTGTCTTCCCCAATCCCCCCATTCCCACAATGGGAAGGATGGTTACACATTCATCGCTTGTGACGCTAGTGGTGACAAGCATCTCAGCTATTTCCAACACCACATCATCTCTTCCGATAAAAACTGGATCAGGAGTGAAACAATCAGTCTCAGAAGAAGCATCGACCAAAGTGGGCCCATGAAGCCTTGCGACAAGGCCAAGCTCGGTTGCTTCTTTCTTAATGGAGTCCAAACATTCATTGATTTGTTTGATTCCAAGAGCTATTTTTCGCCAACTTGCAATATGATCGTCGGAGGATGAGCCAGCGCCTGATTGTACCATCTGCTTCATCTGATTGAGGTTCTGGAATTGGTTGGAGAGATGATGATGATAGTTGAGTTCATCCAACACGTTGTCAGCATCGAACACTGCATCTTCAAGCTTGTTCAACCAGCCTCTGACATCCTCACCATCGATGGTACGCATCTCCGCATCATTCAAGAACTTTTGGATGGTATCCAGACTCTCAGTTAGCATTTCTGCCTCTTTGTCCAGACCATGGATTTGTAAGGTCTCCTTCTTTGAGAGGTCGATCAGATTTTGAACTAGAACTTGAAGGATGGCGGCACCTGCACGTCCTTCCATTCTTTCTGCTCTTCCTGTTTTTGTGAGTGAGAGAGAGAGAGAGAGAGAGAGAGAGAGAGAGAGAGAGAGAAGGGGATTAGGTATACAAACGGATCAAATGAACAGAATTATAGAGAACTCGAGATGCGCACAGGCAACAGCCATCAACAGCTCCCAACAGTGATAAAGTACTCATCAAGGCATTTCCTCGAACCCCTAGCGTGCGTTAAAATTGAACTCCCAGAAAGTAATTTTTCAGAAAATTAAACTTGAAATCCTCATTTTTTCTTACTTTCAACAACATAAACAGTACTTGCACAAATCAACAGTTAATTTACGCCATAACACAATAGACATTCGACCCATCAAACTGCAAGAAATTTATCGAATAGCTGTGTACCTTTTTGGGCAAAATGCAGTTGACGAAGGGATGAATTGCTATCGTTGACGCGATCGAAAGGAGAACAGAGAACAAGAATACAAAGCACAAATACAATAAACTTGTTTTGATAACCATTATTATATTTTACTGCGTTTCAATCAAAATATTCCCATGAATTTAAAATTCCCACCACTTTCATCAAAACCTGTAAACTTCATACCTGCTTCATTAAAATATACTACCTCCAAAGTTGTTTATCTCTCTTTTTTTTTTATACATTAGTTAACTTTCTATAAATGACAAATAATATTTAGTTACAATTAACTTTCTTTTTTTTCAAAATTAATTACAACCACACATTTTCATTTTTTCTTAATTCTTGTAGCAAGTGAAACTATACTATTTTTGTGAGATGAAGGTAAAACTACTACTAGTATTTAAGGTACAGTATTTTACATTTTTAATAAAAACAAATTTCATTCTTGCAAGTCTACACAATACACATACTGATATACATATACATATATCAAACTACGTAGTATTTTTTTATAATTTAAGAAAGTAGTATTTGACATAAATATAAATTATTTAATAGTATTAAAAAAAATGGAAAATTATGGTCAACCCCGTTAGACCTAAGAGCAAGTACTCCCTCCGTCCCATTTATAATGTCTCGTTTGCTTTTTGACTTTTTTCGATACGCGTTTCCACTGAAATCTAGTACGAGTTTTACGATATAATTTTAAAATGTTATTTATTGTACGGAATACTACGAGTGTCGGGATATCCCGTAAAAGAAATAATATTTCAAAATTATATCGTAAAACCCATATTAAATTTCGATGGAAACGCGTGCTGAAAAAAGTCAAAAAAACAAATGAGACATTATAAATGGAACGGAGGGAGTAGAATTTAACGATCTATGAGCAGTCACGCTCATATAAAATGTAAACAAATTTTGAAGGTCCCACGTTATTGTTATTGTCAACTCATCATGTCGGGTACTATGCGATAGTCAACTCCCCACCAAGTTACATTTTTTTTTTTTTTAATTTAATGATTATATAATTTTATTTATTTATATTTATAAATTCTAGTAACAAAAATTATCTTTAGCATGCAGACGATTTTTGCATGTCATGCTAACCTTTTCTTTTTTATATCGTTTCAATTTTATAGGATGTCCCTGAAACATGCGAACGAAGTAATACGAATAACAATACAACTAGAGAAATTTTTTCCAAACAAACAATGAATATTATTGGCCATAAATTCGTGTTCACAAATATGAAAAAATGTGGCATAATTAAAAGTATGGTACGAATGTTACATAATACTTATTAAATTTGTATCACCTCAAAGATTTTACCTTTCATCCCCATTTCTCTCCCATTTACTATCATAACCTCTTTTTCTTCAACAAATCCTATGCTATCCTTCATCTTCTTCCGATTCACGCCGGCTTGGCCATTTGTGTTATTCCGATTCTCCGGCTTCGGCATTCCTTCTGTAAAACCCAAACCTTCTTTCCCTCTTTTCTTTGTCACCTCAGCAACTGTCGCGTCCTTTTTTGCATTTCGGCCGATCCCAGAGAGCAAAGCGGCGGCAAAACACTCGACTATTTCTAATGTGCTTTCCTTTGTGCAACCCATTGTAGATGCCTATTTTTATCATTCTGCTGTGTCAATATCTAATGAGGCACTCATAGAATATCCATGTGTTGCAACCTCTATTCGCACCCCCGCTCTCCATACCAACACTTACCTTCATAATACATTATCTGATTCAAACAATTCATCAAGCAACAGTTAGACTAAAACAAAAAAAACTACCTACCAACAAAAGCAGAACAAATCAAACTGAAAAATCACCAAAGATGATTGAATTAACAAGATAAAATATAAAAAAATGATGCTTAATTACCAGCATTTTGATTAAAACTATGAAGAATCCTGACATCAGGTATATGGGAAATCTTTGACCATTCGGAACCAGCTTCTTCACTTTGAGTGAGTTTTAATTCTGGGCAAGCTTCCACCTCCAACTGTTCTAAGCTTCTTCATTTTGATAAAATATAAACTTAGGGACACCAAGAATCCCCAACTTTGTTAGATTTGGGAGGCAGTCGACAAGGCTTGGTAGATTCTCTAGGCTGATTAGGCTATCCAAAAACAGTGACTTGAGGGAGGGTCCTATCATTTCACATGGCAAATGCGCCAAAGCAGGGCATTCGGTTATTCTCAGAAGGTGAAGGGACGTGAAGCTGCAGCTTCCATGTAACTGTGTTCGAACTTAAAATGAAAGGAGGATGAACTGTAAAAGTAGATTTCTCATTCCATGCTGTACTGCTACAGTATATATATGCTGCAAAAGTAGAAGTTCGCGTTTCTAATAAACCACGACTAGATAAGTAACCCTAGTAATCTCAACACTACACGTGTACGCACGAGATAAAACAGAGATAATAAGCAAAACTCTAGTAATAGGTTCGAATCCTAACAGCAACATAAAAGATAAATCATGCGTGCAGCTTCCATACAGTCTTCAGTCTTCACTTCTACTTCATCTTCTCCATGAATAAACATCAATTCTCAACACCCCCCTCAAGATGGAGCTGATGAAGATCTATCAACCCCATCTTGGATAGTAGAGTATGAAAACGAGGTCCGGGCAAGGAATTAGTGAAGAAATCAGGAAGTTGATTTCCAGAACTAACATCAACATGTTGAAGAAAACCTGCTAGATACTTCTCCCTGACTACATGTCAATCTATGTCAATGTGTTTGGTTCTCTCGTGAAACACAGGGTTTTGTGTTATTTGGATAACTGATTTGTTATCGCAGTGGAGAGGAATAGGTAGAGGAGAGTGTACATGAAATTCCTTCAAGAGATTGTGTATCCACACTAACTCACGAGTAGTAGATGCAAGAGCTCTATACTCTGCTTCTGTGGAAGAAGAAGCTACTGTAGCTTGCTTCTTGCATTTCCAAGAAACAAGACTAGTACCCACAAAAATGCAATATCCAGTGAGGGATCTTCTTGAATCATTGCAGGTTGCCAGTCAGCATCTGAGAATCCCTGCATAGTAAAATTGGAAGAGGTGGAATAGAACACTCCCAAAGATGGAGTACCTTTCAAATATTTTAAGATATGTATCCTTCCAGTGCTCCTTTGTTGGTGTAGCCATGAATTGACTTAGTTGCTATGTGGCATGGGAAATGTCTGGCCGAGTCAAATTAAGATACAACAGCAGCTGTCCTACCAGTTTCCTATATTCTTCAGGGTTTTGAAGAGGAGTTTCAGTTCCTTGATTCAAAGAAAGGCCAGAAGGGAAGGGTGTAACTGCAGGTTTACAACATAGCATGCCATTTGATGATAATATATCCAACACATACTTCCTCTGACTAAGCGAAGTCCCAGCTTCTCCCCTCACGATTTCCATGCCAAGGAAATACTTGGCTGGTCCAAGATCTTTAATGGTAGAAGCATCATTTAAAGAAGACTTTAGGCCAGTAATAAGATCAATAGAAGGACTTTGTCACTATCACATCATCAACATACACTAGAAGGCAGATAAAAGATTCAAGTGAGCCTCTAGTGAATAAGCAAGGATCATGTGGAGATGCAGTGAATCCTAGAGATGCCAAGAATTTAGAGAACTCTGCATTCCACTCGCGCGATGCATGTTTAAGCCCATACAAACTTTTCACAAGCTTGCATACTTTCCCTTTAACAACTCCTTGCAAACCCTGTGGTGGCTGCATATATATTTCATCTCTAAGATGACCATGTAGGAAAACATTATTGACATCCAACTGATGTAAAGGCCATCCAAGATATATAATGACTGCAATGAATACCTTGACTGTTACTAGATTTGCTACAGGGGAGAAAACGTCATGATAATCAATCCCTGACTCTTGAGTATACCCTTTGGCAACCAATCTAGCCTTGTATCTTTCTATGCTCCCACCAGCTTTAACCTTTGTTTTGAAAATCCATTTGCAACCTATTGACTTCTTCCCAGGGGGAGATCTGTTAATATCCATGTCTCATTCTTCTGCAAAGCATCAACTTCTTGGTTGATAGCTCTAACCCAGTCTGGATGCTGTATAACCTCTCTAAATGACTTAGGTTCTGTCATCATGGTCAAGTTAAAGACGTAAGCTATGTGAGACTTAGTGAAAGCATTGTTTATTGTGTAAGGAAAGGTTGGAGGTGCAATCCCAGTACTGATAGTGATGGGATTTGCAGTGGAGACCTTACCCACATAGTCTTGCATCCAAACTGGAGGTGTTATAGTTCTGGTACTTCTTCTAAGTACTTGAACTTCAGATTGTGAATCTCCAGTAGAAGATTCACCAGTAGCTGCTTCATCAATGGAGATAGAAGGTTGTGGATTAACAGGTTCTGCAGAATGTTCATCAAAATCTAAGTCAGATATGCCTGGATACTCAATTGCAGGTTCTGTTACATCCACAGTAAGTTCCAAGAAAGGAAACTTGTTAGCAACAAAGTGAACATCTCTTGATATGAACACCTTATTGGAATCCAGCAGCTCATATAAAAGATATCCCCTGGAGGTGAATTTACCTTTGTAAGGAGATAGGTTTGCTGCAAATGCAAGACAACCAAAAGGCTTTGTTATCCCATAAGCCGGAGCCTTCTTAAAAAGAACTTCATGAGGTGTTTTCCACTTCAATACTTCTGTAGGAACTCTATTGATCACCCATGTTGCAGTGAGTATGGAGTAAGGCCAAAATCTCATAGGAAGACCACTTTGAAACATCATTCCTCTTGCAGAATTGAGCAACATTATGTGTCTACGCTCCACTATTCCATTTTGTTGGAGAGTGTAGACACATGATCTTTGATGAACAATGCCAAGGGAAGTAAGAAGACCATAAACTCTAGAGTTAATGAATTCAGATCCATTGTCAAATCTAAACACTTTTACTCTTTCATTGAAGTGATTTCTGACCATAGCATGGAAAGACTCCAAGATTGAACACACTTGCTCTTTTGACTGCATCACATATGTCCATATATTCCTGCTATGATCCTCTACCAGAGTGAGCACATACTTTGCATTGCATAGATTTTCATCACCATATGGCACCCATACATCTCCATGAACTATCTCAAATAAAGAGTCTGATCTTCTGGGTAGAGTAGGAAAAGGGTCCCTGGTTTGCTTTGCCTTGAGACAGACTTCACAATTTTCCAAAACTTTCAAGGCTTCCTTATGAAATGGTGTGCATGCTATTTTCATATGCTGCATAGCTGTGATAGATGGATGCCCCAAATATACATGCCATTCTTCCACAGTTAGATCATCAGGATTATAGAAGCTCAAGTAATGTTTCTCTGTAGCAGTGCTTAAGATATACAATTTCCCAACTAATTTCCCAACTCCCACCAGCTTGTCAGTGTTATTTTTATGGAATAAGCAATGTGTGAGATGTAATACACATTTAACATCCATAGACTTAAATAATTGAGACACAGATAAGAGGTTGTGTGTGAATTCTGGAACATATAATACATGATCCAGTAAAATATCAGGGTTGAGTCTAACCTTCCCTGCATGTGTGACAGTTCTAGAAGAACCATCTGGCAAATATATGATAGTGGGAGTCTCCATCAAATAAGTTGTATACATCAATTCTGGATTAGTACAGATATGTGTGCTTGCTCCAGAATCAACTACCCAGTCAGTCTGATCCATAGTCAGTCTGATCCATGCTAGGCAAGATGGAAAAAGCAAAATGAGCATCAAAAGGAGTAGATTTCTTGGTGGGATCCTGCACAAAGTTGGCTTCTGCTTTGTTGGAACTGTTTCCCCCAGACTGCTGTTGGAAGAACTGTCCCATGCACTTCATCATTTCAGTGTGTATCAGCTTGCTGATATCTGGTGTAGGTTCCTTTTGTACAGTACCTCATCCATTTCCTTCATGATCATTACTTCCTTCTGCAAAATTCACTCTATGTTGTCCCTTTGATTCCTTCAGCTTCTTAAACCACTCAGGCACTCCATGCAATTTGAAACACTCTTCCTTTGTGTGTCCCATTTCCTGGCAATAGCTGCATTTTTGCTTTCTCTTCTCCTCTTTGCTCATCCTTCTCTTATAAGGCTCTGTGTATTGCTTTTGAAATTGAGGTTTCTGCTCATTGTTCTGTGATTGTGGACCATAATTCTGCTTATTGATGTTCATCACCATAACTCCTTTTCCATCATTTGAAGAGTCATTTAACTGCTTCTGATCTTCCACTTGTACTACCATGGCATAAGCTTGATCCAGTGTAGGCCATGGTTTTTGCAAAAGTATCTGTGTTATAGTATGCTCATACATGTCATTTAAGCCTGTCAGAAATGCAACCAAACGCATCTGCTCCTGTCTCTGAATATTAGCATCTTTGGCCTTACATACACAATCAAGAGGTGGTAGAAGCATGTCAGTCTCATCCCAAAGAGCATTCAATTGATTGAAGTACATGAAAACACACTAAGATTCCCTTGTCTGAAAGAGTAAATATCTCTATGCATCTTTAAAATCTTAGGTCCATTCTTAGTTCCAAATCTATGGGTTAAAGCAGACCAAAGTTTGAAACTACCATCAATGTTGGAGAAAGCATCAACAAACTCCTTAGATATACATTTTGTTATCCATGTGGACACCATATAATCGACCTTCAACCAACGCTTGTAATATATAGAATCTGAGTTTGGTTCAGAGAAAGTACCATCTATGAACTCCATTTTACTTCTTGCTGCAAGAGCTCTCTTCACAGATTTACTCCAATGAAGAAAATTTGATCCCATCAGTTGAGCTGAGACGATTTGCATACCAGAGTGATCCGTGGCTGGAATCTGTAAAATCTCTTCGATCTGCCTCACTCTAAGCTCAGACTCCGGATCAAGCTTGTCGCCATCTTCTTCTTCTTTAGATCTACGCTTCCTTTCTTCTTCTTCCTTAGTGATATGATCATCTTCTTGATCCTCTTTCCCCATAGATCACAATGATACAATAAAGATAGAAACTTGATAAGAGGAACGATCAGAACCTGGCTCTTGTTACCATGTTCGAACTTAAAATGAAAGGAGGATGAACTGTAAAAGTAGATTTCTCATTCCATGCTGCAACGTACTGCTACAGTATATATATGCTGCAAAAGTAGAAGTCGCGTTTCTAATAAACCACGACTAGATAAGTAACCCTAGTAATCTCAACACTACATGTGTACGCACGAGATAAAATAGAGATAATAAGCAAAACTCTATTAATAGGTTCGAATCCTAACAACAACATAAAAGATAAATCATGCATGCAGCTTCCATACAATCTTCAGTCTTCACTTCTACTTCATCTTCTCCATGAATAAACATCAAATCTCAACAAACTGTACTTGTTGATCACAAGGATCTTCTCCAACCAATTCAAGAATTGGACAGCGCTCTATAATAAGCTCCTCCAATGAACTGAGTGCGTGCATACATTCCGGTAATTTTGTCAAATTGGGGCAGTCCCTTAAATCCAGCTTTGACAGATTTGAACAGTTGAAGAACAAACAATCCGAGAGACCGGTGCATACGATGAGAAATGAGTTGGGACACTCATCAATTTGAGACACTCTTTTATCTTGAAATGCTGGAGGCGAGGAAATACCTTCACTTCATCACTTCCAGACTCTGGAAACTCTGCTTCGCCCCACTCTGTCAGCTCAGGCATTTTAGACAATATGAGCCTTTCGAGTGCTGGAAAGACAGTGCGCGTGTCCACGTTCATCGATCCATAGAATGAAGAATTTATGCACTTGATATTACTCAAAGCTCCCAACACAAGAGACTTGAGATTTGGCAAGTGCCCCAGCATTGGGATTTCTTCGCATTCATAGCAGCCCCAAAGTGATATCTCAATCAATTTATCAAGTCCTACCCAGGTGCCTCGAGGCACATTTTGTACTGCCATCTTCAGCGTCCATGATGGAAATCTTTTACCCTTGAAGCTCACAATCGCTAACTTCTTTAAATTTGGGTGAGGCTGGAGCCCTTCCAACACATTCTCATCATTTGTCTCACCTTCTCTTCTTGTGCTCCATTCCAAATCCAGCTCTGATACTTTCGACTTCCTACATAGATTTGCCTTCTCGGACTCTTCCTTACCACCAACCATTTCAAGATTAGTTATCAGCACTTCTCCTTTGAGATCATTCAAATTTCCGAGCTCTTCAATTTTGAACCCATTCTTACCCCCCACTCTAAATCGTTCTAGCTTTTGGAGACAAGTTAATCTCCCAATCTCAGCAGGCTGTAGACCCCGAGGAATCCTGAAGAACAATGGATTTTCTGTTGAAAAGAGTGAGTTATGCTCTATAGTCTCATATGCTTTGTTCTTCTACACTTGATATGCAGATCTGAATAAGAAACACTAGGAATTGTACTCGAAGCTCAAAAAATCTGCTGATTTACAAAACTAGATATGTTAAAATGAGTATCTTACAATAACTACTTTGCCTGCATCTACACTATCAAGAAAACTGCAGCTTCACTCTTCTGAAACTGCCTATCTGTGAACGAAATACTACCCCGGTGAAGCAAACCTCGACTCATAAATAGTAATATGAACTAATGAATGAGATTGGCTTGGTTCAGCATGAAAATGGAGATTGCAGCTTCTCACTTAGTTCCAGAATTCTTGCATATCGAGGGAAGTGCGATGAGAAAAGCAGTCGGTTTCCCTTGTTGTGATTAGGTTAGTTGTCGATCCTTCAATGTTATTTATACTCGTTAGAATCCTCCATGAACAGCAATAAGGATATGCAGAAGCAAAAGTAAGCTATGAATAAATTGCATGAAGATAAGAATGCTTACAGAAGGTATAGTCTGTTTTTCTTGCCTGCCTTGATAGGGCATGTTGAGTAAGGACACTGGTTTGCTTCGTTGGCACGAATAGTATATCCAAGGGACTGTTTGCCTCACCATTTGAAGAGATAATCATCCTTTTGGTTACTGAAGCTTCAAGAACATGCCAATTCATTAGCAGTGTTCTAAAAGACGCCGCATAGGCGGCGCCTAGGCGCTAGTCAGTGCCTCGCCGCCCGATTAATATGTAATCCGCCTAGACTCTATGCAATATCCAACGAGCCGCTCTTGAAGCTTATTCAATAGTCTATTTGTGTTAATTAATCTATATTTAGGCAAAATATGTTACTTTATGTGTGATTTTGGATTTATAATTATGAAACTAACCTATCAATTGTCATAGTATGTGTATCTATTATAAATTTGGCAATAATAATAAAAATAAGCATTATAGTTCGAATCCGCCTAGGCTCCGCCTAGGCTCCCGCCTAGCCGCCTAGGTGCTAGTCACCCCTCCACCACCCGACTAGCGCCTAGCGCTTTTTAGAACATTGTTCATTAGAAGACTTGTATTCCTTGAGAAAGGAATGCAAAAGCACTGAGGTCTCCTTAGTCAGTTCATGAGTCGAGTAGCGCTCGAATATGGTCAAATACTTCAAAGCAACATCGAGCTTTGCATCGATAGATTTGGAAGCAATTACGCTCTTCCATTCTTTAGATTTCCCCACCAAACAAACGCCGTGTAACAGAGCAGCTAAAGTCACTGAATCGAGAGGGAAGCCTTTCTGCAACATCTTATCACTCAGCTGTAAAGCCATTCCAAGCATCCCGTGTAAACAAAGACAAGCTACAATCGAGCTGTATGCAGCAGATATCGGATGCCAACCATCAGATACCATAGTCCCAAAAAATTCAAGAAGCATAGGCCTGTGTTTCATTTGAATAACAAGAGCAGCATTATTTGATAAGCCATTGACCGAGTAATGAAATGTAACATTGTTGGTATTGCATTTGCTCGTCAGCATTTCCTCGAAAAACGAAGCAACTTCTGTAAGTATCCCCTCTTTGCAACAGCTACCTATCACAACTGAATAGGTCACAACATTAGGCAGAACGCCCTTTGATTGCATTCCTCTGAAGACTCTTTCAGCACCCGAAAATTTTCTGCAACGACAATAGCCACTGATGATTGAGGTATACATCACCACGTTCGGTGTGTACTTCTGTTTGATGACGAGGCCAAATACAGTCAACGCACCAAGTAAATCATTCTGCTTTACAAATCCATCGATGATTGTAGAGTATGTGAATTCATCCGGAGAAATGTTTCTTCTAATCATCTTATTAATGCAAAAAACAGCGTCTCTAATCATCCCAAACTTACAGTAGCCCTTAATCATAGCATTATACCCTGCAAGCCCGGGATCTGCACCACTTTTGGTCATGAGATCGAAATGTTTCTTGGCTTCATTGAACTTGCCATTTCTTATATATCCATCGACCAATGTGGCATAAACATATGTATCAGGAGATACCTTTTGTTCAAGCATTTCTTCAAGAAGCTGCCTCACATCAGCAAATCGATTCTTCTTGCAAAGTCCATTAAATAAGACGTTGTAAATGCATGCATCAGGAATGACTCCCCTTTCCACCATATTCTTTCGGACAGTTAAAGCAGCCTCAACTTCTCCAGCAACAACTAAACCATGAATGAGACCTCCATAGGTTACTAAATCAGGCTTATATCCTTTTCGAGACATCTCTACGAGAAGACGTGAGGCTCTTTCAAATTCCCCCTCCCTGCAATAGGCATGTATAAGAGGAGTAAAGCTTAGCTTATTGGGAACCAAGCCACGATGAGCTACCTCTTCCAAAAGCTTTTCCGCCTCGTGCACCTTCCCGTCTTTACAAGCATTAGATATCATAGTATTATACGTCACGATATCAAGCTTGCACCCGACTTCCATCATCTTTCTTGTGGTATCAGAAGCTTCACCAAAAAGGTCGTTTTTGTATTTAGGGTCAATAATACTGTTATAGATTACAGTATTTACTTCAACACCGCTCGACTCCATTTCCTTCAAGATCTGATCAACCTTCTCGAATTCTCCTCTTTTGCAGTATCCATTCACGATTGCCCCATACGTCTCGTGGTTCGGAAAGAAACCCTTCGCTTTCAACTCTTCGAGAAGCTCAAGAGCTTTCTCAAGATCACCTCTCTTGCAGTATCCATCAATGAGAATATTACAGAACACAATATTCGGAATGCAGTTCTTTCCCCACCTCTTCTCAATCAACCTCCTACCTTTCTCAACCTTCTTTTCTTTACACAATCCCTTCACCATAATCGAAACACTATAATTATCCAGACAATCCTTCTCACTAGCCTCGTCTCTCCTCACCATCTCCTCATGCACATCCCACGCAGCCTCCAACTTTCCTTCATTGACAAGTCCGTTAAGCAAAGAATTACAAGCCGGCAACTGAGGCAAAGTGTCGTAGTTTCTCAACGTATAAGAAAACAACTCGAGAGCTCTAGAAACAAGCCCACATTCTGCAAACGCACGGATTACCACTCCTAACGCCTAATGAGTAGGCCGCTTCTCTTCACACTCTAGACACTCACGACAACACGCCGTCGATTTTGGCAACCACTCTAGACCGAGCCAAGAGCTTCAGGAGCGAGGAATAAGCGAGTCCATCTAGCCGAAAACTATTACGAGAGACGAAACCATGGAATCTGAGACCCAGTTCCCAGTCACGAATTTTGGCGAACACTAGGTGGGCAACCTCGGAAGGAGCAGCACCCTCCTCAAAGAAACGATTTTGAAGGGAATCCTCCCACTGTTTATCTTCAGTTCGAAGAACTTCACATACTTCATTGGCCAAATCCTTGATTTGGGGAGTGATGAGGATTTTGACGGCTGGGTTGTTTCTGGGTTGGGGGCGGTTTAAGGGTTTGTGAGTCTGAGAATCGCCTTGGACATGTGTAGACGACTGTTACAGTTTAATCCAAATTTAAAATTACTAGCGGACAACACGTGCGATGCACGTGGTCACTAAGCATTTTACTTATTTCGTTAAAAAATTAGTTTATATTATTTTATGTTTATAATATAAACTGATAACGATTTTTTTAAATCTTAAAAATAAAGCGTTAAAATAGAAAAGACGAATAATTAGTATTAGTAAACGATAAAAACAAAATAATTAAACTAAAAAAAAGTGAAGTATCGCTAAAAAGGAAGTAATTAATCTAAACTATAACATTTAAAAATTAAAATTAATACCATATCACGGTCAATCCTTCTCATTCTTCACTTTGACGCGCATCGAACTTCTCTTCCTTTTGCTTTTGGAGATAAAATTTTCCAAGGTATCATCATCGTCACCACTGGAAACGTCGACGCAATCTTCAAACTTCTTTCGGAAAATTTTCTTTTTTCCCTTCTCTTGATGTTCACTAAGTTCCAACTCCATGCTTGATTTTTTCTTAGAGGCTTTCCTCGGCTTCACGTTTTTGCTTGGACTTTTCTTGACCTCTTCTTCAATTGTGGCTTCTATCTTTTGGATTGCATGAGCTATAAGGCTCAAGTTCCCTTTATTGTTTATGTCCACCGAATTGGTCGTTGTAACAAAGCGTACTTCCCTTGAATTTTGTAAGCCTAGTCCTTTGTAGTACACAGATTGATTTTCTCCCTAAAAATAAGAGTTGATGTATTGAGATTAGATTTGCAAATTCTTAAGTATTAATTAAGTATTTAGAACGATAATATAATAATAAAATAGTTTAAATCAGAAGAATAATAACATCCTATAAAATATAACACTTAAAAAAGAATTTATTAATACTCCCAAGAATAATAGTATAAAATCAAACGACCAATCAATATATTTGAAATACTAATTGTAGTTTTTTTACTAATAAACCAGTTATCATACTAATAATAATATTCATATGATTAACTAATGAATATATATTTATTAAATTCTTAACGTTAACTGATTCAATACTTTTATACCTATTATTTAATTAAGAATTTAGAACGGAAAATAACCTGGCTTATTGATGATATATATTCATCCACCGAGCATCCTACGTATACTGCTGCGACATCGTGAAACATAGTAACGTGTGCATTGTAATCCGCTTGCACGACATTTAGTGTTATCCTGTACCTGCAATTATATAGGAAATTGAAGATTAAAAATACGTACTTTATTGCAAATTTGAAGTATTTGAATTTGCAAAATTACCTTGGGATTGTTTCAGTTATTTTCTCATTGCACTTTTTACATATTGAATCTTCGGAATTGTTTGTACATGATGTTGTGCATTTCTTGCACGCATCATACCAAATCGATGATTTATTTTGAATGCTATCAACAATCCCTACAAAACTGTAGTGACATTCCTACAATTAATGGAAAAAATATATATTATGTTGACGTAAATGATAGCTAAATCATCAACTAATACAAATATCATTCGAAACAAAATCCCTCACATTTTTATTATTTCTGATTAAAGATATTAAACGTAATAGTAATATGTATATGACCATAGCCAATAATACGTCTTGCAATTTTGGATTTTAATAAGTATAATGAAAAGAAAGTCCCTTATATTGGGTATATTATAACACGTTGTTAGATTAAGTATACTATAAATTAGGAATATTTGGTTAATTTTGCGTCAATTATTCGTCAATATTGAGATAAGAATATTTGGTTAACTTCCCTTGCATTGTTTGCTCTTTCTATCATCATTGACTCATCAATTTTCAATTGATCATAAATATCAAAGGTACTGTAAGTAAGGAAGTTAGATAAGAATTTAAATAAAATGTTACATTTAATAATAATAATAATAATAATAATAATAATAATAATAATAATAATAATAATAATAATAATAATAATAATAATAATAATAATAATAATAATAATAATAATAATAATAATTTGGTCCACGTTTGCATACCTTGAATTGATATCCTCAATTTCTTGATAATCTGGAGAAATTTGTAAAATTGAATTGTCTGTAGTTTGCAGTTGTAAATTACCTAATTTTTATAATGAATTTATTAATGCACATTGCTTATATTAATTTCAAAAAAATATATTATATATACTTTCATGTCTTACCAAATTTCTCCTTTGCCTTGACATTCGATATTGTGATTATTGGATTTTGTCCTATCACTTTTTGCAGCCTGTCCCCTTCGTTCGTGGCCATATCATCCCAGAGAGTAATTACAATATATGAAGGCCTACAAATAAGATGGTGATGACTATATTTATTAGAATAAATTTATGATAGTTTGAATTAAAAAAATAAATAAATAATATGATATATATAAATAACATATAATAAAATAGAAATCACTTACACTTTATTGATGATAACTATGTCTCACGGTTTTTGTCCCATTTGAAACTGCTTTAATATCTTCAACTTTAACCAGTGTTCCATAGATATCTAATTACTAATATACATGTTAACACATCGTATAAGACATTTATAACACATATAAATAAAGTATATAAATTGTAATTAGAAAGATAGATTCGTTATTGTTTTTACCAAATTCTCCACTTTTGTCGAGCCTTGAACGTATATCTTCGAAGTCAACAAAGTTGTGAGGTATTGTGAGGTCTATACTCTCCAACATGTCATTTACGACAGAAAATCTCCCGAGATACAATTCTATTTTAGGATGTACATTGTTGTGGCTGTATTCGGTTTTAATTAATCTAACATCAACATTGCACAATAAATAGGTATTATCCATCTTAAATTTGTGAGCATGTCTCTCTATGTCATCATTGAACATTATAACAAAAATCTTTGTACCCTGCAAATTAAATAATAAATCGATGTATTATTCAGAGTTCTAATATGAGCTGAGAAATATTATATAAATATAAAAATTAAAAAAATATAAAATATAAAATAAAATATTCAAATAATATAATAATTTGAATTGTAAATAAATAATTTATAGTAGTAATAATTAACAAATAGATAAAGAGAGAATTTAAAGGAAAATACCTTGTGTTGCAGACGTATTTTTCTTAATATTTAGATGTCAACCAGTTTCACCTTTCGGAAAAAGAAGTGGATACTGCAACGGGTCATAACATCCATAATAATGTTTTATTCTATGCCTCTCCCCGGAATGCACATGAACTACAATATCTCTCTCATATGAGGTATTATCACTATCTCTTTCTACCCATATTGCTGTAACTTGATCTGCAGTAGGCGAATTGTACACCCGTTGATCCAAATTTACATCTTTAGATATATGAAGCTCTACAGTATCCATGGAAGGCCAGTCCATCAATCTTCGAAAAAATTTGGCATATGAATTGGTCTCCATAATTTTTATCAACTTCTTCACCGTCACATCTGATATATTTGAATTATGTAGCTTGTTCATTCTATTTTTGACCTCGTTCACTGTCTCAAAAAAGTACAACTGAAAAAAATCCAGGATTATAACTATTTGGAATTAATCCTGGAAGATCATGATAAACCATTCCTTGTGCTCGAAATGTATAGACTCCCCATCTTGCAGATGCAAGTTCCTTATCCAATTTTACACCAAACGATGTAAACGAAAATATAGAATTGTACGAACGAATATTTTTCTAAAATTAGTTGCCTCTTCTGATTCTGAAGTGAACAATTCGTACAATTCATTGGGGACTTCAGCTGATGCACGTACTATTTTTCCATTATCACAACAAAATGTCGGAGGTTCATACTCTAATCTGACAGCACCGCAATGAACACAATCAGATATTTTTTTTTAATACATGAACTGTTGTACCTATAAGAAACAATATGAATTAAAGTGTGTCAGTCCATAATTATGTCTGTGTACATAACATGATCAAAAGAAAATAATTACCATTCAAGTCTCACGAATTAACATTTAAACAACGTTTCTTTATTTTGGAATATTTCCTTTTCATGTGTAAAAATCACCTTTTCCGATACACCTCCGCATCTATAATATTAAAAGATTCAAATATGTTTATAATATTGCGGTAAATATTAATTTTAAAACAAATTTAATTACTGAATTATAAAATATACCTGAAGAGGAGCTTGACATCATATTGAATCTTGATTGGAACTAAAATTAAACTGTAAAGAAGATGTGATGTGTAAATAATAATAAATATTTCTCAGCCATTAACCATGAAAAGTAACAGAAAGAATAAAGCTCTAACGAACAAAAAAGTATATTAAAAAATACACTGGATTTAAAAGCATAAATGCAAGAATTCAAAGCAAAAACAAAGTAACCTTAATCAATTGCTAAACGCAACAATAATTCTTCCAAAATAAACCTAAATAAAACTAATAAATATCACGCTTCATTTTTTTTTTTTTTTTGTAATACCTGTTATTTCTTTAATTAGTTTAAAGACAACACACATGCATGCTTATTAAAACTCACGTTCAAACCCTAATCCCCTTCCTTAGTCCACCTCGAGCGCAATGGCTTTCTTACGAAAGAGTTTGATGAATTTTTTATTTATTTTTTGTTTTTTAATTAGTGTGGAAGAAGAACATATTTATAGAATAGTTGGTTGTAGAAATTAATTAGGAGAATAATTTTAAAAAAAAGAATAATAATTGCTTTTAGATATTAATTAGGACAATTTTTATGTTTTAATTTCCTTGAAATAGTCGAATTCCAAGACATATGATCACTATTATATTATGCTTTAATTTTTAATCATGAATAAATATTATTATATTATATGCTTTAATTATTATGCTTTAATCATTAATAACTATTATTATATAATAATAACAATACGATTAATACAATCCAAATTTAAAAAAAAAACGAAAAATCATGAATAACTATTATTATCTATATCTATATAAAAAGATTACAGAATTTGCGGTTAATAATTTGGAGTTGATTGCGGTGGCAATTTTGTTAATATATCCAATCGCAGGGTTAATTCTGTAAATTCCAGTTAATGCCATTAATTAAATCCACGTATTTATTGCATATAAAAACGGCTATTACTTACAATTTAGTGGTCTAAAAGAAGAATTAATCGGCCCAATTTTTCTTGGGCCCGAAATTCAGCAAACTTAAAATATATTGTTTTGGGCCCGAAATTTTTGGGCCCGAATTTTTTTTGGCTCCGAAATTCAGCTTACTTAGCTAATGGCCCAAATAATCTAAATGCTGTACACACGAATTTTAAGAATTACATACCACATTTATCAGAAATAAATAACACAACTTTAAAAAAATTACATCCCAGCAGAAGGAATAAAAATGATACAGATTTATTTAATAAATATATAATTAAGTAAATTTAACCACTAAGTCCACTAAGTCCACAACCACCACTTCAAAAATGGCATCCATCCACAACTTAGCAGTTTATATCCTGCAATAAATAGCATGTTATCATCCTCATTTCATCACCATCGATCACAAAGCACTCCAGAAAAGATCAAAAATCAAAATACACAGTTTTAGCAGTAGATTAGAGAGGAAGGAGATGGCACCTTTCTTTGGCCTGATCAAAGACCTGGAGCCCGGGAAATCCAAGGTTACTCTAACACTAAGAGTAATTCGGTCCTACAAAGTACCACAGATGCAGAATAAGAATGAAGATTACAGCAGAGAAGTTGTAATGCATGATTCTGAGGTAAATTGTACAGTTAGCTATTCTAATATAGACATATATTACAGAATTTTTCACTGATTACCTTTGTTCATTGTTGTGCAGGGAAATCGAATCCATGGAAGTATGCAGAGGCTCTCTATCCCATACTTCGAAGGACAACTGCAGGAAGGAAGGATATACAACATCATGAATTACATAGTTGCACGTAACAACAAGCGTGCAAAGACAACTACATGTGCTCATGTCATCATACTGTACAAGCATACAAGAGTTGCTGAGATTCGAGATGGGAGCTTTCCAAAATATGATCTGAATCTCAAAGGGTTTGATGAGATTGCTAAGATGGAAGATACTCCAGAAGATATCCTATTTGGTAAGGCATTACTACTGAAAATATATGCAGTTTATTGTTAAAATACAGTACTAATATTCTGTTTATGTATTTACAGATGTGATGGGAGTTGTGATTGACAGTGTGAAGCCGTATGAGCTTACTACAAGCAGTGGAAAGACTGTGAAGCTGAAGGAAATTGTCATAGAAGATCTAGAGTAATGCATTTAGTTTTCAAATTTTAGTGTCTAAGCATGTTCAGTGAATTTAACATGTGTGTGTTTGTTACATCAGGAAAAGGAAGCTGAAGTGTAAATTGTGGGAGGACTATGCAGAGGATCTGGATTACTCTATCAACAGTGGTGCAGAAGAACCTGTTGCAGTTCTGCTCAAGTTCTGCCGCACCACTGTTTTCAGAGGTATGATTAAGTATAATAAAATGCATGCAGTTAGGATGAATAATATGACACAGGACCTGTATATGATCAATTATTTAACTGTGCAGGTGAATTGACAGTGAACAGCTCATACCATGCCACTCAGATACTCTTAAAAAATGTTGCAGAATTGGAGACAATGCGTGAAGAGTAAGTTTTTTTAAGTGTAAATGCATGCAGTGTAAATTTTTCAGTGTAAATGAATGCAGTGTAATAATTCAACTTTTTTTGCAGGTTCTGGAAATTAAATAAAGACAGGAGCTCAGGTGGTATTAAGATGATTCATGTTCCAAGGCCAAGGAGTATGGAAGATGAGTTAAATGAAGGGGAAAGCATGCTGAAAACAATCAAAGAATTGGCTGGATATGAGGTAATAACAAAACTAATGCATTACTACACTACTTCAGGTTTTAAACATTCAATTTTCTAATGCATTGTACATGTGCAGTTTGGGAAATTCTGGGTGTATGGAGAGATCTACGAGGTGAAGACACTAGGTGGCTGGAACTATATGGCATGCAGACTCTGCCTCAAGAAGCTGAAGAAAAATGAGATTTCATTTTACTGTGAGGGATGCAACACATTTGATGTTGTTGGCAGAATGAGGTATTTAAATAAAAACAGAAGCATTCAAGTCTATTTTTACAACAGATAGCATGCTAAATGTTTAAATCATGCACTGATATTACATTAAATGTATGAAACAGGTACAGGCTGTATGTTGAGATTAGTGATGACACAGAAACTGCAACATTCATGCTGTGGGATAGAGAGTGTGCACAGTTGCTAGGCATGCAAGCTGGTGACATAAGTGTGGTATGCAGAATTTACAGAAACTTATTATGCATGTTTATATTCCTACCAAATAAATACTGAAGCAAATTTAAACTCTTACCAGGATGCAGCAGACCCAACAACAATGCCATTCGAGTTTGAAGCATTGATTGGGAAATCAGCACTATTCAAGGTTAACTTAAAACTGTATGAGAAAGAGGTTAACAAGGCATATACAATTGCCAAAGTTAATCTAGATCCGGAAATGATTGCCAAGTATGGCAACTGTCAAAGCAAGCATGGACAGGAAAAGGTAAAACACATAATACACATACACATAATCTGTTTTACAATGATTTTCAAGGATATAACATGTTTTTTTCTTCAGAGTGAATGCTCAGGTGTCAGAAATTCCTCTACAGCAAGTGCATGGGATAAAGAATTACAGAGAGAGGAGGAGAAGCAGGCTGAGGCTGATGAAGAACCAATTGTGTTCAAGAGGGTCAAGAAAGTACAAGCATCAAAGGACAAGTTTGAGCAGGGTGTGGAGTTGAAGGATGACTGATGCAGTAGAGTAGATTAGCTTAGAATAGTTGTTTTTCAATTACCTAAGTAGGCACTCTTTTTCCCACTGGGTTTTAATGAGGCTTACAAGTTTGTATTACAAAAATTCAGTACAAAGTTATTAATTATTTTATAAAAGTTTCTTTCAATTATTTTTTATAGTATGATTTCATTTAGCTCTATTAGTAAACACACACTGTTAAAAATAGTTGGGAAAATGAATTTCTGGAAAACAGAAGCAGTCACATAGGTTTTTAGCTGGAAAATGAACAAAATAATACTAATTTCCAGTTATTTTTATAGACTGAGCTTTATAATAATGTAAATTCATCATTTTCAGAAACATTTATCAGGTAATTAATATTTTCTGTATAAGTAATTTTACTAAATTGATAAAAAACGTGTTTACCATATTATTTTAAATATTTTGACACTTTTCCACAGCTGTGCAAAATGAAAACGTGGTGGGAATTAAAATTTTTAAAAAAGCAGTTACCTTATTTGAAATTCAAATATGAATTGAAAATTTTGAATCATCCAACAAAATACACACTCAGAGCAAGAAAACACAGAGAACAGGAAGGAAGAAACCGAGATTTAGAGGAAGAATTGAACAGAGTAGGTTCAGAGAATGAGTAGTCATCAATTTCAGAAAAGGAAAAGAGGGAGAAGTGAACATGAGGATAGGGGTACGTACCTGGTTCTATCTGAAATATATTTTCAGTGAATTCATCTCTGCAAAATGAAGTGTAATTTGTGATTAGTATGTATTCATACAAAAGGCTTAACAGATGTAAGGAGAGTTGAAGGAAAATTGATTAAACTTAGCTTTTGTTCGATTCTGTGGTTGAGGTTTGTTAGTCCAGTTGAATTGCTCGATACAGAGCTAATTGAATGTTAGCTTCCACCTCTGTAAAGTGATTGAATCTGCGAATAATTAAGAAGTTAGATACTGTAGGAGAGAATGGTAGAGAATGTGGATCAGAGAGATAGATAAATGACAGAAGTTAGAGTCTGTAAGAATAACTGATAGAGAGGGGAGAAGAGAGATAGAGCTACAAAGAATTAGAATAAGATCATTACCAGTTGTGCCTGTTGTTTGTTGTATGTGAATATAGCATCTGATCATCCAATTCCTTTTGTTTTTTCCACTGTTCTGTATACCTGCAATCATGTGCTCACAAAAATAAAATTTCAGATATGGAGAGAGGTAGAGAGTATAGACAGAAAGAGATTGGAGCGTGATTATAAGAGGTTTACCAGTTTTTATGTTCTTGCTCGCCTAATGCATAAAGCAGTAGATTATTTTGGTATCTGTATAATCATAAAACATGTTAGATCAAAGATAGAGGACAAGAAAGACTGAGATAGGAACATGTCACAGAAATCCGAATCTTACCAGCTTCCATTCCATTAAATTTAACTGCGAATTGCTTTGATTTATGTGGCTCTTAATCCTTGAATGTTTACATATCTGTCAAAATAAGCATTAAGTTAGATATATATCGAAGGGAAGAATGTGAGAAAGGTTGAGACAGAAATGATTATTATGATGCAGAGGCTTACTAGCTGATTTTTTGTTCACCTAATGACCTTCTGCTGGATGTAATATATCTTGCACCTTATATGTAAAGTGATCTGCTAATACAAGTAGCAGTTAGTGTATTTATCAATTATAAAAATAGATAGACATATACAGAGATGTATCCGAGCTTACCAGTTCAGTGTATGTAATTTCTTGGATGGTTGAGCTTTGATTTGTACTGCATGTGTAGTTTGGACCATAGATCTGTAAAATTGAACCGATTAAAACATGAAATCTTTTGTAAAAATACAGAAAAAGGCAGGAAAGGGCGGATTCATAGCTTACCAGAGCTTATTAATTCAGATCTGGACTTTTTGAGTGTTGATTGTTCGTAGATACGTCTTTTCCGCCATAGATCTACACAAATCTGCCAAAGAAACTCAAAAAATTAGTATCAAAATTTGAAAGAGAGTGAGAGAGAACGATGTAGTTGAAAAAGGAGTAGGTTACTTACCGAAAATGGGCAGATCTTCAACCTTCAGTCGGAACCAGCTCATTTGAGCTCGGATTTCTTCTGGAGTCACCTCTTTCCCCATAGATCTGTACAGATCTGCCGAAAAAAATAGAAAGGTTAGTAGAAAAACTAGAGAGAGAGAGAGAGAGATGGATGCAGTAAGAAGTTCACCTCATTTTACGGCCAAGTGAACGGATCTTCGCCATTTTTTTAGAAATCAGCTGGTAAAGAGAACATATAGTGTGCTACGGTGTGGATTTGAACGGAAAATGAAAGAAAACTGGTGAAGATCCGGTGAAGAAATTAGGGTTTGCAGAGAGAGAGAGAGGCGTAGAGTGAGAGAGAAGGCGGAGAGTGAGTTCGGGCAGGAGGAGTGAAAATCGCACAAATGAGCTGATGAAGTGTATTTATATGGATAATTTAGGGTTTGACAATCAAAACGACGTCGTTTTTCATCCCGAACGACGTCGTTTTGACTGTTTTCCGATTTAATTAGTTGGGCTTGAATTAACGATTGGGCTGGGCTTTTAATTTGTGCCGGGCCGGCCCAGTCGATTTGTCCATTAAATTTTTTCTGGCCCGGCCCAATCGAATGTGCAAAAATACTACATAGTTTTTAATAAATAAAATATTTAAATTATCTTTTTAAATCAAAATGTTTTTTTATAATTTATTTTTTTACTCTATTTCTTATAATTAAATTTATGGAATTTCTTTTTTACATTTTTAGAATATCCTCGACAAATTTTTAAATTTACGAAAATCATTTATACACTATTTATAAAATATTATTTGCAAGGTGTATTATTTTTTAATCTATTTAACAATTTAATATATTTATTAATGGATTATTTTTCTTATTCAATAAATTAACTTATACGGAGTATTTATTATTCAATAAATTAACTTATAAATTTAAAAAAAATTATTTTCAATTATTAATATTATGGCAATTTATACGAATCATTTCATACAAATTATCATTTGACATAAATGTTGACTTTCGTTTTGCAGCTGATGAATCGGTGGCGGACAATGATTTAATTGACATCACAATTGGAGAATCACATAATATAGGTAACAAATTATTTATTTTTCTCTTATCAAGTGTAACTATAGTATATTGTATGTATATATTTTTTTAATGTTCATATTTTGCATTTTATTTGGGTTTGAATTATAGCCATTGGGATGGGCTTTAAATTTGTGCCGGGCCGGCCCGGTCGATTTGGTCTTTAAATTTCTCCTGGCCCGGCCCAATCGATATGCAAAATTAATAATACATAATATGCAAAAATAATAGTACATAATTTTTAATAAATAAAATATTTAAATTTTCTTTTTAAATCGAAATGTTTTTTTTATAATTTTTTTTACCTTTATTTCTTTTAATTTAATTTATGGAATTTCTTTTTTACTTTTTTAGAATATGCTCGACAAATTTTTAGATTTACGAAAATCATTTATACACTATTTATAAAATATTATTTGCAAGGTGTATAATTTTTTAATCTATTTAAAATTTTAATGTATTTACTAAGGAATTATTTTTCTTATTCGATAAATTAACTTATATTTCTTATTCAATAAATTAACTTATAAATTTTAAAAACTTTCTTATTTTAAATTGTTAATATTAGGGCGATTTATATGAGTCGTTTTATTCTATTTATATTTTGAAATGAATTTTGATTTTCGTTTTGCAGCTGATGAATCGATGGTGGACAATGATTTAATTGACATCACAATTGAAGAATCACATAATATTGGTAACAAATTATTTATTTTTCTTTTATCAAGTGTAACGATAGTACGTTGTATGTATATATATATTTTTTTAATGTTAATATTTTGCATTTTGTTTGGGTGACGTTCCTATTGATGAGTATATGAAAGATGTTGAACTGATTGATATCACTCTTGAAGATATTGAAATTGTATTTAATATTTTGTAATATCAAAATTTTGTTTTCTTTTATATGATTGTTTATATATTTACTACTCATTCAAAATATATTTTATCTGACTATTATGAAATTGTTCGTTATAATTAGACAATGCAGGGATTCGTGGAAACTCAGCGGAATGTGGAGCTATTCGTATAAATGTTGAACCGATTTCTGAAATTGGTATTTACAAATTTTTAATTTTTCTAATTAAATTATTTGCTTTATATTTTATTTTATTTATTTTTGCTAACATTCAAAATATGTTTATTAGATTCTTATGAGTTCGAAGCAATTATGACAAGGGATAAACGAGGTGGCAGACATCGTTCATCGATTTTGTTGAACAACGAGATCGGTAAGTTTATTTATGGGATTTTTATTTTACAGTATTGTTGTATAATATTTAATATATACTTTTTGTTATTATGACGTTGTAACATTAAATATATTTTTATAATTCCCATAACTAATTTTATTTTTATTTTTTCATATAAATCGCGCAGATTATGATGATCTTGGTGATCCAGTCTATCAGTGTCAGTTCTGTAAAGCTTATTTTTGGCAAGATGAAAGACGGCACGGCAGCACTATTCTAAGTCCGAAGTATTCGTTGTGTTGCCAAAATGGTAAAGTACGGCTCCCTAGATTGGAAAGACCGCCGACGTTGTTAAGTGATTTGCTTTGGGGGAATGATGCGAAGAGCAAACATTTTCAGCAGAATATTCGGTCGTACAATAGCATGTTTGCTTTCACATCGATGGGAGGAACCATTGATTTCGCTGTGAACAATGGTGGTGGGCCTCCAACATTTCGATTGAGTGGCCAAAATTACCATTTGATAGGGAGTTTAATGCCCCTTGAAGGTAAACCACCGCTATTCGGCCAGATGTACATATACGATACGGAAAATGAAATTGCGAATCGCATGCAGTCCGTTAGGTAAGTAATTGTTACTATTCAAATACAAACTTTTTATCCTCTTTAATTGAAAATTTATATTATATACCATGTTATTTATAGCACTGTATATATTTATTTATTTAGGAAAAACAACAGCACAAACAATTTGCATGCAGAGATTGTTTCCGATTTGAAGGGAATGCTAGATGAGAATAATGTCTTTGTGAAGACATTTAGAATGGCAAGAGAGAAAATTGTCGATGTTGGACAGTCTGATGTAAAGATAAAGCTTATTGGTAGAAGAGGTCGCGATGCTCGAACGTACAATTTGCCAACAGTGTCGGAAGTAGCAGCCTTGATTGTAGGTGATTTCGATGAATCGTTGGGAGATAGAGATTTGATCGTTGAAACGCGATCTGGTGTGTTAAAGCGCATCAATGAGCTGAATGCGTCTTATCTTGGGTTGCAGTATCCGTTGTTGTTCCCATATGGTGAGGATGGCTATCGCGAAGATATTCCTCTTTGTAATGTTCGTAGTGGCACCACTTCCAATGCTCGAAAGTATGTGAGTATGAGACAATTCTTCGCTTTCCGATTGCATGAAAGGGAGTTAGAAGCTAAAACCATCCTTTCTTCTAGACGTCTACACCAGCAGTTCATTGTTGACGCGTACACCATGATTGAATCGTCCAGATTAAAGTACGTACGTTTGAATCAGAAGAATTTGAGATGCGATTTGTATAAGGGCTTAGAAGATGCTCTTACGAAAGGGGAGACAAATGCAGCAACTCAAGGCAAGAGAATCATATTGCCTTCTACTTTCACTGGAGGAGCTCGATTCATGATTCAAAGTTATCAGGATGCAATGGCAATTTGCAAATGGGCTGGATATCCGAACTTATTCATCACATTTACATGCAATCCTAAATGGCCAGAGATATCACGGTACGTGCAAAGTCAAGGGTTGAAACCGGAAGATTGTCCACTTACAGTTTGTCGTGTTTTCAAGATGAAGCTGGATAAGTTAATCAAAGATCTCCGTACGAAGAAACCTTTTGGAAGCGTTAGATCAGGTACTCCATTCTTTATTGTATCGCAATGCTACATTATTTTCTATATTACATGCATAAATTAATAGTTTTTAATATTTTTGTTTCAGTTGTATACACGATTGAATTTCAAAAACGTGGCCTTCCCCATGCACACATATTGCTTTTCCTTTCAAACTTTGACAAGGATTCTCCTCCGGAAAAGATCGACGAAATCATTTCAGCCGAAATACCGGATAAAGATACGGATCCAAAGTATTATGAGGCGGTAAAGGATAGCATGATTCATGGCCCATGTGGATCCGCCAACATCAGTGCAC
This sequence comes from Thymus mandschuricus, assembly GCA_029379335.1. Taxonomy (NCBI): domain Eukaryota; kingdom Viridiplantae; phylum Streptophyta; class Magnoliopsida; order Lamiales; family Lamiaceae; genus Thymus; species Thymus mandschuricus. Next base: position 17,949,946 of record CM057082.1, on the reverse strand, counting down.
CATGCATGGATCCCGATACGCGTCGTTGTACCAAGTATTTTCCGAAGAAATATGTTGATGAAACAACCATGGATAAGGATGGATATCCGGTATACAGGCGTAGGAATAATGGACGATCGGTTATGAGGAATGGTGTGCCGTTGGATAATAGGTATGTTGTTCCGCACAATCGTTATCTTCTGATGAGGTATGGAGCACACATAAATGTGGAGTGGTGCAATCAGTCTCGATCCATAAAATATTTGTTCAAGTATATCAACAAGGGACGCGATGGTGTCACTGCGGCTTTTTATAAGACTCCAGACGATGAAGGGGAGGCGAAACCAGTTGATGAGGTGCAGATGTATTATGATTGTAGATACATATCACCGTGTGAGGCTGCTTGGCGAATTTTGGGCAATGAGATTCAATACAAATCCCCTTCAGTTGAAAGGTTGAGTTTTCACCTTCCTGGCCAACAGAGCGTAGTGTTTCCTGACTATGTTCCAATTGATCGTGTCATGGAGCAACCTAGAGTTGGAGAAAGCATGTTTTTGGCGTGGTTTGAGGCAAATAAGAAATTTTCGGAAGCAAGAGAACTCACGTACGATGAATTTCCAACTAAGTTTGTTTGGAAGAGTGATACAAGAACGTGGGAGCAAAGAAAAGGGGTTACGCGGTTGGTAGAATATTTTATGTGCCTCCTGGAAGTGGTGAGATGTATTATTTGAGATGCTTGCTCTCCATAGTTCGTGGACCTACATGTTTCGAAGACATCAGAACAGTTAATGGAGTTGTGTACGACACGTTCAAGGATGCTTGCCAAGCCTATGGATTGTTGAGTGATGACAAAGAATACATCCATGCTATTACTGAAGCAAGTTTTTGGGCGTCGGCCGTGTCTTTGAGGTATCTTTTCGTCACTCTGCTTTCGACTGATTCCTTGGGACGTCCTGAACATGTCTGGAATGCTTGCTGGGAATATCTATCAGATGATATTTTATACAAACAAAGGACTTTGTTTCGTCACCCAGGTAATGTATTTGCTGTATTAAATGTTTTGTTTTTTTGTCAATATGATTTCTTTATTGTATAATTAAATTGATCGATCTTTATATATATTTGTTCATATATTTAAAACGCAGGGCTTCAATTGAGCGAAGATCAGATTAAGGGTTATGCTCTTGCTGAAATTGAGAAACTGTTGAAAAGCCTTGGTAGGAGTCTACAGGATTTTCACGGCATGCCCTATCCGAGTGATGATTTCTTACATTTCCATGGAAATAGATTGATCCATGACGAAATGTCATATGATCGCGAAGCTTTATCTAAAGAGCTCAAGGATTTGCTTGCCAAGCTCACTGATGAGCAGCGTCGTGTTTATGATACTATCATAAATGCAACGAGCTCGAGTTCGGGTGGAATGTTCTTTGTATATGGATATGGAGGCACAGGCAAAACATTCATATGGAAAACGCTATCTGCAAGCCTTAGATCCAAGGGAGAAATAGTTTTGAATGTAGCTTCGAGTGGTATTGCTGCTCTACTATTGCCTGGAGGGAGGACAGCTCATTCGAGATTCAAGATTCCTCTACATCCTAATGAGGATAGCACGTGTAACATTAGCCAAGGTAGTCCACTGGCTCAACTTATTGTTAGGTGCAAGCTTATTATTTGGGATGAGGCTCCGATGGTGCGTAAGCATTGCTTTGAAGCTTTGGACAAGACTCTACGGGATTTAATGCGTTTTCAGAACCCGTTAAGTTCGTCATTGCCTTTTGGTGGCAAGGCTGTTGTCTTTGGAGGAGATTTCAGACAGATTTTGCCCGTTATCCAAAAAGGAACCAGACAGGATACTGTTTTCGCAACCATAAATTCTTCATATCTTTGGAAAGATTGTAAGGTGTTACGGTTGACGAAGAATATGCGTCTTGAAAATGCAAGCTCCCCTGATGAGGCTAGAGAATTGGAGGAATTCTCTAAATGGATTGCTGATATAGGTGATGGAAACCTTGGAGGTCCGAATGATGGTCATGCTGACATCGAAATTCCTAATGATATATTGATGAAATGGTCAGGCAATCCAATTGAATGCATAGTCAACAGTACGTATCCAACATATTCTGCCGATGTTGAAGACGCTTCGTATCTACAGGATAGAGCAATTCTTGCACCTACTCTTCATGCAGTTGAATCTGTGAATGAGTACATGAGTTCGTTGAACAAGAGTGACGGCGTTTTATATAGAAGTTCGGATTCGATGAGCAGGTCTGATTCGGGTAGTGAAATGTTTCAGCAAGTGCATACTCCCGATTTCTTGAATACTATCAAGTGCTCTGGTGTGCCGAATCATGAATTGTGTTTGAAGGTTGGAACTCCGGTTATGCTGTTGAGGAATATTGATCATGCGAATGGCTTGTGCAACGGTACGAGATTGATGATTACCAAGTTGGGCAAGTATGTTTTGGAAGCTAAAATCCTTACAGGCCACAATGCAAATCAAAACGTATTGATTCCGAGGTTGTCTTTGACTCCGGCTGATATGACTTTGCCGTTCAAGTTTGAGCGAAGGCAGTTTCCTTTGATAGTATCTTATGCAATGACGATCAACAAGAGTCAGGGACATTCGCTTTCTCATGTTGGGTTATTCTTGCCAAAACCTGTGTTTACACATGGTCAATTATACGTTGCTGTGTCGAGAGTACGGAGTCGTCGTGGATTGAAGATTTTGATATCTGAAGAAGATAGAAATGATAGTACTACCACGAAAAATGTTGTATATAAGGAAGTTTTCCGAAATGTGTAACATATTGTCGTTTAGTGCTCTAACATTATATCCGTTTGCTCTTTGTATTATCTTTTATTGCTCTAACTTTGTATTCGCTTTGTACTTTTGTTGTGTTTTAGTGATCTACTGTTGTATGTCTTTGTTCGTTTTATTTGTATGTTTACGTTACGGCTTACTGTTCGTAAAAAAAAATCGTAACTTAAAGGGCTGCGCATCGCGCGCGGGCGAGTACTAGTACCATATAATAACAATACTATTATTAATAATATTATTTTAAATTAAAGGAGGGGAGGGGTATACTTGGAATTACATATTTTGTAAGAATGCACACTTTTATAATAGTAATAGATGTATTTATATACTCCCATCCACACACTCTCTCTAGATAGTATTAACGGCCAAGTTAAATACAAATTACAATACAACGTCGTGCTGAAAATTTGAACTGGCTACAAAAATAAAAAAGGAATACAAAGGAAGATAACGTGATATCCCAATCCCGCGGCTGCTCGAGAGGTCGTCGGGTGGTGAAACACACAGTACTGCGGCAAGTCGTTTCCTTCGTCTAGTTCCCGGACAGAGCTTCGATCGAGACTCCAGTCTGCGACCGCTTGCCCTAAGGACTGTAAATTGCACATAGATGATCAGAAAAACAAATATCCCAGTCCAGAATTGTAACTCAAACGATGAGAGATGAATACCAAAAAACCAAAACAAAAAAGACTTACTCTGCCTCCGAGTGTGAGGCCTGTCCACCTTGTTGAGCTCGGGATGTGTGCATGAAGATAACACGAGTGTACGAACACCCCTCGACTGTCAGTCCGACTAACGTTTTTACGAAGGTCGTTTTGAACTCTGAGATTACACAGTTTGAAAGAAAAGATTTCATTTTACTGCAGTTAGAAAAGATTTCATTTTACTAGTTATAGAATTAGTACCTCTGATGATTTGTTCTTGGGCGGAGTTGCATCTCGTTATATTCTCTGTGCAACTTAGGTTGATATTTAGTAAGCTCGTAAGCTGAAGCACAATATCAATACTAATATGAGCCCCAGTAAGAAGATACACAGTGAGAATCGAGATTATATTGAGCCGATGATAGAAATAATGTGTTACCTGATATTTGTCAAAAGACGATTCAATTATAAAGAGCGGCGTCTGAATATCCCCAGCAAAGTACTCGGGGAAAAGGCACTGGTATATCGATATGTTTCGAGTAGTTTGTAAGGATATTAGGAATAAGATTTATAAGAAAAAATATGAATGCACATAGTTTCTCACCAAATTCGAATCCCTCTTTGATGTACACGAGGGAGGCAAAGACTTGGCCAACTCCTGCAAACCTAATCAACGAAAAATGTTACAGTTGTGATATGATCAGATTCTGTACAGCACAACTCAGAGGCATTGTGTGTGAAATTAAGAAGAAGACGTATATCAAGTTCGTCTCACGATTCTGCATCAAGTTGTTCTCCAAATAAGACGTAAACTAAGACTCCATAAATTCTTTACAAGTAGAAAATGTAGAATAGTAAAACACTAGCAAGGTTCTCCACTGTTCTTCCTCCCAAAAAAGTGAAAATGTTACAGTCATGAACATAAAACCGAACATTAAACCTTGCAAAAATCCCAAACGTAACGGAGTAAGTTAAACCTCCAAAACTCAGAAATTGTATCATGATTTTTTGTGTTGTAACGCAAAGTAGAAAAGCAGAGAAGTGTACGTGAGTTTCTCTGACTCCGGCAAAGAAGCTCTCTCTGAACTTCGCGTTAAAGAGGTCCTTTCTGCCAACAAAAGCAAACACGGTAAATAAGTACTTTTGTAAGCTTACATTATCATTCGTATAGTTATTGAATATGTAGACCGTTCTTGAAATATTACCCGTGGAGGAAGAAGCCGGAGTCGGAAATGCACTTAACCTTGGTACGACTAGGGAAGAGCTTATGAAACTTGTCACAGTTCAACATGGCTGCTAGCCCACCTGCCGAGGTGCCACTGAGTATATAGCCTGCATAACATCAAAACTTCTACTATTAGATTTCATAAACTTAACTATGAATGCTTATCCTGTAAAAAAAACAGAAACATACTTGCTTGGCATTTCCCATTCCTTTGGATAGCATTTCCTCCATCATTATGTCAAAAATTCTTGCCCCTCGAAAGGAGAGGTTTGCCTTCTGCGATAGCGAAATCAGTATGTTAATGATCAGAAGCTAAAACTCGTAGACTGTATGTAAAAATGAAAGAAGAAAACTAAGAGGTGACTGAAGACTTACCGTGTCCTTAACATCCGACATAAATGATGATCCGTCACGGTAATAAATATACAGCTTATGCCAAGTGCAGAAATCTGAAACAATGATAAATCAGTTTATCAATTCATCCCAGCAAATGTAATAGCAATGTATACTACCTGGGCTAGACGTGCAGTTGTAATCCAACATTGATGAGAAGTCGGTTCGACTGCTACTGCTACGGAGATAATTACTACTCCCTAACCTCGAATGTGTTCTCACTACAAGAAAACAGTCTTTTCCTTGCGGAATCCCGACAGAGAAAAATTACGCAGCCAATCTATTGCAGATTCGTTGCGGATTGTAGTCAGAAATTACTGCTTGCAGATCCGTGGCAGAATGACTACTGAATAATGCTGGCGGACTAGTTTCCGCCACAGATTTGATTTAGGATCTAAATCTTTGCAAATCCGTTGCGGAAAAGCTACAAAACTATGCTGGCGGACTATTTTCCGCCACAGATTTGATTTAGGATTTAAATCTTTGCAGATCCGTGGCGGAATAGCTATTGAATTTTCTGACGGACTATTTTCCGCCGCAGATTTGATTTAGGATTTAAATCTTTGCAAATCCGTGGCGGAATAGCTATTGAATTTTCTGGTGGACTATCTTCCGCCACAGATTTGATTTAGGGTCTAATGTCCTTGCAGATCCATGGCGGATTAGTTACTGAATTTTGTTGGCGGAATATTTTCCGCAACAGATTTGATAGAATCTAAAATCCGCCAGCATTCCGCAATAAAATTAATCAATATATTATAATTTCCTAATCAAATTCTTCCCTGCCAATTCGCCCAAAAGTGTTGAGCCCTAATCGCCCAGAAGCACCGCCGCGTTGTCGACGCTCCCCGCCGCGCCGGTCCGGTGATTTTCCACCGTCTTCATTCATTGTCGTCGGCACCTCTCTCTCCCTCTCTACCATCTAGGTGCTCTCTCTCTCTCCCTCTCATCCCCTCCGTCTCTGTGTTTGTGTTTAGTGACTGTCAAAATAAAGTGTTTAGAGATTACCGTTTTTGCTGGATTTTCTCTCCTTTTCTGCTCAATCTTTCTCTCATGGAATTAGAGGGTAATTTTTCTGGGCTATTAGACTCAGATATCGACTGTACTTTCAATTTCAAGGGTCGCTGCTAGCATAATAGCTGGTAACTTGTTCTAAATAGCTGTCTATATAATCTAGTTTATTGCTGTTTTCTTGTGTTGATTAGTGGCTTAGCGGTAATCTAGTTTGCCATATTAAAGTTTGATTGAGTTTATGGAATGATGATGGACTTTTGATCAGCTATTTCATGATGTAGCTCTCGATGTATATGTTGGCTTGAAAATCTCTATTTTCGTTTTGACCGGTTACTGGAAATTCTCTTTCAAGAAATCCTAGCTCGGGTCAAGTTGTTGCTCGTGTTAATATACTAGCTTCTGAAGGGTAAAATTAAGTCGTCTCCCTCCCTGACTTTGTACCAATGATTCCTTTTTTTCAATTGAATTTCTACTTTTCCTTCACTTGTCACTTGTTTTCCATGAAGGATACAGAAGAACTTTGAGGGTAAGTTAGTCGGTGTTGATCGTCTAAAGGATCTTGCTGTCTTGAAGGTTATCTACTCTCTTGAGTTCTCTACAATTTACTTTGAAGTTCTAATCTTAACTGGTTTATGTAGCGATAATGATACTCTCTTTGTTATAGGTCTAAACAGAGACATTAATAGTCAAACTGGAGTGACTATAGGTGGAGGTATTCAAACCGATGCTGCTATCGATCATGGAAACAGGTTTTAGTTTAAAACATGGGATCTGTCTTGATGTTTTCAGTTAGAGATTGGCTTCCTTTAGTAATCGAAATCCTATTTCCTTGTGAATTACAGTGGAGGCCCTTTATTGGATTCTAAAGGAAATTTGATTGGGATCAACACTGCAATATTTACTCAGACAGGTGAGTTTGATCAGTTTTGAATCTCATATATTTTTCGATTATTCTTAGAATGTGGATGCATGGAAGTAGGTAGGTAGGGGGTGATTGTGTAGTGTTTAATGGAGTAATATTTGGAGTGAGGATGAAGAAATTTGAAGCTCTGCACAGCACAACACATAGATATACATAGATACTAGTATTACTATATCATATATAAATTGTGTTTGGGAATTAATCATTAATTCATTATGTAGGATTGTACACAATTTTATTTCTATGTCACGCCCGCTCTTCCCGAAGGACGGCTCAGCCGGAGCGTGACTTAGGGTTGGAATAACGAAACGGGGAAGAAGGGGAAATTGATTAACAAAGACCTATTATCGAAAGAGAAGGGAGAGCGACATATTAATAGACTCGAGTAATGGATACAAATATCAAAGGAAATTGAAGTGAAACTAAGAAGCCGAGTGCTCAAATATTATACACGTTTCAAAAGACAATCCATGAAGGATTGATTATCATTTACAGACGTAACAAAGTATGAACGAAAACTTAACAAAATACGACTGTCAGAGCGTACAGCGGAAGATCTACAAAATAGATACATATATGAGGATATGCATCCCTTCCTGAACCAAATTTACAAGAACTACATCTCCTCTCAACACTGCCGCCAACCAACTCGCTTAACCTGCAAGTTTTTAGAAACACAAGCAGGGCTGAGTACTAAAGGTACCCCGTGGGTTATGCCGAAAGTTATAGAAAAATAGTAATTATCCATGCATTTATCACAGTATCGCACAAGCGTTTTATAGAAATAACTTATGCATACTAAACATCATTTACACCCATTTTGTACTATCCATATCTGTGATCCTCATGCTGTGAAAGTTGGCCACCTTCCACAGACATATTCATTTGCATAAACCGGCCCACCTTCGGAGCACACAGTTCACGACTTTAGTGTACACTACCCTGTATAGCAACCTTTGTCTAAAACAGAGCCGATCGTCCTTAATTGATAAACTATCACAGATAAGAACGTACATAAAACCATAACATTTTATGCATGAACAACTCAGTTGACATTTTCATTTTAAATATGCTTAATTATAGCAAAATTATACTTTTCGCAAATAATAATGCCCACCTGATTACACTAGTAGTCGAAAGCTTCTTGGTCTCCTTCACGTTCCTCGGCTCCTATCTTGAGCTTGACCTTTAGGAATTAAAGTTCATCTATTTAGAGAAATCTCAAGTCTTAAGAGATACATCATTTTCACTCTTAATATAAATTTGCTGTTCTCATATAATTATTGATTAAGAAGTAGATTAGTTCGATGAAGTTTTTCGTCCCTTTTTCCAAACTAGTAGTCTAATTTTAATCAACTATATTTCTGATTTCTAGTTATACATAAAATAAACAACAAAACCTTTAAAAATACTACTTCTACTATAGATTAATTAATTAAATCTTTGGCAAAGTCTGCTGAAGAGAAATTATTATTATAATATCATTATTCCTTTTTTTTTTCTATTTGAAGTTACTAATCCCCTCCTCAACTTCTCACTCTCGGTCTGCATATAGAAAAGGAAAAAGAAAAATCGTCTTCCTCCTCTCCCCCTCTGGTGTTGCCGGAATCGTGGCACTACAGCTTTCCTAATTCATCTTCTCACACGCATTCAGTTCAGTTTTTCTTTGTCTCCTTCTTTACCCCTGTTTTTTTTCTAGAGAAATTAACTTTAGATTCACTGATTTACCACAGGTTTGTGAATCGAAATCGCTGCTGATTTCCTATGCCGGCGCAGCTGCTATTCTTTTAAATCGTCGAGGCCTCTAGAGACACACTTGCTCGCTGCGCCTTAATTTCGTTAACGAGAGGCGCTGCATCTGCTTCCATGTCCGTTCGATGCAGCAGCAGGGGAGAAAGTGTATTTACATGTATTGTTATTAAGCTACTAAATCACGGAATAAAGCTATAGTTTCTTGGTTTTAGATTATAATTCATAAGGAGATTTGTATGCTACTGTGATTCACTACCTATGAACACATGAAGCTCAGACTATGTTTGATTCCTCGTTTCACACCAGGTTTCTCGAAGTACACCAAGTTGCTTTCCATAAAGATCTATAGGTTCTGTAAAATGGCTTTCAGCATGATTTTATTTCGATTTCAGCAAGAACTTAGGTAGAATTGCTTACAATGCAAGGTTGAAACTTATTTAGGGTTGATGATTGATGTCTTTGGCTTTCCCCTACATCACCTTTAACCTGCACCAGATTACTCTCCCTATCTACTATCTTCCCTTTTTCCTAATTGTATTGATTTGAGGTTTTAAACTTTCGAATATTCCTAATTCAGTTTGTAGTGATTGAATTTCAAACCTAGCTTGAATTCATGTAAAGCAAGGTACCGATAGATTAGTATAATGCTACTATTTAATGCTTCAATGTATGAGAAAAATACATGAGAAGCTAGCTTACTGCTTTAACTTTGATTCTCGATCGATCGTCGGTTAGGTCTCCTTTCTGCACCTACGCAGCTAAGCAATTACTGGACCGTAATTTGCAGCTCTCACCTCTACCTCCTCTCTTCTTCTATCTTGTTCTTTCTTCTTCTATATTGTTCTGATATTCACCCCCTTTCCTTTCTCAATATATTTGTGTTTATTTACTTCCTTGAAGTAATCTATCTAGAAGAATAACTGAGTCTTGCGATGGTGTTGCTTAATTCTAAGGCGGTGGAAATTAAATTGTATAGGAATGCGAGCTAAATCCTAAACCTCAATTTCAATTACTTTTCATCCACATCTATCTTGTTGGAAGAAAATTTCCACGTGCCTTGACTAGATTTACATCCATAGTTCAATCCAAGCCATTATGTAGTATACATAATATTTATCATCATTTATTTCTTCTTTTTTTTTTTATTAATATAAGAAACTTAGTATTGCCTACAGTAACTTTAGTTTTGCCTACTAGTTATCAGCACTTAATCTATTTGAAAATTCATGTGTGAATTGATATTAAAGTTTGACCATTAAAACTCAATCCGTCAATCGATCGATAGTGTTATCTTTTCGGTGAGATATACACGTTACTTATAAGAATTAATGGCAATCAATCTTGTTCAAATCGAATATATGATTTACGTCATTTCGGATACCTAGCTTAATATACTTGTTAGTAGATTCTTTTGACAAGTCTCTAAAATTTTACAACTCTCGAGACCTTGATGAACATAAAGAGCCTAAGTAATACCTAATTTTTTTAAAATTTCCCTATTTTCGAAGAGTCGGGTTATTACATTCTAAAATACTTATGATATTTAAACTGAATTAATTTGAAAATAAAATTTAGAAATAAAACGTAAATTAAAGGAAATGGGATGTGGAAAGAGTCAAAGGCATTATAAGAAATGTTTGTAAATATTAATAAAGTTTCAAAAGAGAAGACCATGTCAAGGCAACAAAATGTACAGTACGTAAGTGTCAAAATTACTTCATGCTTTCTATTTATAAACTGCCCTCATGTTTCATGTTTACCTCCTTAGATAAGTATGGATCGAGAATGGATGTACACACGGATTAGGAATGGCGATTTGACGCCATAATTCGTTTTGGGATTGGATTCCTTCGTCGAATTTGCATGTAGTCAACCAAGATTCATGAACAAACATGACATTAGGTGCCCTTGTGTACGGTGTAAATGCAAGCATTTTCGCAACCCAAGAGACGTTAAGTTTCATCTAATGAAGAAAGGGTTCATGCCAAATTATGAATGTGATTATCTGATTCTTTATGCATTGATCCTTTTGGAATTTTTGGAATAATTTATGAACTTATTTATGAAATTTCAATTGGCAGATGGCGACGAGAGATAGAAGACCCTCTCATGTTCAGCCTACGAGAGACGGGAGACTTCCCTCTGTTCAGCCTACGAGGGATAGGAGACTCCCCTCTATTCAGCCTACAAGAGACCTCCCAGGATCTGATGACTCCACCCAGCCTGCATCTGACAATGAAAATGAGATCAATTCGACGCGTGTGGATGCAACTGCAGCTGCGACCACTGTGCCTACAACTACAAACGAGTCAGTTGCTACTGTACACGTGGATGCAACTACCGGAAAACGAGTTTTATTCCTATCCTATATTGGGTGTGAGCTATATAAATCATGAAAAATGCTAAATTTAATGTTATACTCATCAAATTGATATTTCTCAATTTTGTTCTCATCGCAGTCAGAGCTTTCATCCCTCCCTGAAGGTTCGAGCTGCTGCAACTAGGGCTGCAAACGAGCCGAACCTGATCGAGTATTGGTCTGCTCGGGTTCGGCTCGTTTAGTATTTGATAGGCTCGGGCTCGGGTTCGAGTTCGATTCGAGCTTTAAATCTGGGCTCGAGCTCGGCTCGGGTTAAAAATTTTGAGCTCGAATTCGGCTCGAGTTCGGCTCGTGCTCGGTTCGGACTTGAGCTCGAATTTAGCTCGTGAAAAGCTCGAGTTCGGACTCGTTTAAAAGTGCTATGATTTAAGCATATTTTATTAACATTCCATTTTTTTAACCTATAATTTTTTATACATAAATGTTAAAGCTCGTTTACAGGCTCGATTAGAGATTCGATTAAGAGTTCGTGAAACAGGCTCGCGAACATGCTCGATTAATATACGAGCCGAACATGTTCGCGAGCAAAACGAGTCGAATACCTTACTGCTCGAGTTCGGCTCGTTAAGTTAACCGAGCTCGAATTCAGGCTCGAGTTCGGCTCGTTTATTAACGGATTCGAGCTCGAACGAGCTTTTACCGAATCGAGCACCGAGTAAGTCCCGAGTAGCTCGGCTCGTTTGCAGCCCTAGCTGCAACCGACATAGTCTCTCCAGGATCTAGCAGGGGTTAATTGGAGGTCTGTTCCTTTAGAAACGAAGGAGCTCTATTGGGACCAATTTAAGGTACTTAGCTTCTTAAGTTCCAAGTTATACAGAGAGATTGTGTGCATGTTACTAGCTGTAATTGAATTACTTGGAAATTCTACTCACTAGCTTGGAATTTTTTAGTATTTTCCAAAGTCATAATTAATTTAATATTTGTTCAACGTGTAAAATACTAATGTGGAAAATTAAGTCTGATGAGAGTGTGACAAGAACTATATATTAATTATTTAAACTAATTTATTTGCATGAATGTACATGGTTTGATTTTTTTCTTCTACTCTTATCATATTATACTAATTCCTATGAATTAACTGTAGAAGCTTTCAATTCTGCATTTTAAACTTTGATAGCAATTTATCGTAAACAAGAGCCTGCGGTTGACTCCCAACTAATTTATAAGCTCTAAAGGTTGAAGCCTATTTTTCAAAGTTTTCAACTATGCGAAATATTTTAAAGTAATTACTGTTGGAACAAAAGTATATAATGACTTGTTGATTACTGAGTTCTTGTAATAGAGATATTATACATGGGATGAGGAGAAGTTGAGCACTACTATGGTGAAAGGTCTTTGGGAGGACGTAGCTGCTGCCACTTACCGTGATTTTGTCTTGGAGATCAAGAGATTATATTATGGTGCTCAGAAAGATCGGGACAAGATTCGGTTGCAAGATAATGTGTTGATCAGTGGGCGGCTTACTTGGAGTTGCCTGAGGTGAAGGCAAAGTCAGAACAAGCAAGGAAAAATCGATTCTCCTAGCCGGCTTACCAGGGACAAGCTATTTTATTCACCATGGAGGATCTAAGTGTGCTGAGCTATAGAGATTGTAAGTAATCTAAAGTATTCTCACATTATGAAATTATATATAAGCATTAATGATATGTATACCTTGCTGAAAATTGCAGGCTCGTGAGAAGAATTGTTCCCCGACAGAATGTCTCATTGATACGCACATTCACTTTCATTATAAGGACGGTGAATGGGCCGACAAGAGAGCACAATGAGTTATGGTATGTATCAGTCCTTTTGATATTAAAAATTAGCACCAACTAGCACAATGGGTTAAGGTATGTAATTGGCTTTACAAGAATATATCTTAGTTTTACCCATCACCACACAATTATTTTCTTTATTTGAAACTACTAGAGTTTAAATTCTTCACAAGGATATAAAAAGTGTTGGTATTAGTCATACAAAAGGTTTAACATCTCACCTAGTCTGTCTATAAATTACTACTTATACTAAAGGTGATCTTAATTACTACCCGATTTTGCTCTTCATTTGTTTACGATGCCGTCATACATTATTGTTTGGATTATAATGAGCTTTTGATGACTTCTTGTAGGAGGAGTTTGAACGTAGGGTGGACGAGTTGCCACAGCCCGTGTCAATAGAGGAGAGGAACAAAATCTACCTACAAGTCAACCGAATGAACAAAAAGGGACGAATAATTGGTCAAGGTAACTTGTCACCGTTTCATGCTTCTAATTATAGATCCCAACACACTTCCATGACTCAGCCAATCGATGTGTCGAGCAATCCGACTGTTCTAAAGTTGCAAGAAGAAAATCAGAAGTTGAGGAGTGTGTTGACCGAACTTCGCCAAGAGGTGAGGGGGTTGGGAAAATTCATGAGTATGCTGTTTTCCTTGCGGTCCGGAGGATCTTGAGTTGGAGATCTTAAGAGAGAAGTATATCCCATCTCACTTCCCGTCTGACTCATCATACTCATGAATTTTCCCAACCCCCTCACCTCTTGGCGAAGTTCGGTCAACTCACTCCTCAACTTCTGATTTTCTTCTTGCAACTTTAGAACAGTCGGATTGCTCGACACATCGATTGGCTGAGTCATGGAAGTGTGTTGGGATCTAGAATTAGAAGCATGAAACTGTGACAAGTTACCTTGACCAATTATTCGTCCCTTTTTGTTCATTCGGTTAACTTGTAGGTAGATTTTGTTCCTCTCCTCTATTGACACGGGGTGTGGCAACTCGTCCACCCTACGTTCAAACTCCTCCTACAAGAAGTCATCCAAAGCTCATTATAATCCAAACATTAATGTATGACTGCATCGTAAACAAATGAAGAGCAAAATCGGGTAATAATTAAGATCACCTTTAGTATAAGTAGTAATATAGACAGACTAGGTGAGATGTTAAACCTTTTGTATGACTAATACCAGCACTTTTTATCTCCTTGTGAAGAATTTAAACTCCAGTAGTTTCAAATAAAGGAAATAATTGTGTGGTGATGGGTAAAACTAAGATATATTCTTGTAAAGCCAATTACATACCATAACCCATTGTGCTAGTTGGTGCTAATTTTTAATATCAAAAGGACTGATACATACCATAACCCATTGTGCTCTCTTGTCGGTCCATTCACAGTCCTTATAATGAAAGTGAACGTGCGTATCAATGAGACATTCTGTCGGGGAACAATTCTTCTCACGAGCCTGCAATTTTCAGCAAGGTATCATATCATTAATGCTTATATATAATTTCATAATGTGAGAATACTTTAGATTACTTACAATCTCTATAGCTCAGCACACTTAGATCCTCCATGGTGAATAAAATAGCCTGTCCCTGTCCAGTCGGCTCGGAGAATCGATTTTTCCTTGCTTGTTCTGACTTTGCCTTCACCTCAGGCAACTCCCAGTAAGCCGCCCACTGATCCAATACATTATCTTGCAACCGAATCTTGTCCCGATCTTTCTGAGCACCATAATATAATCTCTTGATCCATGAGACAAAATCTCGGTAAGTGGCAGCAGCTACGTCCTCCCAAAGACCTTTCACCATAGTAGTGCTCAACTTCTCCTCATCCCATGTATAATATCTCTATTACAAGAACTCAGTAATCAACAAGTCATTATATACTTTTGTTCCAACAGTAATTACTTTAAAATATTTCGCATAGTTGAAAACTTAGAAAAATAGGCTTCAACCTTTAGAGCTTATAAATTAGTTGGGAGTCAACCGCAGGCTCTTGTTTACAATAAATTGCTATCAAAGTTTAAAATGCAGAATTCCAGCTTCTACAGTTAATTCATGGGAATTAGTATAATATGATAAGAGTAGAAGAAAAAATCAAAACATGTACATTCATGCAAATAAATTAGTTTAAATAATTAATATATAGTTCTTGTCACACTCTCACCAGACTTAATTTTCCACATTAGTATTTTACACGTTGAACAAATATTAAATTAATTATGACTTTGGAAAATACTAAAAAAATTCAAGCTAATGAGTAGAATTTCCAAGTAATCAATTACAGATAGTAACACGCACACAATCTCTCTGTATAACTTGGAACTTAAGAAGCTAAGTACCTTAAATTGGCCCCAATAGAGCTCCTTCGTTTCTAAAGGAACAGACCTCCAATTAACCCCTGCTAGATCCTGGAGAGACTGGAATATGTCGGTTGCAGCAGCTCAAACCTTCAGGGAGGGATGAAAGCTCTGACTGCGATGAGAACAAAATTGAGAAATATCAATTTGATGAGTATAACATTAAATTTAGCATTTTTCATGATTTATATAGCACACACCCAGTATAGGATAGGAATAAAACTCGTTTTCCGGTAGTTGCATCCACGTGTACAGTAGCAACTGACGCGTTTGTAGCTGTAGGCAAAGTGGTCGCAGCTGCAGTCGCATCCACACGCGTCGAATTGATCTCATTTTCATTGTCAGATGCAGGTTGGGTGGAGTCATCAGATCCTGGGAGGTCTCTTGTAGGCTGAATAGAGGGGAGTCTCCTATCCCTCGTAGGCTGAACAGAGGGAAGTCTCCCGTCTCTCGTAGACTGAACATGAGAGGGTCTTCTATCTCTCGTCGCCCTCTGCCAAATTGAAATTTTATAAATAAGTTCATAAATTATTCCAAAAATTCCAAAACGATCAATGCATAAAGAATCAGATAATCACATTCATAATTTGGCATGAACCCTTTCTTCATTAGATGAAAATTAACGTCTCTTGGGTTGCGAAAATGTTTGCATTTACACCATACACAAGGGCACCTAATGTCATGTTTGTTCATGAATCTTGGTTGACTACATGCAAATTCGACGAAGGAATCCAATCCCAAAACGAATTCTAGCGTCAAATCGCCATTCCTAATCTGTGTGTACATCCATTCTCGATCCATACTTATCTAAGGAGGTAAACATGAAACATGAGGGCAGTTTATAAATAGAAAGCATGAAGGAAGTAATTTTGTCACTTATGTACTGTACATTTTGTTGCCTTGACATGGTCTTCTCTTTTGAAACTTTCTTAATATTTACAAACATTTCTTATAATGCCTTTGACTCTTTCCACATTCCATTTTCTTTAATTTACGTTTTATTTCTAAATTTTATTTTCAAATTAATTCAGTTTAAATATCATAAGTATTTTAGAAATAAAATTGTGTACAATCCTACATAATGAATTAATGATTAATTCCCAAACACAATTTATATATGATATAGTAATACTACCTCCGTCCCGCCAAAGACGTTACATTTCTTTTTGTCAATTTCTGGCACGTTTTTCCACGCTTCTTGATGATGCGTTTTAAAATAGATTTTTGAAGAATTTTTTCTTTTACGGGATAATATGATAGTTGTATTATCCATTTCCTCCTAAAAATACCTAGCTCATAATCCTTTCTTCATAATCATGTGTGTGATTTTGAAATTAAATTTGCCAGAATTAGTTGTTTTTTTCTGGGTTGGGGGACCGTTTATGGAGGGAAAGTAGGGTAGCTTCCCTTGCCTCCTGCCACCCGCCGCCTGCCGGCGGCGGCGGCGGTGGAAGTGTGACAAACGGATGTTTTTGGCATTTTAGGAGTTGGCAATTTTGAATTTGGCGCCATCTCTCGGCGGGTGGAAGAATATCGTTCGGTTATGAATGGACCGAATTGCCCTTCCAAATTGAATGCGGGCTCACGATTTACAAATTATCTATTTAACTTTTTTGGGCCTTTTCTCTTGTAAAATTCATTTACTTCTACTCACCTAGTCGGTAAATTCGACATTATACTCGATTTTTTGAAAAGTGATATCCAATCTGGCATTGACAATTTTTTTTTTTTTTTTTTTTTTTTTTTTTTTTTTTTTTTTTTTTAGAGAACATTGACAAAACTTAATTTATTGGTTCTGTTACAAGCAAAAGTTTCGATTCTTGTTTGTTTAACTTTTTCATCCCATGTAATATAAATGAGAAAAATAGCAAAATTAGAATAATTGCAAAGGTAAATTTCTGGAAAAAAGTGGCTATAATTTAAGCGATATAATTTTCTACTTACGTAAAATAATACAAGTTATATTTTTCTTGAAAATTTAATGAATCCGTAACCATTTCTATGAAACAGATTTCTAAAAGAGCGATCTGAGCGATGCTATTTGGCCATAATGTGGCCGGCCATAATTTAACTTTTTTTTAAAAAAAAGTTTTTGCATTAAAAAATTTATATATTTATGCCAAACTTTTTTATATTATAAAAAACTCAAAAAGTGATACTCCGTATTTTTTACGTATTTTTTAAAATTAATCCTTTAATTATTAGATAATTTTTACTATTTTAAAGGATTTATTACCTTTTCATTTAGAAAAAAAGAGAAAAATATGTAATTTTAAGGGAAAAAATATTTTTAAATTAAAATATTAAACTAATAAATTATAGTTATCATTTACTATTTTTAAAATTATGTATATTATGAAAAATGTGGTTGTGTGGCCGGCCATATTATGGCCAAATAGCATTATTGTTTCTAAAATTACCTACATGGATAAAATTACATGCATTCCTAAATTGATATGATTTTTTTCCATTCTCAAATAGGAAATGCGATCGCCATCAATATCTAAAACCATTTCATAATTAAATGCACGATTCTTTCTTTTATTGTAAACTAGGGTTAGCAAATTACCATCATTTCTTCTCCATGATACACACACTCCATATACATGTCTATGACTCTATCACCACTCACACACAAATGCAATTTCCCACTATACCCAACTACTTGGTTTTCTACTATAAATAAGGCATCATTTCCCACATTGTTTTTCAAGTTCCTTGCAATATTTGTTTCCAAGTATTCAAAGAACTTCACCCCCCCCCCCCCCCCCCCAAAAAAAAAGAAGTTTGAATAAAGAGGAAAATATATAGAAAGAATGACTCTATTCAGTGTGGAGCACTTGGCTTTCATATTTGGCCTTCTAGGTTATGTTGCACGGATTCTTCAAAATATAGCATAGTGCACGTATCGGATTCTTGTAGGGTGCGATTCTCGTACGATTCTCGTGCGATTCGCACCGTATTCGCCATGTGGCGAATCCTTAAATAATAAAAAATTAAAATTATCGGATACGCGAATCCGAGAGTGGGGATTCGCGAATCCAATGCAGGAAGGGAATACATGTATAATTATTTTTGAAAATTTATATATATTTTGGATTATTCTTTGAATATAAAAAAATCATGTGCTTGCAATACTTAAATTGTCTTATTTGATACTTTTCATAAGCATTTTTAATCGAATTGTCACATTATTGCTAAACGAGATTGTATTATTAAAATACTTATATTTTAGTTGAGAAAAATCATATATATATATATATATATATATATATATATATATATAGGGGTTGGTTCTCATGGATACTATAAAGATCATGAGAACTAGGAACCAATCATATCCTTCCATTTAACACTAATTAATGGTTGAGATTTAATCTTCAATACTCATAACCGCTCTTATTATTCTAAATTTTGATGCTTGTAAGGGTATATTCGGAAGTTTAACTCTAAAGGGGTCCCACCAAAATCTATTTTGACGGAATGTTAGATTATATCTCTTGTTTTCTAATTCTAATTAGGTAGCTTGTTTAAACCATACGATATTGCTTCTTTCTTCTTCTTTTTTTCGTTTAAATTAGATAGTTTTTTTTTATATAAAATAAAACTATATAGCTTTTATGAGTTGACTTATAACTTTTTGATCGTATTTTTTAAATGCTCCATTTACATTGTTGCTTTTTATTAATTGTAGAATTGCTTATTTATATTTGTTTTGTTTTTCTAGTATAGGTTTGTATTTCCTAAAACTAAATTTTTAAGAGGAGACTAAGTCATATTTTTAGGGAGGAAAACTAAATCCTATAGGAATAAACTAAACCCTAGGGGATACTAAACCCTAAACTTAGGGTATAGTTTTACCCTCGAGATAGGGTTTAGTTTCCCCATAGAATTTAGTTTTTTCGAAATGGTTTAGTTTCAATCATATGGTTAGTTTTATGTGCTTTATTAATTATTATAGTATGCTTAAATATTTATCAAATAAGATGTTTAAGTAGCTCTAAATGACACTCAAATAAATATGTATTAATATTATGAATTCATCATCTACGTGTAAAAGTGTATTTGATGCTTAAATATTTATTACATGATGCTTAAAGAAATATTTTGACAATCAAATGAAAAATATGTTATATTATAAGTAGCTCTAAATGACACTCTAGGGTTTAGTTTTTTCCCAAGAGTCTTAATTTTTTCACACTAAGGTTTAGTTTTTTCAAACATGTTTTGGTTTGGACAAAGTTTAGTTTTCAATTACTACAAGATTAGTTTATCCCGTGCTTAAATATTTATTATAAGGTGTTGAAATATTTAAATGGGATGCTTAAGTAGTAATTGCTCGACACTTAAATAATGTGTTAATATTGTACTACGGTCTTGGATTTAAAACTAAACATTGTGATTTAAAAAAACCCTAGGGTTTAGTTTTTTTCCCAAGAGTCTTACTTTTTTCTCACACTAAGGTTTAGTTTTTCAAACATGGTTTGGTTTGGACAAAGTTTAGTTTTCAATTACTACAAGTTTAGTTTATCCAGTAGTTAAATAATTATTATACGATGCTAAAATATTTAAATGAGATGCTTAAGTAGTAGTTATTTGACACTTAAATAATGTGTTAATATTTTGAATTTGTCATCTATATGTAAACGTGTATTTGATGCTTAAATAGTTATAATAGGATGCTTAACAATTATTAATCGATGCTAAAAAAGAAAAACATGTTAACATTAACTTCTTAGCATTACAATAATACTAACTTCTAAGCACATACAAAAAAATTAATTAAGCAAATTTGTAATATGTTATTGGATATAAAATGAAACTTTGTAATTAAAAACTAAACCATGTCAGAGAAACTTAAATCATCGGGGGGGTAAGTACCAAGGGTTTTACTTTTGCCCTAGGATTTTTTTTTGGACAGAGTTTAATTTTTAACTACAAGGTTTAGTTTTCAATCACAAGATTAGTTTTTCATGTGCCTAAATAATTAATACAGTATATGATGCTTAAATATTTATTACATATGATGTTTAATTGCTAACTAATTAATCCCCAAATTCCTTTTGTTAATATTATGAATCCAACTACATTTATAAGTATATATATTATGCTTAAATAGTTATTATAAGATACTTAAAAATATATATATACATTTTTTTAACTAATGCTAGGAAATTTTTTAATTTAAGCACCATAAAAAGTTAAACAACTGACCCTAATATACCCTGACACCTAATATACCCCGACGAGAAAAATTCAATGCATAAGAAGGAAAAAAAAAAAAAAAAAGTAGAGACGTGATTGTTCAAGGAATGGAATTAAACCATGCATATTTCATGAACATGGTTAGATAACCACCGCAAAACACGGTAATAACCACATGCAACACCATAATTATAGTAACGATTAATTACGAGATCGTAAAAGTAGACAAATATGCCCCTAACTCATTAAAAACCGTAATAATCTAATAAAAAATATTAATTTTCGCTAATAATTTATAGCCATAGATTCAGAACAAATGGATGGATAGAATTGGTTCCTAGTTCTCACAAAATGAAAGGTTCTCATATGATCCAATCCCTATATATATATATATATATATATATATATATATATAGGTGATGGATCAAATAGGATCAATATTTCTTAGGTAGGAACTAGGATCCAATCTCAACCCTTCTTTTTTTTAAATCAATGGTGTTGATTAATTAGGCAGTTTCCATCAAATTAATTAATTTTTTATTATAAAAGGTTAGAATAGTACTTTACAATTCTCATAACTACTCTTCCGTAATTTTAGTTAACGTGTTAGTTATGTAACTTATGTGCAACTATTTTTTTCATGAAATCAAATTGCAAAGCATACGTTTTTGTTTTTTATTAAGCAAATAAATATGATCAAATTAATTAGAAATTAGAGAGTCAATATGATCTATATATGCTTAGCGTAACAATTGAATAATATATATGTAAAATGAAGCACGTATTAAATAATTCGATTAGAGTTCTATTTTTTAAATCTTAAGTGTCGTAAATATAGCAGAATATAGACAAGCATCTCTTTTGTTTAAACTAGTTTATTACCCGTCGAAAATCGACGGGTGATAATTATTTTTAACATTTAAATATTTTATCTGCAAAATTTATTTTAAAATATTTTATACTATGATTATCGATTTTTATGTACTTACAAACAATAAAAAGAATTTAAGAATATTAAATATGAAGAATCAATTCAATGCAGATTCATATAATATTTAAATTATCTTTGACGTTTAAATACTTATAAATCATATTGGTGCCGAAAACGACTAAGCCAAGTTCCTCGTGAAATATAAAATTGTAGTGGACAAAATTCGTAAGCCCAAATTAAATGGCCCAATGGTCTTAACGGACCAGGCTGGACGGTCGAAACGGCCCAATAGAAAAGGCATTAAGGCCCAATTTAATTACTTAGAGTCTATCCGGTTACGTCAGCCGCAACGGTCAACACGGTCGATACGTGTGACTTATCATTCAAATTAAAGACCGAGTCAAAGTACGTTAACTCGGCCGCGGAAGTCGGAACGGATCGAGGGAGATGGACGCAAACCCTAAGGGGGAGGCCGTCGTATATATACCGACTGACTAGGTCGATTTAAGCACAATCTATTCCACACTCACACTCTCCACTTCGCTCTCAACTGCTCTCACGCACTCTGCACAATCACAACAGTCGCCGCCGTCGGAGTAAGCCGAACAAGCTTCCTCCGCCGTCAATCCTCCCTCACACGTTACTTCATGTCACCTCCTTAACCGACCGAACGCTCTTAGTCGTCCGCGACCACCACAATTGCTTTGTTATTTACATTCATCTTCATTTATTTTTACGTTCGTTTATCTGAATACCGTACTAACTTGAGCGTCGGAGGTCCTACGGCTGACACCCCCTCCGGTGTTCTTCGTAGGGCTCTAACGTGTCCTTTGTGTTGGTTACAGGTTGCTAGTGCCCTAATCGACCGGATCGACCGAACCGTCCGGACAACTGTAATTGTAGATTCTACCTCTACAAAAATATATATTTAAAAGTAATACAAAAATACTTATAAATGAAACAATATGAAAATTATATAAGAAGTTTGGATCAAAATAATATGCTCGACTCCTCTTCTACAAAGCAGTCATCGTTATTCTTATATAATGCAGTCATCGTCAATCTTGCATCTTACCAGCATTTTTTCTGAAAACAGATTTACTTTTATCACACAGTCTCCATGTTTTGTTATCATCATCTATATGTCATTGCAAAGTATTTTCGATGGGTCAATATTTCTTAGGAGCATGATGTTGCACTCTTCTTGTCAAAAGGAGTCTGTATTAAAAAGAAAATGACAATTATATCAAAATAAGTCAAGTCGTCCGTTGTTTATTTTAATAATTGTTTATTGTAATAAAAACAAAATGTTAATATAAAATCTCCTTTTACTCGTGTTTATAAGAAAATAGGTTTAAAAGGGAATATTTTGATGATAGGTGCATTTGTATCCCGTCGAAATTTGATACGAATCACTTTATAACGTTATTTTAAAAAAATATTTAAATGAAATTATTAAAATATGTCAAGTCGCCCGTCGTTTATTGTAATCAAATATAAAAGAAAAATATTAAAATAAGTCAAGTCGTCCGTTGTTTATTATAATAAAACGAAAATGTAAAAGTAGGTCTCAAATAGTTATATTCGTTTTATCTCGTCCCCGTTAATTGTAGTAATATAAACTATATATGTTTATAAGTAGGGATGTCAATGGGTCGGGTACCCGCCCATTAAGCACTTCCGAAACCCAAACTCGTTGAGATTTTGTATACTGATACCCGTTCCAAACCCGTTTAAAAATTCAATTTAATACCCTTATACGGCCCCAAACTATCAAGTAATACCCGTTTATTACCCGTTAAACACAAATAAAATTAATAGTAATATTTTTTTATACAAAAATTATAATTTAAACGTGTGTATCTCATTAAATGCTAACGAACGATATACTAAATGTAAAACAAAGACTATCAAATTAAATGTTAGTAACAAATAACAAAACTAACGATATATGTTTTTATTTTATCAAGTAGAATTTTTTGAGATATATCCTTTCAACTTTGTATATATTAATAAAAACCCTAAAATTACTAATAGTAATAAAATTTTTTATTTTTAAAATATAAATATAGTTACCATATATATAAATGAGTTAGGGTAGTGGGTATCCCTAGGTGTATACCTATACCCGACCCAAACTCGTTCCGCATATCTACCTTATTACCCAAACTCGTTCCAAACTCAATTTATAATACTCAAACTCGTCCCAATTAGATTTGGGCAAGGCGGGTACTCACGAAAACCCGACCCATTGACATCCCTATTTATAAGAGTAATATTTCAATAATAGGTATAAGTAAATTCGATATGAATAATTAATTATTTGGTGCTATTTTTAAGCAAACATAAAAGGAAAATATTAAAATAATTCAAGTTGCCCGTTGTTTATTCTAATAAAATAATAATGTCGAACAGACATAGAAAATATTAAAATAAGGTGTCATCATTTCAAGAAGCGAGTTAATTGGAATAATAAAAAGTAATAAGTCAAGTCATCCGTTGTTTAATTTTATAAAAAGAAAACGTCAAATAAGTTCTCAAATGGTTATATCGCGAGTTTACCTATCACAAAATTCAACCTAAATAAATTTATATTGTTTATCTATTTATTTACATTGTTTTTCGTGCATGTAGATTCTATTATTTTTTTTCTATTATATGGAATTGTAATTGTTATATATGGAATTGTAATTGTAATTGTTATTTTATTATAAATAAATAAATAAATAAATAAATAAATAAATAAATAAATAAATAAATAATATATTAAAATCTTTTTTTATTAGAATAATATATTAAAATCTATTAATGTATGAATAGAATAATATTAAAGATAACTATTAAAGATACAATAATATTATTATAGATCATACTAATAATTAGAATAATTAGATAATATTTTTTTATTATAAATAAAATGAAATTTAGATGTATAGCATGATTTTAAATTACATTATAAAAATATAAAAAGAATAATTATTTTATAATACGTGTTTGTTGATATAAATACAATACATTATTTGATTTTTTTTATTATTTTATGTAATTAATCTATTATAAATTACATGTGATATACATACATGATTTACAATATTGTATATACATGATTTACGTAAAAAAAATATAAAAATAAAATTTTTAGATAAATAGGAACGGAGAGCATAGGGAGCGCCACGTAGACACGTGAATTAACGTGGGGCTCCGAATCCGCTTTGCTATTATATATTGGGCAAGGCGGGTACTCACGAATTAAAACCCGACCCATTGACATCCCTATTTATAAGAGTAATATTTCAATAATAGGTATAAGTAAATTCGACATGAATAATTAATTATTTGGTGCTATTTTTAAGCAAACATAAAAGGAAAATATTAAAATAATTCAAGTTGCCTGTTGTTTATTCTAATAAAATAATAATGTCGAACAGACATAGAAAATATTAAAATAGGGTGTCATCAATTCAAGAAGCGAGTTAATTATAATAATAAAAAGTAATAAGTCAAATCATCCGTTGTTTAATTTTATAAAAAGAAAACGTCAAATAAGTTCTCAAATGGTTATATCGCGAGTTTACCTATCACAAAATTCAACCTAAATAAATTTATATTGGTTTATCTATTTATTTACATTGTTTTTCGTGCATGTAGATTCTATTATTTTTTCTATTATATGGAATTGTAATTGTTATATATGGAATTGTAATTGTAATTGTTATTTTATTATAAATAAATAAATAAATAAATAATATATTAAAATCTTTTTTTATTAGAATAATATATTAAAATCTATTAATGTATGAATAGAATAATATTGAAGATAACTATTAATTAAAGATATAATAATAGTATTATAGATCATACTAATAATTATAGAATAATTAGATAATATTTTTTATTATAAATAAAATGAATTTTAGATGTATAGCATGATTTTAAATTACATTATAAAAATATAAAAAGAATAATTATTTTATAATACGTGTTTGTTGATATAAATACAATACTTACATTATTTGATTTTTTTATTATTTTATGTAATTAATCTATTATAAATTACATGTGATATACATACATGATTTACAATATTATATATACATGATTTACGTAAAAAAAAATATAAAAATAGAATTTTTAGATAAATAAGAACGGAGAGCATAGGGAGCGCCACGTAGGCACGTGAATTAACGTGGGGCTCCGAATCCGCTTTGCTATTATATATAAAAGGATAAGCAATTAAAAATAATAAAACAAGCAATTCAAATGGGTACATATAATACAAGATAAATATATTTTTCCTGCAAGTAAGCAATTGAAAAGGAATATGTGTAACGAAGCAATTTGAAAAGTGTAAATAAGCATTTGTTTCATGCAAAATAAGCAATTAAAAAAATAAGTGATTTGAAATGGTACATATAATACAAGATAAATTTCTTGTTACTGCAAATAAGCAATTGCAAAATAATAAACAATTCGACGTGTGTAATGAAGCAATTTGACGTGTAAATATGTGTATGCTTACTACAAATAATTTGTTTGAAAGTGTAATTAAGCACCACATTATAAAGTTTTAAGCACAAATTAACATACAATAAAGCAACAACTAATAGTCTAATATACATTCATTATTCTTTTATGAACAACAAGAGAGACGCATTAAAATAAATAAATACTAAAATACATAAGAGTAATCAACATTAGTATATTTGAATGGTAGTTTTTAATGGGTTTAGATAATCTCTAATCAATTGCAATGGTTTTCGTTGATATGGTAGTTAGAAAATTTAAATTTCTCCTTTCTACCCTTGAATGCGTTTTTTTAAATTTAGTGGTTAATCCACATCAGATTTTTTGGGATTAAATCTATCCATTGATTTACTTTATATCTACGGACTAAAATGGTTCCTAGTTACTACCTAAGGGACGGTTCCTATTGGATCCGCTCCCTATATATATATATATATATATATATATATATATATATATATATATATATATATATATATATATATGCTTTTTAAAATTTTAAATTCTAAATATTATACGGATCTTATGTATTAAAAAAAAATATAAAATATATTTAATAGGCGTATCCTTGACGAATCGCACCCTATAATTTTGAAAAATACGTATCCCCATATCCGTATCGTATCGCATCCCGCACCCGCACCCCGCACCCGTGCAACATAGCTTCTAGGTAATCTTAATTCATTAATATTGAGCTTAATTTCAACAAGAAATTGATTATTACTGTAATAACAACTTTGTTTATTTCTCGTAAT
Organism: Thymus mandschuricus; assembly: GCA_029379335.1. Lineage (NCBI taxonomy): Eukaryota > Viridiplantae > Streptophyta > Magnoliopsida > Lamiales > Lamiaceae > Thymus > Thymus mandschuricus. The sequence goes on along the minus strand of CM057082.1, from coordinate 17,923,282 downwards.
CTTTTAATAATAATCGTTAAATATATATGTATGCAGGCAACATTGTGTCATTCTTGGTGTTCTTGGCACCAATGTAAGAATAATCAAGAATCTTGAACATGTTAATTAATTCCATTTTCAATAATTTTATTATGTGTTTTATGTTAATATCTATACCTATACTAAAAAGAGCCTTATGTTACAAAATAATGTAATGCCTATTATGTCCTTAATATAAATTTATTTATAAGGGTAATTTTGTATAATTTGATCAAAGTTAAATTCAAATTACTCTTTTATAAATTCTATGTTAATTAGATTATTTAGGAAAATTATGATTACTTAGGAAATTAATTATCTGCATGTAAAACGTCAATATATATGACTATTAAAAATATTTAAATAGTATATGATCCTGACACGCGAGATGGTCTTATTTGTAATTTATGTTTATTTAAGATTGTATCTTAGCTTATGTATCTCAAATTACTTTACTACTCCCAAATGTAATCATGCATGCTACTATCTTAAAAAACAAGAGAACGTTCTAATAAATTTTTCTATCTTGCATGACATATTTGAAATATGTCGATCAAATCCATAACCTTTAATAATCTAATTAAAGCAATGTTTTGAAACCCGGACCGGATACCGAACCGGTTATCGAATCGGGTCACCGGGTCATCGGGTCGACCGGTTGACCCGTTCCTAAAAAACCGGATGACCCATATATATAGTATATATTATATTGTTTTATATTTTAGATATTTGTTGAACTTTTAGAATGCATATATGAGGTAGTTCAGTTGGTTACTATGTTGGACTAACAAGCTAGTGGTCACAAGTTCGAATCCTGATGAATGCCAAAAAATAATTTTTTTTTAAAGTGAACCGTGACCGGGTTTGACCGGGTCTGACCGGTTCACTCCGGGTCTTGACCGGGTCTACCGGTTCACTCCGGGTCAATTGAAATATACGTAAATTGAAGACCCGGACCGGACCAGGGACCGGTTTTCCGGTCGGACCGGCCGGTCCGGGTCGGGTTTAACAACATTGAATTAAAGTCACTTTAACATTATGATTTTATTATTCTTGAAGTTTAATTATAATTCTTATAGAAAATAAATTATTTATATAAACTGTTATTATTCCTAACTTGTGATATAAAAATTATAACATTATTAATTTATTTTATTAAACAATCGAAATTTAATTTACAACAATATTTGCATGTAATAATGATTTGTGAATTCAATAATTAAAGAAAAAACTATAACTATAATTTATTATAACAAAAGTTTTTAATTAGGTTTTCTATGATGCTTTATTGTGTATGATAAATTAATAGAGTCAAGTTAATCACAATTAGCTATTAAACATTGGAGATTGTAAGGAATTAAGATTATTTTTTGGGCAAAAGTTTCTTATTTGATCTATGTAGATGTAGTTCTCACAATACTTATATTTAATCTACGACCGCGATAGTTTTCTTCTTAGTTGCTACTCTTTAGTTTTATTTTCTTTCTCATTTCCTTTTTTTTTTTTTTTTTTGAATAATTCTGATAATCGTCTTTCTCCATATCTTAAAATATAAAAGATTGGAATGCATCAATTGAAATTATACGTTTGTATCTTCAATATATCAATCTTTAATTGATTTTCTCATTATATATCTATATATACTATATAAAAACAAAAAACGAAGGGTATTTTTGTATTTTCACATCTATTTTTAGGGGCATTTTTGTAATTTTCAATTTTATTCTTTTCCATCTATTAGCGAAAAGGCACTATGAAAACTTCCGTAAGAAATGTACAAAAGAAAAATATTTAATTACAAAATTCAAGAAAAAAAGAAACGGATAAAATTTGAAAATTTTAGCAACTTACAATAAAAAGCGCATTTATTTTATTTATTAATTTCTTTGAATGTGCACATCTTTAGCGAAAAGTCGCAACTATCACTTCCTAAGTTGAACGGACGTGTCCGAGTCTTGAAATATTTACATATAAACCCCATTAAATTTATACATCAGTGGAATTTAATGCCTCACATGTAGTGCCATCCGATTGTGTGTCATTTGAGGTCCAACAATTAAGATTTCAACAGGTAATAAATTCTTTTAATATGCTCCACTTTAGTACTTTTTGTTTGTCGAATTTCTTACATCTTTTTCTACTTTTTCGTATTTCATGCTTTTAAAATCGGGATTAATTTTTTGTCTTGGTCTTGCATGTTTATGCCAATCATATTTATTTCTTTTTATTATGTCCCGCCATTTAAATTTTACTTTCGTAATTCCTCTGTTTCATTTTTGTTATGTTGATTTGGCCCCTAAATATATATGTAGATTTCAAATTTATTTATTTTTTTGAGAATTTATTGAGTAAAAACCAATCGGATATGACTAAACAGATAGTACTGTAATGAGGAGATGGGTAATTTTCATGGTTTGTGCATGCACTATCAAGATTTTTTATTGATATATTTGTTTTTCTATTACTCTTTAAGTGATCGACATAATTGTTATATGTAGAGTAATTGTCAATACAAATTAATGTATACTGTTTAAATTTATACTGTTTAGAAATTTGACCACTAAAGAAAAATATAATTTAACTTTATATATATTTAACTCTATAAAGAAAATATGTTAAACTAAGTTATAATTATTGAATAATAAACCGTATGTATGCACAAATTGGTCAACTATGTATTATTATTATTATTATTATTATTATTATTATTATTATTATTATTATTATTATTATTATTATTATTATTATTATTATTATTATTATTATTATTATTATTATTATTCTCCTTTGTGTCATTCCTTATTGGATAAAACAGATTATTTGATCTCTAACTTTGTTTAATTTCACATTTTCCCTTATTAGTACATCCAACGTATAAATAGATACTAAGATGCATATTGTCATTATTCTATTTATTCTTTGTATTGTTTTCCATTTATATTTAATTTTATTCACATGTTTAAATATTTTCTAAAATTTTATACGTACATGTCTTGAAAATTCATAGAATAAATAAAAGAGAGAAGATTTAATGGAACCGATGTGTCATCGTTGGAAGAAGAAGAAGAAGAAGTAAAGAGAAATGAAAAGAGAAGGCTTCAAAACTTAGGGCCGGGTATGTAATGTAGGATGAAAATAATCTGAAAATTCAAAATTCAAAAGATGAAGAAGAAGAAGAAGAAGAAGAAGAAGAAGAAGAAGAAGAAGAAGAAGAAGAAGAGGAAGAAAGAAAGAAAGAACGGAAAAAAGAGGTCAATATATGCCTGATTCGAGAGTAAAACGTATTGGAAAGCAAAACAAAAGGATTAGTTTTTATTTAGAAAGATAAGTTTAGTTAAATATATTTTTAAAAATGTTACTTTAAATGATTGTAGCCTAGGTAGGTATAGTCTATATAGTTATACGTTAGAACTTAAGTACTTTGATTTTTTATTCTTAAATTGTTTATATACACAAATGTATCGTCATGGCCGTGTATTATATATATATAGCGGAGAGATCACATACAAAAGACATGTTCTGTAAGAAATGAGAAATGATCTGGATCATTGATCTGTGTGATCTACGGTGTAGATTAACTGGTGCATTATGATTTTACTAAAATGCATTATAATGTATAGATAATGCATTATAATGCATTGTGCATTATAATTATGTGCATCATGCATTATAATTATATGCTAAAATGCATCATTTTTTATTTTTTACGATAATCCTATTTTGTACAGGATCTCACCCATATATATATATATATATATATATATATATATATATATAATAAGCATATTGTGTTAGAAATTGGAATGCTAAAGGCAAAATGAGAAGAAAAAATCTAATTTATGCAACACATACTACAAAATATATGTTTTATACATATTTATTATTGATAAGAGCATCATTATATATACTTATATCTTATAATTTTCATAATATCATTGTGTGCATTCTATAACTATTTTCAAAATAAATGATACACTTTGTTATAACGAATGAAAATGATTTCAAGTAAATATTAATTGCTCATAATAAATTAATTAAATGTATCGAATTAGCATATATTCCATACTATACAATTTAACATTATCTTTACAAATTGTGAAGCATAAATGGGATTTAAATAATTTAACATTTCTTAAGCAATATGAATAGTAGTATATTTCCAGTTTTATTTCATGCCTAAAAAGGAAATACAAGTTCATATAATACTGGATTTAAATATTAACACTACATTTTCAATAAAATATAGATCCGTGCATCGCACGGGCATATGTTCTAGTAAAAGATAAAAGCTGCTTAAATTACGTATTATGCATACAATTGAGATGTTATAATATTGTACAATGATGCATGGAATTGCCACATAACCCTCCCCCCCCCCCCCCCCCCCCCCCATTCATAAAGGGATAACTTTTTCTAGGCACGAGAATTAAGACGATAGTGATAGTTGTGGATAAAGTAGTGTGAATGAGTTTTAATGGGTTAAATTTTTTCTATTTAAGGTAATATCTTTATTTGAGGGGGACGGACGAAATAGAACTTATCCCTTTATAAATGCGACATTGGGAGTATAAAATTAAATATGGATCTGGATATCTTAAAAATTAATAATTATCAAAAAAATCACAAATATTACGTTTTATCATTGTGGACATTGAGACTTTTTTTTGGATATATTATTAGTACTCTTAATTCTTGATACATGGTTTTATGTGATGGTTAGATCGTAAGAGTCATGGAAAATATGAGTTGTGTTTGGTTGAGTAATATAAGTAGTGTTTAGATGGGGTAGAGGGTAAGATTTTACCTAAAAGAATATTCTTTTGGAATATGATAACTAAGCTCAAATAATTTTAAGATGATCCTTGGGTCAAGAAAATGTCATTTTTGAGCAATATTTTTGTTAATTCAGTTTGTATAACAGGGCGAGAGCTTGCACGCGAGTAGAACGACGTAGGCATCTTTGCAATAAAAAAAAACTATGTATAAAGTGAATGAAATATGAAATAACTAAGGTAACTATTTGTATGTGTGTGTCTAACGTTAATAATCTTAACGCCTAAGACATAACATCATACATGTCTCAAATTTTGAGTTCTATGTGATATTATTTTAAAATTATAATATTAAAATTGCTTAGAAAAAAGTAACTAAGTTCAGAAATATTAGATGGAGAACACTTTTAACTCTTTAGTCTTTTCTTATGACAAGTTTTAACCCTATTCAATTAGGTTGTGTTCTCTTTGATGTGAAAGAAAAGATATATAAAAGATATAATCACCGTTAAAATCTTCCTTATTTCTCAGATTTTCACATATTTTCTATTTTTCCCCCCTTCATTTGCACTACAATGGAGAAAAAATATTATCTCTCCAATTTGGTGTTGTAAATATTTTCTCTAATTTAAGGAGTAAAATCCCCCTTATTGATAAAAGGTGAGAAAAAGTGACGAAAATGGTGGAATTTATAGGGTAATTTTCTCTTTTCTCCCCTTTTAATTTCTTTCAAATCAAAGAGAACGCAACCTTAAAAGAATTATGTGAACTTGAATGCTTTAATTATTTACATGTATAAAATGAACAAGTTGGAGTCAGCAAGTTAATCCTAATTGATTTAGGATTAGGATTTACTGCTATTAGTATAAATAGTTGTCTACTCTTTGTATTATGTATCTGAAAAATAGTGAGAAAATCCTGACTTGGCATCATCCCAGACATAGTTGCAAATCTTATGTTCTTTTGTCTTTCATGATTACGTGTATGTGCGTTTTTCGTAACAAATAAATAAAAGAAGACTCTTGAAATCAACAACTTATTAAAGTGATTCCGTGCAATGACTTAAACTTATCAAGTTAAATAGTTGTTGTACTTATAATTTGCACTAAACCAACGAGAATAAACTTTTGTCGGCCCAATCTAACCCTAACGAAAGCAAAACCTATTAAAAATGGAAACTTCATTTATTGCGGTTGATCACACTCCAAAGAGAGTATTCAAATGATTATCTTTGCAACATGCAACAAATAGCTTTATGAGTCTATCTTAAAACTAGATAGAGTTCAACACTAAATGAAGGTTAAAAGGGTTAAAAAATAAACACAAAATTGAAAATTCAATATGTTCAAGTTCTTCATCATATTCAAGCTCTCTTGTAGATCATTTTGCTCTCGAAGTAGATATGCAAGAACATCAAATCCTTAGATTATTCTTCGATTGTTCTTGTGTTTAGAGACTACTCCATCATCCCAAGATTGACTCAAATCCATATCAAAAGTCTATTCAACCATGATCCTATTCTTGTAAAGAGATACTCATAGTTAAATATTCCTTCAACACTCAAACTTGAGTGAGTATTAAGATTGTGTTTAGTGTTGAGTTGATTGTTGGAAAATTGTGTATCTTTCAAGTGTCAGGGTTGAAGATTAGACTTGTTTGTTGTAAAACTTATTACTTTAGCTCTCAAGTTGTAAGAAGCTAAGTCACTTCCATTGGACGTAGAAAAAAAAAAAGAATATTCATCGAAAAATTCAACCATATTGAATAACTATAATTATGCGTCTACTTATGTTTTAGTTTCTATAAATTTGTTATGCATAATCTAGAGCTAAAATTTATAAAACCTATTTATGGCACAAACACCTCATTGTGTGCGTATGCGTGAGTGTTCATTAATAAGGATATAGGTAAAGAATGCCCATAATATCTAAAAAACATTTTGGTTTTCTTTTTAAATTATTGATTTACATAAAATTATGATAATCTTTTTTTTCTGAAGTCCACATTTTATTTCAGCATTTATGTGTCACTATAAAAATATTACTTTCTTTGTCTACGACATATGTGATATGTGCTTTTTATTAAAAAGTTAGTTGATGAATTTTGGCTTTATGATTAAATAGCTTTGAATGTGAATTATAATTATATCATGATTTTAATTGCGTTATGTGTATGTTTATGGAAGAATGTTATGTTACTTGTATGTCTGTTAGCTTTATATATCCCCATCATACAATTGAGTGTATTCTCCTGATAGAAAGGAAACGGTCAGATAAAAATGTACTAAAAAATTATACTGATCACACATAGTGTTCTCATATAATTTTATTTTTATCAAAGAGAACGCATTTGTATTCTTAGTATAATACTATAGATATATATTCCTGTAGAAGTTATGTTGATTACTTATATAAAAGTGAAATTCTTTTATATTTTAATTAACGATGATGATGTACATAATAATGATTTAACAAATATGGATAGTCACTTATTAACAAAGTATTTGTTGCTGAGACAACATCAAGATATTGATTTTTTTTTTTTAAATTAAGTTATCTAGAGTGCTTCTTTTTTCTTTGGTGGTTAAGTTATTATAAGTTTTTGAGAAATGAAAGAAGTAATATTAGTGAATCAATGTAATAGCAAACATTAGTGATAAAATTTACAAAATAATATTATAAGTTAGAAATATATATAAATTACTCAAATTAAAATAGAGGTAAAACGTGCAACGCACGTTACGTTTACTAGTTTGAATAAATAAATGTAGGCCAACTGATACGATCTTAGTCGAGCAAAAGATGCTGACGAAGATACGTAGCCCAGAATCGGAAGCCATAGATTAAAAATAAACGAACGATAGACTAGATGAACCTCTAACACCTTTGAAACTAACCCTCCAAATTGAAAAGGCGAGAAACTCCCTAAACCCCAAGGAGACAGTTGCCTCAACAACATTAGTCTGATTCATTAATCGAATCGAACGAATCTAAAATAAATAAACAAGGATAAAAGATAAGATGGAATATCCCAATACGTCTACGGACTAAACCCCCCTAAGTACTATAGATAAGCTGAATAACCTCTATGTCACGACCGGACTTCACTAAGGATAGTTAAGCCGGGAAACCATGACTAGGGATGGGAATTAAGAGTAGGGGAAAGAAAGGGGGTATAAGATTGTGTGTGGAATATGACTCGTATAACTATTTGAACAACACTTTATACCATTGAACGTCTCAACTCGGGATCTCAAATGAGAATACAAGGATACTTGTCATAATCTATTACATGACTTGAAACAATTCTCAAAAGCTCAAGAGTTTGCACAGCGGAAGAACACTTGAATACATGTATGAAGACACGTATTACCGAGAGTCCTAATCTATAACGACAAAAGCTCCACTCGCCACTTCACATCATCTCGCTCAACCTGCACATTTAGAAATACATGCAGGGCTGAGTACGAAAGTACTCAGTGGGCACATGCCGAAAACTATACATAATAATTGTCAAGCCATTCAACTGTAAGACATAGGGGTTTTATTGAAAAGAGCCCATGCTTACTAAAACTGTTCTTGTGATCTAAAAGTGCATGCATGCTAAGTTCTTTCGTAATCTACCATATCTGAAACTGTGGTGTCGAGGAGGTGGCCACCTCACACGACACCTGACCGGCCAACCCTGAAGATGACTCACGGTCCTGTGTACACTAGTCCAAGCAAGATAACAAGTCTTAACAAGGACCCGAAATCGATTAACTTTATTGGCGAAGCCAATTCAGATAGGTGTCATACATAAAACAAAAATGTTTATGGCATGACAATACTTGAAAATAAGCATTTTCATCTAAACATTCTATAACTTTTCTTGTATAAGAAAGCCCACCTTAAGTAGCGTGAAAAGTGTCGATCCTGATAAAATCGCAACGTCAACCTTCCGGTCGATTTCCACCTATTTAGAAATGACAATATAAGAATTTCCATTCTTATAGAATCTAATAATTCCTTATAAAGGATATTATAATTCTTTATTTCTAACTTCTCGTTTTGACTAATGTTCCGTTAATATATCGTGAGATTATTGATCGGAGTTAATAAATCATACGGCTAGTGGTAGCCATTTATTATTCTCACATACTTCAATTAATAATTAATTGAGTTAAATTTTGTTGGATTATTAAATCCAAAGTTTTATTATAATTCTATGAATTAAATAAAACTACTTTAGGCTCGGAAATTAATCAAGCTTCGTTAATAAACTCATATTACTCGAGTGGTTTTATTAGAATTAATAAAACATTTCTCGGTAATTATAACGTCCTTCTCGTCTAAATTTTACGGGTTTTAATTATACGAAAATATTAAATAAATTAAATAGTTGGGCCGTAAATTAATCGGCCCAACTTGAGCCCAATTCCCGGCCCAAGACTGCTCCTAACCCAGACCCAACACCCGACCCGAAACCCGACCCGTAACCCGACCCAGAACCCGACCCGGTTCAAACCCTAGGTATAAAAATCCCAATCCTTCCAATCACTCTCATTTTCCCCCATTTCTCAACCATCTCCCTCTCCCTCTCGGACTGTCCAGTCGGCGCCACCGTCGCCGGCGGCGAGAGCGCCGCCGTCACCGGCGTCGCCGTCTTCTCCTTTCTCCCTCGTATCTCTCTGTTTTCCTCTCTCTCGCACTCCCTCCCTCTTCTCTGACTGAATCTGCCGGCGCCTCCCTCGCCGGCGGCGAGGGTCGAGCTCCGGCAGTGGCTTCCTCTCCTTCTCCTTTTCATTTCCCTCTCTAACTGATCTCCTCTCTTTTCCCTTGCAGGTCGATGGAGCCGCCGAAGCAGTCCGCCGCCGCTGGAACGCCGGAGACCGTAGCCGCCTCCGTCCAGGTTTGTTCTCCCTTTCTCTCTTCCTCATTCTCACTCTAACTCTCTCTCTTACCCTACCTCTGTGATTTCTCTATCTCTCCCTCTCCGATTTTAGGGTTCGGGTAGAGGGGAAAATGGCCGGCGCGGACAGCCAGCTGGAAAGCCGCCGTCGCCGCCATGACGGAACGCCGCCGTCGCCGATGCAGACAGCAGACTCCGACCTGCCGCCGAGCAGATTCTGCCCCGAGGTCGCCTCTGCCGCCCCAGTTCGATTGGCTCCACCCGTCGGGCCTAGTGCCTCGACGGAGGTTCGACTCGACTCTCCTTTCTCTTTCATATTTGTTCGATTCAATTTGTGTGCATATATGTGATACATGTTTTTGTTCTTTCGTTCTTTTGCATAGCAAAGTGATATTCAAACATAGCTATTAAACTTAAACCCCATGATTTAATTAATTAAACAAGTGATTGCTTAAAGAGGGCAGCAGGGGCTTATTAGCTTAACATGAATTGTATACAATAAGCATGCTTTGTTTGTATTCATGAATTGTAAATGGTGTGTTATTACATACTTATCTTAGTAGTTCATTTGCTTATGCTTGGTTGATTATTAAATCAAGAGTTAATATTCGAGCATGCTTATGTATGAAATCTGAAAATTAGCATGCTTCCATTGAAATTGAATCTGAAAATTAGCATGCTTGTTTCCTATTGATATTAATTTGAAAGATGGTGATGGTATGCTTACTAGTTGTTAGAAGGGTTGTGGTTGTTAGCTTTGCTCTTCCTCTTCCTTAGTTCCTCTTCTTCTTCTCTTAAATTCTATCTTCTTTGAGTGAATATTGTGTGAGAGGTTGAAAACTGAAATATGGTTTATGTTGAGGTATTTATATTACTCTTTTGATGAGGATTGGTATGTAATTAGCAGGTGTGAAACCTGTGAACTTAACCTCCATTTTCTTCATGATTTGATGCCTTCTTTCCCTTGCTTTAGGGGATGGTTTTGCAGGACATAGTTGGGAAGGTTTGGGGCTGATTTTGTCAATGAAGCTAGGGAAAAGATGATGGTGGCTAGAAGGAGAAAGCTGCTGCAGAATTGGCAGCCAAGTAGCAGCCACTCCTTTCTTGTCTTTCTCTAACTTTTGCATTAATTGTACATTAACAATACATTGAATGTGTATTAATTTTTTGTACATTATACAATGCACGTGATTTCTTTATTCCTTATGTAATAGTTAGATGTATTATTAGATTACTTTCTACATACGTAGCATGTATTTTAATATACATCTATTACATATTTTTCGTTACGCAACTCCTTCGGTTTTCCGTTTCTTAAGTCGACAGACTTCTACTAATTGGGCTTGGCCCAATTCATTAATTTATGGGTTTGGGCCCAATTCATTAATTTATTAAGATTGCCTTCGTTTAATAACGTGCTATCTTACTCGATAATCATAAATACGAGTATTACTTGTGACTTATTATCGTAACTTAGATTTATATATTATCGAATTTGCGGGCCATTACAATAACCCAAAGAGATGGTTGCCAAGCCACACGGGGATGATGAATGACACACAAACGAGGGTGATAAACTCGATTGATTCGCCGATAAAAAATACCTCTATGAACTAAGAAATCCATAGGATACATAAAAGAGATAAAATCTCACATTTTAATTGATAATCAGATATTTTGAGGCTTATTTTCGTCACCCCTCTTTAGGCCCTATTTATAGGCTTCAAAAAGTCCTAATTATACAAGGAAACTAGTCAAAAATCAATCCTAAGATATACCAAATCAAATCCTAATCTAAAAAGGAATAAAATCTCCAAAATAATGCTTAAAATAACCTTAACAACTAGAGAACTAAATAAAAACGAAAATTACATAAAATTTAATCTATTAAATAATATCTTCAAGCTTTATCCATAAAATCTTCAAATCTCGATCTAAAAGCTTGATATCTCGAACCATGGGCTGCATCATTCCCATCCTCTTGAAGACGATTTGTCCTCAAATCGTAGGAGTTGAGTAATTAAATCTTCAAGTCTCCTCCATGAGCAACCTGTTTAATAAAATATTTTATTTTATTTTTTTTTGTTCCTTTTTTTTTCCTCTTTTTTTTTTAACTCTTTTTTTTTCCTCTTTTTTTTTTTCCTTTTTTTTTCAATATGAATGATAATACAGAAAAAAAAAATCCTAGGCTCTGATACCAAATGATACGATCTTAGTCGAGCAAAAGATGCTGACGAAGATACGTAGCCCAGAATCGGAAGCCATAGATTAAAAATAAACGAACGATAGACTAGATGAACCTCTAACACCTTTGAAACTAACCCTCCAAATTGAAAAGGCGAGAAACTCCCTAAACCCCAAGGAGACAATTGCCTCAACAACATTAGTCTGATTCATTAATCGAATCGAACGAATCTAAAATAAATAAACAAGGATAAAAGATAAGGTGGAATATCCCAATACGTCTACGGACTAAACCCCCCTAACTAATATAGATAAGCTGAATAACCTCTATAACCCAAAGAGATGGTTGCCAAGCCACACAGGGATGATGAATGACACACAAACGAGGGTGATGAACTCGATTGATTCGCCGATAAAAAGTACCTATATGAACTAAGAAATCCATAGGATACATAAAGGAGATAAAATCTCACATTTTAATTGATAATCAAATATTTTGAGGCTTATTTTCGTCACCCCTCTTTAGGCCCTATTTATAGGCTTCAAAAAGTCCTAATTATACAAGGAAACTAGTCAAAAATCAATCCTAAGATATACCAAATCAAATCCTAATCTAAAAAGGAATAAAATCTCCAAAATAATGCTTAAAATAACCTTAACAACTAGAGAACTAAATAAAAACGAAAATTACATAAAATTTAATCTATTAAATAATATCTTCAAGCTTTATTCATAAAATCTTCAAATCTCGATCTAAAAGCTTGATATCTCGAACCATGGGCTGCATCACCAACATTCTACACAATTTGGAAGAGAAAATCATCATAAAGGTTTCAAGCAATACCTTATGCAATTGCATTCTTCTGTGCTTCATTGCTACTCTACTATGCTTTCCTTAAGACTAATGCTTACATGATCATCACAACGGCATCGGGATTTTCATCGTGACTGCGTACCTCCTCGTCTACATAATATATGCACCCAAGAAATCCAAGGTATATATACCATTTTTTACTACTGTTGTTTCATGAATTCTGATATATACTAATTTTTTTCTCAGCTGTTCACCATGGGTTTGATTTTCCTATTCAGCGTTGGAGGCTTAGGGTTGGTTATGGCAGTTTCTTTGCTAGCTTTCAAAGGCCCCAAAAGGGTTTCTTTTGTGGGATGGGTTTGTTGCATCTTTAACCTAGCTGTATTTGCTGCCCCTTTTAGCATCATGGTAAGTTATTCTCTATATTCCATGGTATTTTAATCGATATATGTAAAATTTGTGTTATATCTTCATGTTATTGTTTGAGCAGAGGCGGGTGATGAAGACGAAGAGCGTAGAGTTCATGCCGTTCAGTTTGTCATTCTTCCTTACCCTTTGTGCTACTATGTGGTTCTTCTATGGTTTCTTCATCAAGGACTACTACATTGCAGTAAGTGATAATTATAATGTTAATAAGTTTCAAGAAATTATACCTTTTTTTCTTTGATTCATACTTTTTTAACGTTATCATGATCCTTTTAAGTAAATACGTACTATTCTTTTTATTCAGTTTCCGAATATCCTGGGTTTCTTGTTCGGGATTGCTCAAATGATCTTGTACTTCATCTACAAAAATGCCAAGAAGGGTGATGGATCAAACCTCGAGCTCAAGCCGACCAAGGATATTGAGAAGAATTTGAGCCTTGAGGAAGGCAAAGATGTTGGAGTTGTGCCCAAATGAATGTTGGAAGATGGAAGAGAAGAGAGTTGAATAATGGCAAGCCTTACTAAATATTTAGAAACATTCCAGCATGAGATTGTTCTAAGTATACTTAAAAAAAAAATCCATTGTGATTTAGACTTTCTTTATTTTTCTCTCACTTCATACCTAGGGTAATATTTATGCTATGTTATTAGTTTTGGTCACACTATATATGTTGGTATGTACATTTTGGCATATCAATTGGAATGATATACTTCTTTATACAAAGGCATTGTGATACACTTATTTGCACGGAATCTTCAAAATATACAAACTGCACGAATCAAATTTTTAGAGGATGCGATTCTCGTACGTGCGGTTCGCACCAGATTTGTCACGTGACGAATTCTTAAATAATAATAAAAACATATATTGAATGCGCGAAATCGGGAGTTGGGAATTTGCAAATTGTGTGCAAAAGGGGACACGTGGAATTATTTTTGATAACTTTTTTTTTAACGTGGTTTCTTTGCAGAATTTAATTATTTTAATTTGACTTAATATTTAAAGAGATAATACACCTTTTTACCCATTTTGACTTTTAGAAAACAATTTTAGGTAAGGAATATAGTTTACAAAAAAAATACCCAATTTTAGGTTTGGTGGACAAAAATGCCATTGCTTTTCTAAACTTGAATAATTTTGGTGGACAAATTTCCTCCTCTTCTTCAATTTCTCCGCCACGACCACCACCACCTACTACCCCAAAATTCCCTCCCGGCAAACCCTAACCCCAGTTTCACCCTCCGCCACCGGAATCCCCGCTATGTCACCTTCATCTTCACCTCCACCACCGCCAACCCCTTCGCCGATCGCCGCCCTAAGGTCGATTTCAAATCCGATCCTTCGATTGGCGGAGACTCCCAGTCGTCCCAGGCGATGACGTCATCCGATCTCCCCCTCAAGTTCTACTCCACCGTCTCCAGCTCCATCCGCGATCGGACCAAGGATATCATGAGCGTGGTCGGAGCTCTGCTCTTCTGCAGTTTCGGACGGCGACGTTACTGTTCCATCACCTTTTGCAAAATCCACTCCAGCGATTACTTTCAGGTACTTGTTCGTCAAATCTATCAACGCAATTCTGTGTAATTAGATCGGAAATCGAAACTAGGATTTTGAATTTATGAGTTAATTCGCTGTATTTTTCATTCTTCCATTTCTTTCCACTTTGAGAAGGAGCCTTCCGATTGATTTGAGATCCATAATTCTTATTCAGATTGGAGGACAGACAGGTAAGGTTTTAGCTGGATTTTTTTTGAATTTTTTATGCTTCCTCGCTCTGAATGCGGCCGTATATTTATGTGGTTTCCGTACGTTGGTGATTTTGAGTGAGTTCTGATTACTGCCAATTGAATTTGGGACTTTTTACTAGTGAACTGTGGTGTTGATTTTGTGTAACCTCTGGACCTATTACTGTGTGCTTTGAAGTTTGTTTATGAACAATTCGTGTGCTTTGATGTTATTAGATTTTCCTTTAAGGAATTGGAATGTTGAGTTTGTTTTTTCATTGTTTTGTAATGATTGAAGTGCATAGAAGAGTAGAAGGATTAGTCTATTAACAACTGCTTAATTGCTTGTAGTATATGTTAGTCATTGGTTTTAGTTAGGATTGTAATATTACGCAAAATTTGGGGTTAATTCTTTTGCTGGAGAAGTCTTAGTTTGGCATGATTTTCTGATCTTGCATTAGTTGCAATGATTGCTTGTTTATGTATTTCATGTTCTTCAAGGCAGGAAACTAATTGTGAAGGCTGCATTGTGGATTCCAAATGAATGTATGCATGATCTTGATTCTCGAAGCTGTGACTCCTTACTGCTGATAAATTTTGGGGTAATGTGAGAAGTACCGCATTTGAGACTATTGAGTATCATTTTTGTCCTGTGGCTGTTCTTGATTCTTGAATCTTCATTCAGTTGCTTGATTTAGTTGAATTTTACTTGGATCCAATAAGATGGAGTAGAGTACGCGTGCCCTATGTTTAGGTAGACTGAATATTACTACTATATCTGCAGGAATTGACTTAAGTCTGTTCCTATTGGTAGCATAAGTATTATACCTTTTAGATTTAGGTAGAGGCGAAAGAATTTTAAGAGTGTCAAAGTCTCCGTTTGTCTTTGCGATTACATCACCATTAAACGAAATCTGTAGCTTACTATTATAGTAGTAGCTCACCTACTTTTCTTTCTTGATGCAGTGTTATATGAATTTCTTGCGACTTTTATATTTTCTCCTGCTTACTTCTCGAAACCTCTTTGAGTAATAGATAATGATGATGCACTCAAGACATCTATGTTGTATTTACTCCCAAGGAACAATGGAAATTACTTATTTATGATGATGAATTGATGCTTTTACTTGTGAACTTCAATTTGTTTGTTTTTATTGCTGTTCCTGTACTAAAGAAGGTACCATCTCAAGAAATGGCAGAACTAGAAAAGAATGGGCAAGAAGAGATGGAAGAAGGAGATGAAGAGGAAGAGGAGTATGTCATGCTTGACTTGGATGGCGTAGCTGAGCACATTCTTATGCATTGCGGTGCTGTTTGCGGCTTGTGGTCTTATTGTTTACTTCTTTGTTTTTGCATATACGTTTCTGGGGGCATTCGTGAAGTTTGGTTATGGGGAGATGGTATGTAAATTCTGCATAATATAGGTACAATTTGATATTATTCGTTTACCACTTACTGGTAAACAGTACAAAAACAACATGAACGTACTTCGTAATATAGGTACAATCTGAAATTATTCGTTTACTACTTCCAGTAAACAGTACTATAAGATGTATTTGGTTTACCATATACCGGTACACAGTACCAAAAAACCTAAATTTACTGTGTACTACCATGTACCGGTACACAGTACCAAAAAAACCTAAATTTACTGTGTACTTGTACTTATTTAAATAAATAAAAAAAAAAGGTAGAAAAAAAAAAAAAAAAAAACTGAAAATTTCTGGAAAAAAACAAAAAAATAATTATAAATAAATAATTTAATAATAAATAAATAAATAAATAAATAAAACAGAAAAAGAAAAAAGAAAAAAGAAAAAAAAAGAAAAAGAAAAATGAATGAGAAAACACTAGGGAGAAGAAAGAGGAGGAGGAAGTGGTCATGTACTAAAAGTAAGGGTATTATTGTCCACCATACCAAAATATGGGTATTTTTATTGTAAACTATATTCCATACCTAAAATTGATTTTACAAAGTCAAAATGGGTATTTTCTTTTTTGCCTCATATTTAAACTTAACAAACAAAAAAATGAGAAACCATATGCGTGAAACATGAGACAAAATTTTTTATTTAAAACGCTTAAATTGTTTTATTTGAAACTTTTCATGAGTCTTTTTCAATTAAATTGTTCCTAAAGTAGATTGTATTATTGAAAATTCTTACACTTTGGTTGAGAAAAATTATATATATATATATATATATATATATATATATATATATATATATATATATATATATATATATATATATTGGTTCATATGCTAACCATATTAGTTAGTGAGAACTAGGAACTAATCTAGACCCTTCATTTCAATAGATTGATGGTTATGATGTATTCATGGAAAATAATTAAATAAGGCATATTTTGTTTAGGAAAAGGATATTAATGTAATCTTCATTTATTTGTTCCATATTTCAAGGGATTAATCACCCATTTATATTTTCTCTGCCGTAATCTTCTTCTTCTTCTTAAATCTTCTTCTTCTTCTTCTTCTTCTTCTTCTTCTTCTATCTTGACATTTTTCATCTATGTTTTTATATTCTCTCTCTCTCTCTCTCTCTTTTTTTTTTTTGGTAATTTTCATATACAAATTAGTAAGCATAAATAAATAGGAATATAGCATAAACATGATTATTTAAGCATAGGAATAAATCTTAGTTGCATTCAAATATTCATCTATGTTTTTTTTATTTTGTTTTTTGTAATTTTCATATACAAGTTATTAAGCATAAATAAATAGGAAGATAGCATATAAATATGATTATTTAAGTATAAGAATAGGTCTTAGTTGCATTCGAATATTCATCTATGTTTTGTTATTCTTTTTTTTTTTTTTAATTTTTAATTTTTCATATAAAAGTTATTAAGCATAAATAAATAGGAAGATAGCATATAAAATGATTATTTAAGCATAGGAATAGGTATTAGTTGCATTTGAATATTCATTATCATTCACGATATTTAAACATGAATTGATATTAAAAAAAACATGTAATTTTCATATGCAGGTTATTAAGCATAAATAAATAGGAAAATAGCATATAAATATGATTATTTAAGCATAGAAATAGGTCTTAGTTGCATTCAAATATTTATGTTAATTAATAGAATAATTAATCATAGGAAGTGGCGAAAATCTTGGAACGCATAATCTTTTTCTCTTTTTTTTCCCTAATCTACCCTTTAATATTAGAAATAAATCATTAAAAAAGTAAAATAGATAATTTGAGAATTAATATCCACCATTAGATTCTTTAAAATGAGTGGATAGGATTGGTTCCTAGTTCTCAAGTTTGATACCATCTCCCATAAGAACCCACCCCTATATATATATATATATATATATAGGGAGTGGTTCGTGTGCAAATAAATCCTTGCGTGAGAAAATGAGAAAGATGCTTAAAACTATACAAAATCATGCTTAAGTCAGTATATATTTATGCTTACAACACCATTATGCTTTTTAATGTACAAATTCATGCTTAAACCTAGTCATGCTTATGATACCTTATAATTATGTTTAAATCAATTACAGCCATAGATCAAATTTAGATCAATGGTTCAGATCTATTCCTATTTCTCACACCAGGACTTATTTCTATATGATCCATCCTCTATATATATATATATATATATATATATATATATCATAAAAGTAAAGATCAATCTTAGGGTTCAATTTAATTTTACAATACATGCATATACAGTGGAATTTTTTTTGTTATTTTTTTTTATATGCATGTATCGCCGTTACATCGGTGGTGAGCACGTAAGTTGGTTGATCACATAATGGATAGGTTGGCAAAGCCTTGGTCTTGCTTTTGATAGATTATTAACTTTAATGTATAACGTTCTGATATATACAAGATAATATCAATCATTCAATTTCGATTGTAATTTCACAACTATTTATTTCGTATGACTCACTTTAACTACACAAGACAACGTTTGTAGGTTGATTAATATTGTTTGCTAATTAATTTATGTAGAAATCTTTAGGAGATGTATCTATGACTCGTCAAGATCAAAGTTGAAAATCAAAACATTATTCATCAAAATACAAATCCAAATTATTACATATTCCAAGAGCACAACAAAAAGGGACTTTTGTTTGAAATCGAAAGATACGTCACTTCGCAAAATATTTCGAGCAATCAAAAGCGAACACCACATAAACACATAGTATTAGGTTTAATTTTGAGTGCTCAAATTTGTTTGTAAGAATTGTGAAAGTTAGAAATTTTTGTTTAAAAGGGCTTTGTTATATTTATCTCAGGTTGCACAAATTTTCGACAT
This sequence comes from Thymus mandschuricus, assembly GCA_029379335.1. NCBI lineage: Eukaryota > Viridiplantae > Streptophyta > Magnoliopsida > Lamiales > Lamiaceae > Thymus > Thymus mandschuricus. The sequence continues at coordinate 17,904,154 of CM057082.1, read as the reverse complement.
GTAAAGAAACAACATTTATTCAATTGAACTAAAATGTGAAATAAAAAAATTAAAAAAAACATAACCATGATTGCAATAAATGAAATGGTTGAATATTTATGCAAACATCAAGTTATTGGATGGGTCAACTATGTTTAATTATCTCACTTTTTTTTTCTTCTTCTTATTATTAGTATAATTATGTGTTGTTTATTTAGTTTCACTAGTAATACACCCGTGCGATGCACGGGATAAACTGAATTTGACATTTATTATTTTTTTATGAATATTTTAATGATTATAGAATTTTAATAATATAAAAGCAATCAATGTAATTTACTATCCATTTAGTATGAAATATTATTTTGGTTCAGAAAATAATCAAAAAATTATAAAATGGAATTTCAATTATTTTTTCCTTAATAGTCAACTAGAACACCTACCCGTGCGATGCACGGTTGAAATTTATTTTATTTATTTATATTTTTATTTCCAATTATAATGATAAGTCACATGTGTAGGCTTTTATTTTTAGTAGCAGCATAAATTTAATGACATTCCTGTGTTTATGAAAATTTTGATATTAACTATTAAAGGTCTTATTTGTGTGTATGAATAAAGAATAGGGAGGAATAAAGAACTTTTTTTTTTTTTTTTGCTGATAAACTTATTAAAGATGATGCTGATATTTGTATAGGAGTGATGAGTGTAAAATCCTGCAAATATCCCATATATAGTTGCATAAGCAAGAATTGATGGAAGGAGGGATGAATGAAGGTCACTTAGATTGCTATTGCCATGGATACAAAACCCATAATATTAGAACTTAGTAGAATATGCTCTAAACTTTTGTTGAGAGAACACTTAACTTATTTCCCAATTCTTTTAGTTTTAATTTGCTCCAATAACTTAGTGCATGACCTCTTTTTACATTATTAATGGGGTTAGAAAATATCGGAGCACTTGTACCATTTTAGCTTTGGTGTACTTTCACTTTGATATGTTACTAACAAAAAATTATATCTAACTCCATAAGCACAAAACAATAAACTGCAACATAAATTAGTATTCTGAGGCATGGAATCAAATATCCAAACTACTTCTACATCCATCATCAATGTAACTCCATCAATAAGATTGAATAAGACAACATTAACGTTACATACTTAAAACTAATTCAATTGATTAAGAAGATATATAATATGATTTGAACCAAATTGGATTTAAATTAAATATCTGATCAATAAGAAGTAATGAACTAATGATAAAAATTGGCTAAAAGTGAAACAAAATATGAACAATTAATTGATTAACAAAATACGAAGTAAATTCGAACAACAATTTATAATAAAAATAAGCGTAAATGAGTAAACGATTTGAAGTAGCTTACTTGAGACATTTTAGATAGGAATATTTTTTGACAGCTACAAACATTTAAACATTTAAAGGATATCATATTTTTTTGTTTATATGAACAAAATATATTTTATTTTTAGTAAGAATTTTTAACAATGATCTAAAGTTCTTATAAAAGTAGAGAAAATGCATTAATATATTACAACATAAACACAAAATCTGACCAAGAAAGCTGACTTAGATATATTATTTTCTTTTGTCCTTCTCTTATTTCATAAAATTGCTAAATCTAACTAAAAATTAGTCACACTAATTCAAGATAAATCTTATAAGCGAGAAAAAATAATAATAATAATAATAAATAAATCTACCTCTTGTACCCATGGCCAAGAAACTTTGGGAATGCAAATTATAATAACAAAATATAATAAAGCTCAATCTCTACAAATTCATTGCTAGATAGAATTATACAGCAAATAACAACTTAGAAAGAAAAATACTTGTCTCGATCCAACTAAGCCAAAAAAATCTCGAAATATAGCAAAAAAAGAAAAATTACATTGCAAACAATAAGATCAAGTAAATGATAACAATAATGGAATAAATATTTGAACCGATTAATTTTTATATTTATTGCTAGAATACAATTAGCACTGAACTAACAACAATGTATTACATATTTATACGCATTACTAAATATCTAAGTTAATAGCATATAGACGTAAGATCATTCTAAATTTTGAAATACTTCTCTATATACTACATTAGTTGTCGAAACATTGTCATTCCTATTATCTTCTGAAATCAAAATTCTTAGTCCTTTCCGGGTTTTCACTCTGGATATGGCAACATACAATTGACCATGTGTGAAAACTGGTTTGGGCAAGAATATAACTACACGTGAGAGAGATTGACCTTGACTTTTGTTGATTGTCATTGCATATGAAACAATTAATGGGAATTGTCGTCGTTCAAACTTGAATGGCAATCTTGAATCAGCTGGAGTCATGGACATTCTGGGTATCAATACTTTCTTGTTTGCATTCTCTCCAATTGTGATGCGCGCTTCTACCACATGTGTTCCAAGTCTTGTTACCACTAATCGTGTTCCATTGCATAATCCATTTGCATGATCTATATTTATCAGTTACATAACTGGTGTTCCCACTTTCAAATATACCTCATGATTTGGCACCCCGGCCCCTAACATTTAATACTATTTAGGAATTCTGGTGTATGCATTTGTTGCACTAAATCCACTTTGAATCGGATTTGCAAGTTGAATCTGAGCTTCTATATTAAGTGTATTGTTTTACAAATGTATTTTTTAATGGAATTTTTAAAACTAATAATCTATCCATAAAGTTTATACAATACAGTCAATACTCATTTGAGCTGGGACATGAGTTAGTACTGTATAATAAATTACTAAATGATTTTTATTTATTTTTTTGAGATTCTTAAGCTTTGCGGGGAAAAAAATGTCAAAGATATAAATTTTAAATATATATGATTTGATTACGTGTTGAGAATCGGATATGCGTAAGTTTAGCTTGTTTGAGCTTTAAGAGGAAATAATTTTCGACTACCAATATATGGACTCACTATATATATTGATAAAAATTCGAGATTTTAAACCAATTCATTTTTTTGTTAATGAAATTATTTGTAGAGTAGTAAATTATGCCATGAAAGAGAAGAATGCTCAAACTTGATAGGAAAACTCTGATTGTGTAATTAAAAAGTATTAAGATCTATTATAGCTTAATTTTAGCTTATTTATTAATTATTAAGAATTCATAAGTATATTTAATCCCGTGCAAAATCTAGAACAATCCCATCATACATATATTTACATATCCATAAATGGTGTTCTCAAATTTTAAAATGATTAAACTATTTTTTACAGTATAAAGTAAATTTTATGATTAACATTTTCATAGATACTACATCTACGATCATTTTTTCCCATGTTTTTTCCATTCTCTTAAGAGAATTAGACATGGTTATTATTTGTTTTTTATATTGAATTATGAACTATGAATACTTTATTTTGAACTATTTTTCTCTTCATCTTTCTATGCATATGCAATTTTTTTTAATGTGTTTAATCATTCAATTCTCGCATCAATAACCCTAGTTCCCTTCCAGGGAGATTCCATGGAGATTAATGGTGCCGGGTCATGCATTCGGGAAACTTCTCGGAAATGATAATCTATTAATCATTCATTTTGGATTTGCATTTGCATTTGTTATCAATTCTTCTCTCTATTCTACCTACAGGCAAACTTAGTTGTTTTAGTTATAATATAGTAGTTCCGTCGTATTAATTTATTCATGCGAAGAAAATTAGGAGTTCTCATGCATGAGGGACACGTCGTTTGGTAATTAGATTGAAGATAAAAGATGCCTTCGATGGTTCTAATTAACCGTTCCTTTTCAAAGGGTGGTGTCCATTCACAATTAAGGAAAAAACTGGAGGAACAATTCAATGTCGTAGTATTTGTAGCAGTTAATTAAGAAAATCACACAAACGATTTCTCTTTTCAACAATCCACAGAAACACACACTCAAACAACTTCTGTGATGAGAGAGAGAGAGAGAGGGAAGGGCTCTTTCCCAACAACTTCTAAGAAAGTCGATTGAAATCAAAATCAAGAAAACTACGTTTCCTTGGACGAAAAGGTAAGAGGAAAAAGGGATGAGTGATAAGAAGGAAGGAGAGGAAGAATCTTTGAAGGAAGACGGGAGATAAGGTTTAGATTTTAATTATAAATTATGAATGCTAGCAATATTTAGTCTAATACCACACATCATTGTGCATTTGAAAAAGTACACTAACGGTTGCCTTAGAAAAAAAGATGACCATTGCCTGCTCCTTCCTAATCCATCTGCATCGCTCGATTCTCGAACGATGCAGCAGGTGTTGGTGATGCAGGATGGCTGCATTCGGACCTCAGAACCTCCAGAAAATCGGCATTGATGGTAGGGTCGGGCTTCCCGGTTCCGGTGAAGTTGAATAGCCGGTCGTGAATGAAATTACAGTGGATCCTTCCCGTGCTGTGACCGCCGCCTATTTATTTGAGAAAACAATCAATACAATCCAAGAGTGCATTACACGATGCATCTCCCCTGTTCCAAAGCTTCGAACTAAAAACAACAAATGTATGTAATGACTTCATACATATTAGATCAAGTTATATATCTACTCCGAATTTCCAGACGAAACTCATTGTTACTATACCTAGCAAGGCCAAGGTTTCTCTGGCATTGAAGCCATTGGCAGCGAAAGAATCATGCGCGTTGAAGAGCTTCGCTTTCGGGCTAGGAAGATCTATAGTTGCATTATCCGGAAAGGCCATCTTTCTGTCCATTCAACCGGTGAACACCGGATAGAACTGCCCTCCCGCCTGAAATACCAAAACCCGATCATCAAGTTAATTCCAAAAACATTTAACTAACTATGAGAGAGAGAGACCATCAAAACGCTTTCTCTGGCGGCCAAAGACGCAATATCGGCACACGAAACTACGGCTGGACAATCCAGTTCGAGCCTCGATTTTATAGCGTCTACCTGTTCAAATCCTCTAATGGAGAAATTGGGTAGAGACTCTTTCTCGCTACTAATTCCAGCCTCAGAATCAGAATCCAACAATATCGACGCGTCGCAACCCTATAACGGTTCATTTACACCAACAGCAATTTCAAAAGTAAACAATCAGATGTAAAAAAGAAAAGCAGAACGATGAAAAATTACCATGACGAAGCAGTCGTGGAAGGCAAGGCGCAACAAAGCAGGGCCTACGCTTCTCGTGCAATTCACGCACGGTTGTTCTGATTATCCTCTCGGCGGAGGGGCAAGAGGTGCGGTAGTATACAAAAAGACGTATCCTTTGTGAAATTTAAGTGAGCGATTACCGAAAAACCTTTTGGGTGAAAACATGTGTCTTTTAAATTGTTAAAAAGAAAATTAATATAATAAATAATAATTTTGAACTATCAAAAGGACAAAAATAGCCCCTAATTTAGAAGTGAAAATACCAAAGTACCCCTCGTTTTCTGTTTTTATATATTATATAGATAGATGTCATTGCATTACGTACAAATTTTATTTTATTTTTCAAGATTCCTAAATTTGGTCTCTTTAATTTCTTAACTAACAACTATAGCATTCCTACACAAAATAAACACTGTCAAGATTCCCCAAAATTACATTATAAGCTATGTTACTTGGAGTGAGGTGAGGCGTGCGAGAGTCATATAATATGAATAAGTGAATACGGATTTTTAAAATTTTAAAGTGTTACTGTATTTAATTTATCCAGAATACGTGTATATATTTATACTAGTTTACTACCCGTCGAAAATCGACGGGGGTTGTTTTTAACATTTAAATATTTTATCAGTGATTTTTTTTAAAAAAAAATAATTAGTACTATGATTCTCGATTTCTATATACCTACAAACAGTAAGAGGAAGTTAAGAATAATAAATGCGAAGACCCAATCCAATTAACGCCGATTCATATTACTTTTAAATCTTCGACGTTTAAAGACTTATAAATGAAATTGGTGCCGAAATCGACAAACTCAAGTTTCTCGTGAAATACAATATATATATATATATATATATATATATATATATATATATATATATATATATATATATATATATATATATATATATAGTAATACAAAAAATACTTAATAGTTTACTACCCGTCAAAAATAGTTTAATTAATCGAATTTTGTCTCTTTTGCAATCTAACCAGTAACTTAATTTGATCTGATGTAGTTATCGTCATTCTTGCAATTGGAAACTTCTTACCAACATTTTTTTTCCTAGTAATATAAATATAGTAGAAAAATACATAATTGTATAAAGTCACCCGTTACTCGTGTATATAAGAAAATAGTTTCAAAATGGAATATGTTGATGGTAGGTGCATCTGTATTATGTCCGAATTCGATACGAATCACTTTATAACGTTAGTCTAAAGTAAAATATAAATGAAAATTATTAAAATGTCAAGTTGCTCATTATTTATTGTAATCAAATATAAAAGAAAAATATTAAAATAAGTCTCGCCCGTTGTTTAAATAGTTATATTGATTACATCTCGCCGTGTCGTTATTTCAAGCCGCCAGTTAATTGTGATAATAAAAGTTGGTTTATTAGTGTAATATTTTGAATTATTGATAATAAGTATAGTGTATCCCGTCAAAATTGGACATGAAAAATTAATTGTTTAGTGTTATTTTTAAGAAAATATGAGATAAAATTATTAAAATAATTCAAGCCGCCCGTTGTATATTCTAATAAAAGATTAATGTCGAAGAGACATAGAAAAATATTTAAATAAGGTATCACTATTTTAAGTCGCCAACTAATTGTGATAATAAAAAGTAGGTTTATAAGAGTGATATTTCGGTAATAGGTATTAAAATAAGTCAAGTCGCCCGTTGTTTATTTTAATAAAAAGAAAATGTCAGAGAGGAGAAAATATTAAAATAATCCAAGCCGCCCGTTGTTTATTCTAATTAGAGAATAATGTCGAAGACACATAAATACATATTAAATAAGTTAAGTCGTCCGTTGTTTATTTTAATAAAAAGAAAATGTCAAAGGGGTATCAAATAGTTATATTGATTTTATTTTATCTCGCCGTGTCGTTATTTCAGGCCGCCAGTTAATTGTGATATAAAAGAAGGTTATTAGAGAAATATTTTGATAATAAGTATAGTGTATATCTCGTCAAAATTCGACACGTCAAAATTCGATATGAAAAATTAATTGTTTAGTGTTATTTATTATAATATATTTTAACCAGGTGACTTAGCGCACCTGGCCACCGGGCTCCTCCTTTGAGTGAGTGACCCGGATTCGATTCCCTTTGGGAGCGAATTATGGGAGATATAAGGTGACTTGGAGAATTTCTTGGAGTTATTGGGAACTTGACGTCTAATCTAACAACTAACATTTGTCCGATCAAAAAAAAAAAAAAAAAAAAAAAAAAAAAAGAAAGCAAACATAAGATAAAAATATTAACATAATTCAAGCCGCCCGTTGGTTATTCTTATAAAAGATTAATGTCGAAGAGACATAGAAAAATATTAAAATAAGGTATCATTATTTCAAGCCACCAACTAATTGTGAAAATAAAAAGTAAGTTTATAAGAGTAATATTTCGGTAATAGGTATTGTGTATCCCGTTAAAATTCGACATGAATAATTAATTGTTTAGTGTTATTTTTAAGCAAACATAATAATGTCGAAGACACGTAAATAAATATTTAAATAAGTCAAGCCATCCGTTGTTTTCTATAGATACGGCCTAAATAAGTTTATATTGTTTTCTCTATTTATTCACAGTGTTTTTCGTGGCTAAATTCATTGCTGTCGAATTAATGCTAAAGATGATATTATTTTCATAATTAATATTTCATATAAAAAATTACTTTCAATATAATAGAATATATCGTATGTAATATTTTATTATATTATGTAGATATCAAATATTTTCTCATTTATATATTAATATGCTCATAACTTGGATTATGAGAATCATTACCAAATTGTAATATAAAAAATACGATATTTTAATTTTATATTTATTAAGAAAAACACAAATATAAAAATAATAGAATATAGAATTAAATAGATAGAAATTATGTTTATTGTATTATTATAGGCCATTAAATACATGTAAAATTTTGCTCGTTATTATTAAATGAATAGTATAAAATATTACCGTATGAATTGAATATATTTTTGATTTAAACAAATTTAATTAGTATTATTTTATAAATATAAATAGAGGATAATATTATAAAGAAGACGATTTTATTATGAATATAACATGTATACGTGATTTGCTTTTTATAATATTGACATTAACTATAATTTTAATATTTAGAGATATATCTATTTTTTTTAGATAAATAATTAGTATATTTTATAAATAAATTAAAATTTTAGATAAATAGGAACGGAGAGCATAGGGAGCGCCACGTAGGAATGTGAATGAACGTGGTGCTCCGAATCCGCATTGCTATTATATATAAAAGGATGTTTACTTATTTGTAAAATAAAATTTATTACTTAAATAGTACATTGCAAATATCAAATAAAATGACATCTTCAATTAAACTCTATAGATTAAATATTACATTAATTCTATAGTGGATTTAGATTTTAAAGTATAGTATACAAAAAAAAATGTACAAAAGACCCAAAAAATAAAATTATTATTACAAAATAACTGTAGACGCACCACCCTAGACCCCGCTAAATTCTCGTGGTGGATATACCCAATACATTTATCTCTCTCTTTTTCTTTTTTTCTATTTCTTTTTTTCTTGCAGGATTCTTCACATGGAGTATCCTATGCTTATCCGATACTACAATATGATATTTTTTGAAAAATCTGTGCATTATAGACGAAAAGTATATTGTATTCAATTAAAAAACTCAACTTTATCCATAATTTCACTTTTCTACTTTATCTGGATATAACCCCTCGAGATACAACTTTATTTTCTAATTTTACTATGAAATATTCATTTTCTTATTCATATGTGTATGAAGTACATATTTTTTATGTTCTCCGTGATTGGCTTGCTATCTGTGTTCATAACAAACCCATTGAGTTCGTTGAGGATTTTGCTTCCCGTCTTTGGAGCGTGTGGAAAGCTAGGAATCTTCGTGAATTCCAATCTAAGCAACTCTCCCATATTGACTGTTTTCATATGGTCAATTATTTGATTTCTGATGAGTTCCACAATGCTAATAGTAATCGTCCTCTCCCCGTCGTTGTTCCACCACTCGCCTCTGGTTGGCTTCCTCCCCCAAAAGGTTGTATTAAATTTAACTCGGATGCTTCAATCACTGCAGCAGGAGGAGATGCAGGACTTGGTGGAGCCTTTCGCAAACCATAATGCGATTCTTATCAAGACTTTTGTAGTGTTTCGCCCAAATTGCAATGATGTGGAACTTGCCGAAGGTTTAGCTTGTCTTCATGGAATCCAGGTGGCACGAGACGAAGGCTTCAATGATCTCATCGTCGAATCTGATAACCAAAGCTTAATCTTCACTCTGCAAAAAGGCTTAACCCCAAGAACAGTAGTGGGTACCGTTATTGGAGATATTCTTCAACTTGCTCAGTTTTTTGATAAGATTGAGTTCCAATGGATTGGAAGGCATCGTAACAAATTAGCTCACTGTCTTGCTTCTCTTGCTCATAATTCAGAGGCAAATATTGATGTAAACAATCCTTGCATTGACTCGATCCGTCACTTTGTATTTGTTGATGCACTTGGTTTGAATGAATGATATTAATTTTTTTTTTAAAAAAAAGAAAAGTACATATTTTTTTACTTTTGTCAAAATTAAAAAAAAAATGAAATGTAAATTGTACCAAAATTTTTCGTTTTTTAAATTCGCACCAAAATCTGACAAAATGGGTCTTACTATACGCCAAGTTTTGGAAAATAAAATAAAATCATAATCACTCGGTTCTCTCTCTACCTCTCACCTTTTCTTCTCATCACACACTCCATTCTATTATATTTTGAGAATGATATTTTATGTTTCTTCATGACATACCATTTTTCAGCAGTCATATTTCGGCGTTCAATAATCTATTGTCAAACGCATGGTGCCGCAACTTCAAGAACATATATGTCACTTTGTTAATTGCCATCTTGTTTTAGTGCTTATCTTGTCCGTCATAGGAATGAAATCCCAGTCGCTATTGTGTTGACCTCCTAAACCCGATTCAATATCTTTTCAACTGTTTATCACTTCAATTTTTATGAGTATTTGTATTATTGTAATGTTATAATTCAAAAATATTGCTCATATTCATGTATCTTATTAATCTATTATATATATAAAAACATAATCATTTTTCACAAACTTTTCCCACCCATTTGCTCCCCTCCTTTCTAGAATTTTCTGTTCTTAATTAATGTATTTTCTCATGAGTGTTTCAGATTCTCATGCACATTTGTCAATAAAATTTTCATGAGTGGTATATTGGGAAACGAAATTTCAAATTCAAATTTCAAATTCAATTCTCATTGTGGGACTATGTCTATATATATATCAGTCACAAACTCACAATCTTGCAAATTTGCGATCCCTTCTTGAAATTTTTGTTGAACAAATCCGAGAATATGTTTCTTCAATTTCATGATCATATTACTTTCTTCCTAATTTTTTATATTGCTAAATTAAAACTAATGATCTTTTGTTTTTCATTTTCTTATGTGCAAATTTGAGAAACAAATTGTCATTGTCAATTAATTTCCGGTCTAACATTTGAAAGGAAGTCGAGAAAGATGAAAAATAAGTACTACTATGTCTTTAAATTTATGTACTTCAATATATGTCTTTAAACCTCTTACTTTTTTACTATTAATAATGTGCATAAAATCTTATGCCGAAATGAAATAAACCAAATGAAGTGGGACGAAGGGAATACTAAATTACAAATATCACAAAATAATGTCTCGTGCATCACATGGGGACATGCTAGTTCATCAAAAACTACAATGACCTCTCAAATTATATGCGTCAATTTTTCATAACTCAATTTTTTGTCTGACAAATTTATATGATGCTGAATAATCATGAGTATTACATACATAGATATGTAATTGGATTTACAATACTGAATGTTTCTTTAAATAGGAATTAACAAATACTTAAATATATATATATAGAGAGATCATATACATATGTTATACTTTTTTCCCAATCTCATATTACTTGGTCTGTAAGTCATTTCATACTACCTTTCTTGTTTAAAAATAAAAAAGATATAATTAACCCTTGTACTTTATTATGAACCTCTTATATTTCACTTCTAACATTTTATAAAAAACATTTGCGAAGTAGTATGTAATATAGGGAGTAACAAAAATGACCAAATAACTGAGTTAATTATTAATATAACTTTGATTAGAATTATCTTTATAATTTATTTATATCTCTAGATCCACTATAGATAAGCAAGACATTAGACATTACACAGCCCAAAATAATATTAATATATTTCAAGATTATTTTCATTTTTTATTTTTAATATTAAGATATAATTTTGTAAATATAAATTAGTCCAAATCATCAATATTAGAATCATAATATGTTAACTATTAATACGATAATGCAAAGTGTGCTAAATAAAGTATAATAATTATTATTTATCATCCATCCACTTTATAACGATCATATTTTCAAATAAAATAAGAATAAAGTTTTATAATTAATAAAAAAATAAAAGAAGGCGTTGCAAATTTTTTCTACACTTGCAAGACAATATAGACAGCAAGAACCAATCGTTCATATATTTTGTAGATCTGAATTGCAATACTAAATTGAGAAATAGATCATACGAAAAGAAAGTAGAATGCGTAATATCAAAAATTATATCCACTCATCATTACAATTTATTTATTATCTATTCTATTACATTTCACTAACCACTCAGATCTATGTAAATGTTTATAAACAAAGAAAATCTAAATCATGACATTGAGAGATGCCAGTGAATGCATTGTAGATTTCTCTATAGCTCATGTCTTGGATCTTCATATATAACCTTGCGGTCGGCCTTAGGCACTTGAGGTGTTGAGACTCTAATGATGATGACATTAGCCTCTTTATTGGATCTTTACAACCTTGTATCAACCATGCATCTATTAAATAAAAAAATGAAAAGAATCCTGTGAAAGAGTTGTGAGTGTTTTGGTTGACAAATTTCAAAATTTATAGGCATAATAAAATGATAAACTAAGAAAGATAGTAATTCCATGCATGAATTATGGCATTTGTTACGTTTACATAATTAAAATTATTAATACCCAATTGAAATCTACCATTTATCTCTATACTTTGTAGAAATGTTATACTAATTAAAATGTAAAATTATAAGCCATGAATCAAGCTTTTGTAACGTTAATTATTATTTGCTAATGAAAATTATTAATTTATACTTATGGAATATCATCAACGCAAATATCATTTTTCAAAATTATTAATGCATATAAAACCAACGAAAAATATTACATGGATATAGATATTTCGGTTTTTTGGTTTTTAAAATCAGCAAACAATAATTAAATATTGAATGGAAAAAAATGTTTGATCAATTTTATTTTTTTTGTCAAAATTTGATTGGAGTTCACAAATGTCATATGCTATTGCATTTTTTTCAAATATTGAATAATATTGTAATAAGACCATTACAATTTAATTAGTAAAAAATTACATTTAATATCAGCTATTATTTTATGATGATAGTGAATTTTAATAATTTTGATTGATAAAATACTTGGGATATTAATAATAATTAGTAATAATAGGCGTTGGAGAATAATCATACTTAGAATTGTAACATAAAATATTTTAACATATACAAATGAATGCATATAATGAACTTTACCCTTTTATATATAACTCAACACTACTATTATATATTTATTATAGATTTATTATAGATAATTTATAAAATTAAAATTGCGAATTTTTTTTTTACTAAATATTGAGGAAATTAATATAAAAATTACTAAAATTGAAAATTGTATATTTTACTATAGTACTTTTAATTTTTAAAATTCTATAAATTCAAAATAAGTATATAATTTTGTTATTTTTGGTCTAATTTTTTTTAATTAATTTTGATTTTTTTGTCAAATTCTATGTATCAATTAAATTATCTCATAATTAATTATTTTATAAATTGAAATTGAATCCAAAAGTTACTATTTATAAAATATATGACTTACTAAATACGGCAGTGCGGTGCTGCTATTAGTATATAGATTGTAGGTTTTGGTATGTATAGTATGATCATTAAATAAAACAAAAAAACTTTTTTTGTGCATGATAATTTTAGATATTTTGAGTGTTTAAGAATTTTGAGAGTGAGGGAATGTTTCTAAAGACTATAATCACCTATAGAAAAGAAATATTAAAGCATGAAAATGGAACCAAATATAATGATAGTCTCATCTTACAATAGTGTGAAATTCGTTTCGTGCATATTAATTAATGGGCATGCGACACGTATAATGCAATTGAATATACTGTCGTAAGTAGTCGTCTAATAAATTAAGTGTGACTAAACTAATTAATAATAAATCGTGTTAAGATATATATGATGAGATATGCACAAATTAATACTCGTGAATATAAAAAAATAAAGACGTGATTACATTATTTCGTTTGATTACTCTATAAAATAATCTATACGTACAAATACTTCCAAGATTACAAACAAAATATATATGGGAAATATAAATTTAAAATATAAACAGATATACATGAATTATTCTAATTAATCTACAATAAAATCATCCCAAAAGTTGTGGATTTTTGCATAATTTTCCAACGCCCTCGCATCCACATTTGCCAAAATTTTATTATATATCAAAATTGACATCCATTAATTAACTTCGACATCCTTTCCGACATTCTCCTCAAGTTTCTTTTCATTATCGATCATATCCTTATCGAGATTTATATTCAGCTCGAGATCTTTTTTCGCGCTTGCAACACCTTCCTCAACCTCAAAGTTTGATTCTGCACCTTTCTTTTCGTCATCGGTCATGTCCTTATCGAAATCCATATTCATTTAGAGATCTTTTCTCGAGTTTGCGACACTTTCTTTGACCTCGAAGTTCGATCGTACACCTTTGTTCTTGTAGATGAAGTACAAGATCATTTGAGTCACTCCTAATAAAAGTCCCAATATATTTGGCAACTGCAACAATATGAAAAAAAATATATATATATATCAAAACCTAATTAATTATTTCAAAAAATTTAGATTAAAAATATAAACTTACTGCAATATAGTAGTCATGGATGAAAAATCCATGGAAAAACCAACTTGTAGCACAAAGGGAGAGGAAGAACGATAGTGCAAATGGCATGAACTCGGAACTTTTCGTTCTGACCACTTTTAATTTCTCTGCATGATTACGAAATAAACGCATCAGAACATACGTGAGTATAAAATAATAGAAACGTGTCGAGTAAAACGAGACGGGACGAAAGTAGTGCATACCATGACGGTTAGAGGGGCAGCAAAGACAACAATATTGATAATGGCACAAACCCATCCTACAAAAGCAACCCTCTTTGAACCTTTTACAGCCAAAATGGAAACTAACATTATCAACCCTAACCCTCCTACATTGAATAGTGTTGGTCCCGGGAAAGAGTAATTGGTGTATGGGGGGGGAATACACCAATAACCAACCGTTTTTGCCTTTTATAAAATCAGGTCGATCTAAGGTCAATTGTCAAGGTCGATCCTTATCAGAGACAGGTTGATCTATCAAGCTTGTTTGGGGGCAAGCTTGATTTATCAAACTGTGCTTATGCGGAAGTTGGTGGAGGTTGATTTTACTCTACGAAAAATCTTAAGGCTGAAAGGAGATGGCAGGTTGATCCGTGATATGCAGGTTGATGCTCGTCAGTTTGATAATGAAATATAAGGGCGATAAATAAAGAGATAGAGAGAGAGAGAGAGAGAGAGAGAGAGAGAGAGAGAGAGAGAGAGAGAGAGAGAGAGAGAGAGACCGCGATATAGCGTGGTTCGGAGAAACCCTCCTACGTCCACGTCAGGTCGACTCGACCTGAGAATCCCTTTACCTTTGGATTCAACCTCTCTCTTATTTATACTGACTGAGTATCAATTCTAAATACACTCTAACTTGAATATATCTAGACACGAGTTTTGGGTCGTGACCCTTACAACCTTTCGTACTGAAAAAGTACAAACAACCTTTTGCTAATTGCAGAGCTTGACTAAACTCTACAATGGCGAAGAACACTAACAAACTTTCTAACTTCGAACTAGTCGGAGAAGAAGTTGTTGAACCAACGGCAAGCAGCAGTGAACGCTTCGACGTTGTGGAGTTTATCGAAATCGGAAACCTCTCTTCGTCAAGTGTTTGGGAAACTAATCGGATTTCGAACACTTGAATGGATATGAACTTGAGAGAGGTTTTGGGCAGAGATTTGGCATTGATAGCTTGAGTTTCCCGTGCTTGAATCCGATATGGCTTGAAGTATTTATAGGCAGTTTTGAAAAACTAGCCGTTGGAGTCAGGCTGACGTGGCACTAGCCGTTGGAAGCTGACTCACTTCTAGTCGTTGGGAAAGTTCGTCCTTGCTGGCACACCACGTGGCAAGGATCAGGTCGTGAAGCTCCATGAAGGCGGAGCATCGACCTTGATATTGAAATCCAGCACTTGAAATCTTCTAAGGCAGTGCAGGCTGGAAGCTTGATAGGGAAGGTCGATACACAGGTAGATAAGCCAGCTTGATCTGAATGAGGCAGGTCGATCAACGACCTTTCTCTTACAGGGTGGATCGAACTTGCGTATGAACAGTAGAGAGCATCGACCTGCACTAACAGGTAGCAGGTCGATCTATCGGCCTTAACCCTAAACAAGTAAAATATGCCTAAGTGTGGTTTCGATAAACATCATCAAAATCAAACTGCAAGGGGTTCCCAACAATTTCCCCCTTTTTGATGATGTCGAAACCATACACTTTACAAATATTTCCTAAGATATAAAACAATTAAAAGATCGATTGATCATAAAGGTCGATAAGGAAATATAAGAAAGGCAGATAATAAAACAAAGTAAATAAAGCAGTAAAGGCAGATGCCTGGACAAAGAGATATTGTCGTCAGGTCGAAAGATGATTTTTGCTTCATTAAGCTCGATAGCGAAGTACATAGAGAATTTACAATACAGGCTTAGAGCATAAATGAATAACAAAAACAACAAAATCATCTAACTACTGCCTCTGCTGGGCACGGGCTGCCATTCTTTCCTCCTGGACCTGCTCCCTCGACTTCGACTTCATGCTTGCGTAAATTCCATCCCTGATTCGGCGAAAGTCGGGATCGGAATTTGACACATTGACGTTCAGGCCGATGGCGGTCTGTGCGATGTATTGGTCGACTCGGGAGTAATCCAAGTACCCCGAATCACCAAGAAGCAAGGGCGTAAAATATTGCTTTGCTGGGGCCCTTATCATCACACCGGCCTCTGCAGCTTTCTTCCGAAGCTCACCAATGAAGTCTTGGTAAGGGAATTTGAGCATGTAAGCTGCATAGGCGTCATCGGCGTCGGCAGGAAGGGAGGGGTCCTGGATCCAGTAGTAGAGGAGGATGAAGCAACTGTTGAGCTCCCGCAGCAGGTTGTTCTGCCTTTCGTCGAGCCACTCGACGGCCTGCTGCTGGACTCCAGCATTCAAAACGAGGGCGGACTGGCTGATCCAGTCCATCTCCCTCTTCTTCCTTGCTTCATCAGCCCGGCGCTTGGCAACGAAGCGCTTCTGCTCTTCAGGATCAACGGACTGATCCGGGGTCGCACCGGCCAAAAGCATGGCTTCAATAAGCGCGGCCTCTCTTGCCAGACGAGCTTTGGCGGCGGTGGCCTCGGCAGCAGCGGCAGCAGCCATGGGATCGGCCTGGGAAGCGACGACCTTGGAGGCGGCGGCCTCGAGAACTTGAGATTTTGGCGGCGGAGGAGGAGGGGGAGGCGCCACAGAAGATGAAGGGGTTTTGGATTTGGAGGTCTTCTTCTTCCTGGTGGCGGCGGCAGCTCTTTCTTCTTTCCCTCATCAAAGCCCTATTGATGAGGGAAAGAAGAGTCGCATCCTCCTCCTGCAGCTTGGTCACGGCATCCCTCAACTCCTGTTGGCCATTGAGAAGGGAGGAGAGAGTGCCGTGAATGGCGTTGATTTGCTCGTTGGAGGTCGATGCCGAGTTGGTGATTGATGAAGTCAGGTTGGTTACTCGCTCATCGACCTTGGCCACGTCCTCCAACACTTCCCCGATCTGGTCGCGGGACGCCATGTTTAGTTCCTCGAGCTGGACCGGCAGGAGCTTGTCAGTATATTCCTTCAATAACTTCACGGCAAAGTCTGTGACACGCTCCCTGGCAGCTTCATCGGCCTGGATCTTGGCATCTTTCACAATATCGACCCGGGCCTCTGCTACGGCCTGCTTGATTTGCTCGGGAAGGCTGATGATGATGGACTCGAGCTTGGCAGAGATGGTATCGAGTACAACCTCCACATCAACCTTTGAAATTTGGTGAGACGGAGCAGCAGCATCAAGAGGCTGATCACCACCCTCATTCCTGGGTGGCGATTGCTCCGGAGTTTGAATCACATCAAACTCGTCACCAACATCGGCGGCGGAGTTGTAGAGGGCGTGGGAGAGAGTGTAGAGAGGGCGAAGGTCGATACCCAGAATCTTGGCCTCGACCTTCATGCGGCGCAGCACTAGAGATTGGAAATTTGAAGCCGCATCCTCCACACTGTAGAAGCCAAACTCCGCTTCCAGCGCCAACTCCTCGATTTTCAATTCCTCGAGGATGGTGACCTGTAGCAAGGCCTCGAATACATAATAATAACTCGACTTACAAACCAGATAGAACTGGAGGCGAGTAGCGAGGTCGAGGGACTTGGGGAGTTGAGCAATCCTCGGCATCAGGTCGATCACCTTCAGCCTGGCCTCGGCCTTCATGGAGGCCACCTGGGAGTGAGTAGACATCGGCTGCTCAGAGAATGGCTGGATCGGCAGCACGACGTCTTCCTCCACGGGCACATGCCGAAGGGGGGAAGACTGGGAATCTTCCGTAGTGAGATCCTGGATCTCTACAGATCTAGCTCGATGGACTGGGGGGGACCTCACAGGTGAGGGAACGACCTGCTGAGAAGATGCAGGGCGTTGCATCGAGGCGGACGGCTCGGCGGCGGAACGGATTGGAGATGGAGTCCGTTCGACTGAATGAGATGGAGAGGGTGATGGCTCCCTGTGAGGTGCAGATCCCTCAAACTCCACGGGGAGTATCCTGTGAAACGGCCTGGCCGGATCTCCGGAGGCCGACTGCGTCCTCCGTGGAGGAGTCTTCTTCACAGGTTGAGTTTTCTTGGCAGGGCGAGAGGGAACCAGGTCGACATCGGCCTTCCTCTTCTTTTGAATGGGTCGATCTGGAATTCTCCAACCGACCTTGGATTCGCCGGTCTTGGCGAGGTGCGCCCTGACATTGTCTGGGGAGTTATAGTAAATCTGCGGCGCCACCCCAATCGCCATCTCCAGTTGGTGGATATCTTTTGGAATAAACAGAGGGGGGAAGGTCGGCTCATTGGACCATTTCCTATTTTTGAAGAAGGAAATGATGATGCAGGTGGCCTTCGTCCCAAGGCGAATCGGCTTTTTCTCGTTGTGGAGAGACACTTTCACCACGGCCTCTCCCTCTGTCTCGCACACAATCTGCCTGGCCTCATCCCAGAGCAGGGAGACCATTAACTTGGCCCAACTAATGGGCCAGTCGAGGATCACGGCCGCCATTAATTGAAACTTGAATGGGGTGACCTGGTCGTAATTCCCGATGTGCCCTAAGAAGCACTTCTGCACGAAGTCCATCAGGAGGCGGTATTTGGGGCGGAGCTCGTTCCTCTTGAAGGATATTGGCACGTACTGCCTTTGCTCAATCAGTACTCGGTCTGCAACCTGCTGCAGTTGATCCCGAGAGATTTCTGAGAGCTGCATCGTTCCTCCTTCCCCAATACCGAAGGCTGCCTTCACGGCGTCAAGAATGTTGATGGTGATCATGGCCTTCTGGGTTCCGAGGGAGACGGTGTGGGTAGACACGGAATCGCCTTCATTCCAATTATAGAAGAAAGCACCCACAAGCTTGGGAAGACTCTTCGCCGGCCGGGTGGAGATAATCTGATGGAATGGAAAGCAGGTCTCCACCAGGGCGAACATGGAATCAAGATCGCGAAAACCGAAGTTTTCGCGCACCATGTAGGGCTCGAATATGATGCGAGCCGTCAAGTAGTCCTCAATTTCTGACCACTGCATTTCCTTTCGACCGGAGGTTGATTTTTCTGCCATTGTTGTTTTTCCTGCAATTTTTCGAGAAAGATTAGAAAAACAATGAAGAACTTGAAAGAAAATTTAAACTGAATCGGTTGAAAGGGCACAAACCACGACTTGTGAACTGATACAGAGAGTGAGAAAGTAGAAAACAAAGAACACGACGGCGGCAGATTTTGCAGAGAATGAGAATTAGGTTTTGCAGAGAACGAAGAAGGTAAGTAATGTTTTTGATAGAAAACTGCATGTCATATATAGATATTTCGAACGGTTGTGATTGTTCGAATTTGAAAAGGTTATAGTTTTCAAATTACACCACGTCCGCACGATTAAAGCGCGTGGAATGTGAAACGGTTCACATCCTCGCGTGAGATAAGGGAAACGTGCGAAATATGGTGCTTTTTCAGAAAAGTGGCAGGGAATTAAATGCAACATTGGTCAATGTGTCAATATTTGACATTTGACTAGATGTGTTACAAAAATGGTAATCATTACTCCCTTTTCCCTTATTTTCTGCAAATTAACAGACCCTTAAATAATGTAAAGCATTGAGAAATAAATATCAATAATAAATGAAGAATTCAATGCGTATTAAAGAAGTTATAAGACAAAAGGGTGATACTGCCCTTTTGATTTTCCCTTCATAAATGCAGGAAGCACTTGGGTTGATAACGGCCTGAACTAGTGAGAACGGCCTTGTAGCGGATATCGGCCTGACGAAATAAACGTCCTGGACTTGTGGTATCGGCCTGGAGAAACAAACGGCCTGAACATGTGATATCGGCCTGGCGAAATAAACGGCCTGAAGACAGGCATCAGCCTTTGTTCCCCCTCAAATGATGGATAAATTTTGGCCAAGTGTTCCCCCTTAATTTGAGGAACACAGGTCGATCTGTTGATTTAGACAACGGCCTGTTGATGGAGAACGGTCTGTTCAAATGGTAATGGCTTGTCAGCTTGTGAACGTCCTGTTAAGAGTAACTGCCCGTTGAGTCACGATCGGGCTGTTAAGTCACGAACGGCCTGTTGAGTAGTTGACGACCTGTTCCCCCTTAATATCAGACTGTATACTTAGGAATGGCCCGTTGAGAAGAATCCGACCTGCGTAGACTACGAACGGCCTGCTTGATGGTCCCAAACAAACTGTTTTGAGAAAGATAACAGCCTGTTGAGAAGATGACAGCCTGTAGACTTACGATCGGCCTGAAGACTCAACATTTAATAACCCTAGCTTTCCACATAGCATTTTGAATCTTTCTTCGGCTAGGGGTTTGGTTAGGATATCAGCCCGTTGAATGTCAGTGTGTATCTTCTCGATAACCACATTCTTCTTTTCCACGTGATCACGAATAAAGTGATGTCGAATATCCACGTGTTTGCATCTTGAATGGAGAACAGGATTTTGAGTAATGGCGATAGCACTCGAGCTGTCGCAGAATATAGGCACTTCACTGACTTCAACTTCATAATCTTTGAGTTGTTGTTTGATCCACAAGATTTGTGCACAACAACTCCCTGCGGCCATGTACTCGGCCTCTGTGGTGGAGGTGGCTACTGAAGTTTGCTTCTTTGAAAACCACGATATCAGCTTGTTTCCGAGAAAATGGCAAGTACCCGAGGTAGATTTCCTATCGAGTTTGCACCCTGCATGATCAGAATCTGAATAACCTGTAAGCTACAAATTGTCATCACAAGGATACCAAAGACCTAGATTTGTGGTTCCTTTGATGTATCGAAGAATTTTCTTTGCTGCTTCCAAGTGGGATTCCTTCGGATTAGCTTGATATCGAGCACACACTCCAACTGCAAAGGTGATGTCAGGTCGACTAGCAGTTAGATAAAGTAATGAGCCAATTATACCCCTGTACTGTGTTATGTTGGCAGGTTTTCCTTCGGGATCCGGGTCGATCTTCCCACCAGAGAGCATCGGTATTTTGACAGGCTTGCTGTCTTTGACACCAAACTTGTCAACCAGCTCGTGTGCGTACTTTGTTTGGCTAATGAAGATTCCTTCATCGGACTGCTTGACCTGCAACCCTAGAAAGAAATTCATTTCCCCCATCATAGACATCTTATATTTTTCGGTCATGAGGTTACCAAATTTTTCGCACAAAATGGGAGATTTAGATCCAAAAATAATATCATCAACATATATTTGTACTAAAAGGATATGTTCATTCACTTTGATAGTGAATAGAGTTTTGTCGACTGAACCACGCTTGAATCCTGATTCGATGAGGAAGGATGATAGCGTCTCATACCAAGCTTGAGGAGCTTGCTTAAGACCGTAGACGGCCTTGTGCAGTTTGTAGACTTTGCTTGAATCACCCTCCTCGAATTCTGGAGGCTGTTCCACATAGACTTCCTCTTCGAGAACGCCATTGAGGAACGCACTTTTTACATCCATCTGGTAGACTTTGAATCGTTGATGAGCGGCATAAGCTAGAAACAACCTTATGGCTTCTAATCTTGCAACGGGGGCAAACGTCTCATCATAATCGATTCCTTCTTGTTGACAGTAACCCTTTGCTACCAATCGGGCTTTATTTCTGACAACTTCTCCAGATTCATCTCTCTTGTTTTTGTAAACCCATTTGACTCCAATGACGCCCTGATGATAAGGACGATCAACTAGAGACCATACTTCATTTCTTTTGAATTCATTGAGTTCTTCTTGCATGGCTTGAATCCAGTCAGCATCAGGAAGAGCTTCAATGGCATCTTTGGGTTCAATTCGAGAGAGATAGCAACTTAGAAGTGCGCTTTCACCAATCGTCCTTCTTGTCCGCACTCCTTGGTTTGGGTTCCCAACAATGAGCTCCTTTGGATGATCATCGATCCATCGTCTGCGACGTGATCTTTCTTCATTTGAAATGATTTGTTCAGGCTCATTAATCGGTTCGTCAAACTCAGGATGAGTTGAAGGTTGATCAGTGGACACACGCTGTTGCTCGGGCTGTTGATCAGGCTGCTGTTCGGCCTGGATGTTGAGCTGCTCCATAGTGCTATCGAGCTGCTCGATTAGGGATGTAAGGTCGTGAACAGCATCAGTCTGGGGGACTGAAAATGGGGGATCAGCCTGGTTAGGTCCGGCTGATGTATTACAGCTCGAAGTATGAACATTACTTGCATCATTTCCCCCTTGCTGTGTGACCTTTGGATCAGATTGATCTTCTTCCTCCAAATCATTTGGAGTCCATACTAGCAGGTCGTCAATGGGGGAGATAGACGGCCTGTTAGCAGCGGACTGATCTGGACCTGTACTAATTTCTCTGTACAGACAAGTAGATTCATCAAATACAACATGAGGTGTTACCTCCACAACTAGGGTTTTCTTATTAAAAACTCTATAAGCTTTGCTAACCTCCGAGTATCCTAAGAATACTCCTGGATCGGCCTTACTATCAAAAGTTTTTAATTGAGATTTCCCATTGTTATGAATGTAACACAAGCACCCAAAAGCTTTAAAATACTTTAACCTGGGGAGCTTGTTGTTCCACAGCTCGTATGGAGTCTTTCCATGTCGGGTAGTGACGATCGACCTGTTTTGGGTATAGCAGGCAGTGTTAACGGCCTCTACCCAAAACTTCTTTGGAAGGTTGGTTTCATCCAACATGGTACGAGCTGCTTCCTTCAGCGACCTGTTACGGCGTTCCACTACGCCGTTTTGTTGAGGTGTACGAGCTGCTGAAGTTTGATGATGAATTCCACTCTTTGTGCAATATTCTTCGATCATAGCATTGATAAATTCGGTGCCTCGATCTGATCGAATGGAGATGATGGATTTCTCCTTTTGATTGCACGGTTTGCTCAGCAACGCAGGTAGCTTCTCTAATGTCTCCTTCTTTTTGTACATGAAAATAACCCACGTAAATCTAGAATAATCATCTATAATAACGAGAGCATATTTTCTACCGTTTATACTCAAGGGAGTGACTGGACCAAAGAGGTCGAGATGGAGAAGCTCAAGAATTCGATTTGAGGCTTGTGCCGTCACGCTTGGAAAGGATGATCTTGTTTGCTTTCCAGCTTGACAGGCTTTGCAGATGTGATCACGATCGAAAACTTGATCTGGCAGGTCGTTAACCAGCTTTTTGCGTGCGAGCTTGTTGATGGCCTTGAAGTTCAAGTGACTCAACCTCTTGTGCCACAGCCAACTTGTCTCGGAATCAGCCTTTGTGACTAGGCAGGTCTCTATCCAATCATTCCATTGAACAATGTAGAGTCTATCCTGCAAGATTCCGGTAAGAAGTATTTCTCCTTCCTCATTTTTCACGAGACATTTGTTAGCGGTGAATTCTACTCGTTTACCACTCGAGCAGAATTGCGACACAGAGAATAGGTTATGATTAAGACCTTCAACATATGAGACGTTAGAAATAGTTGTTTTACCAACTTTTAGATCGCCCTGGCCTCTTGTGAGTCCCTTAGAATTTCCTCCAAAGGTTACAAGTGGCCCGTCTCGTTCTTGATAATTTGATAGTAGCATTTTGTCACACGTCATGTGCTTTGAGCATCCACTATCAATGATCCATACAGCTCCACGAGCTGCTTGGCTCCTTCTTTGAGCCTTCCCAACCTGCAATTAGTTAAGCTTAGCGACCCACTTGAGATTGGGTGCTACATCGGTTGCGGGAACGGCCTTTGGGACCCAGATTTGTTTTGCCGGTCTGCATCTATCTGAGGCTGAGGACGAGACAGTGGCGGTCTTGGGCTTTGAAGCCTTGGATTTCTTTGAGCGAGGGCGACGAGGCTGATAATACTGCTCTTCACGAAGACCAGGTTGATACTGCCAGTCTTGAAAGTTTGACTGTTGAGAATAATGGCAGTGACAACCTTGATGAGCAGGAAAGAAGAACTGAGGGTGATACGGCCTTTCATAGTACTGGCCTTGGTATCGCCCTTGGTGAACAGCCTGATTTTGATGATAGGGGGCAGGTCGACGTTGCTGGACAGGTCGACTCTCTTTCTTTTGAGGAACAGGCTGTTCCTTCTTTTGTTGCTTTAGGAGTATGGCTTGGGGCTGTCGAACTGGATTCTTCAGCTTGACCATCTTATCTGGGAGAGCTTGATGAGCTTTCCGAACACTCTTCGATTTAGGCTGCGCTCTCACGAACGTGATCTTGCAGTCTTTGTCCTTGCTTTTCTTGGATTCTCCGTTGAATCCAATCCCAGAGTGATCACGCGGATTGCATTGCATGGATTGGACCTCTTCTAATTTCTTTCCGCTTTTCTTCAACTGACTCAAGGTGAGTTGAAGTTTTTCTTCCTTTTTCACGAGGAGTTCGTGTCGAATTACCAAGTCAGCCAACTTTGATGTAAGGCTGTGTATTTCGGTATCTTTGGCTTTGAGGGACTCGTCCTTCTCGAGCTCCCTGGTATCGAACTCCTTGACCCGTAAAGTCAATTCTTCAACCTTTGACTTTAGGGCTTCGATCTCCCTTTCTTTTTCTTCAGCATAGGGAGTGAACCTTTCTTCTAATGCTAGCTTGTATTTTTCATTTTTGTCCAATAGCTCAGCATTATCTTCAACGACCTCTTTGAGTGTCTCCACGAGATCGGCATAATCATCGAGCTGTTTCTTGATTTCTTCCCAAGACACAGCCTCAGATAGTTCTTCACCTTCATCTGCACATTCATCATCAGAGAAAGAAAGTGAAATAGGTTGAGTAACTACCTTTGAAGATCCCGCGGTTTGTTGGAGCTCTCCAACAAAGCACTCTTCATCATCACTTTCGTCGAAAGCAATGTAACCCTCGTCATCACTCGACGAGCTGTCTGAGAGATGAGCCTCCTTTGATTCTTCAGCAAGCATGGCAGCTCGTTGTTCCTTGAGCTTTTTATCGCGCTTTGCACGGAGCTCGTCTCTCTCGGCCTTTGTCAGATCTGGACAATCGGTCTTGTAGTGACCTGGCCTGCCACAACCAAAACATCCACCCTCGGGTGTGTTAGAAGAATTGAAGGTTGAGGGTTTACCTTCTCCCTTTTTGTCAGGGCGGTCGTGGTTGCGGTTTGAGAAGTTTCGCTTGTTGTCACGATAGAATTTTTTGTATTTGACAACCTTCCCTAGGAGCTTCTCATTTCTCCTAACAGCTAGAGCATAGTCGAGAGTCATTTTCTCGAACTTCTTAACGATGGATTCGTCGATCGGACTTGGGGTAGCAGCAGAGGCTGAGTCGGCCTTGAAAGCTACCTCTTTATCATTCTTTTAATCAGCCTTCTTGCTAGTAGAAGGCTGTGTTGATCCATGGATGTGGATCATCTCGTATTCATTTCCGACAAGAATGTCGAAAAGATCTTCGGTGGTGAGAGAGTTGAAATCCGATCGGGCTGGATGCATGGCGGCGTATACGTGCCAATTTGCAGGAAGGGCACGTATAACTTTAAGATTCTTCTCGCGCTGCGTATATTTGTACGGGTTGATTGCAGCGACTTCGAGAATAATCTCGGTGAAGCGAATTTTCATTGCTTCTATGGTTTCACCCGAAACCATCTTGAAGTCATCGAACTTGCTGCACGCCATGGACAGCTTGTTCTCTTTCATTTCCTCTGAACCAAGGCTGATGGACCGGAGGGTGTCCCACATTTCTTTAGCGGTTTCAAGATTTCGGATCTTGGCCAGGTAGACGCCCTTCACGGTGCTGGAGATGAGTCCCTTTGCATAATCATCGAGGCTGGCCTCCTTCCTTTCCTCGGTTGTGTAGTCGCGAGGATTTTTGAGGACTTTCTCGTATGTAGCCTCCCCGGGGGCTGTTCCATCCACAATAATCTTCGCTGCATAAATGGGGGAAGGTCCATTCTCGATGATATCCCACATAAGGACGTGATGTGCCTTGAGACACATCTTGATTCGGAAACTCCAGTCTTCATAGCCTTGAATGGAGAAGTCTTCACAAACCCTGAGAAGAGAAGCCTCCATAGCAAATAATATGGTATGAATGAATGAAAAAGATTTTTCTAAAGGATCGGTTCAAAATGACCAAAAGTTTGATAAAGAACTTTTAGTATGCAAAGCAGCGGTCAAAAGAATCACTGCTCTGATACCACTTGTTGGTCCCGGGAAAGAGTAATTGGTGTATGGGGGAGGGGGGGGGGGGGGGAATACACCAATAACCAACCGTTTTTGCCTTTTATAAAATCAGGTCGATCTAAGGTCGATTGTCAAGGTCGATCCTTATCAGAGACAGGTTGATCTATCAAGCTTGTTTGTGGGCAAGCTTGATTTATCAAACTGTGCTTATGCGGAAGTTGGTGGAGGTTGATTTTACTCTACGAAAAATCTTAAGGCTGAAAGGAGATGGCAGGTTGATCCGTGATATGCAGGTTGATGCTCGTCAGTTTGATAATGAAATATAAGGGCGATAAATAGAGAGAGAGAGAGAGAGAGAGAGAGAGAGAGAGAGAGAGAGAGAGAGAGAGAGAGAGAGAGAGAGAGAGAGAGAGAGACACCGCGATATAGCGTGGTTCGGAGAAACCCTCCTACGTCCACGTCAGGTCGACTCGACCTGAGAATCCCTTTACCTTTGGATTCAACCTCTCTCTTATTTATACTGACTGAGTATCAGTTCTAAATACACTCTAACTTGAATATATCTAGACACGAGTTTTGGGTCGTGACCCTTACAACCTTTCGTACTGAAAAAGTACAAACAACCTTTTGCTAATTGCAGAGCTTGACTAAACTCTACAATGGCGAAGAACACTAACAAACTTTCTAACTTTGAACTAGTCGGAGAAGAAGTTGTTGAACCAACGGCAAGCAGCAGTGAACGCTTCGACGTTGTGGAGTTTATCGGAATCGGAAACCTCTCTTCGTCAAGTGTTTGGGAAACTAATCGGATTTCGAACACTTGAATGGATATGAACTTGAGAGAGGTTTTGGGCAGAGATTTGGCATTGATAGCTTGAGTTTCCCGTGCTTGAATCCGATATGGCTTGAAGTATTTATAGGCAGTTTTGAAAAACTAGCCGTTGGAGTCAGGCTGACGTGGCACTAGCCGTTGGAAGCTGACTCACTTCTAGCCATTGGGAAAGTTCGTCCTTGCTGGCACACCACGTGGCAAGGATCAGGTCGTGAAGCTCCATGAAGGCGGGGCATCGACCTTGATATTGAAATCCAGCACTTGAAATCTTCTAAGGCAGTGCAGGCTGGAAGCTTGATAGGGAAGGTCGATAGACAGGTAGATAAGCCAGCTTGATCCGAATGAGGCAGGTCGATCAACGACCTTTCTCTTACAGGGTGGATCGAACTTGCGTATGAACAGTAGAGAGCATCGACCTGCACTAACAGGTAGCAGGTCGATCTATCGGCCTTAACCCTAAACAAGTAAAATATGCCTAAGTGTGGTTTCAATAAACATCATCAAAATCAAACTGCAAGGGGTTCCCAACAAATAGGATAATCCACCTCACCGTCAATATCTGCATACAATCATTAAATTTACGTCAGCGTGGACACGTTACGAGAGCTAGAGACGAAAAAAATAGAACATAACTAAAAAATATGTTATGTGACTATGTCACGTCAGTGTGGACACGTTATTGGTGCCCACGATCAGTTCTGACGATATGCATGCGTACCTTAAGCTTCTTAGGAGCATAGAGTATGAAGAGGAAGAGGTAAACACCTTCAATGGCACAACCAATAGCATTGATGCTAACAATCATGTAAGCATTGGTCTTGAGGTAAGCGTAGTACAACAACAACGACGCACTGAAGAACGACACCGAATAGGGTATCGATTCGAACCCTTCCGACGATTTCTTCTTGCATATTCTGTAACAAATTCACCTTGTCTTAATGAATAACAAATTTTACAATAATACATATAATAAATTTTTTATATATTCATCATCTTACAATGGCGCCAAGAATACGAGAAACGATATTATATTGCCTGCATGTAGATAAAAATATATTTCATTAACAATAAAATAAAAAAAATAAACATATACTCCCTCTTATTTTTAATAAGTGTCATTTTAGAATTTTCATTATTTGTTTAATATATGTCGTTCTATTAATTTTTTCCAATATTGCCCTTTGTCTTCATTTAATCTTCCAGACATTTATGAAGAGTGAGATAGGAGTAGTCCACAACTTAATCAAGAAAATAAAGACTTAATAAGCATTTATTAAGGTTAATTTAGGCAAAAAAATTATTCCTTAATATGTGTGAAAATGTCTAAAATGACACTTATTAAAAATAGGAGGGAGTAACATTTTGTTATTGTACCCAAAAAACGAAGAAAAAGATTCGATTATTTTAATTTTTTTCCCAAACACGATTGCCACGTGGATTTAATTTTTTTTTTTGGCACTAACCTAATTAAACTTTTGAATTAAAGGGTGCAATAAATTCATACCTAATTTAAAATTTGGCTTAATTTCTTGTGATTTATAAAACTTACCAAGAAATCTTTCTCTCTTGCCAGTCACTGTTATCATAATTAACAATTTATTAATTTAATTAATTAACAGAAAAATACATTACAATGGAAGAAAAATGTTTTAAGTTGCATACGAAAGAAAACTTACACACTTATATCGATTGATTGACAACGTTTATATTCCTTTTCACTTAGTGTTCATCTTTTATAAATAAAATTGAATTGCAATTTGAATATGCATGTGACTATAGAACTTTAATCTATTGCATTGAAGAGGCATACCACAATTAACACTTGCTAAAGACAAATGAATAATAATTAAGTAAATTGAATAAATTAATGTAAAAATTTTAGAGAGTTTCAAACGATAAACAAATGTAAAAATTTTAGAGAGTTTCAAACGATAAACAACGAAATTATATGAGGAATAATTATAGATGACCACCTTAAATTACGTGAGAGTGGTTCCGCTGTTTGGCAATGAACAGCAAACATGTTCAATTTTTTTGAACACGTCATGTTGTGTTAGGTCGACACATTTCCAATGGAGGCATAGTTGAATGGAATCTAATAATGAATAAATATTCCAACAAAAGATGTATTTATAGCATGAAATGCGTCTACTCCGAAACAATTGTGTCGATTATTTTTTATTGCCAGAATGAAATTGCTAAGTAACTCTTTTCAAAGATTGTGTCTGTTAAAAAAACAAAACTAACCTCTCCGGAAAAAAAAATAAAAATTATTCAGATATTTAAACACGTCTATTTTGTTCTTGAACGGTTAAGGAGTTAAAAGGCACAATATTCTGATATTTAATATAAAAATATTTTTTAGGGGGAAAAAAAAAAAAAAAAGTAGAAGTGAAATTACAAATTTGCCCTTCGTACTTGGCTTTTATATACTCCCTCCTATTTTTAATAATAGGCATTTTAAAATTTTGACTATTTGTAAAATAATTGTCACTTTGAAGATTTATACCAAAATTGCCCTTATTTATTATTCAAAGTTCTTTTATATTCTTTGACTTTATTAATGTCACTTATTACTCCATCTTCTTTATATTTTCACAGCAACTCCAAAACTTTGCAGAAAAAAAAATAGATTGAAATGCGAAAAGAATAGGTACGTGTAATCCTTGCACTTTGCCTATGTATGCAAGCTTCTCTCTCTATTTTCTTTACCTTTTTTTTTCCTTTTCTCATGTTGCATGCGATAGATGATGATTTTTCAACTTCAGATGAAGAAGAAGTCAAATGAATTCTGTAAAAAAATTGGCTCCAAATTTAAGCTTTTATTTTACATGAAGAAGTACAAAATTTGAGAAGAGAATTAGATAGCGTAATTCTCCACCAATTCTTCACCAAAATCAAAATAATGCCATTAAGATATAATCTTCATTAAATAAGGTTATTCTAGGAAAAAAAAATTCTTAATATGTGTGAAATAAGGTAAAATGACTATTATAAAAAATAGGAGGGAGTAGTATATAGATTAAAAAAATGTGATCATCATTTAAAATTTCCAATATTTAGTAGTTAAAGCTAGTAATTTCCTTTTTCACCTCATACGAAAATACCTACCACATATGACTACAAAAAATAAATTTAAAAAAATAATAATGATAAAAAAAAATTGGGAGCATTACTCATAAATTCCAATTAAAAATGTTCCAATATTTAGTAAAAGTCATTTTCTTTCTTCACATGAACATACCTACCACACATTAATGAATTAAATATTTTAAGTTTGTGCGTTCAAAGAGAAACTGATTGAAAGTTTGTGAAAAACAAAAATTAAAAAATAAACATTTATTTCTTGTATGCTAATATTCTTAAGTAAAATAACACGGAATTTAAAGAGAAATAACATCACTAATTATTAATTGTAACGATTCATAAATAACGTCACTAAATCCCGAAATTGAAATGGTACAATGTATATCGATCATGATATGCATCGTACTATACTATTATAATTCGAAATTTTCGATTTACGAAACTTGTCCATCATTGTCCATCATCGCAATGTATAACTATTTGTTGACTCCTGTCCCCAGCATATTTGGCCTTCGATTTGAAGCGTTTCATAGCTTCATCAACCATAATAAAATTGAGACATGTGCCATCCAAATATTTTTTAATTTGAGCGCAAACAATCATAACAATCATCGGTGATTGTTTCCCCTACCCCATACCTCAATATCTTGACACATAGATTGAAAAATCGAATTCTGGCACTGCGTTGTCAAATTCGCGTAGCATTTGTTTCCACCTGCACTTGAATAATCGAACAATAATGCTCTGTTGATCATGAGGAATAGAGTAATCTTGATCATGGTGTTGGATTTAGGAGCAATGTCCAATGTTTTTGATGTATTTTTGTTTGTTGTTTTGTTTGGGTGCCATTGTTATACCTATATATATATAGAGAGAGAGAGTGTGTGTTGCGATAAAAAGTTGTACAATTTTATTTAATACCATCGTAAAAAATCTATTAATTAAATATGCCACATTCATAATGTATTTATGAACAATATTCGCAATTTGATTACATACGATCATGAAATCATTATGATTTTTATCTGATTAGGATTTTAGTAATAATTATATATATTGAGATGAAAGGTTGTGCAATTTATTTAATACTATCATCAATTAAATTGCAAGTCACATATAATGTATTTCAGTATAGTGTATAGGATTGTGAAAGGATATTTTCTCCGAATTGAGGATTAATTCTTGTACTAATTAGAGAATAAATTCAAAATATAACCAAAATTTTATTTGGGCATTAATAAAGTAACCAGATTAATTAAGTAAATGTTTCAATTACTTTACCAGCTAATTCATTCCTGCATTTACTTGTGAAAACGAAGATTTCCAGAATCGGGAGGCAGTAACAAAGGCGATGAATCCGAATTCCGGCCAGAATTAGTTGTTTTTTTTTTGGGTTGGGGGGCCGTTTATGGAGGGAAAGTAGGGTGGCTTCCGTCGCTGCCCTCCACCGCAGTCTGCCGGCGGAGGAGGCCGTGGTGGTGGTGGAAGTTTGAAAAGGGGATGCATCTGGCATTTTAGAGGTTGGTAATTTTGCAGTTGGCGCCTTCTCTCGGCAGGTGGAAGAATACCTTTTGGTTATGAATGGACCGAATTGCCCTTCCAAGTTGAATACGAGCTCACGATACATCATACAATTGATTTATTAATTTATTTTCGTGCTTTTTTCCTGTAAAATTCATTTACTCTCAATTTATCGATAAGTTCGACGTTATACTCGACTTTTGAAACTTGATACCCGATCTACCGTCGATAAAACTTAACTTACTGAAATTTTTCTGTCACTCGTCCATCCCACGTATATAAATGGGAAAAATGGCAAAATTAGAACAACTGCAAAGGTAAATTTCTGGAATCGAGTGGCTATAATTTAAGCGATATATTTTTCTTCTTACATACAATAATACAAGTTCGATTTTTCTTGACAATTTAATGAATCCATAACCATTTCAATGAAATAAATTTCTAAATTTACATGCATTCCTAAATTGATATGATCCTTTTCCCACTCTCAAATAGGAAATGCGATCACTATTGAAATCATTTGTAAATAATGTCTAAACCCGTGATCATAATTATATGTGTGTTTGTTTTTTCGTATTGATCTAAAAACTAAAATCGCTTTTAATTTTATTTTGAAATATCTAAAACCAAAATCGAGCCAATGTATATGCATTGTGTAAATTATATGCATGTTTCTTTTCGTTGATCAAAAATTTTCACAAATTACATGGTACTACGTTGCATAAAAACATTAATAAATCGTCGTAACCGTACTTATTATGCCCAATGCCATATTTCAACAACTTTTTTATTTAGGATTTAGATTTTGAAAAGTTTCTTTGAAATAGTGCTCTAAGTCGAAAATACAGAAAATTTGTCCCAATATATAGTCAAAAGTCATTTTTCTTTCTCATCACTGCAATAGTAAGTGTACGTACATTAATTTAGCAGCTTCCCATTTTAAGTAATTAGATTGTGTTTCTTTAGTCGAAATTAGATAATAATATCCCATCACTACAATGATATGCATCATAATATATTGTTACAATTAAAAAAATTCTCGAATTAAGAAAACTATGATCCATCCGTGCAATAATTAACTATTTGGCCACTCCTATCTAAAACAAGTTGGTGCCCCAATTTGCATCGTTTCACACGTACATCTTCATCAACCATAACATTGAGACAATCACCATCGATATGTTTGTTAAATTCAACGCAAGTCATATCTAAGTGTGTTATCTAGCGGTCTCTCATAATCTTGACATAACGCTTTAAAAACCGAATTCTGCCAGATCGCCGTAGCATTTCTTTCTGGCCGCACTCGAATACTCAAAGAATAATGCTCCTTTGATGATGAGGAATAGAGTAATCTTGATCACGGTGTTGGATTTAGGAGCCATGTTCAAACTTCTTTTTTTCCTTGATGTTTTTTATACCCCTATTGAGTGCCATTGTTACCTCTCGATATCCTTCCATTCTTTCTGCTCTTTCTGATTTTGAGAGAGAGAGAGAGAGAGAGAGAGGGATTACGTATACAAATGAATCAATTGAACCTAATTATAGAGAACTCGAGATGCGCACAGGCAACATCCATCAACAGCTCCCAACAGTCATAAAGTACTCATCAAGGCATTTCCTCGAACACCTAGCGTGCGTTAGAATTGGATATCCTTCCATGGATTCCCAGGATGGAATTTCAGAAAAACAAACTTGAAAAGTTGAAATCCTCAATTTTATGAATTTCAACAACACAAACAGTACTTGCATAAATCAACAGTTAATTTACGCCATAACACAAATAACATTCGAGCCATCAAAATGCAAGAAATTCGTGGAATAGCTGTGTACCTTTACGGCAAAATGCAGTTGACGAAGGGATGAATTGCTATCGTTGACGGAGGAGAACAGAGAACAAGAATACAAAGCAAAAAATACAATAAACTTGTTTTGATAACCATTATTACTATATTTTACTGTGTTTCTTCAATCAAAATATTCCCATGAATTTAAAAATTCCCACCACTTTCATCAAGCTTCATTAAACTATATTTTGTTGGCAGAGAAATAAATGCAGTAGTTAACATTGTCAACTCATGTTGGATCCCCCGCTATACTATGCGATGGATGGAAAACATACCATAATTAAAGGATGTAAAAACCATATTATATGTCAAAATTTTCCATCCTTTTCTTATACCTCAATTTTCTTATCCTTCAAAGAGAACACCTCGAAATGAAGAGATCTATAAATATGAAAATGCAGAAGAGAAAGAACCCAAATGTTTCCTTGCCTTACTTTCTTCAGGACTACTTTACTTTGTCCGCAACCAACTCTACCGGAAGAGAGAGAGAGAGAGAGAGAGAGAGAGAGAGAGAGATCATGGACTATGGGGTAAAGCTTAAAACAATTCACTGACAGAAGATATACCAAACAAACTCAACATATTGTGGTTGTAAAGAAGAAGTCTAGTTCAATCATTTTCAAATGAAATGTGCAAATGCATAATAGTACTAATTCCCTAGTTGTCTATATATAAATTTCAAGCAACTTTGAGTGTTTTGAGTGCAGGAAAAGCAACATGAATTCACTGCGTCCTTCTTTCACTGGTCCTTAGAATGAGGACCACTCGACACTGTTTCGGTCGTCAATGGAGGAAGCCCTTTTTCCTTTACGACAGATGCATCATCGGAGCATTTAAACTCTTCCATGTTAGTCCTCGCCCCTCAATCTGGCAATCAAACTCTTCTTCAGTGCCGCTGGATAAGAGAGAGAGACAGACAGAGAGAGTTACTGGGTAATAGCATGAGATATCCTTAATAGCCTTTCAAGAGTAAAAACAAGAGGCCCAATTCACGTCCTAATTTTGCTAACTTTCTGATTAAATCACACAATTTATTTATATCACTAAAAATCAAAAGCTGAGATCAAGCACATAACGATCAGGCTAAGAGTACGAAGATATGGAAAAACCATTAAGGTTAATGATGAAAGCAGAGATCAAAATCTATTCACTGCAAGAAAAAAGGGAAACCAAAGAACTTAAGAAAGCTTATGCAGTTTAAGAGTTTGTGTGTGCAACTTCATAGTTTGATCAACTAAAACATGCTACTACCCGCCACCAAATGGAAAAAATCACAAAAATAAAACACAACTCCACAACGAAAGATGGTTTAGTTCACTCAGGTGCCAATTGCAAAAGGGAAAAAAAAAAAAAAAAAAAAAAAAAAAAAAAAAAAAGATGCTTACCGATAAACAAATAAACTGAGGTTGCGTATATGGGAAATTTTTGGCCATTCAGAACCAGCTTCTTCACTTTCACCGAGTAGCAATTCTGGGCAGCCTCCTACTTCTAAGTGTTCTAAGCTTGTGAGGCGGCGCATTGCATCGACGGAAGGTAGACGCCTTAGCTTCTTGCAATCAAATAAATACAGCTGCTTCAGAGATGAGAGGTTCCCGAGCCATTCGGGTAACTCTTCCATTCCAAAATGATCTAAGGTTAACCTATGAAGAGCAGTGAGATGTTGAATTGATTGAGGCAGACATTTCAAAATCTCCGACCCTTTAAACTCTAATCTAGTGAGCGAGTGGGAGCATCCTTGCAAAATGCCATCCACTGTCCCCATTGAGGGCCCCATACTTAAGTCAAAGTATATAACTGTCAAGCTGCAAAGAGGCCAAGTCATAGTAGAAGCCATAAACTTAGGAACACCAATAATTCTCAAATTTTTCAGACGAGGAGAATTTGGGAGGCGGTCGATTAGGCTTGGTAGATTCTTTAGACTGATTAGGCTCTCCAAACGCAGTGTCACGAGGGATGATCCTATCATTTCACATGGCAAATGCACCAATGCAGGGCAATCGGCTATTTTCAAAAGGCAAAGGGATGTGAAGATGCAGCTTCCGTGTAATTGTTGATCATGAGGTTTCTCTGCTATCATTTCCAGATTCGGACAGCGCTCTATAATAAGCTCCTCCAAAGAACTGAGGGTGCGTACACCGTCCGGTACTTTTGTCAAATTGGGGCAGGAGCTTAAATTCAGCGTCAACAGATTCGGACAGTTGACGAAGAAACAATCCGAGAGACCGGTGTCCCAAACTTGTAAATGTTGAAGGTGCGGCGATGAGAAATGAGTTGGAACACTCATCAATTTGTGACACTTTTCAATCTTGAAATGCTGGAGGCGAGGAAATACCTTCACTTCATCACTCCCACACTCTGAAAATTCTAATTCTTCCCACTCTGCCAGCTCAGGCATTTCAGACAACGCAAGCCTTTCGAGTGCTGGAAAGACAGTGCGCGTGTCCTCATTCACCAACCCGTAGAACGAAGAAGTTAAGCACTTGACATTAGCCAATCTTTCCAATTTGAGAGACTTTAGATTTGGCAAGTGCCCCAGCATTGGGACTTCTTCGCATTCGTAGCAGCACCACAGAGAAATCTCAATCAATTTATCAAGTCCTACCCAGGAGCTCCGAGGCAGATCTTGTACTGCCATCTTCAGAGTCCATGATGGAAATCTTTTACCCTCGAATCCCTCAATAGCTAGCCTCTTCAGATTTGAGAGAGGCTGGAGTCCTTCCAACACATGCTCATCATTAGTCCCCCCTTCTCTTTTCGTACTCCATTGCAACCTCAGCTCCGATACTTTTGACTTTTTACATAAATTTGCTTTCTCGGCCTCTTCCTTACCACCAACCCTTTCAAGATTGGTTATCACCAATTCTCCTTTGAGATCATTCAAACTTCCTAGCTCTTCGATTTTGAACCCATTCTTATCCCCCACTCTAAATCGTTCTAGCATTTGGAGACAAGTTAATCTCCCAATCTCAGCAGGCAACTGTAGCGATAGATGAATGTAAAGATGCCTCAGGTTAATCAAGTACTTCAAAGTACTTGGCAGTTTCATCAATCTTTCTCCTCTTAACGTTTGCAAGTGATGGAGTTCACCGATCCACTCCGGCAATTCTAATATTTGTGTGTGTGAGATATCGAGTTCTCTCAGATGTCTCAACTCCCTAATGGAACATGGCAACTTTACGACTCTATAACTATACAAACCTAAAACACGCAGAGATTCAAAGTCAGAGAGCAACAAGGTTTCACAAAAAAAGTCACCACCCAACAATAAAGTGCGCAAATGTTTAGAATCTTCTTTTTTGACATGATCTGATTTGTTCTCTCCGAGACTTCTGTATCGAACTCGGCTGCTACTATTTGAAATTAGGCAGGCAAGATCGTGCACAAGATCGTGCATCTCACATACTTTTACGTTCCCGAAAGAGTCTCTCTCTGCAACTTGGAGTAAAGAGTTGAGGAGAAGAGCGTTTATGAATTCTTCCCCAACAGACTCCATGTCACTGTTTCCATGAGCTTGAAGAAATCCTTCTGCCATCCAGTAGCTGATCAGTTCCTTCCTTACGATGCTGTAACCTTTAGGAAACATTGAACAGTATGCAAAGCACCTTTTGAGTGATGGTGGAGACAGATTGTCGAAGCTCAATCTCAATATCTTTCCGATTGTTTCTCCTTCTTGGTATTGTGAGAGCCACGTGTGATCGATCTCGAGCCATCTCTCTTCAGATTTATTCCGCAGAAATCCCCCAAGTACACTGGCAGCCAATGGCGAACCTTGGCATCTTCTTGCAATCTTTCTCCCAATGGCTTCGAATTCTGACGGAATATTTACTTCTTTGAAGGTTTTTGTTTTGATGATCGACCAATGATCCACATCGGATAAGCCTTTTAGCTCATGTTTATGAAGTGGATTCACAATTGAAGCCACCTCCATACTTCTGGTGGTCACGATAATGGCATTTCCCATGGTCGAAGTAACTTCCGCCAAGGAACTAATGAAATCTTCCCATTTCGGAGAGTCTTCATTCGAGACAGTCACATCATCAAGGACAAGAAGATAAGTTTTACCTTTCAAAGCATCTTGAAGCTTTATCAATACATCTTGCCTACTCTCCACTTGAAAATCGTAAGTCAACACTTCAACCATTTTCTTTAAAGTAAAGAGTGGATCGAAACTTTGAGAAAGATAGATCCAAATACGAGGTCCAAAATGAGTCTCCACCTTTTGATGAGTGAAGACTTTCCTAGTCAACGTTGTCTTCCCTAATCCACCCATTCCCACAATGGGAAGGATGGTTAGACAATTATCGCTTGTGATGCTAGTGGTGACAAGCATCTCAGCTATTTCCAACACCGAATCATCTCTTCCGATAAAAACTGGATCAAGAGTGAAACAATCAGTCTCAGAAGAAGCATCGACCAAAGTGGGCCCATGAAGCCTTGCGACAAGGCGAAGCTCGGTTGCTTCTTTCTTAATGGAGTCCAAACACTCGTTGATTTGTTTGATCCTAAGACCCATTGTTTGCTGACGTGCAATATGATCATCGGAGGATGAGCCAGCGCCTGATTGTTCCTTTTGCTTCATCGGAGTGAGTTTCTGGAATTGGTTGGAGAGATGATGATAGTTGAGTTGATCCAACACATTGTCAGCATCGAACACTGCATCTTCAAGCTTCTTCAACCAGCCTCTGACATCCTCACCATCGATGGTACGCATCTCCGCATCATTCAAGAACTTCTGGATGGTATCCAGACTCTCGGTTAGCATTTCTGCCTCTTTGTCCAGACCATGGATTTGTAAGGTCACCTTCTTTGAGAGGTCGATCAGATTTTGAACTAGAACTTGAAGGATGGCGGCACCTGCACGTCCTTCCATTCTTTCTGCTCTTTCTGTTTTGAGAGAGAGAGAGAGAGAGAGAGAGAGAGAGAGAGAGAGAGGGATTAGGTATACAAATGGATCAAATGAACAAAATTATAGAGAACTCGAGATGCGCACAGGCAACAGCCATCAGCAGCTCCCAACAGTCATAAAGAACTCATTAAGGCATTTCCTCGAACACCTAGCGTGCGTTGGAATTGGATATTCTTCCATGGATTCCCAGGATGGAATTTCAGAAAAACAAACTTGAAAAGTTGAAATCCTCAATTTTATGAATTTCGACAACACAAACAGTACTTGCATAAATCAACAGTTAATTTACGCCATAACACAAAATGTAAGAAATTCAAGCCATCAAAATGTAAGAAATTCGTGGAATAGCTGTGTACCTTTTTGGGCAAAATGCAGTTGACGAAGGGATGAATTGCTATCGTTGACGCGATCAAAAGGAGAACAGAGAGCAAGAATACAAAACCATTATTACTATATTTTACTGTGTTTCTTCAATCAAAATATTCCCGTGAATTTAAAAATTCCCACCACTTTCATCAGAAGCTGTATACTTGATACCTGCTTCATTAAATTAAACTATACTTTGTTGGCAGAGAAAAAAATACAGTTTACATTGTCAACTCATGTTGGATTCCCCACTATTACTATGCGACAGTAAATTCCCCACTTTGTTGTTGTTGTTTTTATTTACTTATTTATTTATATTTATAAATTATTACCTCTCGATGTCCATCTAAGACGATACACTTTGTTTAATTTGTTCTCACATATATTAAAGAAGTGTAACATCTAAGATGAGGCGGATGGTGTATAACACAAGCAAACTATGAAGAACTACACAAAATAATACTCTTTCATCTCATTTATATAGATTACGTAGATTTCGTTTTCATGTGTCTCATGCATAGAGAGTCAATACTAATATTAGAAAATTTTAACTCAATCAAATTCATACGTAACACTTTAACCAACTATCATCATTTTAATCAACTAATGTTAGACATGTCTTAATCTTAATTTATGTGTCACCGAAGAAATGACTCTATATAAGTGAATGGAGGGAGTACTACTTTTCAACAAGAACATATTTTCTAAAGAAACAACGAATTTTGGAGATGAACTCAACTTGACGCATAAGTAAAAGTATGGTATGAATGTAACGAAATGTTAATTTCGTACATCTTTAGAATACATACAAAGATCATTAACAAACACCAAATATCACCACGCGTAACAATTCGCATTTATTAACTATAGTTTGATAAGAATATCATATTTTGTATCAACTAATAAGATTTTTCACATCGGTAATGTGAAATCGCTACTAGTAAGATTTTTTCACATCGGTAAGAATATCATATTCTGTACCAACTAATAAGGTTTTGTACCAACTAATCGAGTAAAATTTAGATTAAGAAAAATTAGAGCGAGAGTGCTCGTATTGAGAAAATACAGAATACAGAGCTTATAAGGGAGAAAATGTTTGCACTACCACTAATTTATAAATTTCTATGTTCATATTGATTCGTACCACAATTTAATTTGTTTTTTGTATTTGAGTTTGACATAAATTATGATATTCTTACACAATGTTTAGGTACGACGAGATAACTAAGTAGCTCTCTCTCTCTCTCTTCCATCCAATAATCCATTTTGAACAAACACTACAAAAAATTCGGTTGCTAGAGTAAAAAAGGACTACATTAGTCCACACTAATTTCATAATAAGGTGTCTTATGACACAATTATATTTAATTTTGCACCCTAATAAGTGAGCTATAGTTATAGCTAATAATCTATATCCTCTCCGTCAAATTTATCTCGAGTCATTTTTTTACAGTTGGTCTATTATTATAATAAAAATTGTTAGACTGAAATAGTATTAGCTGCTATGGCATGTTTTCTTTACTCGTAAGTCGTAACTGTATGAAAGAGAATAAATAAATAGCAGCGATAACAAAGATAAACAACTTTTTATAAGGCAAAGTGGAATAAGGGGAATATTTCGTCCACTAATGATTTTGATTGCCTAGGATTTGGTTTAATATTTTTTAGGATAAGTTTTTAAGTAGTTTCCTTATGGAATTAGGACTTTTTGAAGCCTATAAATAAGCCTCATATATCATGGACGAAAATTAGATCTTTATTTATTAATAATATTTCAATTTATTTCTCTTATGAGATTTATCTTTGAATTTCTTATGGTGTGACCAAGAAGTTCTTTATCCAGCAAATCAATCGAGTTCATAACCTTCGTTTGTGTGTCATTCGTCGTCTCCGTGTGACTACGACAATCACCACTTGGGGTATAGAGGGTTTAGGCCGATTCTATATCATTTATGGGGTTAGACTTTAGGTATATTGAGATATTCCATCTGTTCTATCAATTTTGAGTCTTCCGCTTACATCTTGTCGTCAAGGATCGTATTATTGTCCTTCCTCATTTTGGGGGATGGTTTTGTAGGGTATGGCTGAAGATTTGGGTGTTGATTTTCAGCTAGGAGGCTACCAAGGAGTTGTAACCATTGCCGGCTTCCGTGTCCTTAACATTGTTGAAGACTTCTGTAGATAGATACGTAGTTAGTTAGTATTGCCTCTGTTTTTTTTGAAACGGCTTGTTTCTTTTTGCGACGCATGTTAATAAAATTGAGGTTTGTTGTATAATAGTGGTGGTCCACATACTTAAAATGAGAATTTAGTGTATAAATGTGATATATTAAGGGGTTAATGGGGGTGCACATGAGATTGTCGGGCTAAAATAGGAAATAAATCATTTCGCACGGAACGCCTCTATTAAGAAAACATACCGTTTCAGAAGAAACGGATGGAGTAGTTTCTTTAGCTTAGTCCTTGTTTAACTCTTTTTAGGGTTTGAGTAAGAAATGCTATCAATTTACTATTCACTCTGTTTTACCCTAAGGGCCTGTTTTCTTTAATGTAAAAGAATATGAGAGAAAAGAGACAATCACCTTTTAAATTGCACATTTTTCGTCACCTTTTCTCACCTTTTACGGATTTACCAATGAATAAGAATTTTACTTTTTAAATTGAAGAAATATTTACAACACCATATTGGTGAGATAATATCTTCTCACCATTGTAGTGCAAATGGAGAGGAAAAAGGAACAGATGTAAGAAATAATTAGGAAGATTTAAGGAGTGAATATCAATCTTCTTTCGCATCAAAGAGAACACACCCTAAATGACTCATTTTTTATTCATATGTGAGGTATATAAGTAATAAAATGGGTCGCTTAGGTGAGACAGATGGAGTATTAACTTGGTTGAGTGGCATTTTTTTTTTAAGATTTTTTTTTAAAGATTTTTTTTTACATATATATTATTATAATTTGCTTATAGACTGTAAAATAACTTATTTTATACTCCATTCGTCCCAGTCCCACTGGGATGGAGACTTTTTGTTTCGACACAAGAATTAAGACGAGAGTAATGATAGTGTATTAAAGTGATGGTATTGGGTTAAATTGATGTGCGTGTCAGAATTTTATTGTGTTATAATTTTCTATTTCGGGAAAGGTCCCTATATCAGTGGGACAGAGAGAGTAGATAGTAAAATGACTTATAAAACATTTTGACTAGCTTATAAATTTAGAGGGGTGTATTCAATTTAGATTCTGCATGATTTTTATGGATTTTAGAAATTTGTAGGTATTCAATTCAGATTTTAAAAAGTCTTTAAAAATCTTGAGGGATTTAATGCAGACTTTTTAAAGTCTTAAAAAAATCTGTAGGTATTCAACATTCCATGAATTTTAAAAGTCTATGGATTTTGTTGGATTCTCTTTAAAAAAATATAAAGAGATTTCACTTTTCAAAATCTTTTATAAAAACCAGAGATTTCTACGGATTCTCTGAAAAAACTCAAAATCACCATTTTCACCACCCTCCTCCGCCATCCTCAACCCAACTGCCTTCATATATTATAAAATTCGAACGATTGTAGTTTATTTTTTCTCCGAACAATTATAGTTTATTTTAAAAGACATCCAAATTATGTCTTGAGGGCTTTCTTATGTACACGGTTGAACTGAACTTCCGAATACTATTTAGTACTAAAAATTTGTTTACTATTTTACAAAAAAATCTTCATTGTTATAAAATTCGAACATGTAACTTTTAAATCTCAACTTTCATTTTGATTTTCTATGGTTAAAATACTGCTACGTTTTTTTTTAAGGTTTAGGGAATAATGACTAAATTGAAATATAACATTTGAACGGGAAAAACTGAGAACAATATTTTTTTTTTTATTAGAAATACATTAATTGGACTTTCTCTATAGTATGATTCTTGTTTTGAAAGATGACATAATTTGATGAATTTTGATACTCCTCTACAAACATATTCAAACAATTTGGATAAAGTTATTTGGTATTTTTTTTTCTCTAAACAATATATATAATTTTATTTATTTATTAACAAGTGTGACTCATATATATTTATTTATTTTAATGAATAGTTACAATAGTTTAGCGTCGGAGTTTATGAAAATCCGTATAAATTAATTTTAAAAAAAATATTTTACAATACTGTAAGTCCATGAAAATTCATCAAAATCAATAAATAGAGTCAGTCAAACCCTGCACATAGTCTATGAATTTTAAAAGTCTATAAAAATCCATCTATTTTTCAAAGTCTAAAAAAATTCAGCAAAATCTCGATTGAATATACCTCCTCACCAGAACAATCTTTAGTTTAATACTTATTTAATTATGAGATATCTCCTCCTACGTTCTAATTAATTTTATAGGATAGGATTGGACAGAATTGGCGGCTATCCGATATTGTAATAAATTACTTTAAATGTAACCATGCATTATAATTAAATACTTACGTTACTGAGGATGGGTCGAGGCCAACATTTTAGGGGGCCTAAATATTTTTATCAAAGCTTATTCTATTTTCTAGAAAAAAAAAATATATTTATAATATTGTAGCTCAATAATATATAGCCCTAAATAAGAAAAATATTTATACTTGTATGCCTAAAATATTACTCAATCCGTACCACTTCACTAGTATAATTTCCTAAAACAAAAATGAATAACCTTTACTTTTCCATGTAAACTCCTTACTTTTCTTTTTTAACACTTGCGCATGAATTCCGTACCGAAAAGAAACGGACCAAGACGGAAGGAGTATTTGTATTCTACCAAAACCCATAATAACCTAGCTAATTAATTATATTAAAATAGTGTCAGCTAGAAATATTGAAAGATTTGACTACTTTATGAATCGAGAAATAAATTTTAGCTGGTCATAATTATTATTTATGATATTGTAAACGACTATGCAAGTAAAATTGCTCAAATGAGTTATTTTTTCAATTAATTTAACATATATTTTGTGTGTTACAAATACAAATTTTAATGTATGCATTGATTTTTCAAATTATAGGGCCTATTAAATATTGTGGTAGCAACTCTTAGCAATATATGCTTAAATTGTAGTTGATCTACTTAATTAAGTGCTATAAACATGTGGCTAAGATATATATTTATCTTTTTAAAATACTAAATTAGGAAAACATCGAGCTATAGGGTGGCGCAAGGAGAGAAAAATTAAAGTTTCTAATCATGCATGCAACTTTTGATTTTCTTTTTTCTATAAATAGAAGGGAAGTTAATAAGAAAAAAATTAGAGTTTCAAATATAACTTGAACTTTATTTTGAAACCTAAAAAAGTGACAAATAACAAATCATAAATTAATTACAAGCAAAAGGAAATGGAGTCCGATCTTCTCCTATGGAACACGAAAGCTACTACTACTGCTCTGATTCTTCTTCCTCTTCTAATCTTCTTCTTCATGAAGAAATGGATGAAATCCGAAACCCGAACTAGGGTTAATCTCCCTCCTGGCCCTAAAAAGCTTCCAATAATCGGAAACCTCCGTCTCATCTCCGATCCTCCTTTCCGTTGTTTCGCAGAATTGGCCAAACAGTATGGCCCTATAATGCACGTGAAGCTGGGAGAAGTCGACGCCGTCGTCGTCTCCTCCCCCGAGATCGCGAAACAAGTACTCAAAGACAAGGACCCTATTTTCGCGGACAAGCCAGAAAGTATAGCCTTGAAGATATTCTGGTACAATTACATCAACATCGTATTCGCCCCGTACGGCGAGTACTGGAGGCAGATGCGGAAGATCTGCATTCTCGAGCTCCTCAGCGCCAGAAGCGTGAAATCCTTCGCCTCCATAAGGAAGGATGAGGTTTCTCGTATGGTTGAATCCATTCGCCTCTCTTCTGGGAAGCCGGTGAATTTAACAGAGATGGTTTTCTCGATGATGAGCTCCGTCACGTGTAGAGCTGCGTTTGGGAAGGTGTGCAAGGAT
The DNA here is from genome assembly GCA_029379335.1 of Thymus mandschuricus. Classification (NCBI taxonomy): domain Eukaryota; kingdom Viridiplantae; phylum Streptophyta; class Magnoliopsida; order Lamiales; family Lamiaceae; genus Thymus; species Thymus mandschuricus. The sequence continues at coordinate 17,859,348 of CM057082.1, read as the reverse complement.
AAAGATTCGTTGATCAAGTTGGTGAAGGAAGGCCTTGATATGGGGGCCGGCTCTTCGGTTGTGGATATTTTTCCGTCTTCATGGATAGCTAATGCTCTGAGCTTTGGGAATAAGCTGAAGTTGATGAGGATGCGGCGGAAGATGGACGTGATTCTTGACGATATTATCCACGAGCACGAAAGGAATCGAGATTCGGGGAATGGAGAGTTTGGTAATGAAGATTTGGTTGATGTTTTGCTAAGGATTAAGGAAAGTGGAGATATGGAGTTCCCAATTGGTTATGACAACATTAAAGCTGTTCTATTTGTAAGTATTCTTTTCTGTTCTATATATATACATTTTTAATGTCTCGTTCAACTTATGTCGTGTTCGTTGTACTGTGGTGTGTAGGACATGTTCGCGGGAGGAACTGAAACATCGTCGTCAACTGTAGATTGGGCAATGGCAGAACTAATGCGCAATCCCCAAGTGATGGCCAAAGCGCAAGACGAAATAAGACAAATGGCAATAGCAAAAAACATGACCAACATCGAAGAAGAGGATATTCAAAAATTGAACTACTTAAAGCTCGTCATCATGGAAACCCTAAGATTGCACCCTTCGGCCGCCATCATTCCCAGGGTCTCGAGGGAGTCATGCCAAATCAACGGATACACCATACCTGCCAAATCAAGGGTTCTGGTTAATGTATGGGCGATACATACGGATCCGAAGTACTGGAATGATCCAAAAAACTTCGTACCTGAACGATTTCTTGAGGAGCCATTGTTGGATTTGGCAGGAAACGATTTCCGATTCTTGACATTCGGGAGCGGGAAGAGAATGTGCCCCGGAATGGCATTTGGAATGGCTAGTGTTGCTCTCCCATTAGCTCAGCTTCTTCTAAACTTCAACTGGGAACTTCCGGTAGGTGTCGTCGCCGGAGCTTTGGACATGATTGAATCCTCCGGCCTAGCAACTTCGAGGAAAGAAAAGCTCTTGATCGTTGCAACTCCCTGTCAACTCTAGTTGTGATTCTCGATTTTTTATTTTATTTTATTGTACTACCAAAATAAAACCACTTTCATTGAGAATATTACTATATATGCAAATTTAATACAATTATATTATCATCAATATGAAATTTATATGAAATTTAAAGGTAGGTCCGTTTTAAAAAAGAAACTAAAATGAAAAATACAGAACTATCCTTTCGCAAGTTTGTTCCCTAGCTCGAAATTTAAATCTTGTCTATAAGAAAAGATGACTAGCTTGAGCAATTATGTTCTCGTAATAGGCATATTCTTATTTCTATGTGATCATGAGTCAACTATAGTTCGTTCTAGATTATGAAAAGATTTTACTTGTCACTATTCTACGTAACTTTACCTTTTCCTCGTTGAGCATGCATGGTGTAGTGAAGTGTTGAGCCTTTGTCGATTGACTCAATTAGTCTAGTGATTCAAACTAGACTAGACTCTGAAAGAAGACTCTCGAGTTTATAGTGATAAAATTTCGTCTCATCTAAAAGCTCGAACTTGTAGAGAGGGTGAGAATCTATTGGCTCATATTATGATTCCCAATACTCTCCCTCACTTGTGGGCTCGATTTTCAAATCTACCCTCGGGGTAGGAGGCACAACAAGTGCACACTTTTTAATATGGATGAAGTTGCTTTCAGCAGGATTCGGAGACAGGTGCTTGGCGTTTTGCCAAAGGCTCTGATACCATGATAGAATTTTGTCTCATCTAAAAGCTCGAATTTGTAGAGAGGGTGAGAATCTATTTGCTCATATTATGATTCCCGATATGATTCCCGATATAGAGCAACGAGTGCTCTGATACCACTCTGTCACGACCGGACTTTGCTAAGAATAGCTATGTCGGGGTATCGTGACTAGGGATGAGAATTAAGAAGGGGGAATAGAAAGGGGTAAGGTATTGAATGCAGATCATATCTTGACTTATATGAATACTAGAACATTACGATAACTTCGAAGTTTCGGCCCAAGGCCCAAAAGAACACAAGTTTACTTGTTTTAGTCAATACATAACTGAATAGTATTTAGAAAAGTACTTAACTAATACACCCTCCGTCCCATTTTATTGTCCACAATGGAAATGACACAGTTGTTAGGATTATATACTGAAAAGCATACTTTTTATGCTTAGTTGTATACTACTTCTTCCTGTTTTATGAAATAAATAAAGTCATATGTTTTGCATATTTATTCGTGTTATGGGTATGCAAATAAACGTCATGTAGTATATATTATAGATAATATGGTGTGGGTGGTCGCACAGAAGATCATATTATGTCACAGCCCCTTATCCCTAAGGACGGCTCTGCCGGAGCATGACTAGGGGTTGGATAAAAGAATAGGGGAAGAAAGGGGAAAATACTAACTTTGTAATTAACAAAAATGAATAACCGAATAGACTAAATCAATAGAAACTCAAAAGAGGATAGGATATGATACAGGCAACTCGAGGCTCCAATATTATATAAGTGTTTAAAGAAAACACCCTATAAATGTAGATTATAATCCAAATTTACTAAAAACATGAGAATGAAGAAATTCCCGATTTACTAACTTATGAAGTTAGTTACACATTTTTTTAATAAATCAAATGTTGAAGCAAATAGCGGAAGACTATAACAAACTACTATAACAAATTGGATACATATATGAAGATATATATCCCCTCTGAATCAAATTCAAAATATACAAATTATTCTCTCAACACAGCCGCCCTTGCCACCTCGCTCAATCTGCAAGTTTTTGAAAATACGAGCAGGGCTGAGTACTTGATATACTCAGCGGGGTTATGCCAAAAATAGTTTCATAAAATAACCATCAATCATGCATTTAGAACAGTTACCACAAGGTTTTATCGAAATGACTTGTGAAACTAAATATCATTTTCTTTGATAAAATATTGGAGTGCACCCCCTTTTCTTCCATTCTTGTATTACCATATCTGTTAGTACGCCGGGCAAGGTGGCCACCTTCCCGGACGTTTCCATTTGCATAAACCAGCCCTTCTTGGGAGCACACAGTTCACGACTTCGTGTACACATAACCTGGCTAGTGAACTTCGGCTAGCTCAGGGCGATCGAATTATTCTCACATAGATAGGCATCATACATAAAACCAAATATTTTATGCATGAAAGTGTTTTATTGTTCTGTTTTGGTTTTAAACATGCTTCACTACAGCAAAAGTATAGATTTTCATAAAAGAACGCCCACCTTTGGCAAAGGTGATCGAGTGAATTCTGGGTTCGTCTCCACATCGCACAATCTCCACCATTTTACTTGACCTTTAAGGAAAAGTCTCGTTTTAGAAGAGATTCGAGCCTTAGGAGACAATGTTATTCATATATCAAAGTAATTATCTTGTTTAATAAGAGATCTTAGGATTTTATATATATATATATATATATATATATATATATATATATGTATATATATATAGGGTAGCACTCTGGTGGAAACTAACCTTAAGTTGAAACTTAGAAACCGACCATATCCGTTGATTAGGAATAGATCAAGGGCTGAGATTAATTGAAAAAAAATAATAAAAAAATCGGCCATAAATAATTGAGGGACAAATCTGTCCACCAATTTTTTTTTTAAAAGGCAAGTAAATTATATTCCATAATATTAGGAATCTACGGTAACTACCTACATATACTACCCTATCTCCATTGATGCGATTTTTTGCAATTTTCGGCCTCGTCGGCGATCGGATTTAGATGGGCGACCTACCGTTGGAAACATCATGAAGAGTAGAACATGTTTTCAGGTGGTTTCATCCATTTTGGTTGCGATTTGAATTGAAAAGTGGCAACAATGAATAGCAACACTCGAAAATGCATTAAAATGACTAGAATATGCTCCATGTATTCTATGATGCATCAAAATCTAATATAAATGCATTACAATGTGTTTATTATGCATTAAAAAAACAATATAAAAAAAATGTTTAATATGTAGCAAAAACTCAAACTAGAACCCTATCTTCAATCGAATTTTTTGTGTATCAAAATAGAAGAAAATTGCAGGAACAAAAAAGAGAAGAAACTTGTAGAAAAAGAAGCAAATGTATTTCCTTCCTGTTGCTAAGGAAGTTTTAGGAGTTCTATCACTGGTCCAAACTTGCTAACTGATAGATACCTTATATTAGAAAGGTAACCCACAAAGATAAGAGCAGGGCCGGTCCTGTACTCCGCTAGGCCCTAGGCCAAAAAGAAAAAAATGGGCCCTTTAATAATTATAAATATATATGTATAAAAAGAATAGTAAAAAATATATAGCAATAATTCATTGAAGTAGAACAATAAGGTTTGAGAATGAAAATTGAGTGCGATGCGCCGACGCTGTGAGCGAATCGGGAATATAATTTTAAGGTTAGGGGAAGGCGCAAGATTCTAGTAACTATTTTTTAAAGGATGAGAACGATTCTCGTTTGCTGTACTGCTGCGTTGTTGCATTCTGTATAAAAACTAATTAATTTTAAATACAAATACTATATATATATTTTTTTTTGATGGGCCCCTAAAAATTTGGGGCCCAAGGCATAGGCCTAGTGAGCCTTCAGTCAGGTCCGGGCATGGATAAGAGGTAAACGAGACTCTGACACCACCTTGACAGATTGATTGAGAAAGGCTCAATCTTCCAAGAGGAACCAAGACTTGCATGGTGCTGCCACGGGACATTCTGCTAAGTCGGGTGCTGGTGGCCTTCTCCGAAACTGTTCAGGGGGTATACCTGCAAAATATCTTTCTCGTAGAGCCTACTTAGCTTTGTCGACGAGTTGAAGAAAAAGGATAAAACCAGATACAATGCATCAAAATCTAATATAAATGCAATAAAATGTTTTTATTATGCATTCAAAAATATATACACAAAAAAAACATTATACACAAAATTTGTTTAATATGTATCGAAAAACCAAACTAAAACCCTAACCCATTAGGGAAATCGAAACCCTGTTTGGGAAAGTTATACCCTAACTTGTTGGGGAATCTATACCCTAATATGTATGGAAAGTTCAACCCTAACTTGTATGGAAAACTAACCCTAATACGAAAAACTAAAGCCTCGTATAAAATGAAATGAAAATGCATCAAAATGATACCCAAAATGCAACAAAATCAACATAATATGCATTATGTCCAATATACACAAATAACTTGAAATTTTTTACGAAAGGACAAAAAAATCAACCGAAACTATTCCAGATCACAACTAAAAATTACAATCTGAATCTATCTAATCCGAAACTAATCTAATTCTTGTTCCCTAATACGAACCTGCATAAAATTTTTTATGCAAAATTCTAAACCAAGTCACCAAATAAATGTTGGCTGCTAGATTAGAACTCATCGTTGCCTGAATCATCATCTACGTAACAAAATGGATACGTAGATGGAGAAACCCACACTGCAGTGGCGCTCTTTCGTCTGGTTCGTCGGGGCTCCCCTTCGCGGAGAGAGCCTCCATCTCCTTATTCCGGCCAACACCAGTGATGTCGAGAGCAACGACGCTCAGATCCAAAATCAACGACGGTGAATTACCCTCCGACGTAACAACAGAAAGCGAAATCCAAATAGAAGGCGGCGACGGTTGATCCTCCACAGCAGCGGCGTTCTCTCGATATTTTAGAACTGGAGAGGGAGAGGGAGGAGAAGATTTCAAAAACTTCTGCAACTTGTACGGCTGTATGAAATCAAATATTGAATCTCAAAATATTTCTCAGCCGATTTGTGATGATAAAATCTTATAAATAAAAACATGTGTAATTAAAGAATCTAAATAACCATATCCCTTGAATTGAGGAATGCACGGTTAATTATTATGGGAAAAGACATTCTTGCCCTATTAATTGATTAAATAATGCATTAAAAGTTGAAATATAATTACATTAATTATATTCCCAAAAAATCTGGAACCGTTGGATTGATGAGATGAATGGCTCATATCGGTTTCTAAGTTTCAACTTAACATTAGTTTTCACCTGATATATCCTCTATATATATATATATATATATATATATATATATATATATATATATATATATATATATATATATATTTCTAACTCTCACACACTTAGAGTTATCTCATTTGTCTCATTAAATAATTTAGTAAAGATAGGAAACTTTGGCGGAAAAATTCGGCATAACCTCTATGTAACTTAGCCTTTCCGAATATTCCTAAAACTTCAAGCGTCAGCTAAAGGGTCGACTAATCCAAATGAGAACTCCATTTCCCCATTCGAATTAGTCCCAAGACTCAATTTTGGTCAAGACTCTTTACAAAGCGGTAGAAGGTCCGTTATATTAAAATAATTCCAAAGAGGCTCCAACCTCACATAGATCAACAATCAATTTACGAGACTTCAATTTCATATCAGTCATAACACCTCAATAATTCATTATTCATAAATAACTAAAAATATTTTATCACATTACCTACACAAATTGTATGTTTAATTAATCAAATCAAACTAAGTTACTTAAACTACTTATTCGAAAATCCAAGTCTCTACTAGATATTTAAGTCAACTTCTTACTGTTAGAAACATAACTCAAGACTTGATAATTTGGGGTTACACCGTTTTCGTTTAAATCCCATAACCAAAATATGAATACTGCCAAGTCTATTCTATTATTAAACACAATTCCAACTAAAAGATAATTTCAGGCCTAAACTATATATCGATCATGATTTTTATGAGCCTAAGACTTATGTAACCCTTCGCCACTGCCTCCGGCACCTCTGTCTCTCTCTACAACAACAATTCCACAACATGGTTTCCGAAAAATGTCACGACGCATTTTGTCGAACAATTGCAGGGGTAGGGAAATTCCTAAATTCAAACTAAATTCTTACTCCCCCCACACCCTTTCGATTCTCTCTCTCTCTCTCTCACTCTCTAACGATGCTGCCCCCATTGTAGTAGCAGTAGCTGTGCAAAAACAGCAGCTGCACAAAAACAGCAGCAACAGCTGCACACAAAAAAAATAAAATAAAAATAGCATCAACAGCTGAACTAACCCCCTTCCCTATCTATCTTCTTATCCTTGATTTCTTGTTTTAATTAGAGAATATATAGTCTTTTACCCACTTTCAAGTTTGAAAACTAAAATTAGCTTCGGAAGTTTAAAAACACAAAAAAATACCCGTTTTTTGGTTCGGTGGACAAGAATGCCCTTACTTTTTAGGTTTGGAGTATTTTTTCAATTTCGTTTCTATTTTTCAAATTTGAATTATTGGATCTTCTCCATACAAACAAACCCTTTCCCTCTCTCTATTTAATTTCTTCACTCTCTCTCTATTTCTCTCTCTACCCCTCTCTCTCTTTCTCTCTCTATCGCCGGCTGCCTAGCCTCCATCGCCGCCGCATTCCTCTCCCTCACCTCCATCGTCTGCCGCCGCGTTGCCTCCGGCCAATCTGTACTATTCAGAAACACAATACCTCAGCTTCATCAACATGCTTCCAGCAACTCGGTTTCCCCTCCTTCCCACGCTTTGTCTTCAGCTTTCCTGCCGCGACCCTTAGCAGCCACGCCGCGATCATCCTCATCCCCGGAAGAAATGCTTAGCATCTCCACCTCCGAATCGTCATCCTCATCCACCGCCTGCTTCTTCTGCTTACTGCCCCCCTTCTTCTGCTTCGCCGCAGCTCGCCGGCGGCTGGACGTAGCTACGGCCGTGTATTCTCTCCCTTCTCGAGACCAGGGACATCGGGCCCGGGCTGAACCCGACCCCGTAGCCCGCCTCCGCAGTTTGCCGGAGCTCTCTCTCTCTCTCTCGTGGATTTATCGCTTTACTTTTCTTTACTGCAATTATTTTATATGCTACTTCAGTTATCAGCAGCTCCGATGCTGGAATCTCGTTTTCTACCGTCATTTCCGCATCAAGCATGACTGTTTAGATTGGGAGTAATTTAATTGATTGCTATGTGTATCTTTTACTCGTTGCCCTTGTATGCAGTATGGAAGTTTTGGTGGTAGAATCTACTTGGATTGGTAATGATTTATGCGTGTAGATCCATTGATAACGTTTTCTATATTGGGTATATATGATTAGATCTGCGGATATAGTTCAAGTTGGCTAAAGTTCAAGCTTCAGTTTCAACTCCCCTCATTTTCAGGGTGGAGAGAGAAAGAGGCGGTGGAGAGAGGAGGGATGGAGGAGAGAGAACGAACTCACGACGAGGTTGAAGCTTTCGACGGCCGCCGTCGCCGAAATTAGTTGTTGTCGAAATTAAATGTGTTGTTAAAAGCAATAGTAGTGAATTTTACCAGTACGAATGCTATCCTCTGTCCCGATTACTTAAGTACACAGTACGAAATACAAAAGGGTTATTTTGACTAAATTATGATCCATTAATATTGCTTCAAAAGGGTTATTTTGACTAAATTGAGCATGCAATGTGTTGTCAAACTCTCTCTCTCTCTCTCTCTCTCTCTCTCTCTAAACACACACACTATTTCCGAATGCTATCATCTATCCCGATTACTTAAGTACACAGTACGAAATACAAAAAAAGATTACTAGTCTTGTGTAAGTTTTTGTTCAATTTACATGATATACTAAAGTACACGGTACGAAAGGAAGAAAAACTTACTGTGTACTTAAGTACACAGTAAGAAACACAAAAAAGATTACTAGTCTTGTGTAAGTTTTTATTCAATTTACATAATATACTAAAGTACACAGTACGAAAGGAAGAAAAGCTTACTGTGTACTTACTTAAGTACACAGTAAGAAACACAAAAGATTACTAGTCTTGTGTAAGTTTTTGTTCAATTACATGATATACTAAAGTACACAGTACGAAAGGAGGAAGAAAAACTTACTAGTTGTGTAAGTTTTTGTTCAATTTACATGATATACTAAAGTACACAGTACGAAAAGTACGAAAAGAGGAAGAAAAACTTACTAGTCTTGTGTAAGTTTTTGTTCAATTTACATGATATACTAAAGTACACAGTACGAAAGGAAGAAAATCTTATTGTGTACTTAAGTACACAGTACGAAGGGAAGAAAAGCTTAGTGTGTACTTAAGTACACAATAAGAAACACAAAAAAGATTACTAGTCTTGTGTAAGTTTTTGTTCAATTTACATGATATACTAAAGTACACAGTACGAAAGGAAGAAAAAAAGATTACTAATCTTGTGTAAGTTTTTGTTCAATTTACATGATATACTAAAGTACACAGTACGAAAGGAAGAAAATCTTATTGTGTACTTAAGTACACAGTACGAAGGGAAAAAAATCTTATTGTGTACTTAAGTACACAGTAAGAAACGCAAAAAAGATTACTAGTCTTGTGTAAGTTTTTGTTCAATTTACATGATATGCTAAAGTACACAGTACGAAAGGAAGAAAATCTTATTGTGTACTTAAGTACACAGTAAGAAACACGTTTCGTACTTATTTGTATGGAACACAGTACGATTTGTAACACCAAAATTAACGGAAAGAGAGAGAAAGAGTTGGTGGTCAAAGTCAAAAAGCAAAAAGCAAAAAGCAAAAAGCAAAAGCAAGGGCATTTTGGTACAAATTTTGAAAATATGGGTATATTTTTATCTTTTAAACATCCAAAGCTAATTTTAGGTTTTGAAGTTCAATTAGGGTATTATTTTTTTTACCTCTTTTAATTAAGTATTCTAGGTTCTTCATGGATCTATGTCGAAAATTCAGAGGAGATGATTTCTAGTTCAAGTACTAATTCTTCTATATTTTCAAGTTTCTATGTCTATTGATTGTGAAAGTTTGAGCAAGATTACTTGGATTTGAATTACCAACTGTTGTAAAAGCAAAGCAATTGGCTGAGAACTTACTAGTTAAGAATTTGAATTTTGGGATTTGATGTAGCTGGACAGGAAATGAAAATGGTGGAATGTGCTACAGCTTCTCTTCTTCTCGTTCTCCCACACCTCTCTTCTCCTAGGTTCTATCCTCCTTCTGTTGTATTACCCTTCTTCCTCTTCTTGATTTTAATTTGATTCATTATGTATCGAATGGAAAAAGGAATGTACAGCATTTGCTTAAAAAGCTCTATGAGAGTTTTCGGTTTTCTAGCAAGAGAAGAATGGATGAGTGGTTCTGGGATTGTGTTTGTGTAACTTAGCTTCTCTAATTACTTTATTACGTATTCTAGGACTCATCAACGTGGATAAGTTTCATCCATTCTCACCAATCAACTGTAAAAGTTGGGCTCCCATTATATGGACTTAATTGATAAAAATTTATCAAGGTTATTAATATTTATTTATTTACTTTTATAAAAATCGGGGCACTACATATTATCGGTTTCTTATATACTTAAATAGTGTTTGCAACCTAAGTAATCATGGACAAATTACTTGTTAAGGTTGTAGTGTAATGCTTGATATTAGCTGATCTTGGCTATTAGCTTATACTAATGCGTCCAGTTGCATTGAACAGGATCGCGGTGAGATAAATCCTTTTGTACTGATTTAATAAAGGATTTAAGATCTCGGACGATTATTATTTCTTAATTCTAGTTGTATAATATTGAATTATGTATTTATGATAATTATTACTTTGATTTATCAATGAGTGAGAGTTATTGCAACTCAAAGTATCTCGATATTTTGGGTAATAATATTATAAATATGATAATTAATATTATAGCTAGAAATCGTGTCTCGGCGGAGTCCGAGTTGATGATGTCCCCTTGAGGCGCTCTAAAGATTATTATATCAAACCCTGCAAGTGGATTAAGTTCCGATATAATAATAAGGTCGAGCGGGTACTACTCTCGGTTGAGATATTAATTAATAAAAGCTATCAGTAGCTTAATTAATTAATGGACATGTGACATCTTAAACACGGGAAATATATAATTAAAAAAGGAGCCCGTCATGTAATAATTTGGGAAATGGACGACAGTGCAATATTATTTCTTTAGTGGAGTGAAATAATATTAATATAATTAAGTAAAGTATTCGGGCCCGGAGAATACTTGGATTATTAATTATATTGGGAGGCCCAGTCCATATACTCCTTAAGATACCTAGTGTAGCCCACCAGAAGCAGGCCTAGCCCAGTAAGGAAAACCCTAACCCTAATCTACCTCTATATATATAGATGGTGAGATGGGATTCCGTAATAAGTAATATACGAGAATCAGAGTGACGGCTAGGGTTTTACTGTGAGGAAGAGAAGAAAGATTTCCGTCCATCCGGAATTCTTCTTTGTGCTCGGGAATACTCTAGAAGATCTTGGGGTTTACGAGAAGAGCTAGATCTCGTGTGCAGAGATCTAGTGCGTGAAATTCTTAACCGAAATCTCATTTTCCGACTGAATCTGCCCAACAAGGTATACAATTCCAATATGTTTCCGCTTTAGGATCTAGGATATTGTGTGTTATAATTTTGTTTAATTGATTAACATCCAAGCGATCTTCACGGATCTAACAACAATAACCAAGATCATATGAGATGGTGTGGTTTATATTATATTAGTTGTGAGAGTAAATGTTTTCCACTTTAAGTTAGTGAACGATTAAATTGGACATCCCAATAAGGAAACATGGACAATTAGCATGAGACGGAGGGAGTATGTAAGAGTGTACGCAGCGGAAAGAGCACTGGAATACATGTATGAAGACATGTATTACTGAAAGTCTTATCTATTACATAATTTCACGACAAAAAGGCTCCGCTCGTCACTTCACTCCACCTGGCTCAACATGCACATTTAGAAATATATGCAGGGCTGAGTACAGAATACTCAGTGGACACATGCCGAAAACTATACAATATAATTGTACATGCCATTAAGAAGTGAAACATAGGGATTTTACTGTGAAGAACCCATGTTCACTAAAATATTTTCTAGTTCTGAAATTTGTCTGCACAGACTACGTTCTTTTAGTAATCTAACATATCTGATACTTTGGTATCGAGGAAGTCACCACCTCACACGACACCTAACCGGCCAACCCTTAAGGTGACGCACGGTCCTGTGTACTCTAGTCCAAACAAGATAGCAAGTCTTAACAAAGACCTGAATTCGATTAACTTAATTGGCGAAGCCAATACAGATAGGTGTCATACACAAAACAAAATATTTATGTCATGACAAGCTGAAAATAACTATAACGTAATTAAAGAAATTCTCATTTGTGTCTTTGGAAGAAAGCTCATCTTTAATAGCGTAAAAAGAGCCGAATTCAATATTGGTTTTCACATCCATAACAAGACATATTAACTATAATTCCACCTTAGAAAACATGCGACAAAGGAGCGACAAAGGAGGTAGAGACCACATTACATATCACATGTTGAGAATATACATAATTTTGTCCATCCAATATAGAGAATTTAAAATTATACCCATCAACATAATAATGTCACAATATCCAACTTTTACCTTTTTTGGACCAAAATGCCCTTAATGATGAGTTTGACTTTAACTTTTTTTTTATTATTACTTTTTTTATGTCAAGTTCTCATTTATGACCTAGTTTGAACCATGCATTTTTTTAGGTTGAAATTTAACCGTTTTTGCAGTGACGATAGATTTAACTTTCAGATAGCGACGACGGATTCAACTTTTAGATTTATAGAATTCTTCTCGATTTACGTAAGATTTCTTCTTGATTTATGTATTACTGTTCTTTTTCCTAATAGTCCCGATAGGTCTGGTTCTGATTTGATTAAGAGTTTCTTCATCAAGTTTGTGATCATGCATTTTTTTAGATTGAAATCATATCAATTTATCTGAACTATTCCCTCCGTCCTCTAATAAGTGTTCCAAGCCGTCAAAATTTTTGTCCCATAATAAGTGTCCTATCACATATTTCAATGTAAAATTTTAGTTAAACTACCAATTTTACCCCTACTATCATTACACTTTTTTTACTCTTTCAATTCTCTATGTAATGATTAGGGGTTAATATGGTAAAATTAAGCAATTTCTTGATTATTGAAATTTGACGGCTTGGGACATTTATTAGGGGACGGGGGAATAGATCAGGGAGTTGCATGGCCTATTGGGATTATTTGTTGCAAATAGTCTGATTCAGTTCTAATTTATGATTTCTTTAGGATCGTGCATTTTTTTTATTGAATAATTTTTTTATTCTGATTATATAAATTGAATTAGGGAGTTACAATTGAAATTATTGCAAATAATCTCAATAGGTACAATTTTGATTTAAGGTTTATTCATAGGATAATGCGTTTTTTGGATTGAAATCATACTTTTGTTCTGATTATATGAACTAAAGTTGCGGTTGAACCGTTGAGCCTATTTGGACTATTTTAGCATCGATAGTGCCAATAATACCAAGAGAAAAAAGAAAGAAAAAAAGTCTAAATGTATTTGGAAAAATGTTTTAAAACGTCAAAAAATAAAAATAATAAAATAATATAAAAAATCATTAAATTGAAAAATATAAAACATCGGAAAAAATCGATAGGAGAAAACGTAAAAAGATAAAAAAAAAAAGAAAAAGGAAAGAAAAAAGATTAATGGAGTATGGGAAAAGCTTAAACAATTTACTTCACTTGAGAAAAGATATTCTACTCCCTCAGTTTCTTTTGAAATGATCACATTCGTCGGGCTAAAATAGAAAATTGGTCATTTCGAATAACACGCCTTAAAATGAAAATAAGGCAATTTCAGAAGAAACAGAGAGAGTAGTTATCAAACTCAACATATTATGGAGATGAAATGTGCAGAGACATTAAAGTAATTCACCATCTTTCAAGCAACTTGAGTGTTTCGAGTACCCCTTGAAGAGAGATCGGAGGAAACCCGTTCTCCCTTACGTTTCGTCGGAGCATTTCAACTCGTCCATGTTAGTGCTCGTTGCCTTCCTCTCCAAATGCCTGCCCTCCCTCCCCGTCACAATCCTCATCATTCTTCGAGATCACTAGCCTCAACAACCCCAACCTGGTCATCAGCTTCTTCTGCAATTGATCTTGCCTCATCCTCGTCGTCAACTTCTTCCATTGAGCCATCATCAAGCATTTCTTCATTTGAGCTTGCCACAATCTGGTAATTAGCAAGTTCTTCTTCAGTGTAGTCACTGGATGAGAGAGAGAGACAGAGACAGAGACAGAGAGAGTTAATGGGTTATAGCATGAGATAATTCATATCACCCAATTTTTTTCATATCACTAAAAATCATCTCTATCAAATAATTCATCAAAAGCGGTCAAGCACATAACAATCAGGCTACGAGTACGAAGATATAGAAAACCATTACGGTTAATGATGAAAGCTGAGATCAAAGTCATTAACTGTAAAAGAAAAAGGAAACAAAAGAACTCCAAGAATGCTCATGCAGTTTAAGAACTTCTTTTTCAGACTCATTACTCTTATGAGTTTTTGTGTGTTCAACTTCATAGATTGATCAACGAAAACATGCTACTACCCACCACCAAACTGGAAAAAGTCACAAAAATATAACACAATTCCGGAACAAAAGATGATTTAATTCAATCAGGTGCCAATTGCAAAAGGAAACAGGAAAAAATGATGCTTACTCTAAAACAAATAGACTGAGGTTGGATATGTGGGAAATCTTTGGCCATTCAGAACCAACTTCTTCACCTTGATCGAGTATTAATTCTGGGCAGCCTTGTACCTCTAACTGTTCTAAGCTTGTGAGGCGGCGCATTGCACCAACGGAAGGTAGACGCTTTAGCTTCTTGCAATAATATAAAAACAGCCGCTTAAGAGATGAGAGGTTCCCGAGCCATTCGGGTAACTCTTCCACTCCAAAATTCTCTAAGGCTAACCATTGAAGGGCAGTGAGATGTTGAAGTGATTGAGGCAGGCATTCCAAAATCTCCGTCCCTTTAAAAGTTAGGCTAGTGAGTGAGTGGGAGCATCCTTGCAAAATGCCATCGACTGTCGCCATTGAGGGCCCCGTGCTTAAGTCAAAGTATATAGCTGTCAAGCTGCAAAGAGGCCAAGTCGGAGTAGAAGCCATAAAATTAGGAACACCAATAATTCTCAGAACTTTTAGATGAGGAGAATTTGGGAGGCGGTCGATTAGGCTTGGTAGATTCTTTAGGCTGATTAGGCCCTCCAAACACAGTGTCTTGAGAGATGATCCTATCATTTCACATGGCAAATGCACCAATGCAGGGCACTCGGCTATTTTCAAATAGTGAAGGGATGTGAAGATGCAGCTTCCGTGTAATTGTTGATCATGAGGATAGTCTGCTACCATTTCCAGATTCGGACAGCGCTCTATACTAAGCTCCTCCAAAGAACTGAGGGTCCGTACACCGTCTGGTACTTTTGTCAAATTGGGGCAGTCCCTTAAATCCAGCTTTGACAGATTCGAACAGTTGACAAAGAAACAATCTGAGAGACCGCTGTCCCAAACTTGTAAATGTTGAAGGCGCGACGATGAGAAATGAGTTGGAACACTCATCAATTTGTGACACTTTTCAATCTTGAAATGCTGGAGGCGAGGAAATACCTTCACTTCATCACTCCCACACTCTGAAAATTCTAATTCTTCCCACTCTGCCAGCTCAGGCATTTCAGACAACTCAAGCCTTTCGAGTGCTGGAAAGACAGTGAGTGTGTCCTCGTTCACCAATCCGTAGAACGAAGAAGTTAAGCACTTGAGATTAGCCAATATTTGCAATTTGAGCGATTTGAGATTTGGCAAGTGCCCCAGCATTGGGATTTCTTCGCATTCATAGCAGCACCACAGTGATATCTCAATCAATTTATCAAGTCCTACCCAGGTGCCTCGAGGCACATTTTGTACTGCCATCTTCAGTGTCCATGATGGAAATCTTTTACCCTCAAATCCGCAAATAGCCAGCCTCTTCAGATTTGAGTGAGGCTGGAGTCCTTCCAACACATTCTCATCATTAGTCTCACCTTCTCTTCTTGTGCTCCATTGCAAACTCAGCTCTGATAATTTTGACTTCCTACATAGATTTGCCTTCTGGGCCTCTTCCGTACCACCAACCATTTCAAGATTACTTATCACCACTTCTCCTTTGAGATCATTCAAACTTCCGAGCTCTTCGATTTTGAAACCATTCTTATCCCCCACTCTAAATCGCTCTAGCATTTGGAGACAAGTTAATCTCCCAATCTCAGCAGGCAACTGTAGCGATAGAGGAATGTAAAGATGCCTCAGGTTAATCAAGTACTTCAACGTACTTGGCAGTTTCCTCAATGTCTCTGCTCTTAACGTTTGCAAGTGATGGAGTTCACCGATCCATTGTGGCAATTCTGAGATTCGTGTGCACGAAATGTCGAGTTCTCTCAGATGTATCAACTCCCGAATGGAACATGGCAGCTTTACTACACCACTGTACAAAACTAAAACGCGCAGAGATTCGAAATCTGAGAGCAACAAGGTTTGGCAAAAGATATGATCCGCCAATAAAGTGCGCAAATGTTTTGAATCCTCTTTTTTGATAGGATTTGATTTGTTCTCTTCGAGACTTCTATATCGATCTTGGCTGCTACTGTCTGAAATTAGGCAGGCAAGATCGTGCACAAGATCGTGCATCACACAAACTTTTACGTTCCCGTAATAATCTCTCTCTTCAACTTGCATTAAGGAGTTAAAAAGAAGAGCGTTGATGAATTCTTCCCCAACAGACTCCATGTCACTGCTTCCATGAGCTTGGAGAAACCCTTCTGCCATCCAGTAGTGAATCAGTTCCTTCCTTATGATTCTGTAACCTTTAGAAAACATCGAACAGTACGCAAAGCAATTCTTAAGTGATGGTGGAGACAGATTGTCAAAGCTCAATCTCAGTATCTTTGTGATCGTTTCTCCATCTTCGTATTGTGATAGCCATGTGCGTTCAATTTCGAGCCATTTCTCTTCAGATTTATTCCGCAGAAATCCCCCTATTACGTTGGCAGCCAAGGGCGAACCTTGACATTTTCTGGCAATCTTTCTCCCGGTGGTTTCGAATTCTGACGGAATATTCACTTCTTTGAAGGTCTTTGCTTTGATCATCGACCAACAATCCTCATCTGATAAGCCTCTCAGCTCATGTTTATGATGTGGATTCACAATTGAAGCCACCTCCATATTTCTGGTGGTAACGATAATGGCATTTCCCTTGGTCGAAGTAACTTCCGCCAAGGAACTAATGAAATCTTCCCATTTCGGAGAGTCCTCATTCGAGACAGTCACATCATCAAGAACAAGAAGATAATTTTTATCTTTCAAAGCTTCTTGAAGCTTTTCCAATACATCTTGCCTACTCTCCATTACATAACCTAAAGTCTCTTCAACCATTTTCTTGAAAGTAAAGAGTGGATCGAAACTTTGAGAAAAATAGATCCAAATACGTAATCTAAACTGAGCCTCCACCTTTTGATGATTAAAGACTTTCCTAGTCAACGTTGTCTTCCCCAATCCCCCCATTCCCACGACCGGAAGGATGGTAACACGTTCATCGCTTGTGATGCTAGTGGTGGTAAGCATCTCAGCTATTTCCAACACCACATCATCTCTTCCGATAAAAACTGGATCAAAATTGAAACAATCAGTCTCAAAAGAAGCATCGATCAAAGTGGGACCATTAAGCCTCGTGACAAGGCCAAGCTCGGTTGCTTCTTTCTTAATGGAGTCCAAACACTCGTTGATTTGTTTGATCCCAAGAACCATTTTTTGCTGACTTGCAATATGATCATCGGAGGATGAGCCAGCGGCCGATTGTTCCTTTCGCTTCATCGGAGTGAGTTTCTGGATTTGGTTGGAGAGATGATGATAGTTGAGTTCATCCAGCATGTTGTCAGCATCGAACACTGCATCTTCAAGCTTCTTCAGCCAGCTTCTGACACCCTCACCATGGATTGTACGCATCTCTGCGTCGTTCAAGAACTTCTGGATGGTATGAAGACTCTCAGTTAGCATTTCTGCCTCTTTGTCCAGACCTTGGTTTGTAAGGTCTCCTTTGAGAGGTCGATCAGATTTTGAACTAGAACTTGAAGGATGGCGGCACCTGCACGTCCTTCCATTCTTTCCGCTCTTTCTGTTTTTGATAGAGAGAGAGAGAGAGAGATGGAGATTAGGTAACACAGATAGAGCAAATGAACAAAATTCTAAAGTACTTGAGACGCGCACAGGCAACAGCGTTAAAATATTCAACAAGGCATTTCCTCAAACACCTAGCGTGCTTTAAGATTGGCTATCCTTCCATGGATTCCCGGAAAGGATTTTTCAGAAAAATAAACTTGAAATCCTCAATTTTCTTACTTTCAACAGCATAAACACTAGTTACATAAATTAACAGTTAATTTACGCCATAACACAATACACAATTGATGCAGCAAATGCAAGAAGATTTGAACAACAGTTTGAGCAGAGATCAGTGTGTACCTTTTCGCAAATTCCAGTTGAGGAAGGGAATGAAGCAATGAATTGGTATCGAGCACGCGATCGCAAGAACAGCTACAAGAACATTAAACTCGTTTTTTGATAAGAATTAGTCATAGATTATTACTATATTTTACTATGTTCCAATCAAAATATTCCCATGAAGAATTTAAAATTTCCCATCAGTTTCGTCAAGCTGTAAACTTGATTTATTTATTGATAGTAAACTAAGTTGATAGTAGTTGATGCCTAATCTATTTCTATACATTTTCCTGTCAGAGAAAAATAACAAGTTGTAGATCCAAGTTGTTATAAAACTATTTCATGCATACAAGTCAACTGCTACTCGTACAAGTTACAACAACCTCGACAAATGCTTCTAGATTTTACCCGGTCGAAATCCTCTCTGAACCCGAATTTTTCTTTTACATGAGAATTAAAACGAGGGTGTCAATGGCATTCCCTTTTTATATAATGCAAACATTTTCAGATGTGTGCGTGTATTGGACTAGTGGTAGGGGTTAAGATTAACGTATCGGACTTGAAAGGTCTCGAATTTGAGTCCCCCGTGGTGCGACCTTTAGATTTCTATTGAAAAGCTTTAAAAAAAAAAAAACGACAGTACGGAGTAACAGTAACTACTAAACAACGATATGTTTACGAATGTATGAAAAGACTATGCTAGCTTAAGGCCATTCAAGCTCAAATCATTCGAAATACTAAAGCTCGACACGGAAAAAGCTCGTTCATCGAATATCCATGCTACAAATAAGCAAAGATTCTAGTGATGTACCTATTTACTTGCAGCGGCCTCTCTCCATGCAAAAAAATGGAAGAAGTTGGCTACTTCTTTCTACCCCCTTTTCCTTTCTTGTGCTCTTTTTTCTTCTTCTTATTATTATTATTCTTTCCTTTAGCCTGACTGCATGCTCCCTTGTTTTTGGGATTGGGCTCCACGTCCACAACTTCTGAATCATCTATTTTACTACCGTCTTCATCATCAATTAACTTTCTATCTGCAGGCTTTTTCTTCTCACCATCCTTGTTGTCTTTACTGGCATCGAGCAAACTCAGATACGTGTCGACTAGAGGCTGCCTCTTGTCCAAGCTCTTGATAAGCTCACAAACATCTTGCATCGCCTTATGATCATGCTTCCTGCAATCAAGTATAGTCATAGTTTCAATTTGAGTTGGACGTATGAAGAGAATTATGTATCTAACATCAGCAATAAACTGAGCTCAAACTAAACAATTATTTGAGTCCGAGGAACTGACACATTCTTGGTCATAGAGATAAGTTTGTTGAAATCCCTGACCACGCCGCGGAAATCACCGAGGAAATCTTTATCTTCTTCAGCAGCTGAATCAGATCTCTGCTCAATTGGCAGTGCACTGGGAAAAGTTTTGAAGTTCAAATGCTTATCCACTTCCACCTGAAAAGCAGACAACTGATTAGCTACGTGATCCTCGTCGACCAACAACTATGACATAAAAATGAATTATTTTAGCTTACCTTCTTTCTCAGAATATGGCTCTTCACATTTTCAGATTCTAGATAAGAAATCTCCCTGATAAGATTCCAGTTTATTTGTAAATTTTCATTCTCCGAACTTGCGTTTGAAGAAGTCTTTGACGCCATTTTTGAAGATTTCCGAATGGTTTTCTTACCATCATTGACTATGCCAGTCATATTTCTTTCAACTGTAGTAGTAGTAGGTTGATCGTGGGATGCTTCTGTGCTTTTTGGAAACAGTGTTCTCATGATATCTCCTTTGCAATAGAAGGGTCTCAAGTCGAGGAAGACCGCATCTGGAGATGGAAACTTGCGATTAGTGTTGCCCAAAACCACAACGACCAGAGGATCACCGACAAGCTTGAATGCAGTAGCAACTGCTGATACAAGTTGAGTACAGTTATGCTTGCTCGGTCGAAGGGCTTCACAGAACTCTCTTGGCAGCTGGGATTTGATATCAGGTTGAGATATTAACTGACTAATTCTATCAAAGGATAAGTCCCCGTTTATGCACAGCACACACAGAATCAAGAGCAATCTCAGGATAAGCATAGGAAAGTATAAATGGAATTTGATTCTAAAGTCTTTAACCCATTTCACTGTCGTAGTTCTGTTTGTAAGGATTTCCTCAACCACAATGCGAACAAATTTAATCATGATTGCAGGTTGGGTTTTGTGGTCACTCAAACTGGTTCTTGGATTGGAATCCGGAGGCAGACATGTTAAGTATTCAACGAATGAGGATTTCGTTGTAAAAAAAGAAGCCCTTTGGATGAGGAACCAAGATCAACAATCTTTCCAAGAGATAAAGGAAATAGGGCGGAAACATATGGATGTGCGCATCCCAGTTTTCTTGAAGTGCTTTATGTAGAGCTGCACTCAAAGCTTCAGTTGAGCACCTCGATGGAGAATCTTTCATACAGACAGTATCATGTTTAGATTCCTTCACAGAATCTGACTCAACTATTCCCCGGAGATTCTCGATGAATGACTTCCAAGGTGTGTCATTTGAAAGCCTTTCAACAATTTTTTCATAGAAGCTATGCTTAAGGTTGCCATTTCCCAGCATTGTCAATAGAGCAAGTCCAATCTGATCAATATTGAGTTCCCTCCTCCCAATATTTCTTAAAACACATTCTTCAAGCAAATTCCTGGATAGATCAGTTTCTCTCAAGGATATCATATTCTCATCTAATGACGTGCGAGGGTCCACAGAGAAAACCATTAAAAAGTATCTTATGCATAACTGCACAAAGTCCTCCAGCTTCCTGTAAGCTTTGTTCTTCATATTAATGGACTTTAAATCAAGCAAGAAGTTTGCTGCGTCAAAGATGTGTAACAGACACACACTTTGACAGTACTGGACAGAGAGCTTAGCCATGGGACTCCTACTAAGTTTTTGAAGAGCATCCAATACTCTAAGTCCAACAGCAATTAATTCTTGGAGCCAGAATTCACGAGCAGACAATGCAAAATGACGAGCTTCTAGAGTGGCCAAATTTCTGTTCTGCCGTATGAACCTCACAGCATTTTTTATCCAGGCAGCACTGGGATTCAGCAAGTGCAACATGACGCTGGATTTATCAATCAACCTCATCCCAAAGTAACTGAAGCAGAAGCCAACAACACCTTCCAGTTTGATGGAATTTGTCCTTTCAAGGTTGTTGAGACATTCTATTATCTCTAAACTGTGCATCTTCCACAAGTTCCAAACATAAACAAGTGTTCCAGTAGAGACTTGGTCCCGAGTAATTCTCCGTTCGAATGTCAGGGGATCCAAGTGTAAGGAATTATCCCACTCGTACTTCGTAGCATTCACTTCAACATGTACATCTAGAAGTTTTCTGAGAGCAAGAATTTCACCAACTGGAATTTCATACTGCTTTGAAGCATAGTAAAACTGCATCAATTCAGACAATTTCTTTTGATCATATAACACAAGGTTGACCAGAGCACAAATTGATGCATGAAAAGTTTCAGAAACCTTCTGAGCAATAGACATCACTCTATCTAGAAGTTCCAATTTCTGAGGAAATGACTTCAATGGCCATCCTTGATTTCCAGAACCCCACAGAACTATAGAAATAACATGAGATAATATTAACAAACATGCGTTAGAAAACTGTCCCGCTTTTTCCAGAAGATCAGCTTCACGAAGAGTATCTCCAAGACTCTTGGCAATCTCGGAAGCCTCGTTGAAGTTTCCTAACTCTTCCTCCAAAACCAAAAGCTCTTCAAGGCAGTCCAATGACTTTAAGAAGTTGCGCTTGGATTCTGTAGAACAGAAAGATCTGACAAACTTTGTGAGATGCACTATCCTTTGCCTTGTGACACTCTAGAGCGCAGTTTTCCAAAAACTCTTGCACAATTCCGTCGATCTCAACAAGTCTTGTCATTATTATGCTGTTCGACAGTGCCTGCTGTTTCCATTTTTCAATGTACTGCAAACCGAGGTCAACATGATTCCCTTTGGTACAAGCTGATAAGCAGTCTCTCCATAAGCCCCCACTCTCATAAACTTCTGCAGAGAGTTCATATTTTCCAGCTAATGAGAAACATTCACCAGCTTTTCTTAGTTCCGATTTTCCACCCTTGTCCCGATAGATCAGTCCTGCATGGATCAATTTGCAAAAGTACATCACAGTAGTACTTACATTTTATAAACATGTATTTTCTTCCCTATGGGTCCTAGTCTCAATAAGAATGCTATTTCTTACTATTCATTTATTATGATATGAATATACCACACCTTACATGCCTCATTGACAGTTATCCAAATGGAACATATTTTATTTCAAACAATCCTGGTTTATCTTGGTGTGCTATCTCTCTGTACTAGCGCAGCCTAACTAAAACAACTTTTAACTGGTAGATACCAAGTAGAGAATCAAAAAGTAGTTTTTATGTGCTAACGCACATATGATGTCTGGTAAAAAAA
Source organism: Thymus mandschuricus (assembly GCA_029379335.1). Taxonomy (NCBI): domain Eukaryota; kingdom Viridiplantae; phylum Streptophyta; class Magnoliopsida; order Lamiales; family Lamiaceae; genus Thymus; species Thymus mandschuricus. The sequence continues at coordinate 17,836,542 of CM057082.1, read as the reverse complement.
ATTACTGAACTGAATTTTGAGAAAGCTGATATATGACCTTCAAAGGGAACACTCTATTTCAGCAGGCTTTTTGTAATGAAAAGTTAATTCTGTGTTCTGATCAGTTATATACCTGCTCTTTCATACTCCCCCAATTTGTAGAAACATTCTGCTGCAGCTTCAACTCTATCAATAGAATCAAATATTGCTGCAGCCTCTCTTAGCATTACAGCTGCCTTTTCAGAATTTGAACCACATAGACTGTCAGCAGCAGCTCGAAGTCCGGAGGCTTTAGCCCTTTTCTCCCAAGTCTCATCACCTGCTTTTGCAAAGCACATTGTTGCCATCTCATAGTTCTTTTCCCAAAAGAGCTAGCACCAGAAAGAGAAAAGGAAAGGACAGAAGTCACAAAATGCCCTTAAAAACCTATACTATATGTGAATGGAAGAAACAAGTGACAAAAATGAGTGAAAATGCCAAGAAAACCTGGATTCCCTGTGATTTCCTCTCTTCAGGAGTGCTAGCCCTGTGCATTGTCTCGGCAAGAGTATCATCTATAGTTGTCACCTGCACGAGGGACAGCCTCTTCCAATAATCAAGCATGGGCTTGGAAGCCTCCACATTGTTTTCACAAATCCATAATCTCTGCTTTGTCCGAGTAATCGCCACATATAATTGCTTCAATTCAGAGCATAAGAGATTGTGTTTTGACAGGCTAAAAGTTGGAAAGGACTTTGCAGAATCGCCATTGAGGAGACCTTTTTTGTTCATGAATTCATAAACAATTCTCCATTGCTTGCTAAATGGTGAGGAGCCAAAAAAGTTATACAACAGAACATCCTACATAGTTTAAGATCAAGAAATCAAAAACTGATGGCAATCTGACAAATAACATCATCGGTTGAGAAGAAGTTACAAGAGAAGCTAAATTACTAAACACATTAGAGATTACTATTACTTACTGTATCTGATTTGCTTACTAAAGATACTCACCGTAATGATACAAACTAGTATTGTTAGGCTTACCGCTTACGAAATAAAATATGCAAACCACAAAGAAATGTTTTCCCCCCAAGAACCAAAATACGGCTATACTAAACATAGCTAAAGCATCTTCATTAATACCAGTCTCCTAAAAGCCTGTTAAAGACAGAATAAAAATTATTAATCATCACTCCGTTGTACCAAACACATAGCCCGTGCTTGAATGGAATTCAAAGTATCTAAGCAGAAGTAACGAAGATACACAAGAAGAAATAAAGATAAAACGAACTACTGACCTCAAACTCAAGTCCCTTGCACTCCACTATGGACAGAATGAGGGCTTGATGACCAATGTAGTTGGAAACTTCTTTTTTCACAGAATCATCCCGCACTAGAATAACCTGGTCAGCGCCAAAACCCACCCATTTTCTGCCACACTTTTCGCTATGTCCAAAAATGGATACAATCAAGTTTTCATCATTTCCAGGCTCAAGAACAATAGGGGACTCACCAGATACATGACTAGTCTCAGGAGCCAGCACATCAATGGAGTGTGGGAAATAATAGCATAAAAGATCTACAACACTCTGTGCTAAGTTAAGTACTCCAGTGTGAGTACGAAAATTATAGGAGAGATTGAACATATCGGATATTAATCCTTTCTCTTTTTTCCCGGATAAATCACAGTTTCGAGGTCTCATAAGAAACTCATTATAGAACAAGGATCTGATATCCTCAAACTTGAAGTCAATCCCTCTGGCAATGGTCTGTGCTGTATCACCAGAAAACACAAACCCTTCATCAACATTGTTGCAGATGTATCTGAAAAGGGAAATTTGCCTCATGGTAAGGTCTTGCACTTCATCAATGTAGACAAAGTCCATCTTATCGCCTGGAAAATCTTCTTTATCGAGCCTGAGATGAATGTCACTCACAAAATCAGCAAGATCAAAATCACCGCGCTCAATCTTCATTTTCTCATAGTCCTCAAAAATATCATAAATTGCATCTCTCTTCCACACATAAAGTGGATGTCCTACTCTCAGACAATGATGTGTAATCCTGTCTGCTTCTCTTGTAACTACGCGTTTCACCTTCCGTAGGACCTCCTTTAATATGTGATATTATCTCAGTAAAAACTCTTGAAGCGTCAAGGCTCTTAGTCAGCTTTGCATTGAAATGGGGCCAATATATGAAGGAAAATCGATCATAATTGACCTCATTCTTCCTGAAGAAGGTCTCAAGGGTGACTGATCTTTGCCCTCTAGAGTGAGATGAATCTCTTACAGAAGGAAACCTCTCAAAGTATGACTTTCCGAGAGTGCCATCAAGCATCATCAGAAACTTGTGAAATGTAATGATAAGAGGGTACCTCTCCTGTTGAATACCAACAAATGTATCTGGTATATCTTTAAATTTGGAAGCATCATCAACATCATCCATAACGGTGAAGTTATTCTCGTTAGATAAGTTGTCAGTAGCAATGCTGCAACAGATTAGTAATATTGGGACACACAAAATCAGTAAACCAAAAACCTCATATAAGTGTTTAAATAAAAAAATATAAAGAAATGTTTTTGCAAGTTTCTTTATCCTTCAGACAATGTACTGTACTTGAACAAGGATGACTGTCAACTTTTAGGCAAGTTTAACTTGAAATATTTCAGAAGGTTATGAAAATGCCTACACTCAGACCAGCATAAGAAGAGAAGATACATGTTATGACTCATGTCAAGAAAAGAGGGGAAGGAATTGATGCTGGAGAAGGGAAGGAAGAGGAAGTAGGGCGCATGGTTGATTTGGGGAAGAACAACGGTGAAGAGATGATTTGGGAAACAAGTGTTGCTGGTGGATTGGGAATTGGGCCAAGTGTATTTGGCCTTGGCTCTAATTAAATAAGGGATAGTATAAAAGTGTTACTTGGTTTACCAAAAGTGCTATTCATTAGCAAATTTATTTTAGCAACTTTTAAGTTTCTTTCTTGGTTTACCAAAAGTGCTATTCATTAGCAAATTTATTTTAGCAACTTTTAAGTTTCTTTCTAGACAAGTTACTGTAGCTATGTATTGTAGTTCCACCGTATTATTGAGCAGAAAATGAAATATCTATTTTTCTCTCTCTCTCTCTGCTCTCTCTCTCTAATTCACTCTATCTTCTCTCTAACTCCTTCAATTCTTCTACAATTCTTCATCAAATCTGGTTGGGTTCACTACAATACATGGCATATCACACAGCACAAGATATTTCAATGTCATGAATAAAGTTGGTAAACTAATATTCTACTGTTACATTGTAAATTGATCTTCCAAACTGGGGATGCACACACCTTTTCATCTGAGCTACGTTCTTTTTAACGGCATCACATAGTTTTGAGCTCACAGTTACAAATAGCTGGTGCAATACAGGACCCTTGGACCCACCATGGCACTGTTTGGCATCAACTTCATCGCTGATACTCACACCGTCATCAGCTACCACAGAATCTCGTGAAGCAAGGGAATACATTTGAAATTTCTGGTACAGCTTCAGAGTTAATATAGTCGTCTTCCCAGTGCCAGAACGACCTAATATGAAACTGCTTCTAGGAAAATTTATTATTTCACGTTCCTTGTCAGTAACCTCAAATGGGAAATCAACACTGTTATCCTCAGAGTCCCAAAGCAAATGAGTCACAGTGCCAGATGACATGGAATAGAACTTCATCAACAACATACTTTCACTCACTTTTGAGTTTTCAACATATGTGTTGCATTCAATAGAGCTAGTGCTTGCTACAGAGACTAATTTGGAGTTGCTAGTATTCTTGAAACGCGGTATATCAGTGGAGAGTGACCAACTCAATGGCACCTCCAAATTCCTTCACAAAAATCAAACTAGTTCAATTAGGTCAAAAATAACAACATTCAGCTGTCGTCATAAGCAGAAAAAGCAATGAAGGAGGCACACTTGAAAAAAACATGCATATACAATCAACCCAATTTATAACGTGTGCACAATACAATGTATCCATTGACTACAAAGTTCACATCATAGGATATGATATCCCATCCAACATCACATGACCAAACATACCTCTCAAATAGCTTTTCGTTGCAGTGGTTGATAAATTCATCTGTATACGAAGAAGCTATGCTGTCAATTCTTTTTAGCAATTTTGTGGTGTCTGTCATAGGCAATATGTCCCACACTTTGAGAACTTGCTTATAGATGGAGTCCTTCATAAGATCAACGGAGCAGACAGCATAGTATATGTCAACCTTAAGCTGTTTCAGTATGTATGAAGAGTTCTCACATTTCCAGTCCACATTTGCTTTCCTAGGCCGCCAACCTCTTGCAAGATTCAATAACAAATTTATGACCAATTTCTTTGTACTGAAGAATCTTAGTTTCTGAAATGACTTTCGGAAGTTATCGCTGAACAAAACCTGGAGATACAAATAACAGTCAGTGGTAGAAGAGAATATCAAAGGTTACATCAAGGAAAGATAATATTCAGTACTAAAAGGTCCAAAACCAGTTACGGAAAGCATAGATATGAAAGATAAAGCTTAAGGATGAATGCTTGATTGAATACTGGATACAAATGAGAAGATACTACATAGAAGAGAGCTAAGCAGCAAGATATGAATGTTCAAGATATCTTGACAGTTGAACTTAAAAGTAAAGCAGATGCTCCTTTAATGATGGCAAGAGTATCCGAAAAAAAGAGAAGAACATGCAGAGCAACACAAGATTACCAGATATTACATTAATATTCCAGTACCTGCCAACTCGTATTTTTGAAAATTGTACTCTCCGCACTTAAAAGATCACGAACTTGTTCCTTCTTAACACATCTAACAGATTTTCTGATTTCAGGGCCCTCGTCAGCATTTAAGAAACACTGTATATCCTTGGCATCAGATACTGTTGTTCCTGTATCCGAAACACTAAAGGTTGAAGTCTTACAAGTAACCCATTCTGTAGGTTCACTGTGAATATTTTGATGGCATAACTCACAGCTGTGCTCACCCTGTTCAACATACACAGTGGAAAACAAGATTATAGATCATGAGATAGTTATACTAGACAAAATCATCATATCTTCGTAAGAGTTCACAAGGAAACAGACAGCAATTGTAACTGCCTGATTAGCTTAATAACATAAATTCCAAGTACTTAGAAAAGCAGAATTTATCAAAACCGTATGACAACAATACATCTCTTTATCTCATAACGTGAAATCATCTCATAAGAAGCAAGAACCCGATTACTTTAAGTTTTTAACCCCTCCTCTCCATTCAAACATGTATCCTTTACTACTGCAAGCATATCTAGTGCAATCTTAAGCTTAACTCCTCCAACAAGTTTGACCAATCTGTTTACAAGCAAAGAAGCATATCTCACACAACAGCCTAATGTATCTTCCATAGCCTCTGTAACGACCCGGCTTCCGGACTGACGGCTGACCCCACAGACCAACAGAATCTTTTTCAGTGTGCTTTGTCCTCACTCGCACACTCCCTGAGAAACTTCCCGGGGGGTCACCCATCCTACAATTGCCCCAAGTTAAGCACGCTTAACATTGGAGTTTTTATGAACAGGCTTCCAAAAAAGAAGATGCATCTTGTGGTATGAGTAGCACCAATCAAATCCTTAAGCTCTCCTTGGATATACAGTCCCATTCCTGCATACCCTCGGAATCCCTCTCATTCCGGCATGTCTCGGTTCATTCATGTGCCCCTTCGCTTAGAAGCCCTTATAGGAGCCGCTCTTTGTCCGTGCTTCTACGCACCGGCGATCACTCCGTACTTCTGCCCCGGGCGTCACAGCCTCCTTATTTTGTTTCTGTTGTTTATTGATCTGTTGAAACACCGCCAACAAATTGGACATATTCATAAGTAACTCTGTTTCAATACTTAACACTCATCTCTTCAATAAGCACTAGCTGATAAACTAAGGCCGAATAAAAGCTAAGTACTAAACCAAAAGAGACGTCAAAATTACTATCGAGGCTACTGAACAAGGTAATAAGGCCATCGGTTGTTGAAGTCAAAATAACGGAAGTAACTTCACACCATTACAATGCAAAACAATTGCAATACACAAATTAATCAACCATCATTTGATGTATTTGTGTGATTGTGCTTCAAGCAAGCATACATCTTCAGTTCTATCATCGCCAAAACCCCAGCTTACACAACAAAACCCAATATAGCCCTATATTCGCCCAGAAAGCAGAAAAAAATCAACATCCGCAACCGCAAACACTCACATACCTTATGCTCGTACAGATCCTCGCCCAACATTTCCCTCAGAAACCGCGGCAACAGCAGTTCAGGAAAATCATCTTCCGCCCATGATCGCCCACTATTTCCAGCACAGTTCCCTTCCATTTTTCGCTTTTCGAACACAAATTCTGCAGAAAATAGAGACGAACTCGGACGAACATCAACCTAACCCAGCTGCATGCATGAATGACAAAAAAAAAAAATTCAAAAAAAACGGAGAATTAGATAAATGTCTTTTCTCAGTGAGTACGGAAAACGTTACCAGCCTAAGAATCTCCCCAAGTTCCAGTGGAAGAGTGAGATATTGAAGGATGGAGGAAGAGAAGATGAAAATGGAGAAACTGTAGGGCGGGATTTTCAGAATTTGGTTGGGGTCTTCTGTAGTTCTGTTTTCATCCACGGTTAAAATAGTTTCCTATTTAAGCAGTTTCTAACCACGGTAAAACTGTACTTTTTACACTCTATATTTAACCGCGGTGCTCCAATAATTACATTCATGTTTTTACTAGTAGTAGCTCATTTCGTTCCACTTAACTGCTGACTCATCTTCTTACTTTTGACGTGGGTATTTAAGAACGGTTTATTAGGTTAAAAGTGAAGTAGTAAGTATTTTAATACATAATTCGTTTTTTAAAATAGAGCATCATATATTCATAAAAATATATTGATATAAAAAATAGTAAAAATCGAAAAAAGAACGGATAAGTTACAACTATTAATATTAAATTTCATATGTGCAAATGGCGATTGGATGTCAAATTAGCTTGATATAAGTAGGGCTTCAATCATTTCCACTTTTATAAATATGATAATTAGAATCAGAAAAATGACCTATAGCTCATAAGTAAATAGTACTAGTATAATTCTAGCCCATTTTTTGAATTATTGCCCATTTACCTTTGTAGGTCACGATTTTCCTACGACCATACACAACCACAACACACGGTCGTGTGTCATGATTACGACCACGACACATGGTTTTGTGTTACGATTACGACCACGACTATGGTCGCGAGCTTGGTCGTGACAGCCGCAAGTTAGTCGTCGCATGAATTCTATGATATGACCACAACACGACCTCGATATGACCATAACACATGATCGTGTGTCACTACCACAACCAGAACAAGACTACGACACATGATAGTTAATTACGACTACAATCATATACGGCCACAAGTGTCATGACCATATATGATCATGAGTCAATCGGTCACGTGGTCGTGCACAAAGTAAGGGTATAAATGTCAAAAGGGATAAAATTATACTCCCTCTGTCCACTTAACTGGTCATGTTAGCTTTTGGGTCGTCTCACTTCACTAATCATGTTTCCGAATATGGAAATAATTAACACTTACTTTTCACTTCTAACACTTGCGATTAAAATCTCGTGCTAAAAAGAAACATGATTACATGAACAGTAAAGTAGGACGGATGGAGTACCATTTACTTATTAGAGGCTAAAATTAACTTCTACTTATTAACATAAGCAATTTTGAGAGATTGACACTACTTTAATTATGTATCACAATTTGAGACATAAAATCTCTCCCACAATTGAGAAAATTTTACTCCCTCCTTCCGTCTCACATATATAAAATACTAATAATAACAACTTATTTGGGACGAAAATAGTATAATTTTACATTTTCGTTTAATTACAATATTTATAGGATATTTTAGGTTACACATTATTACCCTTTAGCTTATAAAATCCCATCCAACTCGTGAATTTTACAATTGTTGCAAAAGGAAGTACTGTACTCATCTTTTCCAGATTATATTTTCAGATATCCGATTAATTTGTTTGAGAAAAAAATATTTTGAAATTCTAAATAGCTCGGGTTATTAGCAAATCGGATTACCGTACCATGTTCCATCATTCATTGCATCGGTGGATGATCGCTACGTATGAAAAACAATTTCTGAAACCAGTGTTTTGTTTGTAAGGTTCTAGAATTGTATTTGACATGTAGCAATCATCCGATACAAGTTATTGTCGCATCGGGGCATAAATCGTTACCAAATACAGTACTAGTATGTGCTGATTTTCACTGTTGGTTAACCAAAGTTTGACAAAAGGCTCAAGCAACATTTATCCCGATGAACTTTTCCTATCACTCAGTATTCAAACACATCCAAAATGGAAGAGAGATGAAAATGTTTGCCTTTTTTTTACTTTTTACCCCCTTTCCCTTTTTTTGGCTTGCTTTTCTTCTTGTTCTTTCTCTTTCCCTCAGCAGCAGCAGCTCCCTTGTTGCTGGGATTGGCCTCTATTTTACTAACTCGATCATCATTTGAATTTCTGTCTGAATTTTTCTCATCGGCCATTTTCTCTCTATCGAGACAGTTCTTCTCCACAAGCAAGCTCACTAGGGAGTCTATCTGAGGTCGACTCTCCTCCATCCTCTTCAAAAGTTCACCAATCTCAGCCATTACCTCAGAATCAAGCTCACTGCAAACAAGTATGGTCATTGCTAAAGTTAGGAAGAGGGACATGTAGAGTAAGTTCAATGAAATATGTTCAACGAAAAGGGAGCTACGACGATATATCCAGCGTATAAATGAAGTTTAGAGTTTGGAGACTGAGAGACATCTTTTTTTTTTTTAAGTGATGGCATTACTCATGACTGAGAATTCGGGATTCAGCCCTACAACAGTATATATATATATGGATCGTATCTTCATGCCATCTTGAGGGCTAGTTGACTGGAGTCGAGCTGAGTCTAGTAGTGTCATGCTCGAGCTCGACTAAAGAAGTCCCTTGCTCGAGCTCGACTTGTACTCGACCTAACTTCAAGTTTTTGAAGCTCGAGCTCAACTGAGCATCATTGACATTTTCGTTTTCTTAAGTAAATTTCAAAAATCTAAAAGTTAATGTGATTTTGTTAGAAGAAGCTCTAACAGAACACAACGTGTACTGGAGCTTGAGGGTTGCTAAGTAGTGGCTCTAAACTCGAGCTTGAATTCTGTTTCACTAAAAAGTGTTCGCAATAGAACGAAATCCTATCGTAGCACTAGCAAGCAAAACCCAATGTCGAATCTCAAAGGAAAACTTTGCAGGACAATTAATTATGTAGTAAACCTAAACTAAGAAAGCAAGTAAATAGAATATTTGGGTTTTTGGTTTTAAATCCTAGGCAAGAAAATAAATCAAAGCAATAAATCAAAGCAATAAATCTAATCTAGATGCTGGAAATTAATCTAAGAATTAAACTAAAGAAAACAATAAATCTACCTAGGCAAAAATCGAAAGGAAAGCAATAAAGAAAGCAACGAAAGAAAAGAAAACGAATCTAGACATAATTAAACTAAATCTGAAAATCTGGAAATTAAATAAATAAATCTAACTCTAAAACTTTGAAAACGAGAGAATTGAAAACGAAAGAAAAACGAATCTAACCTAGACTTTGAAAACCGAACGAACGAAATTAAACTAAGGAAATTAAACGTAGCAATAAAGAAATCGAATCTAGAACTAAAGCAAGTAATTAAAGCAATTAAACGAAAGCAATAAAATAACTTACGAAAATAACGAAGAAACGAAGAACTTGAATTAAACTGCAACGAACTACGAATCCGGATTCGAACAAAAGAAAGCAATAAAAACTAAAGCTAAAGTATTTAGAACTGAAAAACTAAGTAAAAGGTTGTTCATAATTCGTGCCCTAATGGCATATATATACTAAGGTAAGAGTTTGATCCAAACTAGGAAACAATTAGAAAAACACGCCAGGCGTGGAGCGGGCGCTCCATAATAGCTGCGCAAATCTGCTTGAATTTATGAACTGAAGCGGGCGCTCCACCACCCTGGAGCGGGCGCTCCGACGATGCCATGCAAATCCTTCGGGTACTGTTCATGGAGCGAGCGCTCCAACTCCACGGAGCGGGCGCTCCAACTCACGCGCGCACTTCATCCAGTTTTGCACTCCTTTTTCTTCCTTTTCTCGTTCTTTCTCCTTCTTTCGGCTCCCATGATCCCTAACAAGTAAAATACTCGAAACACCCAAATCATAGCTATATAGACACAAAACGACTCAAAAACGACACAAAAACAAATAATAAATAACGACTAAAACCTAACAAAATGACACCAAACAAATTCGACTAAACTACAATGAGTAATGTTTAGCTATTGAGCCAAGCTTATTAGCTGAGCTCAAGCTCGATGATAACTTGAGTTCAAGTACATTGAGTTAACTGACCTTGTTTGGAATAGAGATAAGAGTGTGTTTAAATCCCCGATCAAACGGCTGGCGTCATAGAAAATATATTTTTCTCCACCAGAATGAGAAAATGACCGCATGACTGCATAAATTACGAAGACTATATGGTCTTCTACCTCCACCTGAAAATTAAAAAACAAATCAGCCACATGATCCACTATGAGATTGGATGAACTTCTTAGTACCTTCTTTCCCAGAAGAAGACTCTTCAGATTCTCGTCGTTCAGATTTGTACATGACTTGAATGCTTTGGATATCTCCAGGAAAAGATCCCAGTTTATTCGCAAATTCCCATTTCCATTCTCCAAGCTTAGAGTGTGAAGCACTCTCTGAAGCATCTTCTGGAGATTCTGCAACGGTCTTCTTACCTTCATCGTCTACAAAAGGAGGTATGATTATGCTGGTCATATTTCCTTCAACTGTAGTAGGTTGATCACCGGATGCTTTTGTACTACTTGGAAATAGAGTTTCCATGATATCGCTTTTGCAAGAGAAGGATTTCAAGTCAATGACTATAGCATCCGGACATTCAAACTCCCGATTAATGTCCCCAGTAACCACAATGACAAGAGGATCACTGATAAGCTTGAATGCAGCAGCAACTGCTGCTCCAAAAACATAACCATGCCTTTTAGGTCGAATAGCCTCATAGAACTCTCTTGGCAGATGGGATTTCATATCACCTTCAGTTATCAGCCGCATAAATATATCTAAGGGAAAATCCCAGTTCAAAGACAATAAACACAGAATCATGTACATTCTTAGTGTTATGATATATATGGTAGTTAGCATTAGGGTTATTAAGCCCATCTTATTAGGCCCGACATTTGTGTATATATATGTGCTCTCGTTCAGTTAATAATATTGAGATTTTCCCCTTTCTTTGATGTTTTACGTTTAAGATAACATGGTATCATGAGCTCTAGGTTCTAGGGTTTTCGATTTTTGGGGGGCTGATTTCGTACTCCCTCTGTCCCTTTGGAGTTGTTACATTTCTTTTCAGCATTTGTCTCAAGCATTTTCGAGCGTCTTGATAATAAGTTTCATAATATCTTTTTGTGAAAATTTTAAATTTACGAGATACTACAAGCGTTTTAGTATCTCATAAAAGGAAACAATATTTAAAAAGCTATTTTAAAACTCATCAATAAAATTCTCGAAAACGCTTGGGACAAATGTTAAAAAGAAATGTAACAACTCCAAAGGGACGGAGGGAGTATTTATTAAAAAAAAAAAAAAAAAAAGGGTTTTTTAGTGGACAGAAACGGCGGCGCCGCCCATCTGATTTCCAGCCGCCGCCGGTCGACACCGCCAGAACCAATCGGAGCGCCATCGTCCGGAGGCCGCGCGTGTGGCCCCCACGCGCCGACGGACTGCAACTGGCCAGTTCCGTTTCCGGCGACATTTCCGGCGCGTGAGGGCGCGTCCGTCGCCGGATTTTTCTCCGGTCAGCATCGTTCGACTTGTCTCGGTCTTCTCTTCATCCCTGGGGTGGTTTCGGTCTGCATCGAGTGACGGTGTGAGATCAGTTTGGGTACAGATTTTGAATTCGTGTTCTTGCATATTATTTCGATCTTTGATTTTGGTTTAGCATGTCTGAGGAGGGTAAATTTGTGGACGTGGTCACGGCTTTGGCTGACTCTATTTCCTACGTAGTTTCCTCGTCAACCAAATGGGTAATTGATTCGGGTGCTACAGATCACATGACAGGTAATCGTAGTTTATTTTCCACATATGAGTCACATCGTCACACTCATCCAGTTACCCTAGCTGATGGTTCACAGTCTTTTGTTCGTGGATCGGGCACTGTCCAGCCTACACTTTCGTTATCCTTGTCTTCTGTTCTTCACCTTCCCAATCTCTCGTATAACCTGATATCTGTTAGTAAACTTACTCGTCAGTTGAATTGTAGTGCCTCATTTTTCCCTGGTTATTGTTTGTTTCAGGATCTAACGACGAAGCAAATTATTGGTAAAGGGCATGAATCGGGCAGTCTATACATTCTTGATACGCCATCACCGTCTTCAGTAGCATGTGCGGGTATCGTCACTCCGATGGAAGCACATTGTCGGTTAGGTCATCCGTCTCTTTCTTTGTTAAAGAAACTGTGTCCGCAGTTTTCTGAGTTGTCTTCTTTGGATTGTGAGTCTTGTCATTTTGCTAAACATCATCGTGTTAGTCTTAGTCCTCGAGTCAATAAGCGAGCTGATGCTCCGTTTGAGTTAGTTCATTCCGATGTTTGGGGTCCTTGTACCATTACTTCTAAGGGTGGTTATAGGTATTTTGTTACATTTGTCGACGATCATTCTCGTATGACATGGCTTTATTTTATGAAAAATCGCTCTGAGTTATTTTCTCATTTTTCTGCCTTCTGTGCTGAAATTCAAACTCAGTTTCGTGTGCCTGTCCAAATATTTAGAAATGATAATGCTAAGGAGTATTTATCTGATACCTTTCGATCTTATATGGTTACCAATGGCATCCTTCATCAAACTTCTTGTGTTGACACACCGGCTCAAAATGGAGTGGCCGAAAGAAAGAATCGGCACCTCCTTGAAACAGCCAGAGCCTTATTGTTCACCATGAAAGTCCCTAAACATTTTTGGGCTGATGCTGTGTCTACTGCTTGTTTTCTCATTAACCGTATGCCATCGTCTGTCCTCTCTGATTTGACTCCTTTCCACGTTTTGTTTTCGTCTAAGTCTTTGTTCCCTATCGATCCCAAGGTGTTCGGTAGCACTTGTTTTGTTCGTGACGTTCGGCCTCAGGTCACTAAGCTTGATCCGAAATCTATTAAGTGCATATTCTTGGGGTATTCTCGGGTTCAAAAGGGGTATCGGTGTTTCTGTCCAAGTTTGAATAAGTATCTGGTGTCTAGGGATGTCGCTTTTCTTGAACATACACCTTTCACTCCGGATTCGGGTACTCTACCTACGGATGAGGAACCGAATTTGGATTTCTTAGTCTACATTGAGTCTCCATCTCGCTCCGCTACACCTCGTCCTCCTATTATACACCAGTATACACGTCGTCATCCCACTCCTGCTACTGATACCGTGGTTCGTACTTCGCCTGATTCAGGTCCTGATGCGCCAATAGCTTCATCGTCTGATCCTGTACCGACAGATGATCTTCCTATTGCCCTTCGTAAAGGTAAACGTTCATGTACTTATCCCATTTCTTCGTTTGTGTCATATGATCGTTTATCTCCTTCATCTAAAGCTTTTGTTTCCACACTTGAGTCTGTCCCTAAATCTGTCCCCGAAGCCTTAGCTCATTCTGGTTGGCGAGCTGCTATGATCGAGGAAATGCAAGCTTTAGAGGCGAATGGTACATGGGAGTTGGTAGATCTTCCTGTTGGTAAGCGCTCGATTGGTTGCAAGTGGGTGTTTACTGTTAAAGTCAATCCTGATGGTTCTGTTGCTCGCTTAAAAGCTCGTCTTGTCGCCAAAGGATATGCTCAGACATATGGTATTGACTATTCTGAGACGTTTTCTCCAGTTGCTAGACTTACTTCTATTCGTCTTGTGATATCCTTAGCGGCGAGCCATCACTGGCCTTTATATCAGTTGGATGTGAAGAATGCTTTTCTTCATGGCGATCTCAGTGACACAATCTATATGGAGCAACCGCCGGGATTTGTTGCTCAGGGGGAGTCTCATAAGGTGTGTCACCTTCGTAAGTCATTATATGGTTTGAAGCAAAGTCCTCGTGCGTGGTTTGGCACATTTGCACGTGCAGCTGAGGCGTTTGGCTTGAAGCAATCAGTATCTGATGATTCTGTTTTCTACAAGCGTTCTGATAGTGGTCTTATTTTATTGGTGGTGTATGTTGATGATATTGTGATTACTGGCAGTGATTATGGAGGGATTGCATCTTTGCGAGCTTTTCTGCCTACTCGATTCAATACTAAGGACTTGGATGAACTCAAGTACTTTCTTGGTGTTGAAGTGCTCATAAGCAAGAGGGGTATATTCTTGTCTCAAAGGAAATGTGTACTTGACTTGTTATCTGAAACAGGTAATTTGGGTGCTAAGCCATGTAGCACTCCAATGATTCCTAATATGCGGCTTACCAAAGACGGTGTGCCATTTGAGGATCCTGAGAGATATAGGAGATTGGTTGGTAAGTTGAATTATTTGAGGGTAACGCGTCCTGACATTGCGTTTTCAGTTAGTGTGGTGAGTCAGTATATGTCGTCTCCTACTGTAGACCATTGGAAGGCGGTAAAACAGATTTTATGTTATTTGAAGGGAGCACCAGGACGTGGGATTGTGTATGGTGATCATGGCCATGATAGAATTGAGAGCTTTTGTGATGCAGATTGGGCAGGAGCAAAAGAGGATAGAAGATCTACTTCAGGATATTGTGTGCTCTTTGGTGGAAATTTGATCTCGTGGAAGAGCAAGAAGCAGAAGGTAGTTTCACTCTCAAGTGCTGAATCTGAGTATAGAGCAATGGCTAAGTCGACATGTGAGATTTTGTCTATTCTTAAATTTCTGAGTGAGGCAGGAATAAAAGTCTCAATGCCGGCTAAGTTGTGGTGTGATAACCAATCTGCTCTTCATATTGCTTCTAACTCCGTCTTTCACGAGCGAACCAAACATATTGAGATAGACTGCCACTTTGTTCGTGAGAAGATTAAGAATGGGCTGATTATTACTGGATATGAAGACTGAAGATCAGTTAGGAGATTTGTTCACGAAAGCTTTGAATGGGGTTAGGATTGATTATCTTTGTAACAAGCTTGGCATAATTAACATCTATGCTCCAGCTTGAGGGGGAGTGTTATGATATATATGGTAGTTAGCATTAGGGTTATTAAGCCCATCTTATTAGGCCCGACATTTGTGTATATATATGTGCTCTCGTTCAGTTAATAATATTGAGATTTTCCCCTTTCTTTGATGTTTTACGTTTAAGATAACACTTAGCACTAGCACAGGAAAGTATGAATCGTAACTCATCTTATAGTTTTTGAGCCATGCTTGTGCATTAATTCTTTTGTCAAGGACTTTCTGAACAACAAATTGAACAAAGTCAACCAAAACTAGAGTTTGGGCACAGTTGTAGATGACCGAACCAGTTCTTCGACTGGCATCCGGTGGAAGGCTTACTAAGTACTCAACGAATGCGGATTTTGTTGTGAAAAAGAAGCCACGTGGGTGAGGAGCCAAGATCAACAATCTTTCCAAAAGATAAAGGGTACAGGGCGGAGACATATACTCATTGGCTTTCGAAGTCAGTACTGAAGCCCAAAACAGCGATTGACACAAAGGATCCACAGTGCATGTCAGTGAAGATTCTTGCATACATACTGTACTAGATTTAGATTCCTTCACAGGATCTGGCTCAAAAGTTCCCCTGATATGCTCAATGACTAACTTCCAGAATGAGTTGTTTGAAAGCTTTCCGGCATATTTTTCATAGAAGCTATCCTTCAGCTTGCTATTTCCCAGCATTGTCATTACTACGGCTCCAATCTGATCATAGCTAAATTCCCCCCTTCCACTAAGTTGTCTGATAATACATTCTTCAAGCAAATTCCTGGAAAGTTCAGTTTCTCTGAAAGCTATCATTTGCTTATGTAATGATGCACGGGGGTCCGGAGTGAAAACAAATGAAAAGTACCTCGTACATAGCTGCAAAAGATCTTGCAGCTTTCTCTTATCTGTGTACTTCATGTCAATGGTATTTAAATCAAGTAAGAAGTTTGCTATGTCAAAAATGTGCAGCAGACACATACCTTGACAAAACCGGATAGAGCGCTTAGCCATGGGGCTCCTACTAAGGTTCTGAAGAGCATCCAATACTCTAAGTCCAACAAAAAGTAAATCTTGGAGCCAGAATTTACGAGCAGCCGATGCAAAATCACAAGCTTTTAGAGTCGCCACATGTCTGTTCTTCCAAGTGAGCCCCTCAACATTTTTTACCCACGCAGCATCAGGATTCAGTAACTGGAATGTGATACTAGAATTGTCAAACAACCTCAGTCCAAAGAAATCAAAGCAGAACCCAACGACACCTTCTAGTTTGATGGAATCTGTCTTTTCAAGGCTGTCAAGACACTCTGATATCTCTAAACTGCGTACCTTCCACAAGTTCCAAAGGTAAACAAGTGCTCCAATAGAGACTTGGTTCTGCGCCATTCTCTGATCGAATTTCTTTGGATCCAACTGCAAGTCAGTATCCCACGCATACTTGGTAACATTCGCTTTAAAATGCACATCTAGAAGTTTTCTGAGAACAAGTATTTCACCAACTGGAGTTTCGTATTGCTTTGAAGCATTGTAAAACTGCATCAGTTCAGACAAATTATTCTGCTCATATAACAAAACTTTGGCCTGAGCACAAACTGATGCATGAAATGTTTCAGAAACCTTCTCAGCAATTGACATCACTCTATTTAGAAGTTCCAATTTCTGAGGAAATGACTTCAATGGCCATCCTTGATTTCCAGACACCCAAAGAACTTTAGAAACAACATAAGATAATATTAACAAACAAGCATTAGAAAACCGCCCCAATTTTTCCAGCAGATCAGCCTCACGTAGAGTATCTCCTAGACTCTTGGCAATCTCAGAAGCCTCGTTGAAGTTTCCTAACTCTTCCTCCAAAACCAAGAGCTCTTCAAGGCAGTCCAATGACTTTAAGAAGTTGCGCTTGGATTCAGTAGAACAGAAAGATCTGACGAACTTCGTGCGTGATGCACTATCCTTTGCCTTGTGACACTCTAGAGCGCGGTTTTTCAGAAACTCCTGCACAATTCTGTCAATCTCCATAAGTCTAGCCATCATTACGCTGTTCGATAGAGCTTGCTGTTTCCATTCCTCAATATACTGCAAACCGAGGTCAACATGATTCCCTTTAGCACAAGCTGATAAGCAGTCTCTCAAAAAGTTCCCACTCTCATAAACTTCTGCAGCAAGTTCGTGTTTTCCAGCTAATGAGAAACATTCCCCAGCTTTTCGAAGTTCTGACTTACCACACTTTTCCCAGTAGATCCTTCCTGCATGGAGCAAATTGCAAAAAATATCAGAATAATACAAATATCCATATACAACATATTTACTTGACTATCAATTATCATGCATTTTCTACCATGACATTCAGCTTTGTGATTGTTAATCTGTAAAAAATATATTGCATCACTTTGTGATTGTTAATCTGTAATATACCTGCTCTTTCATACTCTCCCAATTCACAGAAACATTCAGCTGCAGATTCAACTCTGTCAATAGAATCAAATATTTCTGCAGCCTCTCTCAGCATCATAGCTGCCTCTTCAGGATTTGAACCACATAGACTGTCTGCAGCAGCTCGAAGTCCAGAAGCTTTAGCCCTTTTCTCCCAAGTCTCATCACCCGCCTTTTCAAAGCACATTTTCGCCATTTCATAATTATTTTCCCAAAAGAGCTAGCACCAGAAAGAGAAAAAAGGAAAAGACAATATATACTTAGTAACTGATACTCTGCATAAATGATCAGAAAGAAAAAAAGAAAAAGACAAATAAACCTTTATTCCTTGTGATTTCCACTCCTCAGGAGTGCTAGCCCTGTGCATTGTCTCTGCAAGAGTATCATCAATTTTTGTCACTTGCACGAGAGACAGAATCCTCCAATAATCAAGCATTGGCTTGGAAACCTCTAAATTGTTTTCACAAATCCATAATCTCTGCTTTGTTCGAGTTATCGCCACATATAGTTGCTTCAATTCAGAACATAATAGATTGTGTTTTGACTGGCAAAAACTTGGAAAGGATTCCAAAGAACTGCCAACAAGAAGATCTTTAGCATTCAAGAATTCATACACAGTTCTCCATTGGTTACTCAACGGTGAGGAGCCAAAAAAGTTATACAACAGAACATCCTGTATCCAGCATTAAGACCAAGAAATCAAAATGTGACGGAAATGGGAATCTGATAACTAGTATACTGACTGATAAAATAAATAAAAAATTAGAGAAAGATAAGAAGTAATCCAATTATAAAAACTGTTACCCATGCTATCTGATTCAACTCATTAACTAACTAACAATATCTACTGTAATCTACTTATAAAAAGAAAGATATCCACAGTAATGATGCAAACATGTACAGTTCATAGGCTAAGCAGCATATAAAACGAACATAAAAGAGTTTGATCTCCTAGAACCATAACACAATTACGCAAGAAACATAAATTTGCAATCTTCATTTGTACTCGACTTCTCAAACCAACTAAAAGAAATTGGAATGATAATATTTGTGACAAACACATTGCCTGTGTTTGAAGTAATTAGTTAAGCAGAGGTAAGATCACATAAGTAAAACAAATGGCTGACCTGAAACTCAAGGCCCTTACACTCCACTATTGTCAGAACGAGAGCTTGTTGCCCAATGAATTTGGAAATTTCCTTTCTTGCAGAATCATCCCTTACTAAAATAACTTGGTCTGCACCAAAACCTACCCATTTTCCACTAGACATTCCGCTGTGTCCAAAAATGGATATAATCAAGTTCTCATCAGTTCCGGGCTCAAGAAAAATCGGTGACTCGCCATATATATGACTAGTCTCTGGAGCCAGCACATCAATGGAATATGGGAAATAATAGCATATAAGATCTACGACACTCTGTGCTAATCTAAGTACTCCAGTATGAGTACGAAAATTGTGGGACAAGTTAAACATATCTGATATCAATCCTTTCTCCTTTCTCCCTGAAAGATCACTAATTTGAGGTCTCATAAGAAACTCGTTATAGAACAAGGATCTAATATCCTCAAACCTAAAGTCAATCCCTCTGGCAATGGTCTGTGCTGTATCACCAGAAAACACAAACCCTTCATCAACATTGTTGCAGATGTATCTGAAAAGGGATATTTGTCTCATGGTAAGGTCTTGCACTTCATCGATGTAGACAAAGTCCATTTTATCACCTTTCAGGTCTTCATTCTTGAGCCTGAGATGAATATCACTCACAAAATCAGCAAGATCAAATTCACCACGCTTCATCTTAACTTTCTCATAGTCCTTAAATACATCATAGATTGCACATCTCTGTTCCACAGATAAAGTGGATATCCTACTCTCAGACAATGCTATGTATTCCTGTCTGCTTCGCTCGAAACGACATGCTTCACTTTCCAAAGGACCTCCTTTGATATGTGACATTATCTCAGTAAAAACTCTTGAAGCATCAAGACCCTTGGTCAGCTTCGTATTAAAATGGGGCCAGTATATGGAAGAAAATCGATCATAAGTAACCTCATTCTTCCTCAAGAAAGTCTGGAGTGTGACTGATCTTGTACCTTCAGAATGAGAGGAATCTCCGACATAAGGGAACCTCTGAAAGTAAGATTTTCCAAGAGTGCCATCAAGCATCATCAGAAACTTCTGAAATGTAATGATGAGGGGGTATTTTTCCTGTCTAATTCCAACAAATGTATCTGGAATATCTTTAAATTCAGAAACTTCATCAACATCATCCGCACCATTGAAGTTGTTATCCCCAGAAAGTTTTTCAGTATCAATGCTGCAAGAGGTTAAAAATGTTGAGACACAAAAAATAACGAAAAACCTCTAACAAAATAAACGAAAATTCTCTAATAGTGTATAGAAAATAAAATAAAAATAAAATTATGCAGCAAATGTTGTTGCAATTTACTCAATTTTCCTTTTCCTTCATAGAGCTGCACTTGAATAGATGCAGCATTCAAGCCAGTTTAACTTCGAAAGATGTGAAAATGCCAAATTTCTTTGAGAAGACTCAAGTAGCATAAAATGACAAGGTGCAAAGCATATAACATTAAATGTTTTTAGTAATATCATAACATTGCAAATGGCTCTCCCAAATGGGGCATTGCATATCAGTTTGTTCCTTCATTTCCATGAAAAGAGTACGAGTTGTTATCAGATATAATGTACAAGAAAAGTATAAGATAGCAGCAAATGCAATGTACCAAAAAGAGTATAAGTTGGCAGCAAATGCAACGTGCAAACTATTCATCATAAGAATATTATAAATTGCTGTAGCATTGCAATTATTTATAAAATAACTGACAAAGACAGAGTGGGAAGGAGTACACACCTTTGCAGCTGAGCTAAACTCTTTTTAACAGCATGACACAGCTTCGGGCTGACCGTTACAAATATTTGGTGTAATACGGATCCGCCATGTCGCAATCCGACTTCAACTTCATCGGTAAAATTCAGATTGCTGTCAGCTGCCCTAGAACATTGCGAAGCAATGCAGTACTTCTGAAATGTCTGGTACAGCTTCCTAGTTAGTGTAGTCGTCTTCCCAGTGCCAGAGCGACCTAGTATGAAGCA
This sequence comes from Thymus mandschuricus, assembly GCA_029379335.1. Classification (NCBI taxonomy): domain Eukaryota; kingdom Viridiplantae; phylum Streptophyta; class Magnoliopsida; order Lamiales; family Lamiaceae; genus Thymus; species Thymus mandschuricus. The sequence continues at coordinate 17,815,771 of CM057082.1, read as the reverse complement.
GCTTCTAGTATAGTATATTATTTCGCGTTCCTCATCAGTAACCTCAAAAAAAGGGAGACCAGCACCTTTATCCTCAACATCAGATAACAGATGACTCACAGTGCAAGATGACAACGGGTAGAATTTAACTAACAACACGCTTTCACTAATTTTTGAGTTTTCAGCATATGCTCTGCATTCAATAGTACCAATGTCTGCACCAGAATCTAATTTGGTGATGCTGGAATCCTTGAAACGGAATATATCACTAGATAGCGGCCAACACAATGGAACCTCAATATTCCTAAACAAATTAAAATAAATCAATTAATTTTAACAACTTTGTTCAGCTGTGCTCATAGGCAGTAAAGTAATGCTAGAGGTACAATTAAAATATAACAAATATATGGGGGTAGCACATGATCAAGTCTAAGGGTACTATAAAAATGAAATATATGAAGCCCAATTTTTATTTTGTTCCTAATGCAATGTACTCTTTAAGTATAGAGTCCACATCATAAGACATGATGATTGCATCAGTCATCACTTAACCAACTGGGCATACCTCTCAAATAACTTTTCGTTGCAGTGGCTGATGAATTCATCTGTATACAAAGAGGCTATGCTGTCGATTCTTTTTAGCAGTTTTGCGGTATCCGTCATAGGCAAAATGTCCCACACTTTCAAAACTTGCTTATAGACGGAGTCCTTCATAATGTCAATTGAGCAGACAACATAGTATATGTCAACCTTAAACTGCTTCAAGATGTATGAAGAGTTCTTACATTTCCAGTCTACATTTACTTTTCTAGGCCGCCAACCTCTAGCAAGCTTCAGTAACAAACTTATGACCAGCTTCTTTGTACTAGAGAATCTCAATTTCTGAAATGATTTCCTAAAGTTGTCGCTGAATAGAACCTGCAGGTACGCATAACAGCCAGGGAGGAGAAGAGAAAATCAAAGGTTACATCACCGGAAGATGATAGTAGCAAAAACAATAGTGGAAAACATCGTAAAGGAAAGATATAATTTTAGGATGGATGCTTAACCAAATTCTAAACACAAAAAGAAATATTATTATTTAGAAGAGAGCAACCGGCAATATAATATGGATTGAAATATCTTGAACGTCTCAACTTAAGAGTTACGAGACGCTCATTTGATGCTGACATGAGCAAACCTGAAAGAGAATACCATACACAGCAACATATGACTACCGAATATATCACTAGTAATCCAGTACCCGCCACCTCAAATTTTTGAAAAGTGAACTCTCCCCACTTAGAAGGTTGCACTCTTTTTTAGCATCTGTAGTAGCTCTTTTGATTTCAGCTTCATTTGCATTGAAGAAACACTGTCCATCATCAGATGCTATTGATTCCCAATCTGAATCACTTACGGTTGACATCTTGGCAGTCCCAGGTAGATCCCATCTCAATTGTGCAGATTCACTGTGGGTATCTGGAAGGCATAATTCGCAATTTTCCTCTCCCTGTGAAACAGATACGGCAGTTATAACTCAGGCAAGTAGAGAAATGTAGATATACCGAGTAGATTATTTCCATGTGAAAAAAACAAATTTAAATCAAGAGACAATTCAAGTAAAGAAACCATATAATCATAAGAGTTCATGATGGGAGCATATTAGGAAACAGACATAAAGGTAGTGCCTCACTTAACTCTATAAAATTAACTCTATAAATAAACGCCAAGGACTAAGAAAAACAGAACTGATCCTAACCATATCAGTTTATCTCATGCTGCTTAACAAGTGAAATCATCTCGAAAGAAGAAACAAGATGATCCCCCCTGCTTCATCCAAACATGCATCCTCACTACTTCAAGCCTATGTAATCCAAAGCTTAACTTTTGAAAAAAGTTTGACCAATCTGTCGAAACACATTTAGTATCTAAAAGACTAAAACCCAATAAACAAATTCGACACAACAGGCCAGACCAAAGTATCTTCTTAGCCTTCTCATTTGGTTTGTTTATTTGATTTGAGAAGTTGAAGCACCAGCCAAGAAATCAGACGTTAACGTATGTAACACTGTTTCACAGCTTCGAACGACCACCAAAACACATCTCTTCAGCAAGCACTAGCCGATTAAATTAAGGCCGAGGACAAGCAAGTTCAGAAGTCTACAATTAATGACTAATAAACGAAAAAATCAGGAAAACTACAAGCAAGAATACTTAAGAAGAAGATTACATGCTAAAATGGAGTAATCAACTGTTGAAGTCAAAGTAGCGGAACAAACAAAAATTCTTGCACCATTATAACGCACAACAGTTGCGATATTTCTCTCTCTCTCTCTCTCTCTCTCTCTGTGCCATGGCCGAAACCCCAGCTTACACCAAAAAATAGTACGAATATACTCCAAAATTCACCCAGAAAAGCAAAACAATCCACACCCGCAGCTACACACACTCACATACCTGGTGCTTGAACGGATTCTCCTCCAACATTTCTCTTAGAAACCCTGGCAACAGCAAATCCGTAAATTCATCTTCCGCCCATGATCGCTCACTACTTCCTGAACAGCTCCCTTCCATTCTTCACTTCACAAGCATAAATTCTGCAGAAATACAGAGACTAACTGAGATGAACACGAACATAAACCTGCTGCATGCATGAAGGATTAAAAATAACAGTAAAAATGAAAAAAAAAATCGGCTGAAAACAGAGACTGAAGAGGCGAATGATTTTACTTAGTGATTATGGATAACCGCCACCAACCTGAGAAGAAACTTGTGCACGCAAACAGCTTCGAGAGTAAAAAAATGGAGGACGGTAAAGGTGAAAATGGTGAGTAGAAAGAGGTGAGAGAAAATGGTGAGTTTGTACGGACGGAATGTTTTCTTAGTGTTGTGGTCTTCTCAGGCCCGTCTCAATGTATATTGAGGCCCTGTGCTACTATAAAATTAGGCCTTTTAAATTTTAGTAAAAATATGACTTAATATAATACTCCGTATTTAATAAAACATAAGAGAAATGTGCAAAGAGATCTTTTAAGAGATATCAAAGTTACTTATAAATAAATAGAAAAAAGAAAAGTTAGTTTTGGGAGAGAAGAAAAAAAAAAGAAAAAAAAATGAAATAAGTAGGTTGGAAAAAAAAAAAAGCCAAAAAATCGAAAGAACAAAGGAAAGAGCTAATATCCCCACAAAATTGAGAAGAATATAAAAAGAAGAGAGAGAGATTTAGGCTTTAATAATAAATTGGGCTTGATATGAAAGGTAAAAGAGAGTCCAAGTAATATTCTTTAAGTGAGAAATTGAGAAGAAGAAGAAAAAAGAGACATTTGGGCTTTAAAAATGGATTGGGCTTAATATTTTTTAGGGGCCCTATTTTTTTGGAGGCCCTGTTCTGTAGAACTTGTTGGGCCTCCTCATAGACGGACCTGGGTCTTCTGCTTTCATCCATGGTAACTACTGTACTTCAACTCTTTCTTTTTTTGGGAAAAATTCTACCCATGGTAGAATAGAATATGCTTTTTACTCTCTATTTTAACCACGGTCACTTCAATAAACAAATTCACTTTTTTTATAAAATAAAGAGGGAGGACCAAAATAGTCCAAATGAATAAGTGAAGGAAAAAAATAGTCATTCATAAGTAATGGTACAAATGTAGTTTTTTTTTTTTGAATTTTGGACAATTATACCCTTAATATATCTTGTTATGGTTCAACGTTCACACGACTAAATCACACACGAGCACGATATCACACACGGCCAAATCACACACGAGCACGATCATATCACGCACGACCACGATCACTCACGAGTCACCACCACTTTATTCACGATCACGACCAAATTTACACACTCACACGACCACTCACGACTACTTTATTCACGATCACGATCAAATTTACACTCACACGACCAATATGATCACACTCACGCGACCAATTGTTATATATTTTCCTCAATTTTGATCTTGTGATATTTAGATAAAGAGAATACACGACCAAATCACACACGAGCTGACGAGCACGACCATATTACACACGACCAAGACCACGACCACTCACGACCATTTTATTCACGATCACGACCAAATTTTCACACTCACACGACCACCAACAGAGGAAGGGCGGCGTCGATTCGTCGATGGTGCAGAAGAGTTGGGGGGGGGGGGGGGGGGGGGGGGGGGGAGGGCTGGGTTACAAATGGGGTAATTGCCTTTCTTTTCTTTTTTTAATCTATTTTTATAGTTAATTTAATAAATTTATTCTTAATTGTATTATTAAGGGTATAATTGTCCTAATTTTTAAAATAGGGCAATATTTCTACTATTTATTTATGGATGACTATTATTTTCCTTTACATATTGATTTGGGTTATTTTGGGGTATTGACACTAAAATAAAATTGAAACTCCGAAAAAATATTTATTTTCATCATCTATCTACTGACACTCTTATTTATTGAGACGTCTTTCATTTATTATTTTTATTTTTTTTAGAAAATAGGCCGCACAATTACTTAAACACTAACACGTTATCACTCAACTTTTCAACACTTTAACATTTTTATACCATTAAAAATATTAGATAGATCTACTACTACGGGCCCGTTTGCTAAGCTTATTTCAAAATGCTTATAAGCTCTAAGTGCTTATAAGATGTTTAAGAGCTTATAAGATGTATGAGGGTAAGAGCTTACAAGTTGTTGAAGTATTTGAATAAAAGAACTTATAAGCTTGAAGAGATAATAAAAAATTAAAATCCGAAAATTAAAAAAATTAAAATATATATATATATATATATATATATATATATATATATATATATATATATATATATATATTTTGAAAATCATAATGTTGTAACATCAAATGGAAGTGTATATAATATAAATATAAAAATAAAATAGAATTATAGTGGTAGATAAACAAAATTAAAAATAAAAAAAAAAAAAAAAAAAAAAAAATTGGGGTAGAGAAGCTTATTTTTTGGAGTGCTTACAAGCACTTTTTGCTTATTTTTGCATCTTATAAGCTCTTTGGGAGCTTATTTTGCCAAACACATTTAGAATGCTTATAAGAGCATGTACAATGGGAAGGGTCTAGTCTATGTGGCAAAAAATAAGAACTAGTCCTTAAATTTTGTTCCCATTGAATGCTTCCAAAATAAGAACTCGGGTTCTTATATAAGGTGTTGTATCTAAAAAAAAGTGGGCCCTTTTTAATTTTGATAAATGTTTTTCCTCTTTTTTTCCTTTTATTTTCCTTTTCTACTTTCATCCGAATTCATCTATTTTCAATAGCAAATTTGTTCTTTTAAAAAATTTAATCGTATTTTTAGGATCTAAACTATTTAATACTAAAACATATTATTTGAAAGTAATTCATAATTTATATACTGTCAAATATTTAGTAAATATATTTATGTTTATTGTAATCAAGTTTATTAATTTTATGATAATAAAATAAAATCAATTGTAAAATAAAATAATAATAATAATAATAATAATAATAATAATAATAATAATAATAATAATAACAATAATAGGCAAAAAATTTTCTACCCTCTTAGAGATAGAAAAACCAATTCTTGGTTTGGGAATAAGAAAAACCAATTTCTACCCATATTTTCAATTAGTGGACCAATATACCCCTATTTTGAAATAAAGTGCACATGCCCTTCTCTCTCCATATCAAACGTGATTTCACTTTCTCTCTCAAAACTTCCGACTCCCTTTTGCAGTTCCTCTAAAAAACTTCCGACCCACCATCACCGATTCCAACCTTCCCCCACCGTGAGGACCACCGCGTGTAGTTGCCGACGAAAAACACGATTTCAACCTTTCGCCGTGTGATTCCAACCTTCTGTCGCGCGATTCAAACATCGATTCACCTTCCTCTCTCTTTTTCATTCTGTCGACGACTCAACGAGCCTCGAGCTTGAAGTTCAAGATCCAGAAATTTCAGAAAAATCGGAGGAACTGGGTGAAGAAGACGATTACATGGAGGACGAAGCACCATATACAGGTATTCTTGGTTGTTTTTCTAGTACTAATATTTGAAAATACGAGCCCTAGTTTTGAAAACGATTTATTTTCTTATGTTTATCATTGATTTTGCATGTGAAAAAACGAAAAGAGATTCATTTTGTGGGTTGTTCTGGGTTGTTTTGTGGCAAAATTTTGAGTTTTTTATGAGCATAATTTTGGGTTTTTTTAGGGTTTGTACGAATGAGAAATTGAAAAATATGTATTATGTTCTCAGTGTGTTAGTACGATTTCTGAAAATATGTACTATGTTCTCAGTGTGTTAGTACGATTTGTGCAAACTTGTCAATATCTCCAATAAGATTTGTGGTAATATTAGTATGTTATAGTGTGTTAGTACGCTTTGTGAAAATATGTACTATGTTCATAGTGTGTTAGTACGAATTGTGAAAATATGTATAATGTACTCAATGTGTTAGTACGATTTGTGAAAATATGTACTATGTTCTCAACTTCATGATGTGTTTGGTAAGATTTGTGTAGATCTTAACAGTTCCTATTAGTAATATTTGTGTTAAATCATACTAATGAATGAATTAATATTTTGTGGATTTTTTCCTGTGTTATTAATTGATGTTATCTCTAATTTTGTTTTTGATGTTATTCATGAATTGGAGAGATTTGTGGAATTTTTACTTTGTTGACATTGATTTCATTAAGATTTGTTGTGATCTTACCAATAAATGAATTACATGTTACAAATAACTTGATCATGCTACATTATCAGCGTACCTTGTTAGGATTTGTGCAAATCTTACGAATGTTATGTATGTTATCAGTGTTTTAGTACGATTTGTGCAAACTTGTTAATATCTCTAGTAAGATTTGTGGTAATGTTATGTATGTTATCAATGTGTTAGTACGATTTGTGAAAATATGTACTATGTTCTCAGTGTGTTCATGCGATTTGTGAAAATATGTACTATGTTCTCAGTGTGTTAGTACGATTTGTGAAAATATGTACTATGTTCTCAACCTCATGATGTGTTTGGTAAGATTTGTGTAGATCTTAACAGTTCCTGTTAGTAATATTTGTGTTAAATCATATTAATGAATGAGTTAATATTTTGTGGATTTCATTAAGATTTGTTGTGATCTTACCAATAAATGAGTTACATGTTACAAATAACATGATCATACTACATTATCAGCATATCTTGTTAGTATTTGTGCAAATCTTACTAATGTTATGTATGTTATCAGTGTTTTAGTACGATTTGTGCAAACTTGTTAATATCTCTAGTAAGATTTGTGGTAATGTTATGTATGTTATCAATGTGTTAGTACGATTTGTGAAAATATGTACTATGTTCTCAGTGTGTTAGTACGATTTGTGAAAATAATCACGGTATACTTTTATGAGTGACAAATCTGATAAAACATTGTCAAACATGTAAATTGCATCTTGTGTCTCAGCATAATACAACCACTTAATATTGGTACGAACTACTAAATTATATCTTGTGCATCAACATACCGTGTTAATACGATTTGTGAAAATATGTACTACGTTCTCACCGTGTTAGTACGATTTGTGAAAAATATGTACTATGTTCTCAGTATGCTAGTACGATTTGTGAAAATATGTTACTATGTTCTCAGTGTGTTAGTACGATTTGTGAAAATATGTTACTATGTTCTCAACTTCATGATGTGTTTGGTATGATTTGTGTAGATCTTAACAGTTCCTATTAGTAATATTTGTGTTAAATCATACTAATGAATAGGTTAATATTTTGTGAATTTTTTCCTGTGTTATTAATTGATGTTATCTCTAATTTTGTTATTTATGAAAAGGGCGGAGGCTATAACAACAAATGCACCTACATCCATCGTCATGTTGGCAACAGTTGGAGCAACATATGCGGTTGTGCCCAATAAAAAAAAAGGAAAAAAAATAAATTGTTTGGATACTATGATTTTTGCATTTTGAACGGAAATATATGAATTTTGTAGATTTCGATACGAGTTATTTTGCCGGTACGATTACTCAAAATTCGTACTTATATCATCCATTACGAAAGGATGTGTCTTTCTCATGATAAGATTCTTGTTGTCCTTACCAGTACATAAATTACATGTTACGATTCTTGGTGTTCTTACCAATACATGATTTACATGGTAAATATTCTTATCTCATGGTAACATATAAATTGTATCTCGTGATTCAGCATAACACAACCACTTAATATGGTTACACACTACTAAATTGTATTTTATGCCTCAACATACCGTAATTTATCAGTACGAATTTAAGTCTATTCGTAACGCTTACTTATGGTATTGATACGAATATGAATCAATTCATATTGATTATCTATAGTATAATACTAATTACATAAGAAAGTATGAAATTATCAGTACGACTTTAGGGGGAAAAAAAAAGAATTTCACAACACATAATATGTTGCACTTTTACAAACAAAACAAAGAAAATTTGTGTGAGGAATAAGTACGAAAATGTTAAAATCGTACCAAACAATCAAGTAAGATATTCATTATCCATTTCGAATTCAAATGTACAAGACAAGAATCAAATCCGGTACAAACTGTAAAATAAAAAGTATACACAATTACGCTGTCAACATTTATGTTGAATTCGTACTAACAATTGTGGTACTAACAAATAATTGAAGTTACTCTTTTTCTTATTAGAATTTGTAAGTTTCGTACTGTTGCTAGGTGCATAAAATATAGTCATAAAAAATTTACATGTTACTGGTAGGATTTGTAAAATTCGTACTATATTTTTAAGTACGTAGAATAAGATTTCTGGACGAATTTGGTAGCTACTTCAAATCGACGTTGCTCTTTCTTCTTCTCCCTCATCCTCTCCTTCTTCTCCCCTCATCCAAATACACAAAGAAAACGCCATTCATCTCTCTCTCCCATCACCAACAACAAAAGAGATGAAGATTTTGACGCTTAAAACCCACTAATCGTAATCAAAAGAGGAGGAGGAAGTAAAATAAACTTCATGCAAAACTCATATCAAACTCATATCAAAACATACGACTATGGAAAAAAAAAGAAGAACGAGAAATAAAGATATATGAGAAGAAACGAGAAACAACAATGGAAACAAAAGCTATGTCGCAACTAAGAAATGAGGAACAAAGAAGATGGAACGGATGGAAGAAAACAAGTGTAGGAAACGGATGAGAGAGAAAGTAAAGGGGAATACAAAAGGTAAGGTGTACGAAAGTAGTTAGAAAGAGACAAAATTCCATTCCTAAACCCAAAGCTAATAAAGTTATCCCACCCTTAAAAGTAAGGGTAAAATTGTCCAACAACCCTAAATATGGGTATAAATCGGTGTAAATTTATTTCCAAACCTGAAATTGATTTTGCTATTTCAAAATGGGTAGAATCATGCATTTCCTCTAATAATAATAATAATAATAATAATAATAATAATAATAATAATAATAATAATAATAATAATAATAATAATAATAATAATAATAATAATAATGGGTTCTTCTCTATATGACATCTCTAATAGTGAGACCCTTCAATTATGATAAGAACTCTTGTTAAGAACTTTACCATTGTCATTTTTTAATAACAATGGGTTCTTCTCTATATGACATCTCTAAGAACCCCATTTGGGGTTCTAGCATTTTACATGCCCTAAGCAGTCAAACATCTTATAAGCTAGCTTATAAGCTTAGCCAAACACCCTCTACTATTATTCTATTTTGACATACTACGTATTAATTTATAAATATAAAAAAAAAATGGAAAAAAAAAAAAAGAAGAAATAAGCGCAAGATTTAGTTTCACTAAATTAAGGATAGAAGGAGTACATGTCTAGATGAGATTTCTGTTTCTAAATTTGTGTTTTCAATCGTGTACTCAATTTAAAATTACGTAATTTTGAAAGTTTTAGATATTCTTAAATTTATGGCAATTAAAGATATCAAATAAAAACCACATAACTTTAACTTAATACACGATTAAAACATAAGTTAAGGATAGCGAATCTCGTACAGCACATGTTTCCTCTATTTTAATTAATGCTAATACTCCAATACAATTCCTTCTAGGAATTTGTAAAGAAAACTAAAACGGCCTCCTAGTTATAATATGATTGGAGATGGTAGAGAATGCTGCATGTTACTTAATACTCCCTATATTCATTTATACTACTTCCTCTGGCTCACGATTATTGGTGCGTTTCTTTTCGGAACGGTTTTTATGGCGAGAGTGTTTAGTGTTTTAAGTATGTTGTTTAGGGATGGTATTTTGTTTATTTGTTTTGCATTATATATATAATTTAGAATAAATATAAAAAATAATGTAATATTTTTTTTCTGTTATTTAATTAAATGAATTTCCGATTTATGAGCAGTAAAATTTATTTATTTATTTATTTAATTTTTTTTTTTTTTTGGTTTTTGTCAAATACACAACTGCCATTTCATTTCATTCATTCATTCCAACCAACTGCATTCCATTCAACTAAATTAATGTGCAAATGAAGAGCAGAATTTGCAAATGAACACCAAAAAAATAAGAACACAAACTGCCATTTCATTCCAACCAGCTGCAATCCATTTAACAAAAATTAAACAATTGTTTTTCAATTAGCCACATGGGTATAATCTCCCAATAAAAAAATGAAAGAAAGTTTGAAGGGAGAAATGGAAATGGCGCCCATTTCAAATTTGATGAGGGATGGCCTAATCTCTCTTCTTGGACGGCATATCCCCCTCTTTCATCCATATTTTTGGTTCTTCATCTGCCCAAAAAAAAAAAAACAGAACAGAGGAGAGAAGAGAAGAGTCAGATTCCAGCAGAGAGAAAGAAGAAGAAGAAGAAGAAGAAGAAATGGTGACAAGGGCCAAAAACCTGACAAATGAAGAGCAGAATTTGGTTGTGCAGTTCCTCCTTCAAGCTACAAAGAATGGGAAGCCAAAACGAGGTAGGATGCTTGGAGCTCAACAACAATTCCACATCTCTCGTAACACTGTTTCTAGGCTCTGGAAAACTGCAAGAGAACAGCAAATAAAAGGGTTAGCAATACAGTTAAAATCAAAGAAAAAGGGGAGAAAAAGAGACCATAACATGAAGCCCAACTATGCAGTTCTTAGGGCAATGGATGTTAGTGAGAGAGGTAGTTATAGATCAATGGTGGAGAAGATGGGAGTGAGCAGAGCTACATTACAGAGATGGGGGAAGGCAGGGCTTTTTAAGATATTTGCAAGCTACATCAAACCTTCCTTAACAGCAGATAACAAATTCCTCAGGTTGAGGTTCAGTTTGGAAATGCTCCAATTGGACAGAGTACTGAACACATTGAAGTACTCATCTATGCACAATATAGTGCATATTGATGAGAAGTGGTTCTTCATCACCAAAAGAAAAAACAGGTACATGGAGGGACTGACCTCAGTTTTGTGCAAAATACATCATTGGTCATCAAACAGCAGCTATACTTACCTTTTACATCTCATATTACAGGTATTACCTTGCACCAGGGGAAGATGAACCATATAGAGCATACAAATCAAAGAGGTCTATTGGCAAGATAATGTTCTTGTGTGCAGTGAGTAGGCCAATACTAAGAGATGATGGCACAGTCCTATTTGATGGCAAAATAGGATGCTTCCCATTCACCACTCAACATAAAGCAATCAAAAACAGCAAGCACAGAAAAAAGGGCACACCCTATACCAAAGCAGTTGACTCCATCACAAGAGAAGTGATGAAAACATGTCTTTTGAATGAGGTACCGGCAATCCACTGTCCTACATGTTTTTAAATGCAATACTTATGCTCATAACATAATCATAGCACTAGTATGTTACTCATAGAATTGCTTTTTGATGACATATGAAACTAGGTTGTCCCTGCAATAAGAAACAAGTGGCCAGCAACTGCAGATAAGAACATCTTCATCCAACAAGATAATGCAAAGCCTCATATAATTGATTCAGATCCAGATTTCAGATTAGCTGCAAGCACAGATGGATTCAACATCAGATTAGTTCAACAGCCACCAAATTCCCCAGACACAAACATAAATGACTTGGGATTCTTCAATGCTATTCAATCACTGCAGCATAGGAAAGTATGTAGAACAGTGGATGATCTAGTGATGGCAGTGCAAAGTGCATTTCATGATTTACCACCAATGACATTGAACAAAGTATTTCTCACACTGCAAGGCTGCCTAACAGAGATCATGAAGGTCAAAGGCCACAACAATTACAAGATACCACACATGGAAAAGGATAGGCTGATTAGAGAAGGGAGGTTGCCTATTAGTCTAACAATTCCCATGGAATTAGCAAGGCAGAACATAGATTATCTAGTAGAGAATGGACAGATCAGAGGAATTGAGCATTTGATTCAAAGATTGGGAATGCAGCAGCTAACAGGGATTGAATCACAGTTGGCAATGGTTGCAATAAGTTAGGTTTTATCACATTTAACAAGCATTTTTTTGCAGATGCATATAGACTGATCATAGCTTTGTATATGCAGTTAATTACTTAGGCATGAAATGTTAGCATTTGGAATTTCAAAAGACTTTTGTACTTATCATCTTTTGAAATGTAAAATGCTTCTTTTGTTCTAACCACTGTCCCATTGTCGAATTGATCAAAAACTTTGAGCAATGAGAATCAAAACATGCAGCATAGAGCAGAGATCACATAACATATCAACTAAACATACACTGCCAGAACAGAAACCCCATCAACAACCAAACCAGTGAAACAACATGATGGAAACAGAGACAGAGTGATTAATCCATATCCACATAGCATGATCAGGGATTAATTCATACAAACATGATGGAACAGTGGCACTTCAACAACAGATCAAAGGGATAGTGGAACAGAGAAAAGTTAAACCATATACTGCCAATAGCAAGGAACACAGCAACATATTCCATCAACAACACATTTCACATAAACCATAGATTATTCAACCTCCTCCTGACCCGAATCCCCTTTACAGACTTCATCTGTAAAGGGGATTCAGGTCGAAGGAACCGGGAAGGGGATTATTCATCTTCATCTCGATCAGCTTCTCCATCACAAAAAGCCCACTCCTCTGTGGTGGGATGGAATGGAAAGTAGACTGGAAATCCATCCCTATAGTAATACACATGCCTTTTGGACATTGGATCACTGTCCGTGAGGCCTTCCTCCTCAACAGCGGACGGCGGCGGCGACGGCGGAGGCTGCTCAGCAAATTGGGGGGAGTCTTCGACGCTTGGGGCGGCTGAAAACGGCAACCGCCGCGCCGACCTCTCCGTCGCTTGGTGAGGGGTTGCCCAACGGAAGGGGGGACGAAAACTCCCATCCTCGCGAGGCGGCGACGGCGTAAGTTCCTGGAATCGAGGAACATACACATATTCCTCGCGAGGAGGCGGCGGCCCGGTCCAAGTTGGACGGCTGCGCACTGTCGGTGGTGAGCGGAGGGTGCCGTATCGCCCGGGTGAAATGGGCAGTTTAATTCGAGGAGGAGGTGGAGGAGGGCTTGGGCTCAGTTCGGAGGTGGAAGCCCAACGGCGGCTAACACGGCGGCGACGCACCTCGCAGCCTGTGAGCCCGCCGCCGCGGGGATTCACGGCGACGGGTCGGTTGCGGGTTGATATCCATTCCGACGGGGCGGATGGGGGTGGATCCATGGCGACGGCGGGTGATGCAGCCCGTGGATCGAGAATTTCAGTTCGTGGGATCAGAATTGAAGATGATATGGGCTGAAGAAGGGAGGCTGTTATTTTCGTTTATTATAGCCCAAGAAGACATATTATTGTTAATTTTTGTTATATTTTCGGATTTCATTAATTATGGGCTTTATATTTTCGGATTTCATTAGTTATGGGCTTTAGGTTTATTTATTTCCTAATCAGATTAGATTTATTTTTCAGCTATATATTGGACTAATAGGGGTGGCCGAATTTGGCTAATTCTTTGATATATGAAATTTACGTTTCTTCTCTTTGAGAGATCAATTTTCGAATTCTTCTTGTGTACAAGTCGAATTCTTTATCCGGCGAATCATTCGAGTCCATCACCCTCGATTGTGTGTCAATCATCGTCCCCGAGTTGCCTAGACGACACTTTTGTGTTCGATTTAGGAGGTTTTGTGATTTCCATCGGTTTCTTGAGTCTTCCGCGTGCGTGAGTCGTTCGGACCTACCAAGGTTCGTATCAGCGGGGCTGGGAGATTTAGGGTTTTCGATAGAAACGAGCAAGAACAACAAAGAAGAAGAAGAGAGAGAGTTGTTGTGAGAAGATAATGTTGTAGGGTGGGAATTAATTTGTTGTTGGATAATAGAAGGGTTTTTTATTTTTTGTGGAAAAAAAAATTAAATTGTTTTTTCTGATTTTTTTTAATAAATTATTTGTGAATTATATTTTATTTATTAGGGTTTTGTTAATTGTAATAAGGGAGAACTAATTGTGCAATTAAACTGTTAATTATTTCCCAAAAAGGAAACGCACCAATAATCGTGAGACGGCTCAAAAAGGAAAATACACCAATAATCGTGAGCCAGAGGAAGTAGTTATCTTTCTTTTGGGGTACGAGAATTAAAAAATAGTGGATTTGTGTCATTGTGTGTTATGTGTAAAAAGTTTTTTTTCTTTAGTAACTTTTTACCAAATAAGAAAACGTAACGTGTTACACGGGACGTACAAAAAAAGAATACGTAACTAGCTAGTATAAAACTATAAATGGACGGAGGTAGTAATGTATATTTTGTTAGGTTTTACGTAAGTTTTAAATGAATAAGCTCCTTTCTCGATAAAAATAAATAAATAAAGAAACGAATATATTCATGTATTTTAATAGTAAAAAAAAAAAGGGGCACACTCCTGTGAGGCCGGCCTCACCGTGAGACCGGATTAAGATTGACACTTTTGTTTATAAAGATTGACACTTTAAAACATTGGCACTTTTGTTTACAAAGATTGACACTTTGAAACATTGACACTTTTATTCATAATAATTGACACTTTTACGAAAAATACATAAATAATGAATATTAATTTCATGTTATGGAAATAAATAATATGTATATATATATAATAATATAAATCATAATATCAAAACATTATAATAACAAATCGATAAAAAAATATGAAATTTTCGATATCAAATAGATTGGCATTTTTATTCAGAACAATTGACACTTTTATTCATGAAGATTGACACTTTTGCTGGAGAATTATATATCCTAAGTTTCAATTTATAATCCATATTCAACCTTATAAAATTGAAGTTAAATACTACACAATAATTATAAAACCCTAAATTGATATATGAACCCTATAAAGTAATTTTAAAATTACTACATACATAAAATTACGTATAAATTTTTATTTATAAGATTGACACTTTTGTTCATAAAGATTGACACTTTTATTAACAAAGATTGACACTTTACCTAAACGGGTCGGGTCAACACATACCGGGTCGGGTGTGTTGACCCGACCCGAAATTGGGTCAACCGGGTCGGATTGACCCAAGTCAAACCGGGTCGGGCCGGGTCAACGGGTCGGGTCGGGTCGGGTTGGTGGGTCCAGCCGCACGGCTGGCCGCACCCAAGTTTTTGTGAAAAAAAAATACAAATAAAGTGGTGATAATGGATAATAGTAGTATCATATTATCACTTAGAGATTCAGACAAGAATAAAATCTCATTTGCGGTACCATAATCTCATATGTCCAATTTTATCGGTCATGTATGTTAATTTAGATAATCTCACTTCAATAATTCTATTTTCTTAAATTGAAAAGAACTAACGCTTATTTTGTAAAGTGAGTCCCTTATTTATTTACTTTTAACACTGACGAATGAAATGTCGAAATGAAAATAAATAAAACTTGCGAAATGGGACGGATGGAGGGAGTATCAAACTCACAATTAAGAAAAATTAAGTTGTATATTTTTGTTCGAATTTACGCTTTAGCTTTATTGTTAGCAAATTGTTGGCCGAATGGTGTTTTTGGATTATTGCATAAAGAAAGAGGAAGATTGAAATTTGCTTTTTCTAAGTTAAAAATAAGACATGAAGAATTACTTCAAATATAAAACACTATCGTAAAGGAAATTACAATCTTACCTTGAAATGTAAAATTTCCTTTTAGGTTACGTTCTCTTTGATGCGAAAGAAAATGAGAGAAAAGAGAAAATTCCCCTATAAATTCCATCCATTTTCTCACCTTTTCTCACATTTTTATCAATGAGGAGGGATTTTACTCCTTAAATTGGAAAAAATATTTACAACACCGAATTGGAGAGAGAATATTTTCTCTCCATTGTAGTGCAAATGAAGGGGAAAAAATAGACTAGGTGAGAAAAAGGGTGAAATTTATAGGGTGATTTTATCTTTTCTCTCATTTTCTTTCGCATCAAAGAGAACACAACCTTAAAAAAAATGTATGTGTGGAAAAGACACTATACTATAGCCTACATGCCAAAAATCAAGTAACACAATAAACTATGCAGAGGTGACTCGAACACCCAAACCCTCCACCTCTTAGTTGAAAGGAAAACATATTATCAATTGTGTTGTGCTTCGTCATCACAAATTATTTAAAGCTCACGTCAACGAGAATTCAAAGCTCATACTTTTGATCACATGCATTAACAAGTGTCCAACTCCATTGTAAATAAACGTTTCATTCATCATCAGCAAAAAGAAATATACTGGAAAAAGTTAATTACCTCTTTCTGCCCTGCCCCGTCTCCCTTTCTTTGGCTTGTTTTTCTTCTTATACTTACCTCTTCCTTTGTTGCCGAGACAAATGCTGTCGGAGTCGGAGTCGGAGTTTTCTAGATCATCGGGCCGTAGGCAGACAGAGCCAAGAAATCTCAGTAAAACTCCTAGTTGAGGCAGCCTCGCTTCCATGCGTTTTAAAAGCTCCGTCATGGCTCTAGAGTCATACTCACTGCAATCAAGTGCAGCCATGGTTTGAGTTAATTAACGATGTGATCAGTCTGAAGAAGAAACATATCCAACTATAAAACTAAGTGCAATAGGCTTAGGAGGAGAATCAGCTCTGATTATTTAATTTTCTAGAAGTCCAAAATTTGGTTCGAGTCCATAAACAACCTATATGCTTCAACAGGCATGTGGTGCTCAAGTAGCTCTAAGCTCGAGCTTCGAATTCGTTTAACTAAAATTAGAATTGTAAGCCAACGGAGATGAGTATATTTTCTCTCAAGAACCTTATGACTTTATTAACTGACCTTCTGCGCAACAGAGAAATAATTGTGTGTAAATCTTCAGCCAAGACATCATAGGGAAAATCTTCATCTTTACTGGAATCAGGCTCTTCATCAGTGAACCCTGCAATGGAACAAGCTATAGCTATTAAATGCTCCTCCATTTCCACCTGAAAAAGTAGGCAACCGATCAGGTACACAATCCACATCAACCGAGAACTGTGAGACGATCACGAACTTCATGTTACCTTATATTTAAGATGAAGACTCTTCAACTCTTCACCCTTTCCATTTGTACATGACTTGAATGCATTAGACATCTCCTGAATAAGTTCCTCATTTAATTGCAATCTCATACATCCATTTTCTGATCTCGAGTTTGAAGCAGTTTCGAAAGCCATTTCTGAACATTCCAGAATGGTATATTCACCACGAATGCTCACCAAAAAAGGCTTGGCAACAACTCTTACAACTGAAGAACACTGATCATGTGATGCTTCTTCTGTTCTTGGTAATACCATTTTCATGATCTCATTATTGCAAGAGAAGGATCTCAAGTCGTGGAAGACGGCATCAGGATATGGAAAGTTTTGATTTATCTCATCCAAAACCACAATCACTAGAGGATCTCCAATAAGCTTGAAAGCAGTAGCAGCATCTGTTACAAACTGAACACGATCACGTTTTCTGGGTCGAAGAGCATCGTAGAATTCACTAGGAAGCAGACATGTGATCTCAACTTGAGCCATCTTCTGATTGAATATATCAAGCGACAAGTCCCAGTTTAAAGACAGCACACAAAGAATCATAAGCAACCTCAGGACAAACACAGGAAAGTACAAATCGCAACTGATGCCAATTTTTTCAATCCATTTTACCATCTCAGTTCTGTTACTGAGAAATTGCTCAACCACTTTGAGCACAAACTCAACCATGCTTCTAGGATAGGATTTGTTGTCTGTGACCAAACTGGTTCTTGGATTGGCATCCGGTGGCAAAATAACTAAATGTTCGACGAATGAGGATTTCATTGTGAAAAAGAAGCCCTGTGGATGAGGAGCCAAGATCAACAGCCTTTCCACAAGATAAAGGACACAGTGTGGATTTAGATCTTGATATGCCTTTGACTGAATGTTGTAAGTTTCTTCTAATGATCTATGCAACCCTTGACTCAAAGCTTCTGCTGAGCATCTCAATCGAGATTCTTGTGAATGTGAAGCATCTGATACTGCAGTAGACGTAGATTCTTTCACAGAATCTGAGTCAACAATTCCCCTGAGATTTTCGATGAATGACTTCCAAGGTGTATCGTTTGAAAGCCTTTCAACAATTGTATTATAGAAGCCATGCTTCAACTTGCGATTTCCTAGCATTGTCATCACTGCCACTGCAATCTGTGCGTTACTGAGTTCCGGCATTCCGCCAGTATTTATGAGAACACCTTCTTCAAGCAAATTCTTGGAAAGTTTAGTTTCTCTAAGATGTATCATGTTCTCAGATAATGATGCTCGAGGGTCCAAAGGGAATACGAATCCAAAGTATTCCATGCATAGCTTCACAAGATCCTTCAGCTTCCTGATATCTGTGCAGTTCATATTAATGGAGTCTGAATCAAGGAAGAACTTTGTTACGTCAAAAATGTGTAACAGACACATACTCCTATTGTAGACCGTCATGGAAATCTTATGAAGTTGTTGAAGAGCATCCAGTACTCTAAGTCCAACAACAACTAGTTCTTGAAGCCAGAATTTGCGACCAGCGGATGCAAAATGACAAGCTTCGAGAGTCAATGAATTTCTGTTCCGCTGAATGAATTCCTTGGCATTTTTTAACCATGCAGCACCAGGATTCAGCAAGTGAAATGTGACAGTGGAATTATCAAGCAACCTCAATCCGAAATAATAAAAACAGAATTCAACAAGACCTTCTTGTTTGATAGAACCTGTTTTTTCAAGGCTGTCGAGACATTTTAATATCTCCAAACTCCGTTCCTTCCATAAGTTCCAAATGTAAACAAGTGTTCCACCAGAGACTTGGTTCCTCGCAATTCTCTGCTCAAATGTACTTTGATTCAACTGTAAGTCATTATCCCACTCATACTTGGTAGCATTCACTTCACAATGTATGTCTAGAAGTTTCCGAACCACAAGAATTTCACCTAATGGTGTTTCATATTGCTTCAAAGCATTATAAAACTGCATCAGTTCAGGTAATTTCTTCTGATCATACAACAGAAATTCAGCCTGAACACAGATTGATGCCTGAGTAGTGCAAGGAACCTTATGTGCAACTGACATCACTCTTTTTAAAAGTTCCACTTTTCGCGGAATTGACGTCAATGGCCATCCACGATTCCCATATGTCCACAGAATATTAGAAACAACATATGAAAATAATAACAAACAAGCATTTTTAATGTTGCCTGCTTTTTCGAGCAGATCAACCTCACGTAGAGTATCTCCTAGACTCTTGGCAACCTCCAACGCCTCGTAAAAGTTTCCTAACTCATCCTCCAGAACTAAAAGCTCTTCAAGGCAGTCCAACGACTTTAAGAAGATGCGTTTGGATTCTATAGAACAGAAAGCTCGAACAAACTTCATCAGCGATGCGTTATCCTTTGCCTTGTGACACTTTAGAGCGCACTTTTCCAGAAACCGCTGTGCAATTTTGTCAACCTCCATAAAATGAGCCATTATTACAGTGTTTGATAGCGCTTGCTGCTTCCACTTCTCAATATACCGCAAACCGAGGTCAAAGAGATTCCCCTTAGTGCAAGCTGACAAGCACTCTCTGAAAAAATTCCCACTCGCATAAACTTCTGCAGCAAGTCCAAGTTTGCCAGCTAATGTGAAACATTCTCCAGCTTTTCCTAGCTCCGATGTCTTGTCCCAGTAGATTCTTCCTGCAGCGACAAATTCATAAAATAACCAGTAGATTGGGTATTGTTTACAACGGAACGTATAAACTACTTCAACATAAACATACATAAACTGGAAATATTTTGTTACAACTATTCGAAGTTGTTTTGCCACCCTTCAATTTTGAAACAGAACCATTATCTCGAAATTTGGAACTAAATGCATACCAGAACCCAATGAATATCTAAATTATAGGCTTCCTTGAAATAGAAAAATTAAGATCAGCAGTTCACCAAGTCGATATTTTGTCGCTAGTTATTGTATGAGTTTGTCACTGCACACTAATTTATTTTCCAACTCAAACATAATCTCCTTACGGCTGTTTAAAGTTTAAACTACAAGAAAGCAAATGGCATGAGTATGTCCTTCTAACAAACAGCTGTGGTGGTTAATCTGTAAAATACCTGCTCTTTCATAGTCTCCCAAATCGTAGAAACATTCTGCTGCAGATTCAGCTCTGCCAATAGAATCAAATATCTCTGCTGCCTCTCTAAGTCTATTAGCAGAATCTGAACCTCGCAGACTACTAGCAGCTGCCCTAAGTCCAGAGGCTTTAGCCATTTTCTCCAGTGTTTCTTCACCAGCCTTTTCGAAGCACATTGTAGACATCTCATAGTTTTTTTCCCACAAGAGCTACCACCATAAATAAATAAAATAGCTTAAAAATTAATACCGAGTTGAATGAAAGAGTAAATGACAGAAAACAGGAAAAGAGGGCAACCGCACCTTCATTCCCTGTGATTTCCACTCTTCAGGAGTGCTGGCCCTTTGCATTGCCTCTGAAAGAGAATCATCCATTTTCCTCACTTGCACGAGAGATAACCTCCTCCAATAATCAAGCATTGGCTTAAAAACCTCGACAGTATTTTCACAAATCCATAATCTCTGCCTTGTTCGAGTAATCGCCACATATAGTTGCTTCAATTCAGAGCATAAAAGATTGTGTTTTGACTGACTAAAAGTCGGAAAGGACTTTGCTGAATCGCCATTGAGAAGACCTTTTCCATTCAAAAATTCATACACAACTCTCCATTGCTTATTCAATGGCGAGGAGCCAAAAAAGTTATACAGCAGAACATCCTACACAAGTATAAGAACAAGAATAAGAAACTATTAATGATTGTGGCTTAATATAAAGTTACAAGGGAAGCATGTATCTGATTTGACTAGCTCGAGATGACCACTAATGATCCAAAAACATATAGTTCATAGGCTAAACAAAATACGCAAAGATCGAATAAAAGTTTTCTTCATTAGAACCATAATACAGCTATGCTTTAAACTAGATAAACCATCTTCATTAATATTCTAGAACCCCTTAAAAGAGAGGAATAATTATGTTAAAGCATGTCATTGTAATAACCATATAGCCTGTGCTTGAATTAAAAATTAAGAGGCTAGGCAGAGCTAAGAAAGAGACACAAGAACAAATAAGTACAGAACTTATCCTGACCTGAAACTCAAGACCCTTGCACTCCAAAATAGTCAGAATGAGAGCGTGATTACCAATGTAGTTGAAAACTTCCTTTTTTGTAGAATCGTCCCTTACTAGAATCACCTGGTCAGCGCCAAAACCCAACCATTTTCCACTACTCTTTCTGCTGTGTCTGAAAATAGATGTAATCAAGTTTTCATCATTTCCAGGCTCAGGAACAATTGGGGGTTCACCAAATATATGGCTAATCTCTGGAGCCAGCACATCAATGGAGTGTGGGAAGTAATAGCATATAAGATCTACAACACTTTGTGCTAAGTTAAGTACTCCAGTGTGAGTTCGAAAATTGTTGGACAGGTTGAACGTATCAGATATAAATCTTTTCTCTTTTTTCCCAGAAAAATCACAATTTTGACATCTCATAAGAAACTCGTTATAGAATAAGGATCTAATATCCTCAAACCTAAAGTCAATCCCTCTGGCAATGGTCTGTGCTGTATCACCAGAAAAAACAAACCCTTCATCAACATTGTTGCAGATGTATCTGAAAAGAGAAATTTGCCTCATGGTAAGATCTTGCACCTCATCAATATAGACAAAGTCCATCTTATCACCTGGAAAATCTTCTTTATCGAGCCTAAGATGAATGTCACTCACAAAATCAGCAAAGTCAAAATCACAGCGCTCAAACTTCATTTTCTCATAGTCCTCAAAAATATCATAAATTGCATCTCTTTGTTCCACACATAAAGTGGATATCCTCCTTTCAGACAATGATATGTAATCTTGTCTGCTTCTCTTGTAGTTACTTGCTTCACCTTCCAAAGGACCTCCTTTAATATGTGACATTATCTCAGTAAAGACTCTTGAAGCATCAAGGTTCTTAGTAAACTTTGCATTGAATCGGGGCCAATATATGGAGGAAAATCGATCAAAACTGACCTCATTCTTCCTCAAGAATGTCTGGAGTGCGACTGATCTCCTGCCTTCTGATATATAGGAATCTCTCACACAAGGAAACCTCTGAAAGTATGAATTTCCAAGAGTGCCATCAAGCATCATCAAAAACTTGTGAAATGTAATGATGAGAGGGTATCTTTCTTGTGGAATGCCAACAAATGTATCTGGTATATTGTGAAATTCGGAAACTTCACCAACACCATCCACACCAATGAAGTTGTTCCCATCCACACCAATGAAGTTGTTCTCTCCAAAAAAGTTTTCAGTAGCAATGCTGCAAAAGGTTAGAAATAATGAGACCTGAAGTAAGTAAATGAAAGACCTCTAATATTCTTGTCCTTCAGACTATGAGCTTGGTACTTGAACAAGGAGGGTAATCAACTTTCACGAAAGTTTGAATTCAAAATTTTCAGAAGGATGTAAATATGCCAACTTTCTTTAAGAAAAATTATATCCTCTACCAACATAAGAAGACAAGTGTACATAGCATATGAAACACAAGATGATTTCAGTATTTTTAATAAAGTTGGTCAATATATGTTCTATCATAAAATTACAAATGACTCTTCATTATTATCAATTCCTTTCCTAGTGTCAGAAGAAGAAGGAAAAAAAGTAAAAGCTGGAAGCAATTGTATGTACATAATATCATCAGATGAATGTTTTAAATTAACTGTAGCAAACTAGCAATCCAACTATAATATAAATGGCGAAGCCATAAGAGTAACAGCAGTCTTGCACTTCTAAGTAGAGGATAACAAGAAGATGCTGAGACAGAGTGGTATGGACACACCATTTCATCTGAGCTATATTCTTTTGAACAGCATGACACAGTCTTGGGCTGACAGTTACAAATAGCTGGTGTAATGCAGAACCCCTGGATCCACCATGCCTCTGTTCCACATCTACTTCATCGGTAATACTCACATTGCCGCCATCTGCCATAGAGTCTTGTGAAGCAATTGAATACTTCTGAAATGTCTGGTACAACTTCCTAGTAAGTATAGTCGTCTTCCCAGTGCCAGAACGACCTAATATGAAACTGCTTCTGGTATAACGTATTATTTCGCGTTCCTCGTCAGTAACCTCAAAAGGGAGATCAATAAATTTACCCTCAACATCCGAAAGCAAATGATTAACAGTACCAGATGACAAAGTGTAGAATTTCATCAACAACATGTTTTCACTAACTTTTGACTGTTCAACATAATTTTTGCATTCAACAGAGCTTGTCCTGGTACCTGCACCAGCGATTGATTTGGTGTTACAAGGACTCTTGAAACGTAATATATCGTTGGAAAGCGACCAACTCAATGGGACCTCCAAATTCCTAAACAAAAGTCATAATAACTGAATTAGTTTTAGCAATAATACTGCACTGTGCTCATATGCAGAAAAGTAATGCTAGAGGCAGACTCAGAATATAACAATCAGATAGGTGAACCACGTGATTAAGTGTCAGTCCATGATAAAGTAAAAACAACTCAAGCCACTTTATCTAGTTCGTGGAAATTACTCTATATTGTCTGTATACAGTGGACATCATAAGATATGATTAATGCATCTGCCATCACATAACAAAATTGAATTACCTCTCACATGACCTTTTGTTGCAGTGACTGATGAAATCATCTGTATACATAGAGGCTATGCTATCAATTCGTGTCAACAATTTTGCAGTCCCCGTCATAGGCAATATGTCCCACACTTTCAAAACTTGCTTGTAGACGGAGTCCCTCATCATATCAATGGAGCAAACAACATAGTATATATCGACCTTAAACTGTTTTACGATGTATGAAGAATTCTCACATTTCCAGTCCACATTCACTTTCTTAGGCCGCCAGCCTCCTGCAAGCTTTACTAACAAATGTAGGACCAACTTCTTTGTACTTGAGGATCTCAGTTTCTGAAACGACTTTCGGAAGTTATCACTGAACAAAACCTGGAGAATTACATTACAGCCAGTGAGGAGAAGAGAAAACCAAAGACCACATCGAGGGGAGATAACATTCAGTGTCAAAAACAATAACGAAAAGCATAGAATGAAAGAAAATGTTTCAGGATAGCTGCTTTGCTGAATACTAGACGCAAAAAGGAAGTGTATTATATAGAAGAGATCTACTATGAAAGTCTGAACTCTCTTAGACGTCTCAAAATAAAAGTAAGGAAGACGTTCATTTGATGCTGATATGAGTAACCATAAAAGAGATAAACTCTATGGAGCAATGGAGCAACAGTATTAATTATACCTGCCACCTTGAGTTTTCCAAAAGTTTGCGCTCCCAACTTAGAAGATCATCACGAGGATCCAACTCTTTTCTAACATCCAGAATAGCCTTTTTGATTTCAGGATCTTCGTCAGCATTGAAAAAAAATTGCCAACCCTTGGCATCAGATATTGTTGGTTGCCAATTTGAATCCCTTAAGGTTGATATCCTTTCCATAGGTCTGCTTTGAGGGCACAATTCACAATTTTCCTCGCTCTGTTACATATTGTACTAGTCAAAACTCAGGCAAGTGGGAAAATGTATATTTACCAAGTAAAGTATTTCCATGCTATGTTAAACCAATGGGAAAACAATTTTAGATCAGGAAACAATTAAAATAAAGAAAACTGCCATATCTTCATTACATATTGTGTTCTTGTAATATACAAGAACACAATTACTTTAACCTCTCATCTTCATCCAAACATGTATCCGTCACCACAGCAATCAGACATTGATGCATGTAACACCATTTCAAAACCTCATGAGCCACTAGAACTCTACACTAGCTGAGCAAGAAACCAAAATAAGCATAAAAGCTACGATTGAAGCTGAAATTGACTTATCATTTGTTTAAGTAAAAAATCAAAATAACTGAACAGATCTCCTTCTACACCATTGCAAAACACAACAAAGAGGCCTACACTCACTAAAATATCGAGATATAGCTCCTCCCTATTTTATCTACCTCGATTTAGAATATCGTGCTTTTTGAAAAACTACAGTTTCTTCGAGTACAGTTCGCCAGGTCTACAATCGAAAAAATTATCACACCAAAAACGCAATCCATCACGAAATTCACAAAAAATAGCAAAAAATCCTACTACCCCAGCTACACAGACTAAAATACCTGGTTCGTGTACAGATCCTCATCGAGAATTTCTCTGAGAAACGACGGCAACAGATAATCCGGAAAATCATCTCTAGGCAGTGATCGCTTACTAGTTCCTGAACAGCTTCCTTCCATTTTCCACTTCTCAAGCGAAAAATCTGCAGAAAACAGAGACTAGCTCAGCTGAATGCGGGCATTGCATTGCTGCATGAAATATGCATGAATGATTGAAAAAACTCGACTAAAAACAGAGATATATGCGCAGATTTTTCTCAGTTATTCATGAAAAGTGTTGAAAACGTTACCAACCCGAGAATCACCCGTGCGAAGTGTACTGCGTGTGAGCTAAGCTTTCAGTGAAGACTGAAGAGTTTTGGTGAAAGGAAATGGTGCTGGAAACTACTCCTATAAAAGGCGGGGGTTTTCAATTTCCTTTTTAGAATTTCTTTTTTTGAGGTCTTAACTATTTTTAACTTTTCAAAACAAGCTCGCTAATTTTGGGTTCGAAATTGTAAGAATTGCCCAGTTCGTTCCACTTCACTTCACTGATCTGATGGTATTGTTGATCTAAAATTTCATATGTAAGGGTGGGTTCTCTTGTTGCGAAAGAAAATGATAGAAAATTGACAATTATCTTTTAAATTTCACATTTTTGTCACTTTGTCTCACCAGTTAATGAGGAAGAATTTTACTCCTTAAATTGAAGAAAATATTTACAACACCATAATCTTGAGATCTTCTCTCTATTGTAGTGTAAATGAAGAGAAACGAGGAAGAATTTTACTCCTTAAAGTGAAAAAAAATATTTACAACACCATATTAATGAGATATTTTTTCTCCATTATAGTGCAATTGAAGGGGAAAAAGACCCAGATGTGAGAAAAGATATGGAATAAGAAAGATTTAAAGGGTAAATATCCATTTTCTTTCGTATAAAAAAAAATGCACCATATAAGTCTTACAAGCGTGTCCCAAATCTTAATTTCCATTAATTAAATATCATATTTAAAAAAAATTAAAATTAAATTATATAACAAATTATGATAGACATTATGGAAACGATGCGAATAATTCCAAAAATCAACATGAGTTAGAAAGCATGCATGTTAAATAATTAGTTAGGAAATTAAGCTCGTCGATGCTCAAAAGCTTTGACAAAAGGATATGTACAAAATCTCAACGTGTGCATCAAGAGGAAAGGCTGGCTAGCTATCTCCTCTTACCTCCTTTCCCTTTCTTCTGCTTGTTCTTCTTCTTATTCTTTCCGTTTCCTCGACTCCCCCCCGTCCCTTTGCTCCCGGGATTAGATTCCTCCAGTTTCACAGCTGCTGAATCCTTCGTCTCACTATCTTCATCTTCGAGCAGTTCCACATCAGCTGAATCATTCGTCTCCATTTCCACAGCTGCCGGATCCTTTGTCTTACTATCTTCATCTTCGACCATTTCCGCAGCTGCTGAATCCTTTGTCTTGTTATCATTGCCCATCTCTTCAGGGACAGGAGAGACGAAACTCAGCAACGCTTCAAGTTGGGGCAGCCTAGTCTCCATGCTCTTAAGCAGCTCTGTCATTGCTTTAGAGTCGTACTCACTGCAATCAAGTGCAGTCGACATTTGAGTTAGATCGGAACATACGGCATAAGTTGGACGATACATATCAAACAACTAAAATGACAGCGATTATATCCCCAACGTATCTAGAAAACGAAAAGATAGATGAGCTATATGCCTTAATAAGGTTGTGTGCTCAAGATTGATCAAAACTTGGATTGGATTCATCTTATTTACTCACCTTCCGCGTAACAAAGAAACAAGTGTGCTTAAATCCTCAACCAAGTGGCTGCTGTCGCAGGGAAACTCTGCACATTCACCGGAACGGGACCTCGTTTCAGCTAACCTTGGAATGACAGAAGCTATATGGTTTATATGCTCCTCCACTTCCACCTGAAAAGTAGAAAATAGATCAGATACACGATCCACATCAGCCAAGAACTACGAGATTATAATTATAACAAACTCTGTCTTACCCTGTTTCTGAGATGAAGGCTCTTCAAATCTTCACCATTTCCATTAGTAAATGACTTTAATGCTTTAGAGATCTCCTCAATAAGTTCCCAGTTTGTTTTCATCTTCCCATTTTCATTCTCTGAACTTGTAAAAGGAGTTTTTGGAGCCGGTTTTGAAGATTCTGCGACGGTATTCTTACATTCATTGCTGACGACAGGAGGCAAGATGACACTGCCAGGCAAGATATCATGGGATGCTTCGGTGCTTCTGGGAAATAGTGTTGTCATGATATCCTTTTTGCAAGAAAATGATCGCAAGTCGAGGAAGACCGCATCAGGATACGGAAAGTTGCGATTAATGTCACCCGAAACCACAATCACGAGAGGATCGCCAATCAGCTTGAACGCAGTAGCAACCGCTGTAACAAATTGATGATAACTGCGCCTTTTAGGTCGAAGAGCTTCCCAGAACTCTCTAGGCAGCTCGGATGCAATATTACCTCGATCCATCTTCTGATTTAATATATCAAAGTTCAAGCCCCAGTTTGCAGACAACACACACAGGATCATGATCAATCTCAGCACAAGTACACGAATATATGAATTCCATTTTAGACCTGATCTTTTAATCCATTCGACGGTCTCAATTCTATTGTACAGTAGTTGTTCGACCACACAGAGAACAAAGTCAACCGTGCTTCCAGTATGGGGTTCATTGCGTGTGCTCAAACCAGTTCTGGGGTTGGCATTTGGTTGCAGACTAACCAAGTATTCAACAACTGACGACTTCGTGGCATAAAAGAAGCCCCGCGAAGAAGGAACCAAGATCGTTAGTCTTTCCAAAAGGTAAAGAAAACAAGGCGGAGATATATAGCCAGGTGACCTCCAATGAATATTATAAGTTTCAGCCAAAGCTAAATGCAGTGATAGACTCAAAGCCTGCATGGAGCCCGTCAATGGAGATTCTTGCACACAAAGTGAACCTGAAGCATCCGATACTGCATCCTTTTTAACAAAATCACTGAGATACCCGATAAATGAGTTCCAATGTGTTTCATCTGGAAGCCTTGCAGCGATTTTATCGTAGAAGCCATGCTTAAGCTTGCCACTCCCCAGCATCGTCATCACTGCCCTGCCAATCTGCCCACTAGTGAGTTTCCCCGCTCCATCAATATATCTGTAAACACATTCTTCAAGTAAATTGCTGGAAAGTTCAGTTTCTCTCAACGAAACCATGTCTCCTGATAAAGACTCTCGAGGATCACTAGGGAAAACAAGATTGAAGTACTGAAGGCATAGTTGAATGAAGTTCTGCACCTTCATGCTATCCGAATGCTCCATTTTGATGGATTCTGAATCACGTAAGAACTTGGCAACGTCGAAAATGTGTAGCAAACACATACTTCGGCAGTACAATGGCAAGCGCTTCGTGGAATTACTATGAAGTTGTTGAAGAGCTTCCAATACTCGAAGTCCAACAGTGACTAATTCTTGAAGCCAGAATTTACGGGCAGCATATGCAAAATGACGAGCTTCTATAGTAGCCACGTTTCCGTTCCGCCGGATGTACCCCTCAACGTCTTTTACCCATGAAGCATCAGGATTCAGCAGGTGATAAGTGGCACTGGCATTATCAGGCAGCCTCAATCCAAAGAAATTAAAACAGAGCCCAGCAACACCTTCTTGTTTAATAGAAACAGTTCTTTCAAGGGTGTCGAGACATTCTAATATCTCCAAACTCCGTTCCTTCCACAAGTTCCAAGCGTATACCAGTGTCCCAGCAGAGACTTGGTTCCTGGCGATTCTCCGATCAAATGAACTTGACTCCAACTGCAAGTCATGATCCCACTCATACTTGGTAGCATTCATTTTGAAATGTATATCTAAAAGCTCTTGAACAACAAGAATTTCACATAGTGGAGTATTGTACTGCTTCGAACCATTGTAAAACCGAATAATTTCAGACAAATTCTTACCATCGTATAGCAAAAATTTCGCCTGAGCACAAATTGATGCGTGAAAGGTTTCAGAAACCTTCTCTGCAACTGACATCACTCTATTCAAAAGTTCCACTTTCCGAGGAAATAACTTCAGTGTTCGTCCTTGATTTCCAGATCCCCACAGAGCATTAGATACAACATACGAAAACAATATAGAGCAGGCATCGGATAACTGTCCTGCCTTTTCAAGTAGATCAACCTCGCGAAGAGTATCTCCCAGACTCTTGGCAATCTCAGAAGCCTCGTGGAAGTTCCCCAACTCTTCCTCCAAAATCAAAAGCTCTTCGAAGCAGTCCAATGAGTTTAAGAAGACGCGTTTGGATTCAGTAGAACTGAAAGCTCGAACATATTTCATCAGTGATGCGATATCCTTCACCTTGTGACTCTTTCGAGCGCAGTCTTCCAAAAACTCCTGCACAATTCTGTCGATATCCACAAGTCTGGCCTTGATCACACTGTTTGATAGCGCCTGCTGCTTCCACGTCTCAATATGCAGTCGACAACAAAACAAATACGAAACTATTACCCGTTTATCTGAATTTTAACTAACTAAAGTATCCATTGTAATAATACATACCTTTATCGTTCTTAGGCTAATCAACATACAAAAAAGAGCATAGAGAGAATAGCTGTTCTATAACCATATTACATATATGCTCTTAGCATAGATATACCATCTTCATCAAAACTAATCTCCTCAAACTCCATAACAGAATAGCATATCGCACGAGCTTGAAGTAAATAAAAGGTAGTTAGGGAGAGGTATGAAAGAGACACAGGGAGAAAGAAAAAAGAAAGTTGTTTACCTGAAACTCAAGGCCCTTGCACTCCACTATAGTCAAAATGAGTGCTTGATGACCAATGTAGTTAGAGACCTCCTTCTTAGCAAAGTCGTCTCTTACAATAATAGCCTGATCAGCGCCAAAACCGACCCATTTTCCAGTTCCGCTACTCTTTCCGCTATGTCCAAAAATGGATATGATCAAGTTTTCATCACTCCCGGGCTCAAGAACAATAGGGGATT
The DNA here is from genome assembly GCA_029379335.1 of Thymus mandschuricus. Classification (NCBI taxonomy): domain Eukaryota; kingdom Viridiplantae; phylum Streptophyta; class Magnoliopsida; order Lamiales; family Lamiaceae; genus Thymus; species Thymus mandschuricus. The sequence continues at coordinate 17,785,139 of CM057082.1, read as the reverse complement.
CCCCATATATACGACTAGTCTCTGGAGCCAGCACATCAATGGAGTGAGGGAAATAAAAACATATAAGATTTATAACGCTCTGTGCTAGCCTAAGTACTCCGGTATGAGTACGGAAATTGTGGGACAAATTGAAAATATCCGACATGAGTCCTTTTTCTTTTTTTCCTGAAGAATCACAATTTCGAGATCTCATTAGAAACTCATTATAGAACAAGGATCTAATATCCTCAAACCTAAAGTCGATCCCTCTCGCAATGGTCTGTGCCGTATCCCCAGAAAAGACAAACCCTTCATCAACATTGTTGCAGATGTATCTGAATAGGGAAATTTGCCTCATGGTAAGGTCTTGCACTTCATCAATGTAGACAAAATCCATTTTATCGCCCGGAAGATCTTCCATCCCGAGTCTCACATGAATATCACTCACAAAATCAGCAAGATCAAACTCACCTCTCTCCAACTTCCTTTTCTCATATTCCTCAAAAATATCATAAATTGCACACCTCTGATCCGCACCCAAAGTCGAACTCCTATTCTCTGACAATGATACGTAATCCTGTCTGCTTCGCTTGTAATCACCTTCCACAGGACCTCCTTTGATATGTGACATTATCTCCGTAAAAACTCTTGAAGCATCAAGACTCTTAGTCAGTTTATCATTGAAATGGGGCCAATACATGGAGGAAAATCGATCATAAGTGACCTCATTCTTCCTCAAGAAAGTCTGGAGGGCAACAGATCTTCTGCCTTCAAAATGGAAGGAATCTCTTACTGAAGGAAACCTCTGAAAATATGACTCCCCAAGAGTACCATCAAGCATCATCAAAAACTTGTGAAACGTAATGATGAGAGGGTATTTTTCCTGTTGAATTCCAACAAATGTGTCCGGGATGTCTTTAAAGTCTGCAATATCATCAACATCGTCCGTACAAGAGGTGATGTCTGCAGTAGTATTCTCAGTAGCAATGCTGCAAAAGGTCAGAAAAGTTGAGACATACATAATCAGTAAGCACTAAGCAAAAGACCTCGACTACCTTTTAGACGATAACGGTTTATAAGAAGACTCTAGCAGCATAATAAGGAGTGAGATGAACACACCTTTTCATCTGAGATACAGTCTTTTTAACTGCATGACACAATTTTGGGCTGACGGTTACAAATAGCTGGTGTAACACAGGACCCTGGGGTCCTGCATCGACCTGTTCATAGTTAGTATGGTTGTCTCGTGAAGCAATGCAATACTGCTGAAATGCCTGGTACAGCTTCATAGTTAGTATGGTTGTCTTCCCAGTGCCAGAACGACCTATGAAACTGCTTCCGTTATAGCGTATTATTTGGCGTTCCTCATCAGTGACCTCAAACGGCAGATCAACAACCTTCCCCTCAACATCCGAAAGCAAATGATTCACAGTACCATTAGATAAGGAGTAGAACTTCATCAGCAACAAGCTTTCACTCACCTTTGAGTTTTCGACATAAGCTCTGCACTCGGAGCTACTACTGCTTGCACCAGAGACTAATTTGGTGTCACTGGGACTCTTGAAACGTACTATTTCAATGGAGTCCGACCAACTTAACGGCACCTCAAGATTCCTAAATGAATAATAGAAAAACTCGATTATTTCAAGTAATAATTACACTACTCAGCATTACTCAAAATCAGAAAAAATAATGCTAGAAGTACAGCATGAAATACGAAATTTCTCAAGCCATTTTACATGTTTAGCGTAAGATATGGTGGACTCATCCGAATGTCATGTGACCTAATACACGTACCTCTCAACCAACTTGTCGTTGCAGTGATTGATGAAATCATCGGTATACATAGATGAGATGCTGTCAATTCGTTTCAACAATTTTGAGGTCTCCGTCATAGGCAGTATGTCCCACACTCTCAAATATTGATGATAGACGGAGTCCCTCATCACATCAACAGAGCATACAACATAGTATGTGTCGACCTTAAACTGTTTTACTATGTATGAAGAGTTCTCGCATTTCCAGTCCACATTTACTTTAGGCCGCCACCCTTCTGCAAGCTTCACCAACAAATGAATGACCAACTTCTTTGCACTCGAGGATCTCAGTTTTTGAAACGACTTTCGAAAGTTATCGCTAAACAAAACCTGTAGATATGCATAGCAGCCTGTGAGGACCACAAGAAAATCAAAGGCTACATAATGGAAAGATAAGTCAGTAGTAAACCCAGTATTTAAAAAAAAAAAAAAAAAAAAAATTGGCTTAGGATACATTCTTAACGATGTACAAGACAAATGAAAATTCATAAGCAGCAACACAGGAAAGTCTGGAATACCATAAACGATTGGAACAAGAATAAGGCATATTGCTTATATAATGAAAGAGAAGAAGATACAGAACAAGACAAGACGTCATCATTAATCTCATACCTGCCACCGTAGATTTCTGAAAATTGTACTCTCCCCACTTAAAAGATCATCCAGTTGGTCCAGGTCTTTTTTAACGTTTATGATAGCCTTTTCAATATCCGGTTCTTCATCAGCATGGAAGAAACATTGCCGGTCCTTGGCATCAGACACTATCGCTTCCCAAACTGAAGCACTTTTACTCAACGTGCTTTCATTTCCTAATATCCATAGACAATGACTGGAAGAAAGGTAAGGTTGGTTATAATTCCATTGAAACATAAAACAAAATCAAAGAAAAGAAATGGTATATACCAAGTTAATTCTTACCGAGCTCTAGTTAAAGCAACGTTGGTTCTTTGAGGACTACATAAGAAACCAACGGATCCACCTTCGTTAGACCTTACAGTGGAAATAATTATGATATCTTCCTCACCACCTTGGAACCCATCAATTGACCTCACCTTAACTGTAATCCTCTCAAGGTTATCACATTTGCGTTGAAGTTTATCTTTGATTGCTGCAACTTGAGCAGCATAAGGAGAAATCAAACCTATACTGAGTGTTTGTCTCGAGCTACTCCATGCTGATCATAAGGCACATCAATATCGAATTGGTATTTAAAAAAACAAAAAGGAATCCACTTCTGAGAAACTCCAAAAAGAGAAGCCTCGGGTCTTGCTAAAATGCATAAGGTGGTATACGAAGAAACTATCTATGAATATAAAATAGAGTAAGCATGTCTACGTAAAATACCATGATATGTAGAAACTATAAGAAGAAACTACGTAGGAATAAACTCTGAAGAAAGCAAAGAATGTGAACACATATTATCTTAAGCTATTTGTGCATGTAACACTACATGCGAAGGTGAGTAAAGATTATTGATTGATTTGTTCTGTCTAAAGAAACCTATTGTCTAACGTAAAATGACATATGCAGACAGAAACCATCCGGAACGAGTAACTGGATAATTAGCAACTAGGTGGCTCTTTTATGTTTTCAGACCATAATATAATACCTGAATTCAAGATTACGTAGGGTGAGACAGAGGGAGTAAGTTGGTAACAGATGAATCTGAAATAGGTTGACACATAATGCATACCTTTGATGACTTTATGAACAAGCTTCACTACGACTGCAACCTCGAGCATGTTTCTCTTGCTGACACCCGCATCATCGAATTCCTCCCTTCCACCGCGGATATTGATGAATGAATACGGGCCAAACATTTTCCCTTGAAGATAGCATCTTTCATAGCTTTTTTTCTGCACATTAGGACCATCCAATATCTGATTTTTATAGAACTGTGAATTTGGAAACAGACTTATCGATGGATGCATCCTGTACTGGATATCGAGCAGATATTTTTTATGGCCCATTGAGCTTAATCTTTCAAACAAGCTTCTCCCAAAGCCAGCTTCTTCAGACAGCTGTGCATAAAAAGATCATCATCATTATTAATAACCTTCCGGTGAAGAAAAAAAAAACAGCCAGAAGCAGAATATGACATGAAATTTAAGAAATGACAATTCAATGGAGACCTTGCTGAACACTGTTGCTGGCAGTTGGCACTCGTCGCCGACCAAGATAGCATGCCTTACACCTTTGATCTGTAAGGCAATGGCTGTTTCACACTCCTTAACCTGAGCTGCTTCATCAATGACCAGCAATTGGAATGGCTCTATAACAGCTTCATGCAAGTTGAATGCAGATGAAATGGTGCAAAATATCAACGAAGCATTCTGGAAACAGAGGCTTTGATTGCTGATCGTTGGAAAGACAAGTTCACTGAGACAGATCTGAAGAGATCTTAGAACAGATACACACTGGCTTCTGATGCATTGTAAGGATGCTGTATCAATAAAGGATCCAGAACCAGTCATTACTTGTTGCGAAAAGGTGGTCTCTAGATAGTCGGATGTCATGCCACTGTCATCAAACAAGAAGATTTCTAGAGAGTCGAGAAGATAAAAAAGTTGTACATACTTTTGATGTATTCCCTCATCAATAAAACTTCTTGGTAAATGAGTGATCAATTTCAGCATGCAATTTCTCATAGGTGGCGCTAGATTTATAAATCGATCTCTAGCATAATCTAAAAATGATTTGATTTGAAACTGTGCAGTTTCACCATCAGATAACTCTTCGGTTTTAGTCTGATCATTTTCCACAAAGATTTTATGCTGAGAAACACCATCTTCGAGAAAATCAAGCATGGACATAACACAAGGCCTCCAGCCAGTTTGTGGTGCTAAGATTTCCATAAGACTATCAATGCGGTAATCTACAAAGATGTCCTCAATGTCGGAGCCAACTTTAAGACGGTCGTTGTTCCCGAATAGGAGCAGGCCTCCTAAAGAGGGAGTCAAGGTCTTCCCACTTTCAGTTTCAACCGAATTTCTCACTAGTGTCGTCACCCGAGATGCCAACTCTCTGACTGCGGTATTTGTTGGAGCACAAATGAGGGTCCTCACGTTCATTTGTAAGAGAATATACAACAAAACACTCAAGGTTGATGTCTTGCCGGTTCCAGGCGGACCCCATATAAGTTCCACACGGGACTGGTGGCTGCATCCAGTTTTGCGAATAGAGGCCAGAACTGCCTCTAGTTGTGATTCATTTAACTTGGACAATACAGTTGATCCAAATTTGTCCTCGACTTCGCTGTACATATTCTGAATACAAAATTGACAGTCTTCCTCAACCTGTCAAAAATACACACTAGTTAATTACTTCCATGCCACACTAGTCCGGTGCAAAACAGAGATTATAGATCATGATACGTGGATTATACAAGGAAAATTACCATAACTTCGTACGAGTTCATAATGGAGGCAAATTAGGAAAGAGGAAGCAATTACAACTGCCTGATAAGCCATACAAGAGGGGGAACGAATGGATAACACACACACACAAGATATAGCTAATATGGAGAACGAAAAACCTGAAAACGTTCAAGAAATGCAAGGAAGGCCCAAAAATGATAATAACAAGAGAATTATGAATAAACTACAGCCACAAGAAACAATGCAACCGTTAGAACGGATAAAATTTTCTTTAAGGTACAATAACTCCAGAATTACAAAAGAACTAGCACATTTAAGCCAGAGAATAGCATACCGGGTCGTTCTTGACCAGTACTTTCTCAATGATATTCAGATTTTGTCGCATTCTTAATGCCTTCCATATCCTTTTATTAGTGGTCATGTTTGCCAGGTAAACCACGTAGAGTGATCCATCTCCAACGCTGCTAGCTGCTCTAACTTTGAATCTGGAGGACGTACACCTATCACCATCCTTCTCATCGTCAAAAATTCTTGTCACAGATGCAAAAGTGCACGTGCGTGCAATGCGCCACAAGTCAGAAATGCTTTCGGGTTTTGAATCCGAAAACAGTAAGAAATCACCGGGCAATGTTGTGTAAGGCTCTTTGCCACGATCACTTGTTTTGTTTCTCCAGTAGTCAACTTTAACATTGTAACGAAGTCCCTTCCCTCTCGACCCTTCAAGAGACACCACCTCAGCAAAAGGTGCTTTGTAAACAGCTTCCAAGGAAGAAGCAAGTTCAGCTCGCGACTCTTCCAATAATGGGCAGAAATACGATGAAAGATAACGATCCACACATTCGAATTCTCGAGGAATATTCACCACCTATACGATAACAAGAACTGAAATCAATGAAAGGAAAACCGAGCAGAGCATTCGATTACAACGTAAATGGAAGGATGCCAAGTAGCAAAATTGATCCTAACTCATATTCATACATCTCATGATACTCAAAAGGTGAGATTATCTATCAAGAAACAAAAAAATGCAATCACTTTAACCTCTCCACTTCATCCAAGCATGCAACTCTAAAACTTATTATTTCAAACAAGTTCAAAATAGCCAAGTATCCATACAAGAAGCATGATTCTTGTTTGATTTCTCTTCATGTTTTTGAAGAAACTTCACACTCCATAACTGGTGAACCACACCAGCAGGTTTACAAACCCTAGATTTGCACACACACACACACGAGGGGGTATGTGTGTGATTTTGATTCTTGAAAATGAAAATATTTTCTTCGATGAGGCCCAAACAAATTCACCCAGAAAAGCAAAATCCGTAGCTACACACACTCACATACCTGGTGCTTGAACAGATCCTCATCAAAAATGTCACTGAGAGACCACGAGAAGAGCAAATCAGTAAATTCATCTTTACTAGTTCCTGAACAGTTCCCTTCCATTCTCCCCCTTTTTCAACACACAGATTTCTGCAGCAGAATACAGACCAAAATCAAATGAAAATGAACACAATCTTGTAGCATGCATGAAATTGTAGAAGAAACTGCTAAAAAGAGAGAGAGAGAGAGAGAGAGATAGAGAGACAACGGTGATTGAGGAAAACTGTGGAAAAAATGGCTACCAAGCAACATAAGAATCTCCCGTACAGATAGATACACAGCGTTTGAGTGGGGGGGGGGGAATTGATTCGAAACGTGGGGATGAAGTAGGGAAGGTGAAAGGTTTTTGAGCAGAAAAAGGCGTTTGGGAAAGTGTGATGGCGGGTCTTTTCAATTTCCTGTGTTTTTACCCTTGGGTAAGACTACCTTTTACCGGTTTGGATAGGTTTTTGCTTCTTTTTACCGCGGTAGCAATACTTTTACTCGCTGTTGTTTAAGCTTGGTCGCCCCACTCTCCACTCCAACGTGCGTATCGTGTATTCGTGTTTACTCTATTATTGCATGGTATCGAGTTTATTTGCTGCTTAAATTTACGTCAAATAGTAATATGGAAATAGTTTTTTTTTTTTTTTTTTTTTTTTTTTTTTTTTTTTTTAAGGAATAATGTAACGAGTGAAGCATGCATGCTGCATCTTATATTCTTATCATGATATAATTCTTCAAAAAAAAAAAAACAAAAAACAAATAGTTAATGGAGGTGATTAATGAAATATTTACTACTATTTTTGTGAATGGAAGGAGTACTTACAACCCGCGTTGTAACGTAAACTTTAAACAGAGTTTAAACACCATGCAAAATTAAATAGAATGATAGTATAGCGACTTATCAAAAATGAGCAAACAATTCCATAAATCTAAATTAGTTAGAAACGATGTTCAATAATTACTTAGAAAGCTCGATGAGACTCAAAAGCTTTGGCAAAATATATATACAAAATCTCAACCTATTCATCGAACTCGAGCTATACAAACAAGCAAAATTCTACAGCTATAATAGCTTGTTTTACTATTCAAACACAAAAAACTCCTCGATTCTTTGGCTTGTTTTCGTTCTTATTCTTTCGTTTCCTTCGACTCCTCGATTCCTTTGTTTCTGGGATTCAGTTCCTCCAATTCCGCAGCCGCTGAATCCTTCGTCTCACTATCTTCATCCATTTCCACAGCTGCTGGATCATTCTTCATACTACCTTCATCTTCGACCATTTCCACAATTGCCGGATCATTCTTCGTACTATCCTCACCTTCGACGGCCATTTGCACAGCTGCTGACTCCTTCGTCTCATTGACTTCCTCTTCAAGACTAATACAGTCAGAAATATTATCATTGTCCATCTCTTCGGAGACAGGAACCAGTGAACTCAGTAACGCTTCAAGTTGAGGCAGCCTCGTCTCCATGCTCTTAAGCAGCTCTATCATGGCTTCAGAATCATACTCACTACAATCAAGCACACACATGGTCTGTGTTAGATCGGAACATACGGCATGATTTGGAAGAAAGAAACATATAGCCTTAAATTGTGATAACTCACCATTTGCGTAACAAAGAAACAAATGTGCGTAAATCCTCAACCAAGTGGCTGTCGTCACAGGAGAACTGATCTACATCTTCACTGGAACGAGACCTCTGTTCAGCTAACCGCGGGATGGCAGAAGCTATAAGGCTTATATGCTCTTCCACTTCCACCTGAACAGTAGAAAATAGATCAGAATCATCGGATACATGTGCACACAGCTCTGAGATTATTCGACTTAAATTGTTACCTTATTTATCAGATGAAGGCTCTTCAGTTCTTCACGATTTCCACTTGTAAACGACTTGAACGCTTTCATAACATCCCCGATAAGTTTCCAGTTCGTTTGCGAATTCCCATTTTCATTCTCTAAACTCGTTGAAATAGTTTCTGAAGCCGTTTCTGAAGATTCCGCAATGGTATTGTTACCTTCATTTCGGACGACAGGAGGCACGACATCACTGCTAGGCCAGATATCATGGGAAGCTTCTGCGCTTATGGGAAATAGTGCTGTCATGACATCAGTTTTGCACATGAAGGATCTCAAGTCGAGAAAGAGAGCATCAGGATACGGGAAGTCGCGATCAGTGTCACCCGAAACCACAATCACAAGCGGATCACCAATAAGCTTGAAAGCAGTAGCAACTGCTGATACAAATTCATCATAGCTATGCCATTTAGGTCGAAGAGCTTCAGAGAACTCTATAGGCAGCTCGGACACGATCTCAACTCGATCCATATTCCAATTTAACACACGCAAGTCCAGGTCCCAGCTTACACACAACAGACACAGGATCATGAGCAATCTCAGCACAAGAACAGGCATATATGAATTACATTTTAGACCAGATCTTCGAATCCACTCTGCTGTCTCAAATTTATTGTCAAGTAATTGTTCAACAACTTTGAGAACAAATTCAACCGTGCTTCTACTCTGGGATTCGTTGTTTCTGCCAAAACCTGTTCCCGGGTTGGAATTTGGTTGCAGACTTACCAAGTATTCAACAAATGTGGACTTCGTTGTGAAAAGGAAGCCCCGTTGATCAGGAACCAAGATCAATAGTCTTTCTAAAAGATAAAGGAAACAGGGCGGAGATATATATCCAGGTGCCCTCCAATTGCTGCAATAAGTTTCTTCTAAAGCTTTATGCAACGATAGAGTCAAAGCTTCTGTGGAGCCCCTCGATGGAGATTCTTGTGCACAAAGCAAATCCGAAGCACCTGACACAGCATCCTTTTTAACAGACTCATCAATTCCTCTGAGATTCTCGATGAATGACCTCCAATGTGTTTCACTCGGAAGCCTTGCAGCAATTATGTCGTAGAAGCCGGGCTTATGTTTGCCACTCCCCAGCATCGTCATCACTGCCCTCCCGATCTGCTTACTAGTGAGTTTCTGCGCTTGACCAATATAAGTGTGAACACATTCTTCGAGTAAATTCCTTGAAACTTCAGTTTCTCTCAAAGATATCATGTCTCTGGATAAAGACCGCTGAGGATCACTTGGGAAAACAAAATTGAAGTACTGAAGGCATAGTTGAATGAATTTCTGCAGCTTCGAGATATCTGAGTGATTCATTTTGATGGATTTTGAATCAAGTAAGAACTTTGCAATGTTGAAAATGTGTAGCAAACACATACTTTGGCAGTACAATGGCAAGCGCTTTGTGAAATCACTATGAAGTTGTTTAAGAGTGTTTATTACTCGAAGTCCATCGACAACCAATCCTTGGAGCCAGAATTTACGGGCAGCAGATGCAAACTGACAAGCTTCTATAGTAGCCACATTTTCGTTCCTCTGAATGTACCCCTCGACATGTTCTGCCCATGCAGCATCAGGATTCAACAAGTGAAAAGTGACACTGGAATCATCAGGCAACCTCAATCCAAAGAAATTAAAACAGATTCCAGCAAGGCCTTCCTGTTTCATAGAATCGGTTCTTACAAGGGTGTCGAGACATTCTAAAATCTCCAAAATCCGTTCCTTCCACAAGTTCCAGGTGTAAACCAGTGTTCCAGCAGAGACCTGGTTCCTTGCGATTCTCTGATCGAATGAAGTTGGATCCAACTGCAAGTCACGATCCCACTCATACTTGGTAGCATACATTTCGAAATGTGTGTCTAAAAGTTCTTGAACAACAAGAATTTCACATATTGAAGTATCGCACTGCTTCAAAGCATTGTAACACTGCATCAATTCAGACAAATTCTTATCATCATACATCAAAAATTTCGCCTGAGCACAAATTGATGCATGGACGCTATCAGAAACCTTCTGAGCAACTGACATCACTTTATTTAAAAGTTCCACTTTGCGAGGAAATGACTTCAACGGCCGCCCTTGATTTCCAGATCCCCACAGAACATTAGAAATAATGTACGAAAACAATAACGAACAAGCATCAGATAACTGTCCCGCCTTTTCAAGTAGATCAACCTCACGAAGAGTATCTCCCAGACTCTTGGCAATCTCAGAAGCCTCGTGGAAGTTCCCCAACTCTTCCTCCAAAACCAAAAGCTCTTCGAAGCAGCCCAATGAATTCAAGAAGTTGCGCTTGGATTCCATAGAACTGAAAGCTCGAACAAACTTCATCAGTGATGCATTATCCTTCGCCTTGTGACTCTTTCGAGCGCAGTCTTTCAAAAACTCCTGAGCAATTCTATCAATCTCCCTATTTCTAGCTGATATTACACTGTTTGACAGCGCCATCTGCTTCCAATTCTCGATATAATGCAAAGCGAGGTCAAAATAATTACCCTTGGAGCAAGCTGACAAGCACTCTCTGAATAAGCTCCCACTCGCATACACTTGTGCAGCGAGTTTATGTTTTCCAGCCAACAAGAAACATTCACCAGCCTTTCCTAGCTCTGATAGATTTTCCCTATAGATTTTTCCTGCAGCAACAAATTCCGAAAAGAATAACCAGGAGCTTACGTAAATTGTATCACGAAACTTTAATAACTATTCCATTGTTATTTTGACACCGTTCCGAAAATCAACAAAAACACATGCCAGGGCATATAGAATGTCCGAATCATAGGAGGAGGAGAATATACCTGCCCTTTCGTAGTCCCCCAATTCATAGAAACATTCAGCTGCAGATGCAGCTCGATTAATAGAATCGAATATTTCTGCAGCCTCTCTAAGAATCCTAGTGGCCCCTTCATAATTTGAACCACGCAGCCTGTCAGCAGCAGCTCTATGTCCAGAGGCAATAGCCAATTTCTCCAACTTCTTGTCACCAGCTTTTTCAAAGCACAGTGTAGCCATCTCGTAGTTTTTCTCCCACAAGAGCTACCACCAATGATGAATAAATGAATTAATAAAACGAACAAACTAGAAAACAAATTCTTAATGATAAAACGAAGGAGATTGAAACAGACCTTCATGCCCTGTGTTTTCCACTCTTCAGGTGTGCTAGCCCTTTTCATTGCTTCCGCAAGAGAATCGTCTATTTTCCTCACGTTCACAAGGGACAGCCTTCTCCAATAATCAAGCATTGGCGTGGAAACTTCCGCATTGTTTTCACATATCCATAATCTCTGCCTTGTTCGAGTAATTGCCACATATAGTTGCTTCAATTCAGAGCACAAGATATTGTGTTTCGACAGGCTAAAAGATGGAAAGGACTTGGCAGAATCGCCATCAAGAAGGTCTTTTTCTTTCAAGAATTCATACAAGACTTTCCAATGGTTACCCAACGGCGAACAGCCAAAAAAGTTGTACAGCAGAACATCCTACATCCAGAATCAGATTAAGAAATCACAATCTGATGGCAGTTGGAGAAATAACATTATTGATGAATAAATAGTTATACGAGAAGCTTAAGAGAGAAGAAATTGATAACCTGAAATTCGAGGCCCTTGCACTCCAATATAGTCAGAATGAGAGCTTGATGGCCAATGTAGTTAGCAACTTCCTTCTTCGTATATTCATCCCTTACAATAATAGCCTGGTCAGCGCCAAAACCGACCCACTTTCCAGTTTCACTGCTCTTTCCACTTTGTCCAAAAATGGATATGATCAAGTTTTCATCACTTCCAGCCTCAAGAACGATAGGGGATTCCCCATATACACAACTAGTCTCCGGAGCCAGCACATCAATGGAGAGTGGGAAAAAATAGCATATAAGATCTACAACACTCTGTGCTAATCTAAGTACTCCAGTATGAGTACGGAAATTGTGGGACAAAATGAATATATCTGACATAAGTCCTTTCTCTTTTTTCCCCGAAGAATCACAGTTTCGAGATCTCATCAGAAACTCATTATAAAACAAGGATCTGATATCCTCAAACCGAAAGTCGATCCCTCTAGCAATTGTCTGGGCTGTATCCCCAGAAAAAACAAAACCTTCAACAACATTGTTGCAGATGTATCTGAAGAGAGAAATCTGCCTCATAGTAAGGTCTTGCACTTCGTCAATGTACACAAAGTCCATCTTATCGCCCGGAAGATCTTCTTTGTCGAGTCTGACATGAATATCACTCACAAAATCAGCAAGATCAAATTCGCCTCGCTCCAACTTCCTTTTCTCATATTCCATAAAAATGTCATAGATCGCACATCTCTGTTCCTCGCATAAAGTCGAAGTCCTATTCCCTGACAATGATACATAATCCTCTCTGCTTAGCTTGTAATTACCTTCCACGGGCCCTCCTTTGATATGTGACATTATCTCGGTAAAAACTCTCGAAGCATCAAGACTCTTAGTCAGCTTATCATTGAAATGGGGCCAATATATGGAGGAAAATCGATCATAAGTGACCTCATTCTTCCTCAAGAACGTCTGGAGGGCAACAGATCTTCTGCCTTCCAAATGAGAGAATTCTCTTACGGGACGAAACCTCTGAAAATATGACCTTCCGAGAGTACCATCAAGCATCATCAGAAACTTGTGAAATGTAATGATAAGAGGGTACTTTTCCTGTTGAATTCCCACAAATGTATCTGGGATATCTTCGAAGTCGGCAACTTCGTCTTCATCAACATCCTCCACACGAGTGGTGATGTCTCCAGAAGAGTTTGCAGTAGCAATGCTGCAAAAGGATAGAAATGTTGAGACATAAACGGCATGAAGAAAACGTCAATTCATGTACGAAAACTCTACCAGCATAGCAAGGAGTGGGATTAACACACCTTTTCATGTGAGATACCATTTTTTTAACAGCATGGCACAATTTCGGGCTGACGGTGACGAATAGCTGGTGTAACACAGGACCCTTGGATCCTCCATCGAGCTGTTCATCAGAATCTCGCGAAGCAATGCAGTACTGCTGAAATGCTCGGTACAGCTTCATAGTTAGTATGGTTGTTTTCCCAGTGCCAGAACGGCCTAATATGAAACTGCTTCCATTATAACTTATTATTTGTCTTTCCTTGTCGGTTACCTCAAATGGCAAAGCAACAACATTTCCCTCAACATCAGAAAGCAAATGATTCACAGTACCGGTTGATAAGGAGTAGAATTTCATCAACAACAAGCTTTCACTCACTTTCGAGTTTTCGACATAAGCTCTGCACTCAGAGCTACTACTGCTTGCACCAGAGACTAATTCATTGTCACTAGGATTCTTGGAACGTTCTATTTCACTGATGTCCGACCAACATAATGGCAGTTCCAAATTCCTAAATGTGAAATAAAATAACTCAGTTATTTTAAGCAATCCTAGAAGTACACATGCAAGATAACAAGCAGATGGTGATGGCACGTGATCGAATAATATATGGTGAACTCATCCAAACGTGACGTAACCTAAATAACATACCTCACAACTAATTTATCATTGCATTTGTTGATGAAATCATCGGCATACGTAGTTGCTATTCTGTCAATTCGTTCCAACAATTTTGTGGTCTCCGTCATTGGCAATATGTCCCACACTTTCAAAACTTGCTTATAGATGGAGTCCCTTATCACATCAATGGAGCAGACAACATAGTATGTATCGAACTTGAACCTTTTTACTATGTAAGAAGATTTCTCGCATTTCCAGTCCACATTCACTTTCCTAGGCCGCCAGCCTTCTGCAAGCTTCACTAACAAATGTATGACCGACTTCTTTGTACTTGAGGATCTTAATTTCTGAAAGGACTTTCGAAAGTTATCGCTAAACAAAACCTGCAGTTATGCATAGCAGCCAGTGAGGACAACGAGAAAATTAAAGGCTACAGAATACATAGAAAACAAAAGAAACGGCTTAGCCATGTACAAGACACAAATGAGTATCCGTAGGCAGCAACACATGAAGGTCTGGAATATCATAAACGACTCATACTAAAATAATGCATATTGCTTATTTGATGAAAGAGAAGAATATGCAGAACAAGACAGCAATACCACGAATGTCATCTAATTATCTCGTACCTGCCACTGTAAATTTCTGAAAGTAGTACTCTGCCCACTTAAAAGATCATCCAGTTGGTCCAGATCTTTCTTAACATTTACAATAGCCGTTTCAATATCAGGTTCTTCATCAGCATCGAAGAAACATTGCCGGCCCTTGGCATCAGACACTATCGCTTCCCAAACCGAATCACTTTTACACAACGTGCTTTCATTTCCTAATATCCATAAACAATGACTGGAAGAAAGGTGACATTTGTTATAATTTTACTGAAACGTAAAGCAAATGCAAACAGCGAAAAAGTGTATATACCATTTTAATCCTTACCGAGCTCTAGTCAAAGCAACGTTGGTTCTTCGAGGACTACATAAGAAACCGATGGATCCACATTTGTGAGACCTAACGGTTGAGATGATTATGATATCTTCCTCACCACCTTGGAACCCATCAATCGAACTCACCTTAACTGTAATCCTCTCAAGGTTATCACATCTGCGTGGAAGCTTATCTTGAATTGCTGCAACTTGAGCAGCATACGGAGAAATCAAGCCGATACTGAGGGTCTCTCTTGAGCTACTCCACGCTGAACATGCAGTGCATGGATATCAAATTGGTATCGAAAAAAGATATGGTGGTATACGAAGACAGTATCTAATACGAATAAAATAGAGTAAGCATCAACAATGTAAAAGACTATGACATGCAGAAACTACAATGAAAAACTACGTAGGAAAAACTTTTGAAGAAAACCAAACAAGATATGTGAGCATACATTATCTTAAGATCTTCGTGCATGTAACACGACATTTATAAACTGACTTCGTAAACGGTTTTATAGCTTCTATCCGCAGTCAGAAGGAACTCGCAATACATATGAAGATGAGTGAATATTCTCCATTGATCTGTTTAGTCTAAGAGCACCTACTGTCAAACGTAAAAACGACATATACAGAAAGTATTCCCACCGGAACCAGTAACTGTATCATTAGCAACTAAGTGGCTCTTTTTTGTTTTTTCAGACCATAATAATGTAATCATCGATGCAGTCGTGACCTTTCGTGTAAGAATACCTGAATTCAAGACTATTAAATGACAAGTTAATTGGTAACAGATGAGTATAAAATAGTCCGACAAATAATGCATACCTTTGAGGAGTTTATGTACAAGCTTCACTACAACTGCAACCTCAACCATATTTCTCCTGCTGACACCCGCATCATCCAATTCCTCTCTTCCATCACGAACATTAATGAACGAATACGGGCCAAACATCTTTCCAGGTAGATAGCACCTTTCATAGCTTTTGCTCAGCACATTAGGACCATCAAATATCCGATTTTGATAGAACTTTGAATTCGGAAACCGACTAATTGATGGATGCATCCTGTACTGAATATCGAACAAATGTTTGGGATGACCCATTGAGCTTAATCTTTCAAACAAGCTTCTCCCAAAGCCAGCTTCTTCTGATAGCTGCGTATAAACAAAACAAAGCAATATCATTATTAATTAACTTTGGCTGAACAAAAAAATAGCGAGAAGCAGTACATGAAATGCAATTTAACAAACGATACTAAACGGAGACCTTGCTGGACACTGTTGCTGGCAGTTGACACTCGTCACCGACCAAGATAGCAAGCCTCACACCTTTGATCTGTAAGGCTATGGCTGTTTCACACTCCTTAACCTGAGCTGCTTCGTCGATGACCAGTAACTGAAATGGCTCTATATCAACAGTATGCAGTTTGAATGCAGAAGAAGTGGTGCAAAAGATCAGAGAAGCTTTCTGGAAACAGAACTCTGTGGCTAAACTTCGATCAGTGACTTTTGGAAACACGAGTTTACTGAGACTAGTCTGAAGAGATCTTAGAACGAAGACACAATGGCTTCTGATGCGCTGCAAGGCTGTTGTATCGAGAAAGGATTCAGAAACAGTCATTATTCGTTGCATAAAGATAGCCATTAGATCCTCAGACGTCATGCCACTGCCCTCAACCAAGAACTCCTCTAGAGAATCGAGAAGATTAAGAAGTTGCACCATATTTCGATATTTTCCCTCACCGATGAATCTCCTTGGTAAATGTGTGATCATTGTAAGCATACAATATCTCAGAGGTGATACTAGATTCTTAAATCGATCTCTAGCATAGTCCAAAAATGGTGTGGTTTTAGATTGCTTGTTTTCCACAGATGCTTCATGATGAGAAACACAATTTTCAAGAAAATCAAGCATGGACATAACACACTGCCTCCAGCCAGCATGCGATACTAAGATTTTCGTAAGCTGATCCACACGGTAATCTAAGAAGATCTCGTCTACATCGGAGCCAACTTCAAGACGATCTTCGCTCCCAAATAGAAGCATGTTCCCTAAAGAACATGTCAAGGTCTTCCCACTATCAGTTTCAGCTGCATTTCTCACTAATGTCGCCACACGAGAAGCCATCTCTCGAACTGCTGTATTTGTTGGAGCACAGATGACAGTCCTCACATTCATTTCTAAGAGGATGTACAACAAAATACTCAACGTTGATGTCTTGCCGGTCCCAGGTGGGCCCCATATAAGCTCAACAGAAGACCGGTGGCTGCATCGAGTTTTACGTATACATGCCAGAACAGCCCCAAGTTGTGATTCATTTAACTTGGATAGCACAGCTGATCCAAACTTCGTCTCAACTTTGCTGTAATTAATTTCAGGGCAAAAATCACAATCTTCGTCACCCTGTAGATTATACAAGATAGTTAGAACTTAAATTTTCAGAATTCCAGAAAAAAAAAAATGATACTTTTAGACCAGCAGAGTGGCATACCAGATCATTCCTAACCAAGACTTTCTCGATGATCTTCAGATTTTGTCGCATTTTCAGTGCTTTCCATATCCTTTTGTGAGTGGTTATGTTCGTCAAGTAAACCACGTAGAGTGACTTGCAATGCTGATGACCAGCTCCAACGGTGCCAGCTGTTTTAAGTTTAAATCCAGAGGACGTGCAGCTATCGTCATTCCCATTGTCCGAAATTGTTGTTACAGATGCAAAAGTGTACGTCTGTCCAATGCGCCGCAAGTGAGAAACACTTTCAGGCTTTGAATCCGAAAGCAGGAAGAAATCACCAGGCAATGTCCTGTAAGGCTCCTTGCCACGGTCACTTGTTCTGTTTCTCCAGTTGTCAACTTTAACATTGTACAGACATGTGGCTGGTTTCGCCTCTTCGAAAAACACCACTTCTTCAAGAGGTGCTTGTGCGTCTAGCTTTGCCTCTTCGAGAGACAACACTTCAGCATAAGGTGCTTTGTAAACAGCTTCCAAGGAGGAAGCAAGTGCAGCACGAGTCTCTTCTAGCAAGGGGTATACATAAGATGATAGATAACCATCCACGCTTTCGAATGCTTTAGGAATCTTCTGCACCTATATGTTTATCATAACAAAAGTGGCATCAACAAGAATGCAACTACATTATCCTCTCAACTTCACCCATCAACGCAGAACGCACGTACGATTAATTTACTAGTGCAAGCATATACATACATAGTGCAATCCAAAGCTTAAACTTCCAAACAAGTTTAAGAGAGCCAAGTAGCCTTAAGTCACAACATTGTCTCTCATCTTGTTTTTTGATCAGTTTTGCACAACATAACATATTCATTTGAGGCGAAACACCTCCTCGTTCGATATGCCCTAGCGAATTAGCATATGAGACTTACAGAATGAAGGCAAGTTCAAAAATCTGCACAAGATGAGTATGAAAGCAAGAGAAGCACAAAGATTACGAAACATATTTCATTTTTTACAACACACAAACACAGATGAGGGGATGAGGCCCAATCAAATTCACACAGAAAAGGAGAAATCTGCAGCTACACACACACACACACTCACCTGGTGCTTGAACAGATCCTCATCAAGAATATCTTCGACCGACCATGAGAAGAGCAAATCAGTAAATTTATCTTTCTGCAGTGATCGCTTACTACTTTTTGAGCAGCTCCCTTCCATTTCTTAATTCTTTTTCACTTTTCAGACACAAATTCTGCAGAATACATAAAAGGCCAACTCAGATGAGCATGAACCAAACCCCTGCTGCATGCATGAATTATTAAAAACAAAAAAAGGACTACGATTTAATTTTTCTTAGTGATTGAGGTTACCAATCTAGCTAAGAAAGGGGATAGAGAGAGAGAGAGGAATTTTGATCGTGGGGAGAAGGCAAGTCCGCTTCAGAAAAAGGTGGAGGGTAAGGAAATGGTGGTGGAGTTTGTGTTGGGAAGTGTAATGGCGCGGGTCTTTTCGATTTCCTCCATGACCAGGTTTTCTTCACCCTTGGTAGTTGGTAGGAATAGAATTACCTTTTTTGATTTCGAAAGTATGTTTTTTACTTCTTCTTTTTTTTTTTTACCGTGGTAAGAATATGCTTTTTACTCTTGCTTTCAGCTTTCCTTTTCTCCAGCTTTAGACCTCACTGTCTCTATTTTTTTTGCATGTTTTTGATTTTCTTAGTCAAAATCACGTCAAAGTGAAAGTCAAATAAGATAATACTGCTGCTATTTGATTAAATGTAACAGTACAGTGGCTAAAAGCATGCATATAATAAATCGTGACATTTTACATGCAGTTATTAAAAGAAATAATTTATAGTACTACCTCCATCTCATATAAGTAGTCTCATTTGCCATTTTTGTCCGTCTCATCTATTAGTCTCATTTCCTAAAATGGTAAAGAATACATGACTAAAATTAACTCTCTCTCTTCAGGATCAATTACAGCCACACATTTCCTCCTTTATTGGCTCTTGTGCCCATTCCAAATGGGACTACTTAAATGAGATGGAGGAAGTATATCTTTTTCAAAACAAAAAAAAAAAAAACAACAAAACACATACTCCATTTTATAGGCCGGTCTTCTATTTTTCAATCGGAACAAATAATAGTGGGTGTATAATGGAATAGAACGGTTATCTTCTTTTTTTTCAGGAACGTCAAACGGTTATTTTGTGGATTTTAGTTTTTTTTAATTTTTTTTAATTTATATTTTACAATTAATACTCTTTCAGCTTTTTGACAAATAATATTATACCGGGACATCTACCATTTCTTGACACTTTCAATTTTTGGCATTTTAACATTGAGTAAGAGCATTAGCACCTACGTACAGCTAAAAGGTGCGCACGCCACGTGGCGCTTGCGTGGCAGCGCCACGTCGGCGTGCGTACAGTGGACGACATGTGTACGCTGATGCAGTGCGACACGTGGCGTACGGCGTACGCTTCAGTGTACGTCTGCGTGTACGTGCATGGTGTGTCTCCATACGCCACATGGCACATTTTTATTGGTTCTTTTTATTTATTTTTTTTTCTTTTCCTTTTTATTTTTTGCCGTACGTTTTCTTTTCCACTTTAACTTTTTGATTTTTTTACTTTTTCCTTTCTTAAGCGTTAAGCGTTCTTTTCCTGTTCTGATTTTTTTTTTTCCTTCCTTTTTTCTATTTAAACGTTTTCTTTCGTTTTTTGTTTCCGATTCTTTTCTTTGTTTTCATCTTTAATTATTTCTTTTATTTAATTTTTTCAGTTAATATTTATTGTAAATTTTCGAATATGCATTATTAAAATCTCGTATTTAAATGATGAAAAAAATTAAAACAAAACAAGAATTCAATAAATAACACACTAAAATGTCCAGTCATCATATAAATTAAACATCATACATCGTACTCTATTGCACTACTTTTCAGCATACGCCGTACTCAGTCCTAGTCAGCACACTTTTTATCTATCATAAGCCGTACTCTCGTACTCTGCTGCATGCATGAATTATTTTTAAAAAATTGAAAATATGGGCTGAAAGGAGAGATTACACCAACCTAAGAATCTCCCGTACACCATTTTTTAATGCTTGAGCAAACTTTCCAACCAGGAGAGAAGAGAGAGAGAGAGAGAGGTGGAGGGATTTTGATCGTGGGGGAGAAGGAAAGTCCGGTTCAGAAAAAGGTGTTGGGGAAATGTAATGGCGCGGGTCTTTTCGATTTCCTCCATGACCAGTGAGTGGGTGATATTCTGTTTTTAGTTTTTACCCTTGGTAGGAATAGAATTACCTCCTTTTCATTTTTTTTACTTTTTTACCGTGGTAAGAACATGCCTTTTACTCTCTTGCTTTCAGCTTCCTTTCTCCTCTAATTTTATTTTATTTTTGCATGTGTTTTGATTTTCTTAGTCAAAATCACGTCAAAGTGAAAGTCAAAACAGATAATACCGCTGCTATTTTATTAATGTAACATATATAGTAGCTAAAACTAAAAGCATGCATATAATATATCGTGATATAATTCAGTTTACATGCAGTTATTTCAAGGAAATAATTTATAGTATATGGTTTTCAAAAAAAATAATCGGAACAGATAGTAGTGGGTATATACTGGAATAGAACAGTTATCATTTTTTCAGGAACATCAAACGGTTATCTTGTGGATTTATTTTTTAGTTTTTAGTATTTTTTTTATTTTTTAATAAATATTCTATTCGTCCACGATTTATTGATATTAATATTATATCAAGACATTCATCATTTCTTGACTCTTACAATTTTGGACCCACAATGCATTTATTACTTTCGAACAAAATTGCGGTTCATAACAAAGAAGATAATCTATATACGTATAATGTGAATAGTGCAGTTTAGAAATCCAGAGAGGAATACCAACTTGTACAAAACAAATTCAGATATGTGCACAGGATAAAAATATACAGCCAATTTGGCTCCCAAATGGATTCAGATTAACACTGAATATGCTTCAGTTAAATCTAATTTCACCCAAAAATTTCCTTGGGCAAAACATTCTTCATCAGTTTGAGAAGATAATCATCCTCTCAGACGGTCCTTGCAATTGATCGATTAGCATCGAAGAAGTAGCAGGATCTCCTGCAAATTTCCTTCGATCCATTTCTTCCCAGAATGGTATATATTGCCTCGAGAACCTCGTCCTTCCTTAGCAAACTTTGGACGATGACATTGTACATCACGTTATTCGGTGCACAACCATGGCCCTTCATTTCTCGAAGCAAACGTTTTGCCTTCTCCGCGTCACATTCCTCACATACTGAACCAATGATCATCGTATATAATCGGACATTAGGTTGCAAAACTTTAAAAGGAAGGTGATTGAAAAGATCTCTCGCGACACATCATGTTTTCCTACATCAAGATTAACCATTTCCCTTCAATCGTGCGTAATAACGATAGAGCTCATCAATCTCCATGTCCTGCACAAGCCATCCAACAACCTAGCATATAAGTGTATACGTCATGGCTTGCACCTTCGAGCTACCATATCGTCGATAAGCTTCCACCCCTATATTATGGTACTATAAGTACACGTATTATGCTCCAGACCATTGGAAGGAACTTCGAGAAAAACAAGCCAAGCTGCATCGATTCTCCCTTGCAGTATCCATTTATTAAGTTATTATAGCTGATAATATTAGGCTCATGGCCCCTCTCGATCGTGGAATCAAGCACTTGTTTATATACAAGTGAAATTTTCCGAATTCAGCGCAAAAAGTGGCCTAATCCAAAACGGGTTCGCTCTTCATAAATTCATCATATGACCGGCCATGCTACAATATATTTACATTAGTAATTAATACATGCTTTTAAAAATCATGTTTTATTACTACTACCAAAAAAAATTAATAATAATAAAAAAAAATAAGTTTTATTATGTGAAAGTATCATATCATTCAAAATCAAAACTATGAACCTTGAGAAAAGACTATATATACACAGTTCTTATTTGTACATTAAAACTGATATTACCATTTCTTCTTACCCGCCTTTCCCTTTTTTTGGCTTGTTTTTCTTCTTATTATTTGCTTTTCCACTCTTGCTGGCTGCTGATTCCTCTGCTCTGCTATCTTCGTCGTCATCGAGACTAATGCCGTCTTTGTCTGAACAAACACTAAGGTCGTCGTCTCTGCCTAAATTCATAAACGAGTCTAGTTCAGGGTGCTTCGCCACCATGATCTTGTAGAGCTCACCAACCTCTTTCTTCGCCTTGGCGTCATACTCACTGCATTCAAGAGTTAAACACGAGCATACGGTGTGAGTTTGAAGAAACGTATACAGCAATAAACTGGTTGCAACGAGGCTGAGATCATTAGAATTAAAGAAGCAAGAAATAATATCCACAACAAGCATAAATTACTTATCAATGAATTTTGTTGCTTACCTTCTGCGAAACAAAGAAAAAAGTTCGCACACGCCCTTAAACATGTCAGAACCGGAATCAGAGCGTCGTGTCACGCCCCGCTCGAGAGGGGTCAAATCTTGGAGGTTTCCCGGAATAATCTAGAATTTACTTGATGAGTCCGACACCTAGCGGAACATTCCGGAATCCTCTTGTACATAGTAGATTGTAGAATTCTATAGAATCTCGTAGAATCTTGTAGAAGATTATAGAAGGAGGTGGAAGCTTCTAGTCATAGAAGGATCTAGACATGGGAATGATCTAGAACCCCTCTCCCACTTGTATAAATAGGCCATTCCATTCATTTGTAATCATCCAAGTTTAAGCAATAAAAGTTCCTTTACATTCTCTCAAACTCTCTCTTTGCCTTCTTGTGTTCTTAGCCAAACGACTTGGTGGGAAGGTTGCCTAGCTAGTATCGAGGCGAGCTAGTCTAGGACCGCACGGCGGGTTGAGGAAACTTCGTGGGGCACAAGTTTCAGTCCGTGACAAGTGGTATCAGAGCCACGCTAGTGGTTCTATTGCTTCCACAAGGAAAGAAGGTTGCTCGTGGGTTCGTGGGAGATGGAGAACGTTGCCAACAACGCTGCGCAAGACAAGACCAAGAAGAGGGACAAGTTCGTGGACAAGAGTGCTGCCATGGAGACCCGGGTGGCCCGGATCGAGAAGTTCATGGACGAGCACATAGGTGTCCATCAGGATCTAGCCCTGACCTTGGAGGGCCATGCCAAGAGGCTCGAGACGCTCGAGGAAACGAATGAGGCATTCGAGGATCAAATGTCAGGGACTCTCAACGAGATGAAACAGAGCACGATGGAGGAGCTGCGTGCAAGGATCCTGGATGGATTAGCGGGGGTGATCGAGAGACTCGTCACCCAGATGGAGGACATGCAGGCAAGGATGGCTCTCTACGATCGGGCCTTGGCTAACGGGGAACGTGGAGGTGCAGCACCTCCCCGTCGGGACGTCCCCAAGCCAACGCCATTCAAGGGATCTAGGAATGCTAGGGAGGTCGACGACTTCCTATGGAGCATCGAGCGGTACTTTGTGTCCACCAACGTGCGCGACGATGCTACGAAGTTGCAGGAATCACCATTCTACCTAGCGGATGTGGCACTGCTATGGTGGAGGGTTCAAGAGGCGGACATAGCTCGTGGCACGTGTCGGATGGAGACGTGGGAAGATTTCAAGACCGAGTTCAAGCGCCAGTTCTACCCGGAGAACGTAGAATTTAAAGCCCAGTCTAGGCTCAAACAACTCATGCACTCAAAGACCATCAAGGAGTACGTAAAGGATTTCAAGGAGATCATGCTCGAGCTGCCGACTTTGACGGATCAAGAGGCCCTATTTGCATTTGACGATGGGCTCAAGCCGTGGGCGAAACTTGAGATACAACGGGCGAACGCACGGAACGTGGCAGATGCAATGGTGGTGGCCGAACGGTTGGTTGAGTTGAAGATCTTGACGGACAAGTCCAAGTTCCAGAAGGAGGACAAGGGGAAAGGTGGGGGAGACCGCCCACCCAAGACGGGATCTACAGGCCAAGGCTCGGGGAAGCAATCGGGTGACTCGGGTAAGCCTAGAGCTTGTCATATATATGGTCCCACTAACCATTTGAAATTCAATTGTCCGTTCCGAGGGAAGAAGGTGGCTGCGGTCACCGAGCAATAGAATGAAGGGGCCAAGGAAGGGGTCGATGTACGTTGAGGCGGTGATCGGCTCCTCAAAGGTGAAGGCGCTCATTGACATAGGTGCAACACACAACTTCATGCGTGAAGGAGTGGCTAAAGCGATGGGGTTGGCCGTCACCCCAACGAAGGGATCCATTAAGTCCGTGAACGCTAGTGCCAAGCCAGTGGCCGGTGAGGCGAGGGGAGTCCAGGTGCAGATTATGGATTGGCGTGGCGCGGTCTCCTTTACGGTCATACCCATGGACGACTACGACATGGTTCTCGGACTACAATGGTTCGATCAGGTACGGGCCTTCATCGTCCCTTACTCCGATTCTTTGATGATAATCAACGAGGAAGGTGCTAGTACCATCCCGGCTAAGCGGGACGCGAAAGGGTCGGTAGCAATATCGGCCATGCAGTTCAACAGGGGCCTAGCGTGCTGCGAAGAGGCGTTCGCCACATTCGCTAAGCCCGATGATGACGAGGACGAGACCAAGGGGATGGCGGAGGTCCCCAAGGAGGTCAAGGACCAGTTGGAGGAGTTCAAGGACGTGATGCCCAACGAGCTCCCAAAGAAGTTGCCACCTAAGAGGGACATGGATCATCGAATCGAGTTGGTGACCAACTCGATGCCGCCATCTCGCACACCCTATCGGATGGCACCGCCCGAGCTAAAGGAGCTACAAAGGCAGTTGAAGGAGCTGCTCGACGCGGGGATGATCCAGCCGTCCAAGTCCCCCTACGGAGCCCCGATATTGTTCCAAAAGAAGCACGACGGGTCCCTGCGCATGTGTGTGGACTACCGGGCGCTCAACAAGCTGACTGTGCGGAATAAGTACCCGATTCCACTCATCGGGGAGGTCTTCGACCAACTTGGAGGAGCCAAGTGGTTCTTGAAGATCGATTTGCAGTCGGGCTATTGGCATGTGCGGATAGCCGAGGGAGATGAGCCCAAGACTGCCATGGTGACGAGGTACGGGTCGTATGAATTCCTAGTCATGCCCTTTGGCTTGATGAATGTGCCGGCTACATTATGCACAATGATGAATAAGGTATTCCAACCCTACCTCGATATGTTTGTTGTCGTCTACCTTAACGACATCGTTGTGTACTCACCCACGTTGCAAGAGCACGTGGAGCATTTGCGGATGGTGTTTCAGGCCTTGAGGGAGAACGAGCTCTTTGCGAAGTTGGAGAAGTGCTCGTTTGCCCAAGAGGAGGTGTCGTTCCTTGGCCATCGGATACGAGATGGACGGATCATGATGGATCGGGCCAAGGTGAAAGCCATCCAAGATTGAGAGCCACCCAAGGACGTGTCCCAACTTCGATCCTTCTTGGGACTCGTCAATTACTACCGTAAGTTCATTCGTGGTACTCCCAGTCCGCTGCCCCGTTGACGGAGTTGTTAAAGAAGGCATGATCGTGGGTGTGGAGCGAGGCGTGTGACGCGACCGTCGTTTAGCCGCGATCAATAAATTTATAAGCTTATGCCCAAGACTGTTATAACTAGTATAGTAGTGGTAAGCACATGGTCGATCCCACGAGGAGTTGACTAATAATCCTTTCAAGTCAAATTGTCACGTTTTGGGTGGGCGTTGCCCAAGACAGAATGTAAAAGAACAAAGGAAAGTAAATGCATCGTAATTAAAAAGATTTGTAAACAATAATTAAAGAAAGACCCATCCTGGCAAGTACCCTTAATTATAACATAACTTCACTCGTTCATCGGTCTTAACATTTTCACACATGCATATGTCATCGGTTATAGGCAAGTCACTAGGCAGGACCCCTTACTGTCACGCGTCACGTGCCCCGCCAATGTGTGTCCAATCCACCCTTATAGTTTAGAAATATAAATCTCCCTAACTTTAACAATCTACATGCAAGGACCAGTTGTCACGCATATTGCCCAAGCAGCATTACCGATCTGTGGCGGACCTGAATAGCCTCAGCGGCAGGCCTAACGTCGACCTACGACTACACTTTGTTGCTAGTTCATACTATATGGCGTGAGGAGCCATCCTAAATGTTTTGCCCATGTACTATTTGTAATCATGTTTGACTCGATTTGATACCGTCTGCTTACCCGACCAAGACTAACATGAATTGTTGAACATAACCTAGCAAACTCGGGAACACATACATGCATTGTTAAGCCCAATATTCTGACCTCACGAGTGTTAAGTTACATTACGATTACGGCATCTTTCCCAAGACGGATTTAAACAACTACTCTAGCATGCTGGAAAAGTAAATGACATAAATCTAAAAGAAAGACATAATTAAACTAAACGGAAATAAAATAAACACGGTTCGCCCGTAGAGCTTGTTTCTTCCTCGAACTCTCAAAGCTACATTATGAATTCTCTCAAAACTATCTCTAAGTGTGTGTAAAGAATATGATCCTAGAATCCCTTGCTGTTGTGGGTGAGCAGACCTATATATAGCAGTGTCAATGGGCTGTGGACCTTGGCCCAGCAGCTAACTCAGCATCTAGGGTTGTTGCCTTGTTGATAGAACTTTCCTTTCTTGTGCCTCAAGCTGGAATCCGCTCATATCTTCAATATCTTCCCGCAAGGAACGAATCATCATGGTTAAGGATAATTCCTTCCTTATCTGATTTCTCGGATAAGATTTGCCGCGTCTTGCCCAAGGTGCTTTCCTGTCTGCCCAAGATGCTCGGTTGTTTTCTTCTCTTCATTATGTCTTGCATAGCTGGACTTGTAGAAGTATGTGGACCGTGGTCCATGCCCATTCAGTGGCGGCTAGGGTTTCCTCGGCTTCAAGGTAGACTTGTCTTGTGCGCATATTTGCTTCCATATTTGATCAAGCTGAATTAAGGAAAAAATCTCTAGGTAAATCTCTTTCCTTATTCGCTCATTCTCACCCGATAGTCTCTTCCTTGCCCGCGATGGTCGTCACTATGCCCACGATCACACCAATGAATGCATTCCGCCTTGCCCTGTTCCTTCTTGTTCTCAGTATGCCCAAACACTCCAGAATTGACTGGTTTTGCTCTGCCTTGCCCTGTGCAACCTGAATCCCAAAACGTGCCCCCCCAAGCACATGACTTGATACAAAATGACTCTAAACATGGCTCAAATCATAACAAAAATAGAGCACAATTTGGGCTCGTCAGCGTGTCAAGAGGCCTTCGAGCGACTCAAGGCCGCCGTGACGGAGGAACCAGTCCTTGCCTTGCCGGACCATACCAAGGCATACCAGGTGCACACGGATGCGTCCGATTTTGCTATCGGGGGAGTGCTCATGCAAGAGGGACACCCAGTGGCGTACAAGAGCCGGAAGCTAAACGAGGCGGAGCGGATATACACGGTGCACGAGAAGGAGATGACCGCGGTAGTGCATTGTCTACGCACGTGGAGGCACTACTTGCTTGGGAGTAAGTTCGTGGTCTGGACGGACAACGTAGCCATGAGTTACTTCCAAACCTAAAAGAAGTTGACGTCCAAGAAAGCCCGATGGCAAGAGTTCTTGGCGGAGTTCGACTACACGCTTGAGGACAAGCCAGGGGTGACGAATCGTGTAGCCGATGCATTGAGTCGGATGGTGGAGCTTGCGGCCATTAGCCAAGCTGAGACGGACATCAAGGAGCGGATACGTGAAGGCTTGGAGAAGGACCCGATGGCACAACACATCATGGAGTTTTGCAAGGAGGGCAAGACTCGGCGATTTTGGATACGAGACGGGCTTTTTTTCACCAAGGGAGACCGAGTGTACGTGCCAAAGTGGGGAAGTTTGCGACGGGACATCCTCAAGGAGTGTCATGATTCGATGTGGGCGGGAAACCCGGGCATGCACCGCACAATGGCGCTCGTAGATGAGTCCTACTATTGGCCCAGGATGCGCGAGGACGTTGAGGCGTATGTGCGGACGTGTCTTATGCCAACAAGACAAGATCGAGCAGCAACAGCCGGGCAGGCTGCTCCAACCGTTGCCCATTCCGGAGCACCCGTTCGAAAGCGTGTCAATGGACTTCATCACATGCTTGCCCAAGTCCAAGGGATGAGGGACGATCATTGTGGTGGTGGATTGGTTCTCCAAGTATGACACCTTCATTCCAGCACCACCCGACGTTACGGCCTTAGACACAGCCAAATTGTTCGTGAAGCACGTGGTCAAGTATTGGGGACTGCCGAAGACGATTGTGAGTGACCGGGATCCGCGCTTCACCGGGAAGTTTTGGTCCCAGTTGTTTAAGTTGTTGGGTTCCAACTTGGCCTTCTCGACGAGTTTCCACCCGCAGACGGATGGCCAGACAGAGCGGGTGAACGCATTGTTGGAGTTGTACCTGCGGCACTTCGTGAGAGCCAACCAACGAGATTGGGCCAAGCTGTTGTACATGGCGCAGCTCTCGTACAACCTCCAAAGAAGCGAGTCGACCGGGAGGAGTCCGTTCGAGTTGGCGACGGGGAGACAACCCATGACACCAACCGGTCCAGCAACGGGATACAAGGGGCAAAGTCTGTCGGCCTACACCTTTGTCAAATCACTCCACGAGAAGACGGACTTGGCCTGGGAATCTCTGGACAAGGTCGTCAAGAAGATGAAGAAGTGGGCTGACCTCAAGCGACGGGCGGTTGAGTTCAACGAGGGAGATCAAGTGATGGTGAAGCTACTCCCTCAACAATTCAAGGCATTTCGGTCCGTGCACAAGGGGCTTATCCGAAGGTATGAGGGACCGTTCAAGATATTGCGGCAGTTCGGGAACGTGTCATATCGTGTGGAGTTGCCGCCAAAGATGAAGATCCACCCCGTGTTCCATGTGAGCCAACTCAAGCCCTATCACGAAGACACGGAGGATCCTACACTTGGGCAATCAAGTCGGGCGCCTACAGCCGTGACAACCTCATTCGACAAGGAGGTTAAACAAATCATCTCACACCAGGAAGTTCGAAGGCGGGGTGTTCCACCATACAAGAAGTACTTTTTGAGATGGAAGGGGCTACCGAATTCCGAAAGCACTTGGGAGCACGAAGAGCACTTGTGGCAATTTCGGGACCGGATCGAAGAGTATCACGCCAAGGTCTTGCCGAGGACGGCTTCGACTTAGGTGGGGGAGAATGTCACGCCCCGCTCGAGAGGGGTCAAATCTTGGAGGTTTCCTGGAATAATCTAGAATTTACTTGATGAGTCCGGCACCTTGCGGAACATTCCGGAATCCTCTTGTACATAGTAGAGACTTGTAGAATTCTATAGAATCTCGTAGAATCTTGTAGAAGATTATAGAAGGAGGTGGAAACCTCTAGTCATAGAAGGATCTAGACATGAGAAGGATCTAGTACCCCTCTCCCACTTGTATAAATAAGCCCTTGGCCATTCATTTGTAATCATCCAAGTTTCAAGCAATACAAGTTCTCTTACATTCTCTCAAACTCTCTATTTGCCTTATTGTGTTTTTAGCCAAACGACTTGGTGGGAAGGTTGCCTAGCTAGTATCGAGGCGAGCTAGTCTAGGACCGCACGGCAGGTTTACGAAACTTCGTGGGGCACAAGTTTCAGTCCGTGACAGTCGTCGAGCATGACTTGCATAGTAAGAAGTTAGGATGTTGAAATGGTACTCCAATTCCTCCTGAAAAGTAGATAATAAATCAGCTACAGAAATGGAGATCAACTATGAGTATGAGATCATCATGAACTTCATTTACCTTGTTTCTCAGAGAAATAAGACTTGGATCTTTATCGTTTCCTCTTATACGCGACTTAAATGCCTCCATGATATTAATCATAAGATTTATGCTTAAATTCTAGTTTCCATTTCCATTCTCTGAGCTTGAGCTTGAGCTTGAGCTTGAGATTGAGATTGAAGCAGTTTTTGAAGCCATTTCAGAAGATTTCACAACGGCATCCTTACATGCATTGCTGACTACAGAAGACAACGTGGACATATATTTCATGATATCAGTTTCGCAAGAGAATGTTCTCAAGTCAAGCACGATGGCGTGAGGACGTGAAAAGTCAAAATTAATTTCACGCGAAACCACAACGACAAGAGGATCAAGGAAGAGCTTGAATGCAATAGCAACATCTGAAACAAATTGATAAAAAGTACGCCTTCTAGGCCGAAGAGCTTCACAGAACTCTGTAGGCAACTGGTATATGATCTCAACTTGAGCCATCTTCTTATCAAATATATCCAAGGACAAGTTCCAACTGATCACCAACATACACAGAATCATGAGCAATCTCTGCACAAACATAGGAAAGTATTTTTTACGGTCGATGGGATGGTTATCAATCCATTTCTCTGCCTCAGTTCTGTTATCAAGGATTTCCTCAACCACTCGGAGAACAAACTCAACGATGCTTCCAAGAGCAAATACAACTATATATCGAGGGTTACACGAATTCACGATACTCGTATTTGTGTGCACGACTAAGTATTTGTTGGAAAAATTTATGCGTAACAACAATGGATCCGGGTAAACACGTTTGATAACCTTTATGAAATAAAAGTTACAAGATCTGAACTATAACACACTCGTTAAAAACTACAATGCAACAAACTAAATTGAATGCATAATTAAAGGGTAAAACCGAGTCGAGAGAACTCTTCCCGCAAGAAGCTTTACGCCCCGGTAGTGCTCTCGGAACTGGCGTAGCTTCCCAAAAGGTAAAACGTTTTTTGTCTTGATAGTAGCAGCACCACAAACTATCAAGCTCTGACGAACTCGATGCAGACGAGGAACTGAGCTCGGAGAAAGTGAATGCAACGAGATGCTTAGTCTACGTTTCGATGTGTATCAATATCGTTCGGTGTCGGTGTTGGTGTTTTTTTTTGTGTTAGAATGCATCTAAACACGTCTATTTATAGGTTATAACTCAACCGAATAATTAATGAACCATAATGTGTCGGTGGAGGTTACGTGAGTAACTCCCTCTTGAATGTCTCGTTGGGGGTTACGGGATAACTCCTGGCGGTTACTCCCGACTCATCATTGCATTGGCGGTTATGAGTGTAACTCCTGGGGGTTACTTCAAACTCATCAATATCGTTGGAGGTTACGAATGTAACTCGTAGCGGTTACTACCGACTGCACCTAGACATGGCACTTACGGACGCACCTGGACGAGATGCTCACGTATATTCATTTAAGAGACGTATTTATACGACCTCTCCAACCTCCAAAATACTTATATCTCACTCATTGAAAATTGATTTTGATCATATAAATATATCACGATATTCTACTCCCGAAGTAGATTAATAATCTATCATTTAATTTAATAAATAAATTAAATATAAATTATTTTTATCTGATCAAAAGACCAAATTTCTAACGATCCCCCACATGAGTGAGATAGCTTGGTGTATACTTAGACAACAATATTGATACAATATCGTCTCAAATCTCATCCGTTCTCACGTTTGTGTCCATTTCAGGCCCTTGAACACCCCTTTTGATTCATAAGTATATTGTCGAAGCGGCATCTACTTCTTACTTATATTGGTGATTCTTATTTTAGCATTCAGCTATGCTCAACCCGTCCACGGTTATCAAAAATCATTAAAAGTCCTTAGACTTAACCTCACCACGTGCAGACTTAAACACTCATAGCTTTCACAGGGAACAATTCAACATTTTGAGTGTTTCTACTCGAATTATTATAGCTTAGTTGTCTCATTGAACCACATTATGGAAACATCCAATTAATATGGTTGGGTTACCACTATAATTATTCATTTATGTGGATTTTAATCCCATTCCCTTAGCAAGCTTATGCATTGATCTCGACACAAACTTTTTGTTAGCGGACCGCTATGTTATTCATTGACTTTATCGGGTCAATCGAGATAACTTCACTTAAGATCAAGTGCAAACAAAACCCCCACACTTTGAGGTTTTTACAAGAAGTTTATCTTCTTTTTCACCACTAAAATGAAGTTATCTATTAACTTCCATTTACGTGGTATCTTGCTTACGATATAATTAGTTGTTAAACTTATTTCCGAATAGGAAACAACAACTCAATTATCATATTAATCAAATTAGTCAACTCTTTTAGTGTGAGATTATTGTACTTTGAATTTTCAAAACTCTTGTACCATATTCACCCTTAAATGAGTTTGACCATGTTTGTCATTATGGCTTGTCTCATCTTGATATATGAACATCACTTTAACGTTATCAAATAGAACATTTTAGTTTTCTCTTAGGGCAACCCATGAAAATTCTTAATAATTTTTCACCACGAGGCAACAAACTCTATAATTGAATATGGACTATTTTTTTTTTTTTTTTAAATATCTGAAGAAGAAGAAGAAGAAAAGAACTGAAAAATGATGCCTAAAATCCAATTTATCTCTTTTGCCTTCCACTCATACCAGTCGCCATCGCCGGTTAGGTCTGGCGCCACCGCCCGAAACCCTAGAATCCAATTTCTCTCTTCTCTGCTCGTCTCTCTCTGTTAAGTCCTTGATGCCGTCCGCCGCAGGTCTGCACAAAACCCACGCACCGTCCGCCAGTCACTATCGAGCTTTGAAATTTTCTCACCTACGCCGCTCGTCGTTGATTGACTGTAGTCCAAGGTGAGCGTCAACGGGATTGACAATAGGTGGTGTACAAAGAGAAAATATATCGATTGAGGAGGAGGAGGAGGCGCGGAGGAATGATGCAGAGAGGGGGTGATGATGGTGAGAGAGAGAGACGAATAGATCTCACATAGATCTCAAATACAGAGGCGGCGAAAGAAAAGGGGAGACGTGAGAGGATACGTGTGAGTGTGAGTGTGAGTGTGAGTGTGAGTGTGAGAGAAGGGGCATTTTAGTCCTATATTGTAAAATGTGGTAAAAATTGCTTTTTGTTAAGTTTTATATAAAAATTGATTTTTATTATCTAGAATAAGTAAAAGACCCTATTACCGCTATATTTATCTTCTTCCTTTTGATAAACTGCAAATTATATATCGTTTTGTTCGAAAGGCAAAATGGTCGATCTAGTTGTCATTGAACCTGGCCTTCTTGGTTTCAAAAATAAATTCTCAAAATTTCCTTTTATTTTGTCGAGAAAAAAATCCCAATCCATATACACTAATCATTAGTGACTAAGAGCATCAGCAGCAGAGTACGGGAGTCTGTAACACCCTAACCTAAATCAAGTATTATAAATCATTTTTACATAAAATTATTTGCGGAAAAATATGAAATAAATTCCAAGACGATTTATGAAAAATGTAAGACTTTAAATAAAAATATATGAAGATGTCCTTTATTTAAATAAGAGATCCGAACCTTTTAAATACTAAACCACACGAATTTAAATAAGTTCTTAACTTTGAGTCTAGGTGCTCAAAACGAGAGACTTTATTAATGCATAAAAATATGTAAATAAAACTTTGACGAGCCATTCGATCCCCCCACGCGCTTCCGAGCTTAATTACCTGAAATGTTAAATTTTGAGGGTAAGTATAAAAAATACTTAGTGTGAGATATTATGCGGAGATTATCCAAATTAATAAAACAGACGCACGTATGAATGTTAAAGTCAAACGCATATAGGGATCAACCAATATATAGTGAGAGCAAAGTCAAATGGACAACTTTAATTGAACGGTCCTGCTCAACACTTAACGTCAAATATCACATGGCAAGTCACGTAATATTAAAATGGACAAAATCAAATCAACGTGCATAATTTAAAAGAATCCCACACCTTAACCTCGAACTACCGGTAACGAAACGAGCAACTTAAAATCAAGTTCACCTTATTGCATCACACCTAATAATATAAATAAATGAATAGCTAATTACAAACTTATAAGATACAATATCATCATACTATATCATCATATAATTATTATGCA
Source organism: Thymus mandschuricus (assembly GCA_029379335.1). Classification (NCBI taxonomy): domain Eukaryota; kingdom Viridiplantae; phylum Streptophyta; class Magnoliopsida; order Lamiales; family Lamiaceae; genus Thymus; species Thymus mandschuricus. Next base: position 17,750,939 of record CM057082.1, on the reverse strand, counting down.
CACACATATATATACATGAATTGTAGACACTTAACGTGAGTCGGAAATAAATTTAAAATTTCCAAAAGTCAACCTACAATATTAGAGCAAATCTAGGTTCTGAAACACAATTTATCTACTATAAATCTTTGAAGAAAATAAAATTTTAGATTTATACTTATTCCCTTTTTAAAAAATAAAAATAAAAATAGAATGGAATATTATATCACTATTTACATAAATGCTAGAAACCTAGAACAACTCATACAGTAGCATATTTGTGTAGAAACCACATATATATATATATATGTTATTTTTTTTCTCTTTTCTTGGAAAAATGCCAATACGAAAAAAATAAAATAAAATAATATTAAGATTTTAAAAAATGAAAAATAAAAATAAAATTAAAATTTTGACATCCATATCTCCATGCCTTCGTTGACTAAAACAGAACTCTTGGTAAAAACAATAGTATTTTGTACAACAAGCATTTTCACTCTAAATATTTTGTACAATAGATAATTATCATCTAAGTTGCTCCTTGTATGAAAACAAACAAATTTAATCAAAAGAAAAAAAACCTTTTTCCATATAGTCAAGGTTATTTGGCTTTGTCTTGATAAGAGAATATAAAAATAATTAAAGAAAAGAGAGGAAACAATTATATAATAAATAAATAGAAACAAATATGCACATCTATCTAGGAATTTAGAAAAACCTCTCTGCAAGGAAACTAAAAGAGCACCCCTAGTCCTAGGCTCCTAGCTATGAGACTCCTCCGAGAAAGGAAATTGAAGTGGTGAGATTTCTAACATGTACGGAGTAGGTCCCCTTTTTATAGTGTACTGTACTCCTTTCTTAAAGTAATTAAATGTCTTATCAGGTGAAAGGTTTTGGGATAAATGAAAAGCTGCACAATTATTTCTCACATTCAAATGACAAAAACGTAAAATGCCCAATAATTGAGATTAACTCCATATTATGAAAATTTTAATAGCCTATCATGTGTCAAGTAGTGGACCCTATGTACAAGGTATATTTCCTAGTACTTCATTTGCAAGAATTTTTGGTAAATTAAATACTAATAATAATAATAATAATAATAATAATAATAATAATAATAATAATAATAATAATAATAATAATAATCTCCTAAATTTTTCCGGGCTATTACAACGGCGTATGCTAGACAAAAAGTGTGCTGACTAGGACTAAGTACGGCGTATGTTGAAAAATAGTGCAGTAGAATACGGTGTACTCCCTCCGTCCTTAAATAAGTGTCCCGAGCCGCCAAAGTGCAATAACCAAGGAATTGTATAAATTTATCATATTAACCCCTAATTATTACATTGGAAATTGAAAAAGTGAAAAAAATGTAATGATAATAGGGGTAAAATTGGTAGTTTAGCCAAAATTTTACATTGAAATATGTGATAGGACACTTATTATGGGACAAAAATTTTGGCGGCTCGGGACACTTATTTAAGGACGGAGGAAGTATGCTGTTTATTTTATGTGCTGACTGGATATTTTAGTGTGTTATTGAATTCTTTTTTAGTTTTAATTTTTTTCGTCATTTAAATACGAGATTTTAAATAAATCAATGTATAATGCATATTTTAAATTTTACAATAAATAAATTAAATAAAGAAAATAATAAAAGATGGAAATAAAGAAAAAAATCGGAAAAAAAAGGAAAGATAAGTGTCAAATAGAAAAAACGAAAAAAGTGATAAATTAAAAAGGAAAAGAAAACGTAAGTAAAGAAAAGGAAAAAAAAAGGGAAAAAGATAGGCAAAAAGAAGGAAAAAAGAAAAAAGAAAAAAAAAAGGAGCCAATAGGGGGGCAAACACTATAATACCCACATTGCAATAGTGAACTAAAAAAATACCCACTTAAATAAAAAAGATAAATAATACCCACTGTTACTAAAATACCCTTACTACAGTACTTTTTCTTTAATTTCACAATTAACAATAAACAAAAAAAGTAATTAAACCAAATCACGATTAAAAAACTAAAACTCAAAATCACGACCCACCAAAATCAGCGCCGCCTTCATCTCTTCGTTGTTGTATCTCGGCGGTCGTGAGAAGCTGCCGCCACCACCGGTGAGAAGGTGAGAAGCCACCGCCCCTCGTGAAAGTTGCGGTCGCCGTTGCCGGTGAGAAGATACAATGGTCGTGAGAAGCCACCACCCCTCGTGAGAAGCTTCCGCCACCGCCGAGAAGATACAGCGGTCGTGAAAAGCCGCCACCCCTCGTAAGAAGCTTCTGCCACCGCCACAGCCGAGAAGATACAATGGTCGTGAGAAGCCGCCACCCCTCGCCGTCGCCGGAAAAAATCTAGAATCCCGAAAAAATCTGAAAAAATGTGAATTCACGAATTGTACTTCGTCTTAGTCGTGAATTAACTGATAATTTCTGCACAATTCACGAGCTCAAAAGCCCTAGGTCGTGAATTCGTACGTATTATTCGAATATGAATGTTAGCATTTGCTTTACTTGCTGCTAAACTAGGGTGCTCATTAACTTGTGAATTCACACAAAACGCTTGAAATAACATGAATTCACGATCGAAAAAAGCATGAATTCACGAGTTGTTGCTCACTAACTCGTGAATTAACTGAGAGATTACGAAGAAATCACGAACTCACGAGTTGTTGCCCTAGGTCGTGAATTAGTGAATACTATATGCCATGAGAAGTAGAAATCATGAAATTGTTTGTGTGTTGAAGAAATGTTGAGATATACACAGAGAGAGAGAGGGAACATGTGGTTATGTAATTGCAGATTTTCGACTGTTGCCTCCTCCACATAATTGTCGTCGTCTTCGAATTCGACCTCGACATCCGACGCAACTTGTTGTCGTCTTTGCCGATGAAGATAATTGAAGCAATTGAGAGAGAGAGAGGAGAGAGAGAGAGAGAGAGAGAGAGAGAGAGAGAGAGAGAGAGAGAGAAGAGAGAGAGAGGGAGAGCAGAGGATGGGGAGCTGCGTGTGTTTCGCAAGCACACACAGCAGTGATGTCTTAATTAACTTGGTTTCTCACACAGTAGTGATGAAGGAGATACAGTAGTTTAATTCTTTGGGTTTTTAGTTTTCTTTAATTAAAATTTCATTAAGGGCAGTAATGTCATTTAGCTTAAAAAGTGGGTATTATTTATCTTTTTTATTCAAGTGGTTATTTTTTTATTTGACTATTGCAATGTGGGTATTTTAGCCTATTTCCCCCCAATAGGGTGGCGACACGTGACGGACGCTGGGTAAGAATATGCGTACGAGCAGACGGGTTTATTCTTAAGTGGGTGTGGGTGTACTACACTCACCCCTCACATTTGATTATTATATTAATGTAATTACCGAGGATTTATATTAATATTTTAATTATAATGTGAGAGGTGAGTGTAGACACTTACACCCACATAAGAATTTCCCAGACGGGTTTATTCTTAAGAATTTCCCCGCGCAGGCGTACACGCATGCGTACAGCGTACGCCACGTGTACGCCTGCATTGCCGTTCATTTTCCATCCGTCGTGCGCACGCCTACGTGGCGTGCGCACATATCATGCTGTACGGCGATGCGCATGCCCTAATGGACCAAAATAATTATATATTTTGTATGGTTCTGAAAATTGATGATTTTAACTCCGCTTATTACTCAATGTTAAAATGCCAAAAATTGAAAGTGTCAAGAAATGATAGACGTCCCCGTATAATATTATTTGTCAAAAACTGAAAGAGTATTAATTGTAAAATATAAATTAAAAAAAAAACTAAAAAAAACTAAAATCCACAAAATAACTGTTTGACGTTCCTGAAAAAAAAGAAGATAACCGTTCTATTCCATTATACACCCACTATTATTTGTTATGATTGAAAAATAGAAGACCGGCCTATAAAATGGAGTATATGTTTTGTTGTTTTTTTATTTTTTGTTTTGAAAAAGATATACTATAAATTATTTCTTTTAATAACTGCATGTATATTGTCACCATTATTATATGCATGCTTTTAGCTGACTTATTTCCTTTTAAGGCCCAACAAACACCGCTTTATCTTTAACATTATATTTATCTTTTAACTCACACTACATATTAACTTTTTTATTATATTTCTTAAATATCGTACCGAAAATAAACATGTTATTTGAAAAAAAAAAACGGGGGAGTAGCATGTTACATTTAATCAAATAGCAGCGATATTATCTTGTTTGACTTTCACTTTGACGTGATTTTGACTAACAAAATCAAAAACATGCAAAAAAATAGAAGAGCAATGAGGCTAAAAGCTGGAGAAAGGAAAGCTGAAAGCAAGAGTAAAAAGCATACTTACCACGGTAAAAAAAAAAGAAGTACTCCCTCCGTCCTTAAATAAGTGTCCCGAGCCGCCAAAAATTTTGTCCCTAAATAAGTGTCCTATCACATTTTTCCAAGCAAAAATTACACAAAACTACCAAAACTACCCTTTCTTGAAAATCTAAAAGTGGGATAAAGACAAAAATAAATAAATAAATAATCAAGGATTTTAAGGGCATAAGTGTCAATTTACCCTTCTCCTTGGTTTGCACAAAATGGCGGCTCGGGACACTTATTTAAGGACGGAGGGAGTAAAAAACAAACTTTCGAAATCAAAAAAGGTAAATTCTATTCCTTCCAGGTGAAGAAAACTGAATACTGGTCATGGAGGAAATCGTAAAGACCCGCGCCATTACACTTCCCAACACAAACCCCACCACCATTTCCGTACCCTCCACGATCAAAATTCCTCTCTCTCTATCCCCTTTCTTAGGTTGGTAACCTCAATCACTCAGAAAAATTAAATCGTAGTCCTTTTTTTGTTTTTAATAATTCATGCATGCAGCAGGGGTTTTGTTCATGTTCATGCTCATGCTCATGCTCATCTGAGTAAATTCATCTTTCTGCAGAATTTGTGTCTGAAAAGTGAAAAAAAAATTTAAAAAATGGAAGGGAGCTGCTCAAAAAGTAGTAAGCGATCGCTGTCTAAAGATGAATTCACTGATTTGCTCTTCTCATGGTCGGTCGAAGAAATTCTTGATGAGGATTTGTTCAAGCACCAGGTGTGTGTGTTTGTAGCTGCAGATTTCTCCTTTTCTGTGTGAATTTAATTGGGCCTCATCCCCTCATCTGTGTTTGTGTGTTGTAAAAAATGAAATATGTTTCGTAATCTTTGTGCTTCTCTTGCTTTCATACTCATCTTGTGCAGATTTTTGAACTTGCTTTCATTCTGTAAGTCTCATATGCTAATTCGCTAGGGCATATCGAACGAGGAGGTGTTTCGCCTCGAATGAATATGCTATGTTGTGCAAAACTGATCAAAAACAAGATGAGAGACAATGTTGTGAAATATGCTTCTCTAAACTTGTTTGGAAGTTTAAGCTTTGGATAGCACTGTGTATGTATATGCTTGCACTAGTAAATTAATCCTACGTGCGTATATGGATGAAGTTGAGGGGATAATGTAGTTGCATTCTTGTTTCTTACAAGATGATGCCCCTTTTGTTATGATAGGTGCAGAAGATTCCTAAAGTATTCGAAAGCGTGGATGGTTATCTATCATCTTATGTATACCCCTTGCTAGAAGAGACTCGTGCTGCACTTGCTTCCTCCTTGGAAGCTGTTTACAAAGCACCTTATGCTGAAGTGGTTTCTCTCGAAGAGGCAAAGCCAGATGCACAAGCACCTTCCGAAGAAGTGGTGTTTCTCAAAGAGGCGAAACCAGCCACATGTCTGTACAATGTGAAAGTTGACAACTGGAGAAACAGAACAAGTGACCGTGGCAAGGAGCCTTACAGGACATTGCCTGGTGATTTCGTAATGCTTTCTGATTCAAAGCCTGAAAGTGTTTCTCACTTGCGGCGCATTGGACAGACGTACACTTTTGCATCTGTAACAACAATGTCGGACAATGGGAATGACGATAGCTGCACGTCCTCTGGATTTAAACTTAAAACAGCTGGCACCGTTGGAGCTGGTCATCAGCATTGCAAGTCACTCTACGTGGTTTACTTGACGAACATAACCACTCACAAAAGGATATGGAAAGCACTGAAAATGCGACAAAATCTGAAGATCATCGAGAAAGTCTTGGTTAGGAATGATCTGGTATGCCACTCTGCTGGTCTAAAAGTATCATTTTTTTTTTTTTCTGGAATTCTGAAAATTTAAGTTCTAACTATCTTGTATAATCTACAGGGTGACGAAGATTGTGATTTTTGCCCTGAAATTAATTACAGCGAAGTTGAGACGAAGTTTGGATCAGCTGTGCTATCCAAGTTAAATGAATCACAACTTGGGGCTGTTCTGGCATGTATACGTAAAACTCGATGCAGCCACCGGTCTTCTGTTGAGCTTATATGGGGCCCACCTGGGACCGGCAAGACATCAACGTTGAGTATTTTGTTGTACATCCTCTTAGAAATGAATGTGAGGACTGTCATCTGTGCTCCAACAAATACAGCAGTTCGAGAGATGGCTTCTCGTGTGGCGACATTAGTGAAAAATGCAGCTGAAACTGATAGTGGGAAGACCTTGACATGTTCTTTAGGGAACATGCTTCTATTTGGGAGCAAAGATCGTCTTGAAGTTGGCTCCGATGTAGACGAGATCTTCTTAGATTACCGTGTGGATCAGCTTACGAAAATCTTAGTATTGCATGCTGGCTGGAGGCAGTGTGTTATGTCCATGCTTGATTTTCTTGAAAATTGTGTTTCTCATCATGAAGCATCTGTGGAAAACGAGCAATCTAAAACCACACCATTTTTGGACTATGCTAGAGATCGATTTAAGAATCTAGTATCACCTCTGAGATATTGCATGCTTACAATGATCACTCATTTACCAAGAAGATTCATTGGTGAGGGAAAATATCAAAATATGGAGCAACTTCTAAATCTTCTTGATTCTCTAGAAGAGTTGTTGGTTGAGGAAAGTGGCACGACGTCTGAGGATCTAAAGACGATCTTTATGCAACGAATAATGACTGTTTCTGGATCCTTTCTCGATACAACAGCCTTACAGCGCATCAGAAACCAATGTGTCTTCGTTCTAAGATCTCTTCAGTCTAGTCTCGGTGAACTCGTCTTTCCAAAAGTCACTAATCGAAGTTCAGCCACGGAGTTCTGTTTCCAGAAAGCTTCTCTGATCTTTTGCACCACTTCTGCTGCATTCAAACTGCATTCTGTTGATATAGAGCCATTTCAGTTACTGTTCATCGACGAAGCAGCTCAGGTAAAGGAGTGTGAAACAGCCATAGCCTTACAGATCAAAGGTGTGAGGCTTGCTATCTTGGTCGGTGACGAGTGTCAACTGCCGGCAACGGTGTCCTGCAAGGTCTCCATTTAGTTCTTCTCGCTAGTTTTTTGTTCAGCCAAAGTTAATTAATAATGATATTGCTTTGTTTGTTTATACACAGCTATTGGAAGAAGCTGGCTTTGGGAGAAGCTTGTTTGAAAGATTAAGCTCAATGGGTCATCCCAAACATTTGTTCGATGTTCAGTACAGGATGCATCCATCAATAAGTCTATTTCCGAACTCCAAGTTCTATCAAAATCGGATATTTGATGGTCCTAATGTGCTGAGCAAAAGCTATGAAAGATGCTATCTACCCGGGAAGATGTTTGGCCCGTATTCGTTCATTAATGTTCGTGGTGGAAGAGAGGAATTGGATGATGCAGGTGTCAGCAGGAGAAACACGGTTGAGGTTGCTGTAGTAGTGAAACTTGTGCAGAAACTCGTCGAAGGTATACATATTACGTTTAAGACTATTTCTGGCTTATATTTGTGTAGTCTCATGTATGGATTCTGAGTTCCTCATGCGTAAGTTGGCCGAATATAGAAGCTTTAAACCCAATAAGCCAATCAGTTTGTCGATTTAGTGTTACATTCACAAAATTAGATAATATATGTTCACCACCATTGTTTGGTTTTGCTTCAAATTTAAAAAAAAAAGGTCATACATAGTTTCTTCGTATTGTTTCTGCACGTTATAACATTAATGTAGTTTGCTTGAACTCTATTTTATCATTATACGTAGTTTCTTCTCATACCACCTTATGTATTACGTAAGATATGAAACTTATTTTTGGAGTGTTCTTGCGATTAGACGTCTCATTCGCAGATATCATATCTCTTTACGAATTTCTTATTGATATGTATGATGTATCATGGGCAGCATGGAGTAGCTCAACAGAAAAACTCAGTATCGGCTTGATTTCTCCATATGCTGCTCAAGTTGCAGCAATTCAGAATAAGCTTCAGTCTAGATATGATAATCTTGAGACGATTACTGTTAAGGTTAAGTCCATTGATGGGTTCCAAGGTGGCGAGGAAGACATCATAATCGTTTCAACTGTAAGGTCTCATAGAGGTGGCTCCATTGGTTTTTTATGTAGTCCTCAGCGAACCAATGTCGCTTTGACAAGAGCTCGGTAATACAACTTATTTTGTTACACTATGTTTCAAAAGATTACGAGCTAGATTATAATCAACCTTTTCTTTTGTCTAGCCATTGTCTATGGATAGTAGGAAATGAAAGCTCTCTCCGTAAAAGTGATTCAGTTTGGGCAGAGATAGTATCCGATGCCAAGGATCGGCAATGCTTCTTCAATGCTGATCACGATCCTGCCATTGAAAAGGCTATTACAGATGTTAAAAAGGCGTTGGGCCAACTTGATGATCTTCTAAGTGGGGAGAGTTCAGTTTTTAAAAATTTGAGGTGGCAGGTACTAGATTATTATCTTCGGTGATCGGTACTCTTGATGTTACTCGTGCAAGCATTGAATGAGCAACCTTCGTATGTTGTTGCTTATGAATATTCATCTGTGTCTATTTTATGGTTAAACATCTAGCCTGAAAGTGTTTCCTTCGTTTTCTATGTTCTCCAATATTATGTTCGGTACTGATCATGTAGTCTTCGATTTTCTCTTGTCGTCACTGGCTGCAGGTTTTGTTCAGCGACAACTTCCGAAAGTCATTTCAGAAACTGAGATCCTCTAGTTTGAAGAAGTCGGTCATACATTTGTTAGTGAAGCTTGCAGGAGGCTGGCGACCAAGGAAACTGAATGTGGACTTCGAATGCAAGAACTCTTCATACATCGTAAAACAGTTTAAGGTCGATAAATACTATGTTGTCTGCTCCGTTGATATCATGAGAGAATACATCTACATGCAAGTTTTGAAAGTGTGGGACATATTGCCTATGTCGGATACCACAAAATTGTTGGGACGAATTGACAACATAGCTTCCACGTATACGGAGGATTTCATCAACCACTGCAATGACAAGTTACTTGAGAGGTATGATAATTAAGTTACGAAATGTCGGATGCAATCGCCTTATCTTATGCACAAAATACAAAATGGATCGTGTGCTAAACCGCATGCTTGTCATCTGTCATGTGCCTATGAGTAATGTTAAACGTTGCTCTTAGAACTAATCGAGTTACTTAATTTTATTTTCTGTTTAGGAATTTGGAGGTGCCATTAAGTTGGCCAGGCTCCAGTGAAATCGTGCGTTGCAAGAATTCTATTAACAGCGAATCAGTCTCTGGTGCAAGCAGTAGCTCTGGACAATGCAAAACTTATGTCGAGAACTCAAAAGTGAGCGAAAGCTTATTGTTGATGAAATTCTACTCCTTATCAGCTGGCACCGTGAACCATTTGCTTTCGGATGTTGAGGGTGAAATTGTATAATCCCTACTTTGGTAGGTAAGAGTAACTCAACACGTAACACAGAAAGTAACACAGTTGAGAACACAAGTTGGTAACCCAGTTCGGTGATAAACACACCTACGTCTGGGGAAGCTATTCCAAGAAACAATTCACTATGATGAGTATAAGGGATACAAGACTCGTGAACGACAGCAACACTGAACGTTCTCTCCTCACCCGACTCTACTCCTCACCAATGAATCCTCGGTAAACTCTCACTAGTCTACCCGAAATACTTTTCACAGAATTGAAAAGATAATCCCAATCTTGAACGTGAAATCGTTCAAGATATTACAGTCACTCACCAATAAACAAACTACCCCAACGATTGATGAATGAAAAGAATAAACTCAACTCTCAAGAATACGAAGAAGAAGAGCACTCGATAATCTCCAATACGCGCAACAGCTCCCAAATAATCTTCGCTAATATATATATTACTCATGCAAAACCCTAAAAGATAATTAAGGCATATCTCAAAAGATATCCTTAAAGGGTTTTACTAAATCTTCGTGCATATCTTTCCATGTGGCGTGTGAATAAAATAATAAGGAAGGAATCCTTATACCATACAAACTCAACTATCAATCGAACCATTCCTTGCATACGTAAACATGCCATAAATAATAGATTCATGCAATCCATGCAGCAACAATCTCCCCCTTGGCATTTTATGTATGCAATCACACGCACAATAACCACACACACAACACCTCCAAACTACAAAACACCCAATGCAAAAATAAGTAGGCAAGGAGCGCACCCACATAACCATACTTAATTGCATAGTGTAGAAAGACTCCCCCTTGCTACAAGCACTCTCTAATATGTAGTACTAGCCGAGCTCACCCGAACTAGAATACTCACACACAGAGAGAAAAATAATACTCACTGCATAACACCACTTGAAACACCACAGAGGATCACCACACAAAAACCCATCAATATACACAGAAAACCAGAAGATCAGCCAAGCAAACAAACCCCAACAGATATGCAAAAACCAAAACAAATATCCAAGCACCATCAACACAGACCTATTTACTATTACAGACATAAATCTGTTTGTCCATCCACCAGCAGAGAAATACAAATATCTGTTCGATCAACCAACCACCAACATAGAGAAAACAAAAAACACCAACCTATACTCCCCCTTGATTGCAGACATGAAATCCAAGGCAACCAACTCATTGCTGGTCCGCATCAACATCTGCATCTGCATCTGCATCAGTCTCAACATCTGCATCTGCATCAGGGGCAGGAACACCAGCAGCTCCCCCTTGCGGTGTACCACCAGCCAAGATCAGCAAATCCTCAATCTCTCTCTTCTTTTTCTGCAGCATACAAATCTGCTCACATGTGCATTCATATTCCAAGGAAATGGCTTGGAACATGAGCTTAGAGATTGCTGGCTCATAGTGAGGAGGGGCTGGACCAAAAGGCAACTGGATATCATCAGAGTTATCATCTTGTGGCATCGAGGAAGAGGATGCCTTGTCTGCCTTTGTGCTGAAGGGAGGAGACTCAGTTGCCACACCAGTCTGAGCTTTGGTGAACCGCATAAATGCTGCTGCAGGTGTTTCACTAAAAAGTGTTTGCAATAGACGAAATCTATCGTAGCACTAGCAAGTAAAACCTAAGTATCGAATCTCAAGGAAAACTTAATAGGGCAATTAATTATGTAGTAAAAACCTAATCTAGCCTAAATCTAGGAAAACAAGTAAATAAGATTTTTGGGGTTTTTGGTTTAAATCCTAGGCAAATAAAATAAATAAAGCAATAAATAAAAGCAAGTAAATAACTAATCTAAGAACGAGTAAATAAATCTAGAATTAAACTAAAGAAAAACGATTAATCTACCTAGGCAAGAATCGAAAAGAAAGCAATAAAGGAAGCAACAAAGGAAACGAAAGCAAAGAAAGAAGCATAAATAAATCTAGACATGATGAATTGAAATCTGGAAATTAAAGGCAAATAAATCTAACTTAAAAAGCTTTGAAAAACGAAAGAATTGAAATTGAAGGAAAACGAATCTAAACTTTAAACTAGAAATCGAAAGAACGAAATTAAACTAAGGAAATTAAAAGAAGCAATTACCAACTCGAATCTAAAACTAAGTAAGGCAATTAAAGCAAGTAAACGAAAGCAATAAATAACTTACGAGAATTAAACGAAGAACGAAGAATGCGAAGTAAAAGAAAAACTTGAATTGAATTGCACGAACTAAGAATCCGGATCCGAACAAAGTAAAACTAATCTAAAGTGTTTAAGTGCTGAAAACTAAAGCTAAAATATGCTAAAAGATGATAAGAGATGATAAAAGATGATCCCAATTCGTCCCAAAGTACTAGTATTTATAATAGGAAGAAAACCTAATTATATAAGGAAACTAATAGCTGGACGCGGACATCTGGCCGATCGGCCAGATTTGTTAAGGACTTGGCCGATCGGCCAAATCAGGCTCTGGACGTTTGCGCGCGACTCTCTTGTTTCGACCGTATCTTCCTCATCCGAACTCCAAATTGACCTCCGTTTTCACCTATGTGCTCCTATCGAACCCCTCTTCGATATAATGCTTCCATTACATCCAAAATGAATCTTCAATAAAATCATGAGAGGTTAGAACTCGAGGTCAATGATTGCTCAACAACCTTTCTTCTCATTTTCTTCTCGTTTCCGCCCTTTTCATCCTACAAGTACCAAAAACTCCAAACAACCAATTCATAGCCAAAGACAAACGAAAAGACACAAAAACACAACGAAAAAGGACACAAAAACATAATGAAAAACCTAACATCTAGACACCAATCAAAATCCCCCACACTTAGACCTTTGCTTGTCCTCAAGCAATATAAACATCCAACTTAGACTCAATCCAAACAATTCAAATCATAGAACATTTAATCGCCGGAATCGACAAACTCAAACAAGGTCACTTTAATCCCAAGTTATGAACAATCATCATCAACAAACTATGCGGCTTATAAATCAATCTAAGTAAGAGGAAAAGCAATGATAACACACATCTCACAAATATCAAGATCACCACAACTTAGACGTCTAGCCTACTTCCCCTTTTTATTCAACAAATAAACAACTCTTTCTTTTCTCTCTCTCTCTCTCTCTCTCTCTCTCTTTTTTTTTTTTAAACATGTGAATGTTTATGGCACACAATTCACTAGGTTTAATCATCGATGGGTCACATCGAGCCTCCTAGTGCGGTTTCCCGTACCCATTGTCAAGAGGGGTAGAATGCCTACGAACACTTTTATTCTAATATACACGAGTATCATCTAGGACAAAGTTCATGAAATGCGATCATTCGAGGGTCTCTCGAAGCCTTTTCATGTGGTTTCCCATGCTCATTACTCTAGTATTTTCATACGTTACAAGTAAGAGGAGCAGAATCCTATCAACTCTTTTATTCACATAAACACAACACTTTTTTTTTTTTTTTTTTTTTTAAGGGGAAAGTAAACTAGCAATCCAAGTTGCAACAATCTAGACTTATCACTCAACCAAAAATCATAAATCATTTCCCTCAATACTCATATCAATTCGTGCCCCACAACTCATCGAATCATAATCAATCACAACTCAAGATTAAACCAACCTAATTTATGCTCAAATCAATTCCAACAACTAAAGATTCCATCGTTGAATTATTCACATTGATCCTAAGTTACATGCTTATGGGGCTCAAAATCAAACAAATTCCTAAGTGAGGGAACATGAAGACTCAATCACAAAGACTAGACACAATCAAACCAAATAAGACTCGATCAACAAGACATAAAAACAAAAACTGCATGCCAAAAGTTCAAAGACCCTCCCCCACACTTAAAATCAAGCAATGTCCCCATTGCAAGAAAATAAAAAGGAAAGGGATAGAAGGAACTTATCGCATGTTGACAACCAATAACTCAAAATCTCGAAAGACTCCAAGTAGTACCTACAAAACAAACACAAAACAAAATACCAAAGCGTAAAATTGCACAAAAAATAAAGAAAACGAAAGACTCAAAACAAAAACGAAAAGACACAAAATAAAAGGCTATTAGTTGAAAGGACCTCCGAACCGTGGGTCTTGCCAATGAGGATCATTCGGGTCACGAAGTGACGGAGTAGAAGTGAATCCAACCGAGAGATCGAAAACTGCCTGGCCCACATGTTTTGGCCGATCGTCCAGAATTCCTTAAGGAATCTGGCCGATCGGCCAGAATAGCTACTGGCCAGTATTTGTTCGCACAGGTTTGGCCGATCGTCCAAAATCCCTAAGGGAATCTGGCCGATCGGCCAGATCAGAGACTGAGTGCCCGATGCTAATTCCTGCAAAAACACACTAACTAACACGAAAAATCAAATATTAACAAGAAATACTATGAAAATAAGAATCTATTTTTTTTAATTTTTTTTATACGTGGGTTGCCTCCCACCAAGCGCTTGTTTAACGTCATTAGCTTGACGAAGGATACGATCAACCAAAGCCCGTAGCACCAAGCGACGTTTTGATGCTCCTTGCGACACACATACACTCCCTTCTTGGACAATCTCGACAATCAAGGACTTTGTAATCATCAACTCTCGACTCCCCCACACTTGGTTCAAACTCCTTGTCCAACATCTTTGAGTTAAACTCTGCAAAGAAAGATGTTTCACAAATGGTGAGGTTAGAAAGAAAAGAGTTAATGATCACTTCCTCATTCGATGCATATGTCGAGCTTTCCTCTTCCACTTCATCAACCTTCTCCAAATTCCGTAGAAATTCTTCGATTATGTCCTCTTCTTCATTCGGCGCAAGTGTCGATCTTTCCTCTTTCACCTCATCAACCTCCTCCAAATTGTGTAGAAATTCCTCGATAATGTCCTCTTCTTCATCCACACAACTAAAGAATTCGTCATCTTCAAGAGCTGCTACCCTATCGGAAACCTCACAAACATTTACCTCAACAAGAGGGTTAGCAAGCTTAACAAAAGAGCATGAATGAAGAGAAGAAGTTGGAATAGAAGGTGAATTTCCAAAAACCGAAAAGGTTACCGAGCCTCCTTCACCGGCCATGCTCAATGTGCCGGTACCTACATCAATCCGAGCTCGAGTAGTGGCCATAAACGGTCGTCCCAACAAGAGTAGATGTCCGGTTGCACTCTTAGCTCGATCCCTTGCCTTCATGAAGCACGACGAAGTCGGTAACAACTCAAATTCCACCAACGAGGACATGGACATCTTCCAAAACTCCCAATGGACTACTCACGGTGCCATCTGCTAGCTCAATGCGCATGTCGGTAGCTTGAAGGGCTCTTGAGTTCATCTTCTTGAAAATAGAATACGGCATTAGGTTCACCGCAGCTCCTAGATCCATCAATCCCGAAACAGTCTCTCCGCTATCCAAGATAATACTCAAGTCGAAACCTCCCGGATCCCCTCTTTTAGGAAACGAATTGATAGGCTCAAAATCCTTCTTCTCCTTCTTTGTGATACTCCGAATAGGTGGAACATAAGGGTTGCGCGTTTGCTTCTTGTTCTTCACTCTACTCGGGAATGGAATAGGGGGGACGTACGGATCGGGCGTCTTGTGGAGAACGGGAGCATCCTTCTTATCATCCTTGGAATCCTCGCTGCTGTCGCCGGATTTGGCCGATCGGCCAGAGTCGAGGTGACTTGGCCGATCGTCCAAATTGGACGCTGAGTTGTTGCGCACATTGAAGGTTTTGGCCGATCGGCCAGAATCTGGCCGACCGGCCAGATCACCTCCTGGACGAGGTTGGCCGAAGGGTGTTGTCGGGGTTCCCGGGCCGTTCCATCGAGGGCTCGGACCCCGTCTATCTCCCATGGGCCCTTGAGGGGGCCTCGGAACTCCGTTGCGTTGTAACACCGTGATTGCATGAGCTTGGTGAGGTGGAACGGGAGGAACATATGGAGGATATGGGTTTTGCACCCCGTTGGCTTGTTGTGGTTGAATCCCTTGGCTCGGAATTCGCCCCGGTTGTTGCATCAGGTGCATGGAACCAGAAATTTGGCCAAGTGCCGTCTCGAGCCTCTTAATAGTAGCGTCTTGAGCCTCTCGAGCCAATTTAGCCTCATGTAGGAATGTAGAGAGGCCCTCATCGATGGGAGGTTTTTGTGGATGACCTTGAGGACGAGAATTTGGGTATGGTGGTGGTGGTGTAGGAGTAGGTTGAGGCGGGTAGTATGGAGGTGGTGGATAATATGGATTTGGAGGGTATTGAGGAGGTGGATAATATGGTGGAGGAGGATAGGGGTTATTATATGGTGGAGGACGCCTATTAGGATAGGTAGGAGGATTACCTTGCCCTTGTGCCGGCCTCGAATTTTGATAGTATCCCCCTTGATATCCTTGAGGTGGAGGCACTTGAGGCGGGTATCCTTGAGCGGCGTAGACCTCGGCTCCTCCTTTGTATGGAAACTCCCCCATGTTGTGGCAAACCTCCTTGATGTGTCCAAGCTCTCCACAAATTTCGCATTGGTCAGGCTTCCTATCTTCCTCCTTCGAGGCCGGTGCACTTTGCTTCATCTTCAAGTTTTCGAGATCCCTTAACATGTCGGCCATTTGCTTCTTCAAATCGGGACTCATCGAAATCGCACTCGCCTCCACTTTCCTCGGCCTAGCTGATTTTTGTTGAGAACTCGCAGCGAGCGTCTCGAAAATTTTCTCCATCTCATCAGCTGTCTTGACCGCTATGTTGTCTCCGGCCGAACTATCCACTATGAATTGACAAGTTTGATTGAGGGCGTCGTAGAAGTATTGCCAAAGCAACTCCGATGCCATTTGATGATGAGGGCATTGTTGAAGTAGCTCTTGGAACCTCTCCCATGCTTCGTGAAACGGCTCATCGTTGTCTTGGGAAAAATTCATGATCTTTGACCACACCTCTTGAGTCTTGCGGTTCGGATAGTACTTGAGCATGAACTTCTCGCACACCGCATTCCATGTGGCGAGAGAGTTGGCCGGGAGCGCCAAATACCACGACTTTGCTCGATCCTTCAAGGTGTATGGGAAGCACTTCATCTTCAAATTGTCCTCCGTGAGTCCCGAGAGTGGGAAAGTCTGAACCACCGTGCAAAACTCTCGGATGAACGTCAAAGCATCTTCGTTGTCCAGCCCGTGGTAGGATGGAAGCAACGCCATGTGGTGAGGTTTAAGCTCATGATTCCTGACCGCTTCCATCAGGACAATCGCCGAAGTGGTGGCTGTGAATGTGGGGCGAGCAAAATCGCCCATGACTCTAGCTGCCATGGCTTCGGGCTCTGCAAATAACAAGACTAAGGAAAAGTCTTGAGAATCGAACTCCTCCTTCTCCTTCGCGGCTAAAATCGCTTTCCTTTGATGGATGTTGTCGAAGTAGGGCGCTAAACTCCTTTGAAGACTTCGGCGACCATGCATAAACAACACTCAACAAAAGGGTTAAAAACGCACCGAGTGGGAGAAATAAGAAAATCGAATAAACACAAATAAAAATAAAAATAAAACAAATAAAAATACTACACAATAAATCGCCTAAAGTTTTCCCCGGCAACGGCGCCAAAATTTGTTTCACTAAAAAGTGTTCGCAATAGACGAAATCTATCGTAGCACTAGCTAGTAAAACCTAAGAATCGAATCTCAAGGAAAACTTAACAGGACAATTAATTATGAAGTAAAAACCTAATCTAGCCTAAATCTAGGAAAGCAAGTAAATAAGATTTTTGGGGTTTTTGGTTTAAATCCTAGGCAAATAAAATAAATCAAAGCAATAAATAAAAGCAAGTAAATAACTAATCTAAGAACGAGTAAATAAATCTAGAATTAAACTAAAGAAAAACGATTAATCTACCTAGGCAAGAATCGAAAAAAAAGCAATAAAGGAAGCAACAAAGGAAACGAAAGCAAAGAAAGAAGCATAAATAAATCTAGACATGATGAATTGAAATCTGGAAATTAAAGGCAAATAAATCTAACTTAAAAAGCTTTGAAAAACGAAAGAATTGAAATTGAAGGAAAACGAATCTAAACTTTAAACTAGAAATCGAAAGAACGAAATTAAACTAAGGAAATTAAAAGAAGCAATTACGAAATCGAATCTAAAACTAAGTAAGGCAATTAAAGCAAGTAAACGAAAGCAATAAATAACTTACGAGAATTAAACGAAGAACGAAGAATGCGAAGTAAAAGAAAAACTTGAATTGAATTGCACGAACTAAGAATCCGGATCCGAACAAAGTAAAACTAATCTAAAGTGTTTAAGTGCTGAAAACTAAAGCTAAAATATGCTAAAAGATGATAAGAGATGACAAAAGATGATCTCAATTCGTCCCAAAGTGCTAGTATTTATAATAGGAAGAAAACCTAATTATATAAGGAAACTAATAGCTGGACGCGGACATCTGGCCGATCGGCCAGATTTGTTAAGGACTTGGCCGATCGGCCAAATCAGGCTCTGGACGTTTGCGCGCGACTCTCTTGTTTCGACCGTATCTTCCTCATCCGAACTCCAAATTGACCTCCGTTTTCGCCTATGTGCTCCTATCGAACCCCTCTTCGATATAATGCTTCCATTATGATTGGTGTTTATTTGTTAGGTTTTTTTGTTGCGTTTTCGTGTTCGTTTTCATTATGTTTTTGTGTCTTTTAGTGTGTCTTTTGGCTATGATTGTTTGTTTGGAGCTTTGGGTATCGTAGGAGCAAAAGGTGAGAAATTGGAAGAAAACGGGACGAAAAGTGCACGAAGAGAAGGAGAAGCCGTGAGGGACCAGAACCTGATCTGGCCGATCGGCCAGATTTCCTTAGGAATCTGGACGATCGGCCAAATGCTTATGCAAGGATTCACCAGTCCCTGATCTGGCCGATCGGCCAGAATTCCTTCACAATCTGGACGATCGGCCAAACACCTGCGAAGAGGTTATCCAGTTCCTGATCTGGCCGACCGGCCAGAATTCCTTCAGCATCTGGCCGATCGGCCAAAAGTCGGCGTCCAACTGTTCTTTCCTTATTTATCTAGGTTTTTACCTAGTATATATATATCATCCTTGTACACGAATTGAGATCATCTTTTATCATTATTTAGCTTTAGTTTTCAGATTAAAATACTTTAGATTAGCTTTCTATTGTTCGGATCCGGATTCGTTCTTCGTTATTGCAATTTAATTCAAGACGTTTAATTTACTTCAAGTTCTTCGTTCTTCGTCTCAATTTTTGTAAGTTCTTTTATTGCTTTCGTTTACTTGTTTTAATTGCTTGCTTTCGTTTTAGATTCGTTCTCTTAATTGCTTCGTTTAAATTCCTTAAGTTTAATTTTGTTCTTTCGATTTCAAGTTCTAGTTTAGATTCGTTTCTCTTCGATTCCAATTCTTTCGTTTTTCAAAGTTTTCAAGTTAGATTAATTTGCTTTTAATTTCCAGATTTCAATTCATCATGTCTAGATTTATTTATGCTTCTTTCTTTGCTTTCGTTTTCTTTGTTGCTTCCTTTATTGCTTTCTTTTCGATTCTTGCCTAGGTAGATTAATCGTTTTTCTTTAGTTTAATTCTAGATTTATTTCCTCGTTCTTAGATTAGTTATTTACTTGCTTTTATTTATTGCTTTATTTTATTTTCTTGCCTAGGATTTAAAAACAAAAACCCCAAATTCTTCTTTACTTGCTTTCTTAGTTTTAGGTTTACTACATAATTAATTGCCCTGTTAAGTTTTCCTTGAGATTCGATACTTTGGTTTTACTTGCTAGTGCTACGATAGGATTTCGTTCTATTGCGAACACTTTTTAGTGAAACAAATTTTGGCGCCGTTGCCGGGGAAAACTTTAGGCGTTTGATTGTGTAGTATTTTTATTTGCTTTATTTTTATTTGTGTTTATTCGATTTCTTATTTCTCCCACTCGGTGCGTTTAACCCTTTTGCTGAGTGTTGTTTATGCATGGTCGCCGAAGTCTTCAAAGGAATTTAGCGCCCTACGTCGACAACGTCCATCAAAGGAAAGCGATCTTAGCCGCGAAGGAGAAGGAGGAGATCGATTCTCAAGACTTTGGTTTAGTCTTGTTGTTTGCAGAGCCCGAAGCCATGGCAGCTAGAGTCATGGGCGATTTTGCTCGCCCCACATTCATAGCCACCACTTCGGTGATTGTCCTGACGGAAGCGGTCAGGAATCATGAGCTTAAACCTCACCACATGGCGTTGCTCCCATCCTACCACGCGCTGCCCAACGAAGACGCTTTGACGTTCATCCGAGAGTTTTGCACGGTAGTTCAGACTTTTCCACTTTCGGGACTCACGGAGGACAATCTTAAGATGAAGTGCTTCCCGTACACCTTGAAGGATCGAGCAAAGTCGTGGTATTTGGCGCTCCCGGCCAACTCTCTCGCCACATGGAATGCGGTGTGCGAGAAGTTTATGCTCAAGTACTATCCCAACCGCAAGACTCAAGAGGTGCGGTCAAAGATTATGAATTTCTCCCAAGACAACGATGAGCCATTTCACGAAGCATGGGAGAGGTTCCAAGAGCTACTTCAACAGTGCCATCATCATCAAATGGCATCGGAGTTGCTTTGGCAATATTTCTACGACGCCCTCAACCAGACTTGTCAATTCATGGTGGATAGTTCGGCCGGAGGCAACATAGCGGTCAAGACAGCTGAAGAGTTGAAGGATATATTCGAGACGCTCGCTGCGAGTTCTCAACAAAAATCAGCTAGGCCAAGGAAAGTGGAGGCGAGTGCAGTTTCGATGAGCCCCGACTTGAAGAAGCAAATTGCCGACATGTATAGGGATCTCGAGAACTTGAAGATTAAGCAAGGTGCACCGGCCCCGAAGGAGGAAGAGAGGAAGCCGGACCAATGCGAGATTTGTGGAGAGCTTGGTCACATCAAGGAGGTGTGCCACAACATGGGAGAGTTTCCATACGAAGGAGGAGCCGAGGTGTACGCCGCTCAAGGATACCCACCTCAAGTACCACCTCAAGGATACCAAGGGGGATATAATGGACGCTACCAAAATCCGAGGCCGACACAAGGGCAAGGTAACCCCCCTACCTATCCAAATAGGCGTCCTCCATCATATAATAATCCCTATCCTCCTCCACCAAATCCCTACTACTCTCAACCCCCACCATATTATCCACCTCCTCACTACCCTCCAAATCCATATTATCCACCACCTCCGTACTACCCACCTCAACCTACTCCTAGCCCACCACCACCATACCCAAATTCTCGTCCTCAAGGACCTCCACAAAAGCCTCCCGCCGATGAGGATCGTTTCCATGCACTTGATGCAAATATAAAGCGTCTCGAGACGGCCATTGGCCAAATTTCTGGATCTATGCACTTGATGCAACAACCGGGGCGGATTCCGAGCCAAGGGATTCAACCACAACAAGCTAACGAGGTGCAATATCCCCCATATGTTTCTCCTTTTCCACCGCATCAAGCCCAAGCTGTCTCGGTGTTGCGGAGCGGGAGGCACGTGGACAATGGAGTGTCAATGCCACCTCAAGGACGCATGGGAGATAGATGGGGCCCGAGCCCCCGTTGGAATGGACCGAAGACGTCGGCGGCACCTCCACATCAACACGTCCGTCCAGCAACCAATCTGGACGGTCGGCCAGATGTTGGCCGATCGGCCAGAACGCAGGCGCCCGAGCCCCGTCCAGTAGCTGATCTGGACGGTCGGCCAGATTCTGGCCGCTCGGCCAGAATTCCAAACTCGCCCGACACTTCAGCCCCCAATCTGGACGATCGGCCAAGTCACCCCGACTCTGGCCGATCGGCCAAATCAGGTGAGCAGCACACGGAGTCCGAAGAGCCCGAGAAGGAGTCCCCACCTCTACACAAGACTTCCAATCCTTATGTTCCTCCCATTCCTTATCCAAGTCGTGTGAAGAACAAGAAGCGCGATCAACAATTCGCCGATCTTTACAAGCTTCTTTCAAAGGTGGACGTAAACTTGCCTCTCCTTGATGTTATTCGCAACGTGCCGCTGTTCGTGAGGTTCGTGAAGGAGTTGACATCGAGGAAGAAGCCGTTCGATGAGATGGAGACGATTGCGGTATCGGAGGTGGCGACATCAATTATGCAACACCCTCTTCCACCTAAGCAATGAGATCCAGGTTCTTTCGTTATCACTATCTCTTTAGGTAATGGTAAGGAAGCATGTGGTATGCTAGATTTGGGTGCCGGTATTAATCTCATGCCTTATTCTATCTTTAAGCAATTAGAGTTAGGAGAACTTAAACCCACTCGCATGAGCCTTCAATTGGCGGATAGGTCTATTAGGTACCCTAGAGGTATTATTGAAGATATTCTTGTTCGCGTAGGGGGTTTGATAGTTCCTGTTGATTTCGTGGTTTTAGAGATAGGTGAGGTGCAAGAGAATGGTATTGAGCACACACTTTTGCTAGGTCGTCCTTTCATGGCTACTACTAATACCTTGATTGATATGAAGAGTGGTGTGATTAAGATGTCTGTTTTAGGAGAGGATGTCTCGTTTTCTGTGCATAAGAGTCGGCCTATGTCATCGGTTAATTTAATTGATAATTGTTCTTTCATCGATAAGGTTGATGCCTTGGCCGAGTGCTCTTTTGTGCAGGATTTCGACACCGAGGAAGTATGTTGGGGATCCGGAGATCAAATGGAATGGGAGCGAATGGAGAGGGATATTGGAATCAAGCTACCGTTTCCACCTCAAGATCCCGAGCCCGGCTCAAAGATTCCGGAGCCATTGGAGTTGAAAGAGCTACCATCGTATTTGAAGTATATATTTTTAGAGGGAGGCAATCAAAAACCCGTAATCATCTCTTCTTCTTTGTCTCTTGCAGAGGAAGGAGCTTTGGTGGGCATACTCAAGGAGAACAAGCTCGCTTTTGGATGGAGCTTGGTGGATATTCGAGGAATTAGCCTGGCCACGTGCATGCATCGCATCAATCTCGAAGAAGGCGCTCGCCCCAAACGAGATGGACAAAGGAGGCTCAACCCAATGCTCATGGAGGTCGTGCGCAAGGAAATCTACAAGCTATTGGCGGAGGGTATTATCTA
Organism: Thymus mandschuricus; assembly: GCA_029379335.1. Classification (NCBI taxonomy): domain Eukaryota; kingdom Viridiplantae; phylum Streptophyta; class Magnoliopsida; order Lamiales; family Lamiaceae; genus Thymus; species Thymus mandschuricus. The sequence continues at coordinate 17,728,205 of CM057082.1, read as the reverse complement.
TGCCATCGCCGATAGTGAGTGGGTTAGCCCGGTGCACGTCGTTCCAAAGAAGGGAGGAATCACGGTGTCGAAGAACGAGAAGGACGAGTTGGTCGCCTCGCGCCCGGTTACCGGTTGGAGGATGTGCATCGATTATCGGAAGCTTAATGCTTCCACCAAAAAGGACCACTTTCCTCTCCCTTTTATTGATCAAATGCTTGATAAGTTAGCCGGGCAAGAATTTTATTGTTTTCTAGATGGTTTGTCAGGTTACTATCAAATTGCGATAGCTCCGGAGGATCAAGCAAAGACGGCCTTCACAAGCCCTTTCGGGACCTACGCTTATAGGAGGATGCCAGTTGGTCTCTGCAACGCACCGGGTACGTTCCAAAGATGCATGATGTCTATTTTTTCGGAATTTATCGGTGATTTTGTAGAGATTTTTATGGATGATTTTTCTGTTTTCGGGTCGTCTTTCCATGATTGCTTGTTGAAAATAGAGAGAGTCCTTAAGAGATGCATTGAGAGTGGACTTACCTTGAGTTGGGAAAAGAGTCATTTTATGGTTAGAAGTGGAATTGTTTTAGGCCATATAGTTTCGAGTAAGGGCATAGAGGTCGACAAAGCGAAAGTGGAGGTGATTGAAAAATTGCCACCACCTAGTGATGTCAAAGGTATTAGGAGTTTCCTTGGTCATGCGGGCTTTTATAGACGATTCATTAAGGATTTTTCTAAAATTAGCCAACCTCTTTGTCGTTTGCTTGCTCAAGATGTGCCTTTCCACTTTGATGAGTCTTGTATGAATGCCTTTCTCACTTTAAAAGAAAAACTCATCTCTGCTCCCGTTGTAGTTGGTCCCGATTGGTCATTGCCTTTTGAAATTATGTGTGATGCGTCTAATAATGCCGTAGGGGCTGTTTTGGGTCAAAGAGTCGATAAGATGCTTCGTGTGATTTACTATGCTAGTTTAACTCTTAATCCGGCTCAAGTGAATTACACCACCACCGAACAAGAGATGCTTGCCGTTGTTTTTGCCTTAGATAAATTTAGATCTTACATCATAGGGTCTAAGGTGATTATTTATAGTGATCATGGTGCTCTTAAACATCTTTTGACTAAAGCCCAAGCAAAACCTAGGTTGATTAGATGGGTCTTATTATTGCAAGAATTTGACATTGAAATTCGTGATAGGAAAGGTAGTGATAATCTTGTGGCCGACCATCTCTCTCGTCTCGATTCACCTCCCCCTTATGCTTCTCTTGATGATATTTGTGATTCCTTTCCCTTTGAGAATGTTAATGAAGTGAGTGCTACTCCTTGGTTTGCCGATATTGCTAATTACTTGGCCGATAAGGACACTAAACCCGTCCTTAACGCTCAAGAAGAGAAAAAGGTTTCTTCGTTTGTGTAGGCAATACTATTGGGAGGATCCTCACTTGTTCAAGCTTGGGAAGGACGAGGTGATTCGAAGGTGCGTTCCCGACCACGAGCAAAGCGAGGTGCTGCGACATTGTCACGAGGAGCCGAGTGGAGGACATTTTGGAGGCCAAAAGACTGCTCATAAGGTGCTACAAAGTGGATTATATTGGCCTACCTTGTTCAAGGATGCTCAAGCCTTCTACCTTGCATGCGATCGTTGCCAACGCACAGGTTCTATAGGTCGCCGTAATGAGATGCCCCTTAATCCTATTTTAGTGGTTGAGATTTTTGATATATGGGGCATCGACTTTATGGGACCTTTTCCTAAATCCCATGGTTTCGAATACATTTTACTTGCCGTCGATTACGTGTCTAAGTGGGTAGAAGCAATACCCACGAAGACATGTGATTCTCACGTTGTCTTGAAGTTTGTGCAGGAAAATATCTTGTGTAGGTTTGGTTTCCCTCGTGTGATCATTAGTGATGGGGAAAAACATTTTTGCAACAAGTTGTTCGCCAAGCTCATGAAGAAGAACGCCATCACACACAAGGTGGCGACTCCTTATCATCCACAAACCTCGGGACAAGCGGAGACGAGCAATCGTCAAATCAAGGGGATTTTAGAGAAGACGGTCAAGCCATCGAGGAAGGATTGGGCCGACAAGTTGAACGACGCTCTTTGGGCATATCGTACGGCTTACAAAGGCGTGCTTGGAATGAGTCCCTATAGGCTCGTCTATGGTAAGTCGTGCCATTTGCCCGTTGAGATCGAGTTCAAAGCATATTGGGCCCTCAAGCGCATCAATTTCGACCTCGACGATGCTCATGATCGGAGGATTTTGCAAATGGAGGAGCTCGACGAGCTAAGGAACGAAGCCTACGACAATGCCAAGATTTACAAGGACAAGGTGAAACGTCTACATGATAGACGCATAGCCTTCAAGGAGTTCAAACCCGGAATGAAGGTACTTCTCTTTCACTCTCGTCTTCGTTTATTTCCGGGTAAGCTTAAGTCTAGGTGGGGAGGTCCATACACGGTGGTGCAAGTTTTCCCCCATGGTGCGGTGGAAATCAAGAACGAGGATTCGGGATACATTTTCTCGGTCAACGGGCAACGATTGAAGCCATATATCGAAGGGACGACATTGCCTCACAATGTGGAAACAATTCTCATCTCCGACCCTCCACTTCTCTCTTGAGTTTTTGGTACGTCAAGCTAATGACGTTAAACAAGCGCTTGGTGGGAGGCAACCCACTTTCTCTATTTTATTTTTGTAGAATAGGATGTATTTTCTTTTTATTTTCATTATTTTTCGTGTGTTTTTCTTTAAGTGTTTGTGCAGGGAATGGTTCTTAAGGGTTGCAATGGCACGGAAGGCTTCGAGAGGGAGAAAAATGGAGAATTTGAGCGCAATTCCGCGAGGGCTGCTTTGGACGGGCGTCCAGCGCACGCTGGGCGACCGTCCAGCGTATTTTAGCCCTTCAATTTTCTGCGAACGCCGCGCTGGACGGGCGTCCAACGTACGCTGGACGAGCGTCCAGCGTATGACGGGCCCCCAATTCGATTTTGAATCTGATTTTTCACTAGGTTTTACTTAACCCTCTTCTCCTCTCTTCTCTTTCTCACGCCTCCCTCTCTAAATTGCAGATTGAAACACACCAACACACCAAGAACTCCAGCCGCCGCCGTTGTAACCGCTACCACCGCCGGAATCTGACGCCGCCGCCGCCGTCGCTGCCGCCGTTCTGCCGCCGTGTTCCAGCCGCCATTCCGAACGCCAGCACAGCCGCTCGCCGTTGCAGCCGCCTTCTCCCACGTCCAGCGCTCGCCCAGCCCACGTCCACGCCGTCGACGAGCCCACGTCCAGTGCTCGCCCAGCATCAAATTCACCTTGGACGAGCGTCCAAGGTGCAGTGGACGACCGTCCAGTGCGAGCTGCGTTTCCGGCCCGTTTTTCGCCGTCAATTTCCCCGTCTCATTCCCGTTCCACCCCTGTCACTACCATGGTTCGTGGAGAGCTCGGAGAAGCCCGCCCTCTCACCGATGCACGCATTCCGTTGCATCGCCGCCCCGACTACCACCCGTCCGGAGTTTCTCCGGAGCTTTATGGCCGTCAACAGCACGTTCCCTTCCCGACGGAGAGGTTCGAGACCACAAATTTTTATAGCCGTCTACGAGGTAAGGAAATTCGACCTCCTAGGCACTTCAATATGGATTTTCTTCGTCGTTTACCTATGTGGGATACACTTAGAGGATACATAGATTGTTTAGGACTTATGAATTTAATTACACGTGCTTGGGATGGACACGAGAGTTTATGTATTGAAATGTGTTCTAGCTTTAGGTTAGAACGTAATGAGGAGAATGAGCTTTGTATGTATGCTACTTTTCGGGGTGAGTTGTGGGAAATTCCTAGGCGAGTCATGCATGAAGCATTTGGTTTTCATATGGGTGATGGTTTGTCTGAGTTCATGCCGTCTGATTTTAATGTGTCTAATGCTTGGTTTGCGTTGACGGGTGTTACTAATTATAAAGCTTCTGGAGTGCCGAGTGCTTTTATCAAAGATCATGCTTTATTAATTCTTCATCGTTTTCTGTCTTGCATGATTACTGGTAAGAAAGAGCACAACAAGGTGAATGCGTTAGAAATTTATTTGCTCCATTGTGCTTCTAACAATATTAGGGTGTGTATGGCTCCATTTATATGGTCCCAACTTACTAATGTGCAAACCAAGAGTGGAGCACACCCTACGTTGAGTTATGTGGCTACAGGTTTGGCACGCCATCTGCGCGTAGATATTTCTCAAAGCACCGGCTTAACTCGAAGCAAGGAGATCACCCTCAACGAGCTTATCAACGCTCATCTCATGCGAGGGGCGACCGAGTTCGTTCCCGTTCGGGAGAGAGCGTCAGTTATTGCTTATCATGCAGCTCGTCGTCTCCATGGTCTCCCAAGTCAAGAGTCGGATGATGAGGAGGAGGAATATGAGGACGGAGACGATGATGAGGAGCAAGAGGATGATGAGGAGCACAACGAGGACGAGGAAGAGGATGGAGACGAGGAGGAGGAGCAGCACGTCCCGGACGACAACGAGCGTTTGATTCACTACTACACTAGCCGAGATCGCGTCCGGGCTCGTCAAAATATGGAGGCCGAGGTTCCCCCTTATTGGGCCGACTTTAGGACCGATTTTACACAATTCCAAGAGAATGTGTTTAATCGGTTCGATGATTTGTCGACCCAAGTGACGGGGTTGAATAGTCGGGTGTCCCACATGGAGAGTCACTTGACTCGTTTTACCGACTTCTCGGTGGCCTCTACCTCTACCTCTGCTCCACCGGACCCGAACGACCCTCGTTGGTGGTCTCCTTACGATCCCCGTTGGAATGATCCACGTTTCCGAGGTTTCTTCAACCCATAGCATGTTTGTGTCTTTTATTTTTGTTTGAGTCTTTTATTGTTTTCTTTTTATTTTGTTCTATTTTACGCTTTGGTATTTGTGTTTTGTGTTTGTTTTGTAGGTGATACTTGGAGTCTCTCGAGATTTTGAGTATTCGTGTTGATTGTCTTCATGAGATAAGTTTTTCTATCCCTTTCCTTTTTATTTTCTCGCAATGGGGACATTGCTTGATTTTAAGTGTGGGGGGGGGGTCTTTGAACTTTTGGCATGAAGTTTTTACTTTTGTTGAGTCATTAGGAGTTAATTGAGTCGTTGAGTCAAATGAGCATGTGATGATAGTATTGTGGACTTGGCCAATGATAGAGAATTGTTGATTTTTGGAAAAATTCATGATCTTTATTATGCATGGAACCTTGGCGAAGCGACGCATTTTATTCGATGAATTTGATGTATGCTATGATGTCGGGAACTAGATAGTTTGAACCCGTGAGATTTGAGCTTTTTGTGCATATTTATGCCTATTCTTGATTGAGTGATCATGCTTGCTTCGTTGTTTCTAGAACTTGCCTTGTTTCTCCATCAAGACCTTAGTATATTTACGAACTAGGAAATGATCTTAGGCCATTCTTTCGTAGCCACATGATTCCTATACACTAACCTTGTTCATAATCCTTTGTTTACCCCTTTTGAGCCTTTATTAGCCGTTCTTTGTGAAACCGGATGATAGGAGGTTTGGATGATTAAGGGTATCCTTAGTTGTAGTTGGTGATATGGAAGGAGAAAATTTGAAAATACTTGTTGTGGTGTAGAAGGAGAGAAAGAAAAGGAATTTGAGATGTTTGTTTAAGTGTAGTTAGCTATCCCTATAAGCTTTAAAAAAAAAAAAGAAAAAAAAAAGATAAGAAAAAAAAAAAATATAGAGCCTTTGTTCAAATTAGAAAGAACATGTATTAGTTGAGCTCTAGAGAAAAAAAAAAAAAAAAAGAAAAGAAAAAGAAAAAAAATAAGCATAAGGGGATAGTTAGCTTTGATTTGTATAGTTTAGCATCTTTGAGTTTGTAATTGGTGTGTTGGAGGGTAGAAGATGGAGATTAAAATCCATACTTTGGTTGGAGTTGAAAAAGAGGTTGATGATTTAGAGCATTTTGAGTCACTTAGCCTATATATTCCCTACCTTAACCAATGTCCCTACATTACAAGCTTATATAAAGACCTTTTTGATCCTTGTTTGTAGATATTACATTAGGTGGAGATGTTGAGATTAAAGGCAAGCTTATGGTAAACATGTTGCATTGCATTGATGTTGAGTGAACCTTCTTGATGTGCATTATATTACATCTTTTCTTTGAGAGAGTTGAGTGTTCACTTTCATATACAAAATTTCACATGTTTGGGAGTGTTCTTTGATGGATTAGCATACTTTGAATTAGTTGAGTAGATTGTGTTGATTGATGCTAAGGTTGTGTGCATAGTTTTGATCATGAACATGAGAGTTGTTTTTGAAAAGCTTTGAGGCCAATATAGTTCACGATACTTGAGTCTATTGTTTGTTTTGTTTTGCTTGAGGACAAGCAAAGGTCTAAGTGTGGGGGAGTTTGATTGGTGTGTAAATGTTAGGATTTTCGTAGTGTTGTCGAGTCCGTTTCGTTATGTTTTGCGTCTCTTTCGTTTGTATTTTGCTATGATTTGGTTGTTTGGAGTTTGGTTCGTGTAGGATCGTTAGGTGGAAGAAACGGAAGGAAACGGCTCGAAAAAGGCGAAGAATTGAGGGAATATCAAGTTTGGAGCGAGCAAGACGCTGGACGATCGTCCAAGGCTCTGGACGACCGTCCAGAGTGCGCTGGACGAGCGCTCACTGCGGTGGACGAGCGTCCAGAGTAGAAAAGCAGCGCACAGCGAGTGCGACGTTGGACGAGCGTCCAACGTACGTTGGACGACCGTCCAACGCTCCGGCCAGCAAATCTTTCCTTATTTATCTAGGTTTTTACCTAGTATATATATACCATCCTTGTACACGAATTATATCCACCTTTTAGCATAATTTAGCTTTAGTTTTCAGATTCAAATACTTTAGTTTAGCTTTCTATTGTTCGGATCCGGATTCGTTCTTCGTTTTTGCAATTTAATTCAAGACGCTTTATTTAATTCAAGTTCTTCGTTCTTCGTCTCAATTTTCATAAGTTCTTTTATTGCTTTCGTTTATTCGTTTTAATTGCTTGCTTTCGTTTTAGATTCGTTTTCTTAATTGCTCCGTTTAAATTCCTTAGTTTAATTTCGTTGTTTCGATTTCTAGTTTTAAGTTTAGATTCGTTTTCTTTCGATTTCAATTCCTTCGTTTTTCAAAGTTTTCAAGTTAGATTAATTTGCTTTTAATTTCCAGATTTCAATTCATCATGTTTAGATTTATTTATGCTTCTTTCTTTGCTTTCGTTTCCTTCGTTGCTTTCGTTATTGCTTTCTTTTCGATTCTCGCCTAAGTAGATTTAATTGCTTTCTTCTAGTTTAATTCTTAGATTTATTTCTTGAGTTCTAGATTAGTTATTTACTTGCTTTTATTTATTGCTTTGATTTATTTTATTTGCCTAGGATTTAAAACAAAAACCCCAAAATATTCTTTACTTGCTTTCTTAGTTTAGGTTTACTACATAATTAATTGCCCTGTTAAGTTTTCCTTGAGATTCGATACTTTGGTTTTACTTGCTAGTGCTACGATAGGATTTCGTTCTATTGCGAACACTTTTTAGTGAAACAGAGTGCTTATAAGCATTTTTTGCTTATTTTTGCATCTTATAAGCTCTTAAGGAGCTTATTTTGCCAAACACATTTAGAGTGCTTATAAGCAGTCAAACAACTTATAAGCAGTCAAACAACTTATAAGCAGTCAAACATCTTATAAGCTAGCTTATAAGCTTAGCCAAACACCCTCTTATAAGCACACTTTGAAATAAGCTTAGCCAAACGGGCCCTAAATTTACTTACTAAAATAAGCTTGAGAGATTAATACTACTTTAATAATGTATCACAATTTGAGACATAAGATCTCTCCCATAATTGAGAAAATTATACTCCGTCCAACCCCCACATAAAATACGGATAAGAACAACTTACTGTATTTGGGAAGGAAATAGTATCATTTTACATTAATTTTACATTTTCATTTAATTACAATATTTATAGGATATTTTAGGTTACACAACTTTACCCTTTAGCTTATAAAATCCCATCCAACTCGAGAATTTTACAATTCTTGCAAAAGGAGGTACTCATCTTTTCCTGAATTTTTTTTCAGAGATCCGATTAATTTGTTTGAGAAAAAAATATTTTGAAATTCTAAATAGTTCGGGTTATTAGCAAATCAGATTACCGTACCATGTTCCATCATTCATTGCATCGGTGGATGATCGCTACGTATGAAAAACAATTTTCGAAACCAGTGTTTTGTTTGTAACAATGCTGGTTCTAGAATTGTATTTGACATGTAGCAATCATCCGATACAAGTTATTGTCGCATCGGGGCATAAATCGTTACCAAATACCGTACTAGTATGTGCTGATTTTCACTGTTGGTTAACCAAAGTTTGACAAAAGACTCGAGCAACATTTATCCCGATGAACTTTTCCTATCACTCAGTATTCAAACACATCCAAAATGGAAGAGAGATGAAAATGTTCGCCACTTCTTTTTTTTACTTTTTACCCCCTTTCCCTTTCTTTGGCTTGCTTTTCTTCTTGTTCTTTCTCTTTCCCTCAGCAGCAGCAGCTCCCTTGTTGCTGGGATTGGCCTCTATTTTACTAACTCGATCATCATTTGAATTTCTGTCTGAATTTTTCTCATCGGCCATTTTCTCTCTATCGAGACAGTTCTTCTCCACGAGCAAGCTCACTAGGGAGTCTATCTGAGGTCGACTCTCCTCCATCCTCTTCAAAAGTTCACCAATCTCAGCCATTACCTCAGAATCAAGCTCACTGCAAACAAGTATGGTCACTGCTAAAGTTAGGAAGAGGGACATGTAGAGTAAGTTCAATGAAATATGTTCAACGAAAAGGGAGCTACGAAAAGTGATGGCATTACTCATGACTGAGAATTCGGGATTCAGCCCTACAACAGTATATATATATATATGGATCGTATCTTCATGCCATCTTGAGGGCTAGTTGACTGGAGTCGAGCTGAGTCTAGTAGTGTCATGCTCGAGCTCGACTAAAGAAGTCCCTAGCTCAAGCTGGACTTGTACTCGACCTAACGTCAAGTTTTTGAAGCTCGAGCTCAACTGAGCATCATTGACATTTTCGTTTTCTTAAGTAAATTTCAAAAATCTAAAAGTTAATGTGATTTTGTTAGAAGAAGCTCTAACAGAACACAACGTGTACTGGAGCTTGAGGGTTGCTAAGTAGTGGCTCTAAACTCGAGCTTGAATTCGACTAAACTACAATGAGTAATGTTTAGCTATTGAGCCAAGCTTATTAGCTGAGCTCAAGCTCGATGATAACTTGAGTTCAAGTACATTGAGTTAACTGACCTTGTTTGGAATAGAGATAAGAGTGTGTTTAAATCCCCGATCAAACGGCTGGCGTCATAGAAAATATATTTTTCTCCACCAGAATGAGAAAATGACCGCATGACTGCATAAATTACGAAGACTATATGGTCTTCTACCTCCACCTGAAAATTAAAAAACAAATCAGCCACATGATCCACTATGAGATTGGATGAACTTCTTAGTACCTTCTTTCCCAGAAGAAGACTCTTCAGATTCTCGTCGTTCAGATTTGTACATGACTTGAATGCTTTGGATATCTCCAGGAAAAGATCCCAGTTTATTCGCAAATTCCCATTTCCATTCTCCAAGCTTGAGTGTGAAGCACTCTCTGAAGCATCTTCTGGAGATTCTGCAACGGTCTTCTTACCTTCATCGTCTACAAAAGGAGGTATGATTATGCTGGTCATATTTCCTTCAACTGTAGTAGGTTGATCACCGGATGCTTTTGTACTACTTGGAAATAGAGTTTCCATGATATCGCTTTTGCAAGAGAAGGATTTCAAGTCAATGACTATAGCATCCGGACATTCAAACTCCCGATTAATGTCCCCAGTAACCACAATGACAAGAGGATCACTGATAAGCTTGAATGCAGCAGCAACTGCTGCTCCAAAAACATAACCATGCCTTTTAGGTCGAATAGCCTCATAGAACTCTCTTGGCAGATGGGATTTCATATCACCTTCAGTTATCAGCCGCATGAATATATCTAAGGGAAAATCCCAGTTCAAAGACAATAAACACAGAATCATGTACATTCTTAGCACTAGCACAGGAAAGTATGAATCGTAACTCATCTTATAGTTTTTGAGCCATGCTTGTGCATTAATTCTTTTGTCAAGGACTTTCTGAACAACAAATTGAACAAAGTCAACCAAAACTAGAGTTTGGGCACAGTTGTAGGTGACCGAACCAGTTCTTCGACTGGCATCCGGTGGAAGGCTTACTAAGTACTCAACGAATGCGGATTTTGTTGTGAAAAAGAAGCCACGTGGGTGAGGAGCCAAGATCAACAATCTTTCCAAAAGATAAAGGGTACAGGGCGGAGACATATACTCATTGGCCTTCGAAGTCAGTACTGAAGCCCAAAACAGCGATTGACACAAAGGATCCACAGTGCATGTCAGTGAAGATTCTTGCATACATACTGTACTAGATTTAGATTCCTTCACAGGATCTGGCTCAAAAGTTCCCCTGATATGCTCAATGACTAACTTCCAGAATGAGTTGTTTGAAAGCTTTCCGGCATATTTTTCATAGAAGCTATCCTTCAGCTTGCTATTTCCCAGCATTGTCATTACTACGGCTCCAATCTGATCATAGCTAAATTCCCCCCTTCCACTAAGTTGTCTGATAATACATTCTTCAAGCAAATTCCTGGAAAGTTCAGTTTCTCTGAAAGCTATCATTTGCTTATGTAATGATGCACGGGGGTCCTGAGTGAAAACAAATGAAAAGTACCTCGTACATAGCTGCAAAAGATCTTGCAGCTTTCTCTTATCTGTGTACTTCATGTCAATGGTATTTAAATGAAGTAAGAAGTTTGCTATGTCAAAAATGTGCAGCAGACACATACCTTGACAGAACTGGATAGAGCGCTTAGCCATGGGGCTCCTACTAAGGTTCTGAAGAGCATCCAATACTCTAAGTCCAACAAAAAGTAAATCTTGGAGCCAGAATTTACGAGCAGCCGATGCAAAATCACAAGCTTTTAGAGTCGCCACATGTCTGTTCTTCCAAGTGAGCCCCTCAACATTTTTTACCCATGCAGCATCAGGATTCAGTAACTGGAATGTGATACTAGAATTGTCAAGCAACCTCAGTCCAAAGAAATCAAAGCAGAACCCAACGACACCTTCTAGTTTGATGGAATCTGTCTTTTCAAGGCTGTCAAGACACTCTGATATCTCTAAACTGCGTACCTTCCACAAGTTCCAAAGGTAAACAAGTGCTCCAACAGAGACTTGGTTCTGCGCCATTCTCTGATCGAATTTCTTTGGATCCAACTGCAAGTCAGTATCCCACGCATACTTGGTAACATTCGCTTTAAAATGCACATCTAGAAGTTTTCTGAGAACAAGTATTTCACCAACTGGAGTTTCGTATTGCTTTGAAGCATTGTAAAACTGCATCAGTTCAGACAAATTATTCTGCTCATATAACAAAAGGTTGACCAGAGCACAAATTGATGCATGAAAAGTTTCAGAAACCTTCTGAGCAATAGACATCACTCTATCTAGAAGTTCCAATTTCTGAGGAAATGACTTCAATGGCCATCCTTGATTTCCAGAACCCCACAGAACTGTAGAAATAACATGAGATAATATTAACAAACATGCGTTAGAAAACTGCCCCGCTTTATCCAGAAGATCAGCTTCACGAAGAGTATCTCCAAGACTCTTGGCAATCTCGGAAGCCTCGTTGAAGTTTCCTAACTCTTCCTCCAAAACCAAAAGCTCTTCAAGGCAGTCCAATGACTTTAAGAAGTTGCGCTTGGATTCTGTAGAACAGAAAGATCTGACGAACTTCGTGCGTGATGCACTATCCTTTGCCTTGTGACACTCTAGAGCGCGGTTTTCCAGAAACTCCTGCACAATTCTGTCAATCTCCATAAGTCTTGCCATCATTACGCTGTTCGATAAAGCTTGCTGTTTCCATTCCTCAATATACTGCAAACCGAGGTCAACATGATTCCCTTTAGCACAAGCTGATAAGCAGTCTCTCAAAAAGTTCCCACTCTCATAAACTTCTGCAGCAAGTTCGTGTTTTCCAGCTAATGAGAAACATTCTCCAGCTTTTCGAAGTTCTGACTTACCACACTTTTCCCAGTAGATCCTTCCTGCATGGAGCAAATTGCAAAAAATATCAGAATAATGCAAATATCCATATACAACATATTTACTTGACTATCAATTATCATGCATTTTCTACAAAGACATTCAGCTTTGTGATTGTTAATCTGTAAAAAATATATTGCATCACTCTGTGATTGTTAATCTGTAATATACCTGCTCTTTCATACTCTCCCAATTCACAGAAACATTCAGCTGCAGATTCAACTCTGTCAATAGAATCAAATATTTCTGCAGCCTCTCTCAGCATCATAGCTGCCTCTTCAGGATTTGAACCACATAGACTGTCTGCAGCAGCTCGAAGTCCAGAAGCTTTAGCCCTTTTCTCCCAAGTCTCATCACCCGCCTTTTCAAAGCACATTTTCGCCATTTCATAGTTATTTTCCCAAAAGAGCTAGCACCAGAAAGAGAAAAAAGAAAAGACAATATATACTTAGTAACTGATACTCTGCATAAATGATCAGAAAAAAAAAGAAAAAGACAAATAAACCTTTATTCCTTGTGATTTCCACTCCTCAGGAGTGCTAGCCCTGTGCATTGTCTCTGCAAGAGTATCATTAATTTTTGTCACTTGCACGAGAGACAGAATCCTCCAATAATCAAGCATTGGCTTGGAAACCTCTAAATTGCTTTCACAAATCCATAATCTCTGCTTTGTTCGAGTTATCGCCACATATAGTTGCTTCAATTCAGAACATAATAGATTGTGTTTTGACTGGCAAAAACATGGAAAGGATTCCAAAGAACTGCCAACAAGAAGATCTTTAGCATTCAAGAATTCATACACAGTTCTCCATTGGTTACTCAACGGTGAGGAGCCAAAAAAGTTATACAACAGAACATCCTGTATCCAGCATTAAGACCAAGAAATCAAAATGTGACGGAAATGGGAATCTGATAACTAGTATACTGACTGATAAAATAAATAAAAAATTAGAGAAAGATAAGAAGTAATCCAATTATAAAAACTGTTACCCATGCTATCTGATTCAACTCATTAACTAACTAACAATATCTACTGTAATCTACTTATAAAAAGAAAGATATCAACAGTAATGATGCAAACATGTACAGTTCGTAGGCTAAGCAGCATATAAAACGAACATAAAAGAGTTTGATCTCCTAGAACCATAATACAATTATGCAAGAAACATAAATTTGCAATCTTCATTTGTACTCGACTTCTCAAACCAACTAAAAGAAATTGGAATGATAATATTTGTGACAAACACATTGCCTGTGTTTGAAGTAATTAGTTAAGCAGAGGTAAGATCACATAAGTAAAACAAATGGCTGACCTGAAACTCAAGGCCCTTACACTCCACTATTGTCAGAACGAGAGCTTGTTGCCCAATGAATTTGGAAATTTCCTTTCTTGCAGAATCATCCCTTACTAAAATAACTTGGTCTGCACCAAAACCTACCCATTTTCCACTAGACATTCCGCTGTGTCCAAAAATGGATATAATCAAGTTCTCATCAGTTCCGGGCTCAAGAAAAATCGGTGACTCGCCATATATATGACTAGTCTCTGGAGCCAGCACATCAATGGAATATGGGAAATAATAGCATATAAGATCTACGACACTCTGTGCTAATCTAAGTACTCCAGTATGAGTACGAAAATTGTGGGACAAGTTAAACATATCTGATATCAATCCTTTCTCCTTTCTCCCTGAAAGATCACTAATTTGAGGTCTCATAAGAAACTCGTTATAGAACAAGGATCTAATATCCTCAAACCTAAAGTCAATCCCTCTGGCAATGGTCTGTGCTGTATCACCAGAAAACACAAACCCTTCATCAACATTGTTGCAGATGTATCTAAAAAGGGATATTTGTCTCATGGTAAGGTCTTGCACTTCATCAATGTAGACAAAGTCCATTTTATCACCTTTCAGGTCTTCATTCTTGAGCCTGAGATGAATATCACTCACAAAATCAGCAAGATCAAATTCACCACGCTTCATCTTAACTTTCTCATAGTCCTTAAATACATCATAGATTGCACATCTCTGTTCCACAGATAAAGTGGATATCCTACTCTCAGACAATGCTATGCATTCCTGTCTGCTTCGCTCGAAACTACATGCTTCACCTTCCAAAGGACCTCCTTTGATATGTGACATTATCTCAGTAAAAACTCTTGAAGCATCAAGACCCTTGGTCAGCTTCATATTAAAGTGGGGCCAGTATATGGAAGAAAATCGATCATAAGTAACCTCATTCTTCCTCAAGAAAGTCTGGAGTGTGACTGATCTTGTACCTTCAGAATGAGAGGAATCTCTGACATAAGGGAACCTCTGAAAGTAAGATTTTCCAAGAGTGCCATCAAGCATCATCAGAAACTTCTGAAATGTAATGATGAGGGGGTATTTTTCCTGTCTAATTCCAACAAATGTATCTGGAATATCTTTAAATTCAGAAACTTCATCAACATCATCCGCACCATTGAAGTTGTTATCCCCAGAAAGTTTTTCAGTATCAATGCTGCAAGAGGTTAAAAATGTTGAGACACAAAAAATAACGAAAAACCTCTAACAAAATAAACGAAAATTCTCTAATAGTATATAGAAAAAAAAAATAATAATAATAAAAAAAAAAAAAAAAAAAAAAAAATTATGCAGCAAATGTTGTTGCAATTTACTCAATTTTCCTTTTCCTTCATAGAGCTGCACTTGAATAGATGCAGCATTCAAGCCAGTTTAACTTCGAAAGATGTGAAAATGCCAAATTTCTTTGAGAAGACTCAAGTAGCATAAAATGACAAGGTGCAAAGCATATAACATTAAATGTTTTTAGTAATATCATAACATTGCAAATGGCTCTCCCAAATGGGGCATTGCATATCAGTTTGTTCCTTCGTTTCCATGAAAAGAGTACGAGTTGTTATCAGATATAATGTACAAGAAAAGTATAAGATAGCAGCAAATGCAATGTACCAAAAAGAGTATAAGTTGGCAGCAAATGCAACGTGCAAACTATTCATCATAAGAATATTATAAATTGCTGTAGCATTGCAATTATTTATAAAATAACTGACAAAGACAGAGTGGGAAGGAGTACACACCTTTGCAGCTGAGCTAAACTCTTTTTAACAGCATGACACAGCTTCGGGCTGACCGTTACAAATATTTGGTGTAATACGGATCCGCCATGTCGCAGTCCGACTTCAACTTCATCGGTGAAACTCAGATTGCTGTCAGCTGCCCTAGAACATTGCGAAGCAATGCAGTACTTCTGAAATGTCTGGTACAGCTTCCTAGCTAGTGTAGTCGTCTTCCCAGTGCCAGAGCGACCTAGTATGAAGCAGCTTCTAGTATAGTATATTATTTCGCGTTCCTCATCAGTAACCTCAAAAAAAGGGAGACCAACACCTTTATCCTCAACATCAGATAACAGATGACTCACAGTGCAAGATGACAACGGGTAGAATTTAACTAACAACACGCTTTCACTAATTTTTGAGTTTTCAGCATATGCTCTGCATTCAATAGAACCAATGTCTGCACCAGAATCTAATTTGGTGATGCTGGAATCCTTGAAACGGAATATATCACTAGATAGCGGCCAACACAATGGAACCTCAATATTCCTAAACAAATTAAAATAAATCAATTAATTTTAACAACTTTGTTCAGCTGTGCTCATAGGCAGTAAAGTAATGCTAGAGGTACAATTAAAATATAACAAATATATGGGGGTAGCACATGATCAAGTCTCAGGGTACTATAAAAATGAAATATATGAAGCCCAATTTTTATTTAGTTCCTAATGCAATGTACTCTTTAAGTATAGAGTCCACATCATAAGACATAATGATTGCATCAGTCATCACTTAACCAACTGGGCATACCTCTCAAATAACTTTTCGTTGCAGTGGCTGATGAATTCATCTGTATACAAAGAGGCTATGCTGTCGATTCTTTTTAGCAGTTTTGCGGTATCCGTCATAGGCAAAATGTCCCACACTTTCAAAACTTGCTTATAGACGGAGTCCTTCATAATGTCAATTGAGCAGACAACATAGTATATGTCAACCTTAAACTGCTTCAAGATGTATGAAGAGTTCTTACATTTCCAGTCTACATTTACTTTTCTAGGCCGCCAACCTCTAGCAAGCTTCAGTAACAAACTTATGACCAGCTTCTTTGTACTAGAGAATCTCAATTTCTGAAATGATTTCCTAAAGTTGTCACTGAATAGAACCTGCAGGTACGCATAACAGCCAGGGAGGAGAAGAGAAAATCAAAGGTTACATCACGGGAAGATGATAGTAGCAAAAACAATAGTGGAAAACATCGTAAAGGAAAGATATAATTTTAGGATGGATGCTTAACCAAATTCTAAACACAAAAAGAAATATTATTATTTAGAAGAGAGCAACTGGCAATATAATATGGATTGAAATATCTTGAATGTCTCAACTTAAGAGTTACGAGACGCTCATTTGATGCTGACATGAGCAAACCTGAAAGAGAATACCATACACAGCAACATATGACTACCGAATATATCACTAGTAATCCAGTACCTGCCACCTCAAATTTTTGAAAAGTGAACTCTCCCCACTTAGAAGGTTGCACTCTTTTTTAGCATCTGTAGTAGCTCTTTTGATTTCAGCTTCATTAGCATTGAAGAAACACTGTCCATCATCAGATGCTATTGATTCCCAATCTGAATCACTTACGGTTGACATCTTGGCAGTCCCAGGTAGATCCCATCTCAATTGTGCAGATTCACTGTGGGTATCTGGAAGGCATAATTCGCAATTTTCCTCTCCCTGTGAAACAGATACGGTAGTTATAACTCAGGCAAGTAGAGAAATGTAGATATTCCGAGTAGATTATTTCCATGTGAAAACAACAAATTTAAATCAAGAGACAATTCAAGTAAAGAAACCATATAATCATAAGAGTTCATGATGGGAGCATATTAGGAAACAGACATAAAGGTAGTGCCTCACTTAACTCTATAAAATTAACTCTATAAATAAACGCCAAGGACTAAGAAAAACATAACTGATCCTAACCATATCTGTTTATCTCATGCTGCTTAACAAGTGAAATCATCTCGAAAGAAGAAACAAGATGATCCCCCCTCTTCATCCAAACATGCATCCTCACTACTTCAAGCCTATGTAATCCAAAGCTTAACTTTTGAAAAAAGTTTGACCAACCTGTCGAAACACATTTAGTATCTAAAATACTTAAACCCAATAAACAAATTCGACACAACAGGCCAGACCACAGTATCTTCCTTAGCCTTCTCATTTGGTTTGCGTATTTGATTTGAGAAGTTGAAACATCTGCGAAGAAATCAGACGTTCATGTATGTAACACTGTTTCAAATCTTCGAACGACCACCAAAACACATCTCTTCAGCAAGCACTAGCCGATTAAATTAAGGCCGAGGACAAGCAAGTTCAGAAGTCTACAATTAATGACTAATAAACGAAAAAATCAGGAAAACTACTAGCAAGAATACTTAAGAAGAAGATTACATGCCAAAATGGAGTAATCAACTGTTGAAGTCTAAGTAGCCAAACTGAAGAAATCGAGAGGTAGGAAAGAAGGAAAATTCATTCGAATATCTGGAGAATTCAGTTCAGTTTTGATTACAACTAAAACTCAAAGAAATGAAGATTAGTTAATACTGTATATATACAGTATTAACTAATCCTACGTGGCAGAAACGCACTTCACTAAAAGAAACGCTACTCAACTACGAACTACTCTATGCGCCGTTGATCCACAGTCGATCAACGGCTATTATTAACTCACGCATACAAAGAACAGGGTTCGAAACCCAGCAACACCAAAAACAGATAATTCCTAACAACTACACCAGCTTCATCTTCTTCACTCGTTCTTCATCATCAACAGCTTCTCTAACAGCTTGCAACACTTCTTCCACCTGCATATCCTGTGTATTTCTACACCCCCCCCTCAAGATGAACTTGGTGAACGTCCAACAAGTACATCTTGGAGAGAATAGAGCGAAAGCGAGGCGAAGCTAGAGATTTTGTAAGAAAATCCGCCAGTTGAGTAGAAGAAGAAACTGGTTTAGGAATCAAGAACCCAGATCGAAAGCGCTCCCGGACTATGTGACAGTCTATTTCAATGTGCTTGGTCCGTTCATGGAAAACGCTATTTCGAGTAATATGGATGGCAGCATCATTATCGCAGTGCAGAGGAAATGGCAGAGCAAGAGGAATATGAAAATCTTCTAATAAGTATGAAAGCCATACCATTTCTCGTGTGGTGACCGCCATTGCTCTGTACTCAGCTTCAGCTGAAGAAGAAGCAACTGTTTGTTGTTTCTTGCACTTCCATGAGAGCAAGCCCGAGCCAAGAAACACGCAATAACCGGTCACAGAACGGCGAGAATCACTGCACGTCCCCCAATCCGCATCGGAGTATGCATAAAGTTTGAAATCACAAACCGAGGGATAAAATACTCCAAGTGAAGGACATCCTTTGAGATACTTCAGGACATGCAAGGCTGCATTCCAGTGACCAGTCCTGGGTTTAGCAACAAACTGAGATAACTGTTGTGAAGCGAAGGAAACATCAGGCCTAGTAAGATTCAAATACAGGAGCTGGCCAACCAATCGCCTATATGGTTCAGGATCCTGCAGCAAGTCACCATCATATTTGGAAAGGGATAAACCTGGAGGAAGAGGAGTTAAGGCTGGTCTACAACCAATCAACCCAGCAGAAGTGATGATGTCTAATATATACTTCCTTTGATTGAGTGAAATCCCAGCACTTCCTCGAGCTACTTCCATACCCAGAAAGTACTTGGCAGGCCCCAAATCCTTTATAGTAAAAGCTGAATGAAGAAAAGACTTCAATTCATCAATTAATGATTGTGAAGGGCCACACACCAGTACATCATCAACATATACTAATAGGCAAAGGAACGTATCACCAGATCCCTTAATGAACAAGCAATGATCACTGTGAGATTGCACAAAACCAAAGTGAATCAGTTGTTTGGTGAATTCTGCGTTCCATTCCCTAGATGCTTGCTTGAGACCATAAAGACTTTTAACAAGCTTACAGACCTGATTTCCTGTTGCTCCTTTCAACCCAGGTGGTAAAGACATGTAGATCTCATCTCTAAGGAATCCATGGAGAAAAGCATTGTTCACATCCAGTTGGTGTATTGGCCAGTCAGATGCAGAGGCAATTGCAAAGAGGAATCTGACAGTGACCATTTTAGCAACTGGAGAAAAAACTTCAGTGTAGTCAATACCATACTGCTGATTGAATCCCTTGGCCACTAATCTTGCTTTATATCTCTCAACTGATCCATTGGGATTCAACTTTACTTTGTAAACCCATTTGCATCCTATGGGTTTCTTTCCTGCTGGCAAGTCAGTAAGAATCCAAGTCTTATTAACAGTAAGAGCCTCAAGCTCTTTATCCATGGCCTCTATCCATTCTGGTGTTAAGCAGGCTTCTTTATAGGAGGTAGGTTCTTTGATCAAAGACAGATTAAAAAGAAATGTAGTGTAAGATTGTGTTAACACTGAACATACTTGATAAGGGAAGGTGGGAGGAGTAGTTCCAGAAGGTGGTGTACCTAGAAAATCTGTAGTAAAGCTGCTGCATACATAGTCATCCATCCATGTAGGTGCTCTACGTACCCTAGCCCCCCTTCCTTCAATTGGTTGTGAATGATCTACACCAACATCAACAACAGATTCATCAACAAGATCATTCACACTTAAATCTGAGTCTGAAGAAGCATCATCTATCAGCTCAGTAGATTCAACCATGTGATCTGTATCACTATGATGATCTGTACTGGTAGCATCATTAGCAGGACCTTCTTGGGATGCAATATTTTCAGTAGGCAAAGATATCAATGGTAAAGTAGTATTTTCTGGCAAATTTGAATCATAACCAGAGAATGAAGCATGAAAAGGAAAGCTGTCAGTGATAAACTTCACATCTCTAGATATGAAAATCTTAGATCTATCCATATCAAATAGCAAATACCCTTTATGTGATAGATCATATCCCAGAAAAATGCATTTAATTGATCTACTATCAAACTTACTTCTTGTGGGAGTAAGGTCCACTGCATAAGATAGGCAACCAAAGGGCTTCAACATAGCATAATCTGGCTGCTCCCCAAATACCACTTCATATGGTGATAACCAATCTATCACCCTGCTAGGCAACCTGTTGATTAACCAAGCTGCAGTCAACAATGAGTGTGGCCAGAATCTGGAAGGTAATCCACTTGTAAACATCAAGGCCCTTGCAGTTTGTAGCAAATATCTGTGCCTTATCTCCACAGTGCCATTCTGTTGAGGAGTATATGGACAGCTCTTCTGATGCAATATACCATTCTCAGAAAAGAGTTTACTCACTGTCTGATTCACAAATTCTGTACCATGATCAGTTCTGAATTGCTTAATAGTAGTGTGAAACTGTGTTCTGATCATAGCAACATAGGTTTTAAGAACTTGTGCCACTTGATCTTTGCTGCGTAGCATATAAATCCAAATCATCCTACTATGGTCTTCAACCAAAGTAAGCATATACTTCACTGAACACACATTATTCTCAGTATAAGGCCCCCACAAATCTGCATGAACTAGATCAAATAATTTTTCAGATCTTCTGTTCAAAGTTGGAAAGTGCTTCCTTGTTTGCTTAGACATGATACAAACTTCACACTTGTCTATGATTTCCTCCAGATCTTTCATCACTCTTCCATCCAATATTCTCATATGCCTCATTGTTGTTAGAGATGGATGCCCCAATGCAATATGCCACTCTTTCAGTGTGAGATTCCTTGGATTGAAGAGATTACAACAATATTTCTCACTTATTGCATCCAATACATAAAGATTTCCTTTCATTTGTGCTATAGCCAACACTTGATCTGAGTTGTCTCTTTGAAACACACAATGATTCTTATAGAAAAGACACCTAATCCCATACTCTTGTATCAACCTTGCTACAGAAAGCAAATTGTGAGTAAATCCAGGTATGTATAAAACATCTACCAGCAGAATATCCTTATTCAGTTTCACTTTCCCAGCATGTGTAACAAGCTTTGAAGATCCATCAGGTAAGTGTATATTCACTGGCTTCTCCAGTCTGTATGTAGTACACAAGAGCAGTGGATCACAAACTATATGATCACTTGCCCCTGAATCTACTATCCAAATATCTCTACCCATACTTGGTAATACACTAAAGGCAAAGTGACCATCAAAAGGTGTAGATTGTGCAGCAACATCATGAACAAAGTTTACCTCAGATTTAGGCTTGGCTTGACCTCCTTGCTGTAAATGTGACTGCACATATTTAGCAATTTCAGCTTGAATCATCTTGCTGAAATCTTGATTCATCTCTTTGTGCACAGGTCCTTCATGAACTGATGAGGAATCCTCATTTGCCTCCACCATGTTAGCTCTCCCTTGACCTTTATTTTCTTTCAGCTTCTTATACCATTCCGGAATTCCATGCAACTTAAAACAATCATCCATTTCATGTCCAGTACCATGACAATAGGTACATTTCAATTTTTTCTTATCCTCCTTTGATATCCTTGGCTTATACTGACCAGGCTTACTCACATCATTCCTATAACCTGCATTCTGTCTCATGTATTGCCCAGCATTCATGCTCATCAAACCACTTGAATCATATGTCGATTGATTCAATTGTTTCCTGTCCTCTACTTGCACAATCAATGAGTATGCTCTATCAAGGTCAGGCAAAGGCTCAATCATCATAATCTGATCAGCAACAGACTCATACTCTTCATTCAACCCTTCCAAAAATTTCATTAACCTTTGCTGATCTTCTCTAGTTACAACCTGATCTCTTGCTTTACACACACACTCAATAGGAGGCAACACTGCATCCAACTCATCCCATAGAGCCACCAAATTGTTGAAATACTCTAACACACTTTGTGAACCTTGAGTGTATTTGAAAATTTCTCTTTGTAATCTATACACCTTAGGCCCATTCCTTCTTCCAAATCTAAGAGTGATAGCTTTCCACAGCTTAAACGTACTCTCTATGTGTGTAAAAGCATTAACAAATTCCTTCGAGATTGAATTCACTATCCAAGTCGAAATCATGAAATCAACTCTCAACCATTTCTTATAATACGACACACTAGAATCAGGAATTGGAAAACTACCATCAATCAGCTCCAATTTACTCCTAGTAGCTAACGCACGCTTCACAGATCTACTCCAATTCACGAAGTTGTTACCTGTGAGCTGAGCCGTAACCAACTGCATCCCCGGGTGATCTGACCGCTCGAGATGCAGAATCTCACGAACTTGCTTGACTGTGAATCCAGTAGGTGGAATTATCTCATCATCATCATCGCCATCAGATCCGCCTCCATTCGGTCCTCCGAATCGACCAGATCCAACCACGAACTGTTGAGGAAATGGTTGATAGTGATTATCCTTCTTTTCAGAACCTTCAGCTTGCTCGTCTTCAACGCGCCTCTCCCAAACCTCATGCCTTTGTTGTTTCACCATTTTAGCATAAAATCAAGCTTGAAGAAATATAGATCTAGCTCAAAATAGAGAAATCGAAGAGAAGAAACCCTAGTTTCCTGCTCTGGATACCATGAAGAAATCGAGAGGTAGGAAAGAAGGAAAATTCATTCGAATATCTGGAGAATTCAGTTTAGTTTTGATTACAACTAAAACTCAAAGAAATGAAGATTAGTTAATACTGTATATATACAGTATTAACTAATCCTACGTGGCAGAAACGCACTTCACTAAAAGAAACGCTACTCAACTACGAACTACTCTATGCGCCGTTGATCCACAGTCGATCAACGGCTATTATTAACTCACGCATACAAAGAACAGGGTTCGAAACCCAGCAACACCAAAAACAGATAATTCCTAACAACTACACCAGCTTCATCTTCTTCACTCGTTCTTCATCATCAACAGCTTCTCTAACAGCTTGCAACACTTCTTCCACCTGCATATCCTGTGTATTTCTACACAAACAAACAAAAATTCTTGCACCATTATAACGCACAACAGTTGCGATATCTCTCTCTCTCTCTCTGTCTCTCTCTCTCTGTGCCATGGCCGAAACCCCAGCTTACACCAAAAATAGTACGAATACATTCCAAAATTCACCCAGAAAAGCAAAAAATTCCACAGCCGCAGCTACACACACTCACATACCTGGTGCTTGTACGGATTCTCGTCCAACATTTCTCTTAGAAACCCTGGCAACAACAAATCCGTAAATTCATCTTCCGCCCATGATCGCTCACTACTTCCTGAACAGCTCCCTTCCATTCTTCACTTCACAAGCATAAATTCTGCAGAAATACAGAGACAAACATGAACATAAACCTGCTGCATGCATGAAGGATTAAAAATAACAGTAGAAATGAAAAAATCGGCTGAAAACAGAGACCGAAGAGGCGAATGATTTTACTCAGTGATTATGGAAAAACGCCACCAACCTGAGAAGAAACTTGTGCACGCAAACAGCTTCGAGAGTAAAAAAATGGAGGACGGTAAAGGTGAAAATGGTGAGTAGAAAGAGGTGAGAGAAAATGGTGAGTTTGTACGGACGGGATGTTTTCTTAGTGTTGTGGTCTTCTGCTTTCATCCATGGTAACTACTGTGCTTCAACTCTTTCTTTTTTGGGAAAAATTCTACCCATGGTATTATGTGCTTTTTACTCTCTATTTTAACCACGGTCACTTCAATAAACAAATTCACTTTTTTTATAAAATAAAATTGAAAGTACAGTAAGAAAAAATATTTATTTCCGTCATCTATCTACCTACACTCTTATTTATTGGGACGTCTTCATTTACTGAATTATGCCACCTAATTATAATATGATTATATGATTATTTAAATGATTGAAGATGGAAGAGAATGCATATTACTAATAATGTATATTTTGTTAGGTTTTACGTAAGTTGTAATGAATAAACTCCTTTCTCGATAAAAATAAATAAAGAAATAAATAAATATACTCATGTATGTTAATACTTAATAGTAAAAAATACAAATAGGTAAAACAAAAAAAGTAAACCAATAGTAGTTTAGAGATTCGTTAATGTTGGTAAACAAGGCCGACGACGTCATTGGTTCTTGGCCTCGTTGATACGTAAAGAAATCAAAGTAGCAAATAAAGTGGTGAGAATGGATAATATTATCACTTAGAGATTCAGACAAGAATAAAATACTAGCATTATATAAATCTATATCTCTAAGAAATAAAATTGTACTGCGTAACAATAATAAAGTTTGAAAAACATGCGAGCTTGCTTTGAATTGGTTAGGCAACCACGCGAGAATAATTCTCCTCCGTCTTGATACTGATACCAATTGATAGTATAACCGTTTTTGTAGACGGAAATTCAGACGAGAGTACTAGTAGTGAATAAAATGTGTTCTAGCTGCCCTTCATAATTCAATCGTTCAGTATCGCTTCGACACGAGATTGTAGGCTCAATGTTAAAAATGAAAAGTAATGATAATTCTTTCAATTTAAGAAAACAGAACAATTCATGTGGGACAATTTGATTAAGAAAACATGACAACTAATGTGGGACAAAGAGAATACCATTTTTAAGTATTGTAATATTCCTACATCTATTGGACAATCGAAAACATAATTTGTCCATGTATCAATGGGACGTAGGGAGTAGTAGACTTACCAAAAATGAACAAATCATTCCAAAAATCTACACAAGGAAAGGAACCAATATACATTCCATAGACAGTTAGGAAAGCTTGTTCATACTCAAAAGCTTTGACAAAAGATACATATACAAAATCTCAATTGTTCATCGAACTCGAACTCGAACTACAAACAAACGAAATTCTACAGCTATACATATTTCTGAATTTCCAATAACTTGTTTCAATATTCAAAACACAAAAAAAACTCCCCAAATCCATTGCTAATAAGCATTCATGCAATAAGAGGAAAGGTTGGCTAGCTATCTTCTCTTACCTCCTTTCCCTTTCTTCTGCTTGTTCTTCTTCTTATTCTTTCCGTTTCCTCGACTCCCTCCCGTCCCTTTGCTCCCGGGATTCTGTTCCTCCAGTTCCACAGCTGCTGAATCCTTCATCTCACTATCTTCATCTTCGACCATTTCCACATTAGCTGAATCATTTGTTTCCATTTCCACAGCTGCCGTATCCTTTGTCTTACTATCTTCATCTTCAAACATTTCCACAACTGCTGAATAATTTGTCTTATCATCTTTCAGTTGAGGCAGCCTCGCCTCTATGCTGTTAAAAAGCTCTACCATGGTGTTAGGGTCGGGGTCGTGCCCACTGCAGCCAAGCAAAGTCATGATTTGAGTTAGATCGGAACATATGGCGTAAGTTGGACATAACAATAAAACGACAGCGATTATACCCCCAACGTATGTAGAAATCGAAAGGATGGACTTTGGACAATCAGACACCTCTGAATGCTTTGCAGAATTATCATACAAGTTAAACATAACTAAGGCTGCCCCCACCAAGATCTTCACTTGTGAGCCTATTATATTTGCATTCAACTTATTTACTGACCTTCTAAGTAACAAAGAAAGTAACGCTCTTGAATCCTCGCGCACTTGGCTGTAGTCACAGGGAAACCCTTTATCTTCACCGGAACGAGACCCCTTTTCAGCTAACATTGGAATGGCAGAAGCTATATGGTTTATATGCTCCTCCACTTCCACCTGAAAAGTAGAAAATAAATCAGTTACGCAATCCACATCAGCCAAGAACTATAAGATTATAATTTAGAACAAACTTTATTTTACCTTGTTTCTGAGATGAAGGCTCTTCAAATCTTCATCATTTCCATTTGTAAGAGGCTTGAATGCTTTGGAAATCTCCTCAACAAGTTCCGAGTTTGTTTTCAACTTCCCATTTTCATTATCCGAACTCGTTGAAGTAGTTTTTGAAGCCAATTGTGAAGATTCTGTTAGGGTATTCTTACATTCATTGCTGACGACAGGAGGCAAGACGACACTGCCAGGCAAGATATCATGGGATGCTTCGGTGCTTCTGGGAAATAGTGTTGCCATGATATCCTTTTTGCAAGAAAATGATCGCAAGTCGAGGAAGACCGCATCAGGATAAGGAAAGTTGCGATTAATGTCACCCGAAACCACAATCACGAGAGGATCACCGATCAGCTTGAATGCAGTTGCAACCGCTGAAACAAATTGATGATAACTGCGCCTTTTAGGTCGGAGAGCTTCCCGGAACTCTCTAGGCAGCTCGGATGCAATATTACCTCGATCCATCTTCTGATTTAATATATCAAAGTTCAAGCCCCAGTTTGCAGACAACACACACAGGATCATGATCAATCTCAGCACAAGTACATGAATATATGAATTGCATTTTAGACCTGATCTTTTAATCCATTCAACGGTCTCAATTCTATTGTACAGTAGTTGATCGACCACACGAAGAACAAAGTCAACCATGCTTCTACTATAGGGTTCGTTGCGTGTGCTCAAACCGGTTCTGGGGTTGGCATTTGGTTGCAGACTAACCAAGTATTCAACAACTGACGACTTCGTGGCATAAAAGAAGCCCCGTGAAGAAGGAACCAAGATCGTTAGTCTTTCCAAAAGGTAAAGAAAACAAGGTGGAGATATATAGCCAGGTGACCTCCAATGGATATTATAAGTTTCAGCCAATGCTAAATGCAGTGATAGACTCAAACCCTGCATGGAGCCCGTCAATGGAGATTCTTGCACACAAAGTGAACCTGAAGCATCCGATACTGCATCCTGTTTAACAAAAACACTGAGATACCCGATAAATGAGTTCCAATGCGTTTCATCTGGAAGCCTTGCAGCAATTTTATCGTAGAAGCCATGCTTAAGCTTACCACTCCCCAGCATCGTCATCACTGCCCTGCCAATCTGCCCACTAGTGAGTCCCCCCGCTCCACCAATATATCTGTAAACACATTCTTCAAGTAAATTGCTGGATAGTTCAGATTCTCTCAACGAAACCATGTCTCCTGATAGAGACTCTCGAGGATCACTAGGGAAAACAAGATTGAAGTACTGAAGGCATAGTTGAATGAAGTTCTGCAGCTTCATGCTATCCGAGTGCCTCATTCTGATGGATTTTAAATCAAGTAAGAACTTGGCAACGTCGAAAATGTGTAGCAAACACAAACTTCGGCAGTACAATGGCAAGCGCCTCGTGGAATTACTATGAAGTCGTTCAAGAGCCTCCAATACTCGAAGTCCAACAGCGACTAATTCTTGGAGCCAGAACTTACGGGCAGCAGATGCAAAATGACGAGCTTCTACAGTAGCCACATTTCCGTTCCTCCGGATGTACCCCTCAACATCTTTTGCCCATGAAGCATCAGGATTCAGCAAGTGAAAAGTGCCACTGGCATTACAGGCAGCCTCAATCCAAAGAAAGTAAAACAGAGCCCAGCAACACCTTCTTGTTTAACAGAAACAGTTTTTTCAAGGGTGTCGAGACATTCTAATATCTCCAAACTCCGTCCCTTCCACAAGTTCCAGACGTATACGAGTGTTCCAGCAGAGACTTGGTTCCTTGCCATTCTCCGATCAAATGAACTTGGATCCAACTGCAAGTCATGATCCCACTCATACTTGGTAGCATTCATTTTGAAATGTATATCAGTTCTTGAACAACAAGAATTTCACATAGTGGAGTATTGTACTGCTTCGAACCATCGTAAAACTGAATCAATTCAGACAAATTCTTATCATCATATAGCAAAAATTTCGCCTGAGCACAAATTGATGCGTGAAAGGTTTCAGAAACCTTCTCTGCAACTGACATCACTCTATTCAAAAGTTCCACTTTCCGAGGAAATGACTTCAGTGTTCGTCCTTGATTTCCAGATCCCCACAGAGCAATAGATACAACATACGAAAACAATATAGAACAGGCATCGGATAACAGTCCTGCCTTTTCAAGTAGATCAACCTCACGAAGAGTGTCTCCTATTCTCTTGGCAATCTCAGAAGCCTCGTGGAAGTTCCCCAACTCTTCCTCCAAAATCAAAAGCTCTTCGAAGCAGTCCAATGAGTTTAAGAAGACGCGTTTGGATTCAGTAGAACTGAAAGCTCGAACATATTTCATCAGTGATGCATAATCCTTTGCCTTGTGACTCCTTCGAGCGCAGTCTTCCAAAAACTCCTGCACAATTCTGTCGATATCCACAAGTCTGGCCTTGATCACACTGTTTGATAGCGCCTGCTGCTTCCACGTCTCAATATACTGCAAAGCCAGGTCAAAATAATTACCCTTGGAGCAAGCAGACAGACACTCTCTGAAAAAGTTCCCACTCGCATACACTTGAGCAGCGAGTTCATGTTTTCCAGCTAACGAGAAACATTCACCAGCCTTTCCGAGCTCTGATGTCTTATACCAGTAGATTTTTCCTGCAGTGAAAGTAGATTAGAAATTATTTGTTACATAAAACATCGAACACCACTAAACTAGGTAAAGAAACTATCCTAATACTGGTACATCCTGCACATAACTCCGTGTTTATGCGCTAACAAAAACATGATCCTTTTGTTGAACAAACTGCAATAGAGCAAATGATACAACTGCGACCTGTGTGGCTAATCAGAAATATACCTGCCCTTTCATAGTCCCCCAAATCGTAGAAACATTCTGCTGCAGATGCGGCTCTATTAATAGAATTGAATATTTCAGCAGCCTCTCTAAGCATTCTAGTCGCCTCCACAGAATTTGAACCACGTAGACTGTCAGCAGCAGCTCTATGTCCAGAGGCTCTAGCCATTTTCTCCAAAGTTTCCTCGCCTGCTTTCTCAAAGCACATTGTTGCCATCTCATAGTTCTTTTCCCACAAGAGCTACATTCAGACATAAGTATATAACTAAATGAAAAGAACACACTAGAAACGATAGAGATTGATAAAACAAGGAACGAATGACAGAGAGCAGAAAAAGATGGGAACCGGACCTTCATTCCCTGTGTTTTCCACTCTTCAGGAGTGCTGGCCCTTTGCATTGCCTCAGCAAGAGAATCATCTAGTTTCCTCACTTGAACGAGGGACAGCCTCCTCCAATAATCAAGCATTGGCGAGGAAACTTCTACATTGTTTTCACAGATCCATAACCTTTGCCTTGTTCGAGTGATTGCCACATATAATTGCTTCAATTCAGAGCATAATATATTGTGTTTCGACGTGCTAAAAGATGGGAAGGAGTTTGCAGAATCACCATCTTTTTCTTTCAAGAATTCGTACACGACTCTCCAATGGTTACCCAGAGGCGAGGAGCCAAAGAAGTTGTACAGCAGAACATCCTAAATCCAGTATCAGGTTAAGAAATCAAAATCTGATAGTAATCGAAGAAATACTATTATTGTTCAATATATAGTCGACAACAAAACAAATACAAAACTATTACCTGTTTATCTGAATTTTAACTAACTAAAGTATCCACTGTAATAATACAAACCTATAACGTTCGTAGGCTTAATCAAAATACAAAAAATGACGATAAAGAAAAACAAATTGCTTACCTGAAACTCAAGGCCCTTGCACTCCACTATAGTCAAAATGAGAGCTTGATGACCAATGTAGTTCGAAACCTCTTTCTTTGCAAAGTCGTCTCTTACAATAATAGCCTGATCAGCGCCAAAACCGACCCATTTTCCAGTTCCGCTACTCTTTCCACTATGTCCAAAAATGGATATGATCAAGTTTTCATCACTCCCGGGCTCAAGAACAATAGGGGATTCCCCATATATACGACTAGTCTCTGGAGCCAGCACATCAATGGAGTGAGGGAAATAATAACATATAAGATCTATAACGCTCTGTGCTAGTCGAAGTACTCCAGTATGAGTACGGAAATTGTGGGACAAATTGAAAATATCCGACATGAGTCCTTTTTCTTTTCTTCCTGAAGAATCACAATTTCGAGATCTCATAAGAAACTCATTATAGAACAAGGATCTAATATCCTCAAACCGAAAGTCGATCCCTCTCGCAATGGTCTGTGCTGTATCCCCAGAAAAAACAAAACCTTCATCAACATTGTTGCAGATGTATCTAAAAAGAGAAATCTGCCTCATGGTAAGGTCTTGCACTTCATCAATGTAGACGAAGTCCATTTTATCGCCCGGAAGTTCTTCCTTGCCAAGTCTCACATGAATATCACTCACGAAATCAGCAAGATCAAATTCACCTCTCTCCAGCTTCCTTTTCTCGTAGTCCTCAAAAATATCATAAATCGCACACCTCTGATCCGCACACAAAGTCGAACTCCTATTCTCTGACAATGATATGTAATCCTGTCTGCTTCGCTTGTAATCACCTTCCACAGGACCTCCTTTGATGTGTGACATTATCTCGGTAAAAACTCTTGAAGCATCAAGACTCTTAGTCAGTTTATCATTGAAATGGGGCCAATACATGGAGGAAAATCGATCATAAGTGACCTCATTCTTCCTCAAGAAAGTCTGGAGGGCAACAGATCTTCTGCCTTCAAAATGGAAGGAATCTCTTACCGAAGGAAACCTCTGAAAATATGACTCCCCAAGAGTACCATCAAGCATCATCAAAAACTTGTGAAACGTAATGATGAGAGGGTATTTTTCCTGTTGAATTCCGACAAATGTATCCGGGATGTCTTTAAAGTCTGCAATTTCATCAACGTCGTCCGTACAAGAGGTGATGTCTGCAGTAGTATTCTCAGTAGCAATGCTGCAAAAGGTCAGAAAAGTTGAGACATACAAAATCAGTAAGCACTAAGCAAAAGACCTCGACTACCTTTTAGACGATAACGGTTTTAACACACCTTTTCATCTGAGATACAGTCTTTTTAACTGCATGACACAATTTTGGGCTGACGGTTACAAATAGCTGGTGTAACACAGGACCCTCGGGTCCTGCATCGACCTGTTCATAGTTAGTATGGTTGTCTCGTGAAGCAATGCAATACTGCTGAAATGCCTGGTACAGCTTCATAGTTAGTATGGTTGTCTTCCCAGTGCCAGAACGACCTAATATGAAACTGCTTCCGTTATAACGTATTATTTGGCGTTCCTCATCAGTGACCTCAAACGGCAGATCAACAACCTTCCCCTCAACATCCGAAAGCAAATGATTCACAGTACCATTGGATAAGGAGTAGAATTTCATCAACAACAAGCTTTCACTCACTTTTGAGTTTTCGACATAAGCTCTGCACTCAGAGCTACTACTGCTTGCACCAGAGACTAATTTGGCGTCACTCTTGAAACGTACTATTTCAATGGAGTCCGACCAACTTAACGGCACCTCAAGATTCCTAAATGAATAATAGAAAAACTCGATTATCTACACTACTCAGCATTAATCAAAATCAGGAAGAAAAAAAAAATGCTAGAAGTACAGCATGAAAGATAACACCAGCCGGTGATAGCACGTGACCCAGTCTCAGTCTTGTATTAAAAATACGAAATTTCTCGAGCCATTTTACATGTTTAGAGTAAGATATGGTGGACTCATCCGAATGTCACGTGACCTAACACACGTACCTCTCAACCAACTTGTCATTGCAGTGATTGATGAAATCATCGGTATACATAGATGAGATGCTGTCAATTCGTTTCAACAATTTTGAGGTCTCCGTCATTGGCAGTATGTCCCACACTTTCAAATACTGATGATAGACGGAGTCCCTCATCACATCAACAGAGCATACAACATAGTATGTATCGACCTTAAACTGTTTTACTATGTATGAAGAGTTCTCGCATTTCCAGTCCACATTTACTTTAGGCCGCCACCCTTCTGCAAGCTTCACCAACAAATGAATGACCAACTTCTTTGTACTTGAGGATCTCAGTTTTTGAAACGACTTTCGAAAGTTATCACTAAACAAAACCTGTAGATATGCATAGCAGCCAGTGAGGATACATTCTTAACGATGTACAAGACACAAATGAAACTTCATAAGCAGCAACACACGAAAGTCTGGAATATCATAAACAAATGGAACCAGAATAAGGCATATTGCTTATTTAACGAAAGAGAAGAAGATACAGAACAAGACGACATGTCATCATTAATCTCGTACCTGCCACCGTAGATTTCTGAAAATTGTACTCTCCCCACTTAAAAGATCATCCAGTTGGTCCAGGACTTTTTTAACGTTTATGATAGCCTTCCCAATATCCGGTTCTTCATCAGCATGGAAGAAACATTGCCGGTCCTTGGCATCAGACACTATCGCTTCCCAAACTGAAGCACTTTTACTCAACGTGCTTTCATTTCCTAATATCCATAGACAATGACTGGAAGAAAGGTATAAGGTTGGTTATAATTTCATTGAAACATAAAACAAAATCAAAGAAAAGAAATGGTATATACCAAGTTAATCCTTACCGAGCTCTAGTCAAAGCAATGTTGGTTCTTTGAGGACTACACAAGAAACCAACGGATCCACCTTTGTTAGACCTTACGGTTGAAATAATTATGATATCTTCCTCACCACCTTGGAACCCATCAACTGATCTCACCTTAACTGTAATCCTCTCAAGGTTATCACATTTGCGTTGAAGTTTATCTTTGATTGCTGCAACTTGAGCAGCATACGGAGAAATCAAACCTATACTGAGTGTTTCTCTTGAGCTACTCCATGCTGAACATGATACACATCAATATCATGTGGGTACTAAAAAAAGAAGAAAAGGCTCGTGTCTACTAAAATGCATAAGGTGGTATACAAAGAAACTATCTATGAATATAAAATAGAGAAACTATTAAGAAGAAACTAGGTCGGAATAACTTCTGAAGAAAACAAAGAATGTGAACACATATTATCATAAGCTATCCGTGCATGTAACACTACATTTATAAAACGGATTGGCAGAGATTTATGGCTTCCACCTCGATCAAGAAGGAACTCACAATCCGTACGAAGGTGAGTAAATATTATCCATTGATTTATTCAGTCTAAAGAACCTATTGTCTAACGTAAAAATGACATATACAGACAGAAACCATCCAGAACCAGTAATATAATCATTAATGCAGCCAGGACCTTTCATGTAAGAATACCTGAATTCAAGATTACTATTGGTAAGTGTAACAGATGAATCTGAAATAGGTTGACACGTAATGCATACCTTTGATGAGTTTATGAACAAGCTTCACTACGACTGCAACCTCGAGCATATTTCTCCTGCTAACACCCGCATCATCAAATTCCTCCCTTCCACCGCGGATATTGATGAATGAATACGGGCCAAACATTTTCCCTTGAAGATAGCATCTTTCATAGCTTTTTTTCTGCACATTAGGACCATCCAATATCTGATTTTTATAGAACTTTGAATTTGGAAACAGACTTATCGATGGATGCATCCTGTACTGGATATCGAGCAGATATTTTCTATGGCCCATTGAGCTTAATCTTTCAAATAAGCTTCTCCCAAAGCCAGCTTCTTCAGACAGCTGTGCATAAACAGATCATCATCATTATTGATAACCTTCCAGTAAAAAAAAAAACAGCCAGAAGCAGAATACGACATGAAATTTAAGAAATGACAATTCAATGGAGACCTTGCTGAACACTGTTGCTGGCAGTTGGCACTCGTCACCAACCAAGATAGCATGCCTTACACCTTTGATCTGTAAGGCAATGGCTGTTTCACACTCCTTAACCTGAGCTGCTTCATCGATGACCAGCAATTGGAATGGCTCTATATCAGCTTCGTGCAAGTTGAATGCAGATGAAATCGTGCAAAATATCAACGAAGCTTTTTGGAAACAGAAGCTTTCATCGATGAACATTGGAAAGACAAGTTCACTGAGACAAATCTGAATAGATCTTAGAACAGATACACACTGGCTTCTGATGCATTGTAAGGATGCTGTATCAGGAAAGGATCCAGAACCAGTCATTATTCGTTGCGAAAAGGTAGTCTCTAGATACTCGGATGTCATGTCATTGTCATCAAACAAGAACTTTTCTAGAGAGTTGAGAAGATAAAAAAGCTGCACAATCTTCTGATGTTTTCTCTCATCAATGAAACTTCTCGGTAAATGAGTGATCAATGTAAGCATGCAATTTCTGAGAGGTGGTGCTAGATTTATAAATCGATCTCTAGCATAATTCAAAAATGATTTGATTTGAAATTGAGCAGATCCACCATCAGATAACTCTTCGGTTTTAGTCTGATCATTTTCCACAAAGATTTTATGCTGAGAAACACCATCTTCGAGAAAATCAAGCATGGACATAACACAAGGCCTCCAGCCAGTTTGTGGTGCTAAGATTTCCATAAGACTATCAATGCGGTAATCTACAAAGATGTCCTCAATGTTGGAGCCAACTTTAAGACGGTCGTTGTTCCCGAATAGGAGCAGGCCTCCTAAAGAGGGAGTCAAGGTCTTCCCACTTTCAGTTTCAACCGAATTTCTCACTAGTGTCGTCACCCGAGATGCCAACTCTCTGACTGCGGTATTTGTTGGAGCACAAATGAGGGTTCTCACATTCATTTGTAAGAGAATATACAGCAAAACACTCAAGGTTGATGTCTTGCCGGTTCCAGGCGGACCCCATATAAGTTCCACACGGGACTGGTGGCTGCATCCAGTTTTTCGTATAGAGGCCAGAACTGCCTCTAGTTGTGATTCATTTAACTTGGATAATACAGTTGATCCAAATTTTTCCTCGACTTCATTGTACATATTCTGAAAGCAAAATTGACAGTCTTCCTCAACCTGTCAAAAATACACACTAGTTAATATATACTCATGAATCTTACACTACTTAATTACTTCCATGCCACACTAGCTAGTCCCATGGAAAACAGAAATTATAGATCATGATTCGGTTTATACAAGGAAAATTACCATAACTTCGTACGAGTTTATAATGGAGGCAAATTAGGAAAGAGGAAGCAATTACAACTGCCTGATAAGCCATACAAGGGGGGGGGGGTTGGAAAACACACAGACACACAAGATAGAGCTAATATGGAGAACGAAAAGCTGAATACTTTCAAGAAATGCAAGGAAGGCCCAAAAATGATAATAATATGAGAATTATGAATAAGCTATAGCCACAGACACAATACATCCGTTGGAACAGATAAAATTTTCTTTAAAGGTACAATAACTCCAGAATTACAAAAGAACTAGTACATTCAAGCCAGAGAATAGCATACCGGGCCGTTCTTGACCAGTACTTTCTCAATGATATTCAGATTTTGACGCATTCTTAATGCCTTCCATATCCTTTTATTAGT
Organism: Thymus mandschuricus; assembly: GCA_029379335.1. Taxonomy (NCBI): domain Eukaryota; kingdom Viridiplantae; phylum Streptophyta; class Magnoliopsida; order Lamiales; family Lamiaceae; genus Thymus; species Thymus mandschuricus. Next base: position 17,692,740 of record CM057082.1, on the reverse strand, counting down.
GGTCATGTTTGCCAAGTAAACCACGTAGAGTGATCCATCTCCAACTCTGCTAGCTGCTCTAACTTTGAATCTGGAGGACGTACACCTATAATCATCCTTCTCATCGTCAAAAATTCTTGTCACAGATGCAAAAGTGCACGTGCGTCCAATGCGCCACAAGTCAGAAACGCTTTCGGGTTTTGAATCCGAAAGCAGTAAGAAATCACCGGGCAATGTTGTGTAAGGTTCTTTGCCACAATCACTTGTTTTGTTTCTCCAGTAGTCAACTTTAACATGGTAACGAAGTCCCTTCCCTCTCGGCCCTTCAAGAGACACCACCTCAGCAAAAGGTGCTTTGTAAATAGCTTCCAAGGAAGAAGCAAGTTCAGCTCGCGTCTCTTCCAATAATGGGCAGAAATACGATGAAAGATAATGATCCACACTTTCGAATTCTTGAGGAATATTCTCCACCTATACGATAACAAGAACTGAAATCAATGAAAGATAACCGAGCAGAGCATTCGATTACAACGTAAATGGAAGGATTCCAAGTAGCAGAATTGATCCTAACTTATATTCATACATCTCATGATACTCAAAAGGTGAGATTATCTATCAAGAAACAAAAAAAAATGCAATCACTTTAACCTCTCCACTTCATCCAAGCATGCAACTCTAAGGCTTATTATTTCAAACAAGTTCAAAATAGCCAAGTATCCATACAAGAAGCATGATTCTTGTTTGATTTCTCTGTGTTTTTGAAGAAACTTCACACTCCATAACTGGTAAACTACACCAGCAGGTTTACAAACCCTAGATTTGCACACACACACACACAAAAAGTGGGTATGTGTGTGATTTTGATTCTTGAAAATGAAATATTTTCTTCGATGAGGCCCAAATAAATTCACCCAGAAAAGCAAAACCCGTAGCAACACACACACTCACATACCTGGTGCTTGAACAGATCCTCATCAAAAATGTCTCTGAGAGACCACGAGAAGAGAAAATCAGTAAATTCATCTTTACTAGTTCCAGAAGAGTTCCCTTCCATTTCTCCACTTTTTTCAAACAAACAAATTTCTGCAGCAGAATACAGAGACCAAAATCAAACGAAAATGAACGCAATCATGTAGCATGCATGAAATTGTAGAAGAAACTGCTAAAATTAGAGAGAGATAGAGAGACAAAACGGAGATTGAGGAAAAACTGTGGAGAAAAAATGGCCACCAACCAACCTAAGAATCTCCCGTACAGATACTACAGCGTTCGAGCAGAATTCAAGTAATAGGGTAGAGAGAGAGAGAGAGAGTAGGGAAGGTGAAAGGTTTTTGAGCAGAAAAAAATGGCGTTGGGGAGTGTAATGGCGGGTCTTTTCAATTTCCTCATGAGTGTTTCTACCCCTTTGGTAAGATTACCTTTTACCGGTTTGGATAGGTTTTTGCTTTTTATTTTTTTTACCGCGGTAACAATACTTTTACTCGCTGTTGTTTAAGCTTGGTCATCCCACTCTCCAACGCACGGTATCGTGTATTCGTGTGTACTCTATTTTTGCATGGTACGAGTTAATTTATTTGCTGGTACGAGTTTATTCGTGTGTACTCTATTTTTGCATGGTACGAGTTAATTTATTTGCTGGTACGAGTTTATTCGCACGGTATCATGTATTCGTGTTGTTTATGCTTGGTCCAATGTTTTAAAAATCGAACCTGACGTCGAATCTGTAAGGCTTTCGGTTTATGGTTCAATTGGTTGAACCGGTTAAACCATGGTTGAACCGTTATATAATTAAATTAATATTAAATAATATTAATAATAATTAAATGCATGATATATATAAAAATATGAATAAATTTATAACTTAGAAAGTTAAAAATACATTAAAGCTATAAAAAAAATATTCTTAATATAATTTAAATATCATGTTTTAAAAATATTTTTTCAATCAAAATTTATTGATTATATTTAATTTTTTATTCTTAGTAGCTGTAGCTATATGAAGATTAAAAAAAATGTAAAATTATCTTTATTATCATAAAATGAGAATAATTAACATTATGTTAACATATTGTTTTCTTGAAAAATAGTTGGGAATCAGAAAGAGAAAGATAAAACAGACATTTATATACTCCAATTTAGTCTCTTTTTTTTTATCAGAAAAGAAATTTTATTGCTTAGAGAAGGAGCTCACAGATACAAGAAGTACCCCGTGAGAAATTTTACAGCAACGAAGGGAGAAAAGAAGAGAAATTTGAGTTCCAGTCAGAGAAACTCAGGTTAATGTTCAAAACACCTCGAGCCGCACACCAACTCCAAAAGCGACACTTAATCTCTTCTTCGATACGATTGAAGTTCCATTCCGCGTGATCAAATAAAACAGAGTTCCGCCATTTCCAAAGGACCCAGATAGTGCAGATCCAAAGCCCTCCGAGCCATTTGCGTTGTTTCCCCCATCCAAAGAGATGAACGAACTGATCAAAATGGGCAGAGATCGAACCTGGAGAGACCCAACTAATGCCAATCCAATTAACAAGTTTGTTCCACAGCAAGTCTACGTCACTACAGTAAAGGAAGAAGTGTTGGGCAAATTCCTCATGTAGCCTACAACAACACAAAAGATCTCCTGGCGCAATAGAAAGACGATTATGGAGATTGAGTTTAGTTGGAAGGCGGTCGTATAGCAGCCGCCAAGCTGTAACCTGCGATTTAAAGGGAACGAAAGCCTTCCAGATGCGACTAAATCCATTCCAGCACTGACCTTGGGCAGATTCTTCAGAGTGAACTAACGAGAGAGTCGCATAAGCAGCTTTGACCGAAAACAAGCCATCATGAGGAGCCCCATTTCCATTCATCTGGGACATCAACACGAACTGAGTAGTTCTGGATAAGCTGTAAAAGCTCGTTCACTCTTGCAAGATCACGGTCTAAAAGCTCTTCTCCAAGTAACCTCCCACTTCCAACTATCTTGCCTCCATGCTCCCATATCACGGACTGACCCATGCTTGTTATCACAAAGCTGAAAAAGCCTAGGAAAAGAATCCTTTAATGCTCTCTCACCAGCCCAAATGTCGAATCAAAATCGAACCGAGTTACCATTACCAAGTTTACGGGATAAGTTCTTCCAAAAGTAGCCTTCGTTACCCCTACCTGCAGCAGCGAGAATTTTAGCCCACCACCCAGTGAAGCGGGCTCCGTCGCTTCCTCTATTCTGTCCCCTTATATCGAAGGGGAAATCGCCATGCCTAGCCCTGATAACACGAGCCCAAAGACTTTCTTCGTCCACTAGGAACCTCCAAGCCCATTTAGTTAGGAGGGCTTGGTTGAAGAGCAAAAGGTTTTTCACTCCCAGGCCTCCACCTTTCTTAGTTTTACAAATGTTCTCCCATTTAACTCAAGCCATTTTCTGAGTACCCGCACTTCCTCCCCATAAGAAATTTCGCTGTAGAGATTTAATTTGATCAGCCACCTGCTTGGGAATAGGAAGAAAAGACATATAATATAACGGCATAGCATTGAGGACGGAGTTAATGATCGTAACTCTCCCACCCATTGAGAGGGAACTCGGTTCCCATCTACTGAGTCTCTTCTTGATCCGATCAATAACATCCTTCCATGCTTCAACAGAATTCAATCTGCCTCCCACCTTTAGTCCCAAGTAATGGATAGGGAACGATAGGGAATGACGCAGTCTTGCAGTTGAGGATTTCCGCAATATCCTCCATCATGTCCGAATCCATGTTAACTCCATGCACATTGCTTTTGTCGAAATTAACTGCAAGACCCGAGATAAGTTCAAAATTTTTTAGAAGCCACTTAATGTTTTCAGCGTTACCAGGGCTGCCTTCAAGAACGAACAGAGTGTCGTCGGCATATTGTATGTGGGAAACCTTCAAGTCTTGCCTCCCCACTGAAGCGACATTCAATAAACCTACTGATATAGCATGCTTCGTCAACAAACTGAGGCCTTCTGCTGCAATTAGAAAGAGGAATGGAGAAAGGGGATCGCCTTGCCTCACACCACGCTTTAACAAAAATTCGCCCGAGGGACTACCATTTACCAGAACGTTTGCTGATGCGATGGAAATACACGTGTTCATCCAGTCAAGCCACTTCGTGGGAAAATTCATTCCCCTCATCATATCTAAGAGATAACGCCAATTAACTGAATCAAAAGCTTTAGCGAAGTCAGCTTTGAAGATCAACAAGTTCTTTTTCTTCTTTTTAGCCTCCTCAATGATCTCGTTCAGAACGACAACTCCGTCAAGAATATTCCTGCCGTGAATGAAAGCTGATTGATTCTCACTAATGATTTTCCCCATGACAGATTTTATCCTCCTAGCAAGCACTTTTGAAATAATCTTGTATAGACTACTGATGAGAGAAATAGGCCTTAAGTGTTTGATGTCACATGCACTTTCTTTTTTAGGCACAAGGGTAATGAACGAGGAGTTGCATCCCCGAGCAAGAGAACAATTGACAAAGAACTCATTGAAAACCTGGATGAGATCTCCTTTGATAATCGACCAGCAGTTCCTGAAAAATACAAAGTTGAATCCATCAGGACCCGGGCTTTTAGAACCTTCGCAATCCCAAATGGCATCACGGATCTCGTCCTCAGAAAATGGCTTGATTAGAAGCGCACTATCAGCCTCGTCTAATTTGGAAGTGATTAAGGATGACGGGAACTCCACCCGCACAGAAGATTCCTTTTGAAAATGGCAGCGAAAATAATTCGAGATGAATTGCTTGACGACAGCTGGTTCTTCAGACCAAACACCCTCCAATTCAATTCCAGAGATACCATTATAAAGGCGCCTAGCATTGATTGATTTATGAAAAAGCTTACTGTTAATGTCGCCATCTTTGATCCAATTAAGCTTCGCCTTTTGAGCTAAGAGAGATCTCCTGTTGTTGAGAGATAAAAGAAGCTGAGCTGCGTTCTCGCTCCTACGAAGGGCTTCCTTTGCAGTAAGACCCGAAGAGTCATCGCGTAGGTCCAGTTCGTGGATATTATCACGAAGAGACTTGATTTTTCGGTCGATGGGGCCGAAACAATTGAGGTTCCACGATTTGAGTTTAGCTTTAAGACGCTTCAGTTTTTCCTTAAACACATAGCTGCTCCATCCCACAATACCATTCTCTTTCCAAGAACTCTCAACAACCCTCTGGAACTCGGGATGAGAGACCCAAGCGTTAATGAAGCGGAATGGTCGAGGGCCCCAATCGGTTATGTATAAGTAGTTATTGTAGTGTAGATGGTGAAATTCTAGTTTTTCAATTAATAGGTCATGGGTTCAATTCTCTTAAAACATAAAATATTTTTTTTCTTGGGTAAGAGAGAGAACCGTCCGGTTTTTCGAAAACCGCCCCGATTCGACGGTTCGGGCGGTTTTGACCTGTTCGAACCGGTTCAGCGGTTCAAAGCCGGTTCTAACAGACCTCCGGTTTTACCGTCCAAACCGGACCGGTCCATGGCCGGTTCCCGGTCGAACCGGCCGGTCCGGTTTTTAAAACATTGGCTTGGTCATCCCACTTTCCATAAATAGTAATATGGAAATAGTTTTTCTTTTTTTAAAGGAACTACTCCCTCCGGTCTTTCTTAGTTGAGTCGAAACTTTTCGACACGGGAATTAAGAAGAGTTGTTAAGTATGTTTGGTAATTGAGAAGAGAATGAGATTATGTTTATAATTACTAAGTACTGTATTTTATTTTAATTAATATAAAAAATGTTTTTTATTAATTAATATTTTTTTTGTTTTTCAGTTTATTTTAAATTAATTTAAAATTTTCTGGATTTTTTTTTTTAATTACATATATGAACAATTATGTTTTCTGGATTTAAAAAACTTTTCTGGATTTTTTTTTTATAAAATTAAAACTTTTCTGGATTTATTTTAAATTAATTTAAAATTTTCTGGATTTTTTTTTATAAAATTATTGTTGATGTTTAAAATTAAAATAAAAAACTTTTCTGGATTTTTTTTTTATAAAATTAAAACTTTTCTGGATTTATTTTAAATTAATTTAAAATTTTTTGGATTTTTTTTTTATAAAATTATTGTTGATGTTTAAAATTAAAATAAAAAACTTTTCTGGATTTTTTTTTTATAAAATTAAAACTTTTCTGGATTTATTTTAAATTAATTTAAAATTTTCTGGATTTTTTTTTTATAAAATTATTGTTGATGTTTAAAATTAAAATAAAAAACTTTTCTGGATTTTTTTTTATAAAATTAAACTTTTCTTGATTTATTTTAAATTAATTTAAAATTTTTTGGATTTTTTTTATAAAATTATTGTTGATGTTTAAAATTAAAATAAAAAACTTTTATGGATTTTTTTTTTATAAAATTAAAACTTTTCTGAATTTATTTTAAATTAATTTAAAATTATTTCGAGAGAGACGGCAATGACGATAATGGAGAAATTGAGAAATTGGGGCGTAATTAGTATGTTAATTAAGTAAAATAAGGGGTACAATTAGTTGTGAGTTTAGTACTTAATTATTACCCAAAAAGGAAACGACTCAACTACGAGAGACCGGTCAAATCGGGAAAGTGACTCAACTGTAAAAGACCGGAGGGAGTAGTAAAGATCACGTGCGTTGCACGTATAATCTTGTTATAAATATAATATTTTATTTAATATGATTAATTTATTACATATATTAATATACTTGGTGATAACCGAACAAAAGTCTTTATAAGTTGAAATTTATTCATTAGTTATCATGAACTTCAATAAAATGTTAGAAATTGAGTGTAAAAATATACTCCTCCCGTTTCTTCATAAATGATTCGTTTTCGAATCACCTCTTCATATGCATAGATTATCTTAACTATGAATTGTACATTAATTTTGTTAAATTAATTTTATTCATCGAAGTAATTCAATCATTTGAGTTTTTCCGTATAAAGAAGTCTGATTCATTCTGTAGTTGTAAATAAAATACCAAAATTTCTAAAATTCTTTAAACTCAATTGAGTTAAAAGTTGTTATAAGAAAATACTTCAAAGTTTTTCCATCATCTAAAGTACTACTTGAACCTAGTTTTATTTTTCTTTTTTCCTAATACAAATTTAATACTCCTTCCGTGCATCATTTCCTTGTTACGCTAATATTATACTCGGACATTCACCATTTTTGAACATTTCTATTTTAGGAAGTAGGTCCCACAATACACTTATGACTTTAACATTTTAATATTATTAAAAATATTAGATGAACCCATAATTCTTCCACTTTAACACTTACACACATTAATTTATCAACATAACATCAAAACACATTAAACTACATGCCCAAAATATCTATTCAAGAAATGGTTGACGGAGGTAGTACGTATTAAATTTTAAAAAATGCATCACTGATGACATTAAAGTTTGAGACATTTATAATGTATGTCTTAGGTAATAACTTTATAATTACCATTAGGCTAACACGCATACACGAACATAGTTGTCAAGTCTACTTTACATTTATTCACTCCATAGTTTTTTTGTAAAGACAAACTGAATCAACAAAGATTTCTCTAAAAAAAATAACAATTTTCTTGACCTAATGATCATCTTAGAAGCAGCTTACTTGCCATCTTCCAAAAATAAATAAATTAATTTCCATGAAAAATCTTAACTAAACCTCATTCCAAATAATATTTCTCCATCAAATATAGTTCATGATGTCCATGCATCCATGCCTCTTAAGATCTCACCACAATCGATCTAAACCCATACACTGATACGTAGGGGTATTAATAGCGTTTCAATGTCGACCATGATCACGCTTAATATGTGTTTCGTTGATGTGACAATGTCACATTCTCAATTTGTATAGTTTTGATATGTAGATACCTAAATCATATGGCATTGTCACGTTAATCGTGAACATGTTATTTTATCATTCCTCTAAATCTGTATAGATTCACATCATCTACAATATTTTAACATCTTAACTATATGTGTGATATATATGTAGACCAATCAACTATGTTTTAGATATAGTGTTAGAAAATAAATTAAAGATTGATAATTTGAAGGCACAAACTTATAATTTAGATCGCTAGAGCCACCTATTCTTTTATACTTCCTCCGTCCCACTTCACTTGGCTTCCTTTCTTAATCGAGACGTCTCACTTCAATTTGTGTGTTTCTTATAATGGAAAGAACTAACTTTTACTTTTCAATGTGGACCCACTTTTCACTTTTGACACTGCACATATAATTTCGTGCCGACATGAAACAAGCCAAATGAAGTGGGACATAGAGAATAATATATTGGAGAACGACAATTATCAAGGTCATACATCAAAACCAACTTGGTAAAAAAGAAAAGAAAAGAAAAAGCAATCAAGAAGTAAACTATCAACAATAGATTAAGAGAATATATAGTGTTTTACCCAATTTCAACTTACAAAACAAAATTTTGCTTTGTATCTTAAAAAACACAACTTATACCCTCTTTTTGGTTTGGTTTCCAATTATGCCCTTGCTTTTTAGGCTTGGGTATACTTTTTAGCTTTGGTGTATTTTTCAAATTTGAATTATTGATCTTCTCCATACAAATAAACCCTCTCCCTCTCTCTATTTTATTTCTTCACTCTCTCTCTCTCTCTCTCTACCCCTCTCTCTTTCTCTCTACCGCGGCTGCCTGGACTTCATCGCCCTCACCTCCATGGCGACCTTCGTCAAGTTCGTCGAGGAGCTGCCGTTCCCGATGATGGATTTCGAATCCAGGGGGCCGAGCGCGATGGTGGAGGACGGAATCGACGAGAGCTTGGCCGGGAAAAAGGATCAAGCCGATTTTAGAATGAGAGTGCGAGGAACGATGGAGGAGCACAGTTACGATTCTAGATTCCAATTTTTTTGGGGTAACCCAATTCAGCTATTTGGTGCTATGATTTTCGCGCTAATCCATAATTTTGATTTCAATTTTCAATTTCGCAATCCACAGGCCAATAGGTGCGGGAGGTGGGAGATAGGGTTTGGACGAGGTGCGGGAGGTGGGAGAGGGGGATGCGGCGGCGGGTGGCGGCGTCGATGAGAGAGGCGGGGGAGGAGGGGAGGAGGGAGAAAAGGTAGTGAGGGAGAGAGAAAGGAGTGGAGGAAGGGGGGAAGGAAATGGAGGGGCGGAGGCTGTGGAAGATTTTGGTTTGGGGAGAGAAGCCGCTGTTTGGATCGACGGTGGAGTTCGAGGGCGCCGGCGAGGAGCTGGGAGAAGGAGAAGGGGCCCTGGTCGGAGAAGAAGCTCGAGACCAGGGACTACTTCAATTTTCTTTTTCCTTTTCCTTTTCTTTTTTTTCCCAATTCCCTTTTCTATTTCTGTTGTTCGATCGAGGGAATCGAGTGTCGATGTAGTCAATTTGTTGATCCAATTGTGTATTCGGAGAGTGATTAATTGATGTTGAAGGATTTCTTTGTCTTGCTGCACTATTCTCTTATAGTATATTTCTTCTTATAATAGTGAATTTTACTAGTACGAATGCTATCCTCTGCCCCGATTACTTAAGAACACAGTACGAAATACAAAAAAAGATTACTAATCTTGTGTAAGTTTTTGTTCAATTTATATGATATACTAAAATATACAGTACGAAAGGAAGAAAAGCTTACTGCGTACTTAAGTACACAGTACGAAACACAAAAAAAGATTACTAGTCTTGTATAAGTTTTTGTTCAATTTACATGATATACTAAAGTACACAGTACGAAAGGAAGAAAATCTTACTGCGTACTTAAGTACGCAGTACGAAATACAAAAAAAAAATTACTAGCCTTGTGTAAGTTTTTGTTCAATTTACATGATATACTAAAGTACACAGTACGAAAGGAAGAAAAGCTTACTGTATACTTAAGTACGCAGTACGAAACACAAAAAAAGATTACTAGTCTTGTGTAAGTTTTTGTTCAATTTACATGATATACTAAAGTACACAGTACGAAAGGAAGAAAATCTTACTGCGTACTTAACTACAAAGTAGAAAGGAAGAAAATCTTACTGCGTACTTAAGTACGCTGTACGAAACACAAAAAAAGGATTACTAGTACTTATTTGTATGGAACAAGGAAAATACCCAATTTCAACTTAAAAAACAAAATTTTGCTTTGTATGTTAAAAAACACAACTTATACCCATATTTTCAAATTTTGTACCAAAATACCCTTGCTTTTTGCTTTTTGCTTTTTACTTTTTGCTTTTTGCTTTTTGACTTTGACCACCAACTCTCTCTCTCTCTTTCCGGTAATTTTGATGTTACAAATCGTACCGTGTTCCATACAAATAAGTACTAGTAATCTTTTTTTGTGTTTCGTACTGCGTACTTAAGTACGCAGTAAGATTTTCTTCCTTTCGTACTGTGTAGTTAAGTACGCAGTAAGCTTTTCTTCCTTTCGTACTGTGTACTTTAGTATATCATGTAAATTGAACAAAAACTTACACAAGACTAGTAATCTTTTTTTGTGTTTCGTACTGCATACTTAAGTATACAGTAAGCTTTTCTTCCTTTCGTACTGTGTACTTTAGTATATCATGTAAATTGAACAAAAACTTACACAAGACTAGTAATCTTTTTTTGTGTTTTCGTACTGTGTAATTAAGTACGCAGTAAGATTTTCTTCCTTTCGTACTGTGTACTTTAGTATATCATGTAAATTGAACAAAAACTTATACAAGACTAGTAATCTTTTTTTGTGTTTCGTACTGTGTACTTAAGTACGCAGTAAGTTTTTCTTCCTTTCGTACTGTGTACTTTAGTATATCATATAAATTGAACAAAAACTTACACAAGACTAGTAATCTTTTTTTGTATTTCGTACTGTGTACCGAACAAATCAAATAAGATTTTCAAAATATATTCCGATTCATGTGAGAGAGAGATAGAGAGAGAGAGAGAGAGTAATTGAATGTTTGGCTCGTAAAAACATATGGGTTCTTCTTACACCTCCGATTCACCACAAAAAAAAAAAAAAAAAAAAAAAAAAAAAGTGGAAATAAATTATTCAATTGAAAAGAAAAAATAAATAAAAACAAGAATTTCAATCGGGAAAAAGTCTGGTAAACCTAAAGGGCGAAGCTTTATTGACAATGAAATTTACATGAATTTCACTACAGCTAATTGAGAAGATTAAAAACCCTAGAAATGGCGGAAAGCATAAAAAGAACAGAAGAAACAGTAGTGATTCTTCAATCCTTGTTGATTTTGGCGTAATACATCTTCAAGGATTTGGGGAGGTAAAATGGCAGCAAAAATCCGAACAGATTGAAGCTCCAGAACGCCTTGTTAGCGAAGGCAAGAGCTTTTCCGACGTACAGCCTCCGGCTGCTCCCCCTGTTCCCGGGATCCGCCGCCTTCACCATCGTCTTCATCATCGGACCACCAAAACCTCTGCTTCGCGACGGCGTTTCTGAACCCAAACCCAACCTCCTCATCGCAATAGTACGTCGCGTAAGCGTTGCCGAATCTGGACCGTCGAGCTCTCCTTCCTCCAGGACCTCGCCGTCCTCCACCTCAACAGCAACCGCTTCAGCGGCGGCGTTCCGCTCTCCTTCCGCGAGATGTCGGCGATGGGAGGAGGAGGCGGATTGTGCAGCAAGCTCCGACGAAAGGGGGCCGGTGAGTTCGTTGGTTTGTCGTCGGCCGGAATGTAGTGTGCAATCGCGCTGGAATCGCGGTGGTTGGGGAGAGGGATTTTTGCTCTGGTTGGAATCGCGGTGGTTGGAGTCGGGGTTTCTGATTTCCGTTTTCGAGAGGGAGAGAGAGAGGTTGAGGGAAGATGATTGATTAGAGAGAGGGAAGTTGAGTAGTTGATATGCGGGTTCCCTAGGTTGTCAAATCCCGCCAATAACTTGCAGGGGTAATTTTGTACCAATTTTGAAAAATTGGGTATAATTTTATGTTTTTAAGATCCAAAGCAAAATTTAGTTTTTTAACTTCACTAAGGGTATTTTCCTTTTTCCCTCATAGATTAAATAGTATTATGAGAATTAAATCTTATAAAGAGAAAATAAAAAACTCTTTATAATATCCAACTTTTAATTCTCTCCGTCTCATTTATATGTAGTTCACTTTATTTAAATTGAGTCTATTATACATAACAAAATATCATGACAAATCAAATACACAATTTTATGTACTAAGTTTTATTTATAATTCTTCCTGATTATTAGATTCACAAATTATTGTCACATGCAACTATTGTTTTAAGATAAATTTCGAAATTCAAATGTGTGATAAAATATTTAACATAAACTTTCTTAATAGTATTAAAAAAAAAAAAAATCTATTTGAATATAGTATCGTGTAATAAATGGTTGTACTGTTGCAAATATAATACTATTTCATCATATATCTAGCTAAAAATTGTAATAGTTTATAGAAATAGATACTTACTCTGTTTACAATTTTAAAGGTTTTTTCCCGATTTCGACCATTCATAATCTTTGGGGCCTTTTTAGTTTAGACATTGAACTCCCAAAAAAAAAAAAATAGAATCACCACACATTTTAATCTTTAACATATTATAGTATTAAATTTTGGGTCGATCCATTAACACCCTAAAGATCATAGATGGAAGGCGTATATAGGCATTATAGGTGTACAAAATTTCATGCACAATTTTTTAAAGGTCGTAATAGATATATTCTTGATTTTAATAAGTAATTATAAATTAAAATTGTGAAAAAAAATCAATAAGTGATGTATGGAAATTACGCAAAATGTAGGATTTGGCTAACAAAGAGAATATATATCCTATTCTTGGGATAATCATGTATACCTTATGTGGGGCATTAACCGTATATAGATTATATTATTATAATATATTTATAATTATGATTATGGTTTTTTACTTAATTATTCTTAATTTAAAATAATTTTAAAGGACATTATAGGCAATACATTATTTTGTAACATAAGGCTCTTTTTAATATAGGTATAGATAGATAATGTAACGAGTGAAGCATGCATGGTGCATCTTATCATGATATAATTCCTCAAAAAAAAAATTAGTTAATGGCGATGAGATGGTTAATGAAATATTGTACTATTTTCTGTTAATGGAAGGAGTACTTACAACCCGCATTGTAACGTAAATTTTAAACACCATGCAAAATTTAAATAGAATGACTTACCAAAAATGAGCAAGCAAACAATTCCATAAATCTACATTGGTTAGAAACGATGTTCAATAATTACATAGAAAGCTCGATGAGACTCAAAAGCTTTGACAAAAGATATATACAAAATCTCAACCGATTCATCGAACTCGAGCTATACAAACAAGCAGAATTCTACAGCTATACATATTTCCCAATAGCTTGTTTTAATATTCAAACACACAAAACTCCTCGATTCTTTGGCTTGTTTTCGTTCTTATTCTTTCGTTTCCCTCGACTCCTCGATTCCTTTGTTTCTGGGATTCAGTTCCTCCAATTCCACAGCCGCTGAATCCTTCGTCTCACTATCTTCATCCATTTCCACAGCTGCTGGATCATTCTTCATACTACCTTCATCTTCGACCATTTCCACAATTGCCGGATCATTCTTCATACCATCCTCACCTTCGACGGCCATTTGCACAGCTGCTAACTCCTTCGTTTCATTGACTTCCTCTTCAAGACTAATACAGTCAGAAATATTATCATTGTCCATCTCTTCGGAGACAGGAACCAGTGAACTCAGTAACGCTTCAAGTTGAGGCAGCCTCGTCTCCATGCTCTTAAGCAGCTCTATCATGGCTTCAGAATCATACTCACTACAATCAAGCGCACACATGGTCTGTGTTAGATCGGAACATACGGCATGATTTGGAAGAAAGAAACATATATCCAACTCTAAAATGACAGCATTGATCATATGCCTTAAATTGTGATAACTCACCAATTGCGTAACAAAGAAACAAATGTGCGTAAATCCTCAACCAAGTGGCTGTCGTCACAGGAGAACTCTACATCTTCACTGGAACGAGACCTCTGTTCAGCTAACCGCGGGATGGCATAAGCTATAAGGCTTATATGATCCTCCACTTCCACCTGAATAGCAGAAAATAAATAAGAATCATCGGATACATGTGCACACAGCTCTGAGATTATTCAACTTAAATTGTTACCTTATTTATCAGATGAAGGCTCTTCAGTTCTTCATGATTCCCATTTGTAAACGACTTGAATGCTTTCATAACATCCCCGATAAGTTTCCAGTTCGTTTGCAAATTCCCATTTTCATTCTCTAAACACGTTGAAATAGTTTCTGAAGCCGTTTCTGAAGATTCTGCAATGGTATTCTTACCTTCATTTTGGACAATAGGAGGCACAACATCACTGCTAGGCAAGATATCATGGGAAGCTTCTGTGCTTCTGGGAAATAGTGCTGTCATGACATCAGTTTTGCACGTGAAGGATCTCAAATCGAGCAAGACAGCATCAGGATACGGGAGGTCGCGATCAGTGTCACCCGAAACCAGAATCACAAGGGGATCACCAATAAGATTGAAAGCAGTCGCAACTGCTGATACAAATTCATCATAGCTACGCCTTTTAGGTCGAAGAGCACCAGAGAACTTTATAGGTAGCTCGGAGACGATATCAACTCGATCCATCTTCCAATATAACACATCTAAGTCCAAGCCCCAGCTTACACACAACAAACACAGGATCATGAGCAATCTCAGCACAAGAACAGGCATATATGAATTACATTTTAGACCAGATCTTCGAATCCACTCTGCTGTCACAAATTTACTGTCAAGTAATTGTTCAACCACTTTGAGAAGAAATTCAACCATGCTTCTACTCTGGGGTTCGTTGTTTCTGACCAAACCTATTCCTGGATTGGAACTCGGTTGCAGACTTACCAAGTATTCAACAAGTGCGGACTTCGTTGTGAAAAGGAATCCCCGTGTATCAGGAACCAAGATCAATAGTCTTTCCAAAAGATAAAGGAAACATGGTGGAGATATATAGCCAGGTGCCCTCCAATTGCTGTAATAAGTTTCTCCTAAAGCTATATGCAGCGATAGACTCAAAGCTTCCGCGGAGCCCCTCGATGGAGATTCTTGTGCACAAAGCAAATCCAAAGCACCTGATACAGCATCCTTTTTAACACACTCATAAATTCCTCTGAGATAATCGATGAATGACCTCCAATGCGTTTTATTCGGAAGCCTTGCAGCAATTTTGTCGTAGAAGCCGGGCTTAAGTTTGCCACTCCCCAGCATCGTCATCACTGCCCTCCCGATCTTCTCACTAGTGAGTTTCTGTGCTTTACCAATATAACTGTAAACACATTCTTCAAGTAAATTCCTGGAAACTTCAGTTTCTCTCAATGATATCATGTCTCCGGATAAAGACAGCCGAGGATCACTTGGGAAAACAAAATTGAAGTGCTGAAGGCATAGTTGAATGAATTTCTGCAGCTTCGAGATATCTGAGTGATTAGTTCTGATGAATTTTGAGTCAAGTAAGAACTTTGCAATGTCGAAAATGTGTAGCAAACACATACTTTGGCAGTACAATGGCAAGCGCTTTGTGGAATCATTATGAAGTTGTTGAAGAGCATCTAATACTCGAAGTCCAACAGCGACTAATTCTTGGAGCCAGAATTTACGGGCAGCAGATGCAAACTGACGAGCTTCTATAGTAGCCACATTTCCGTTCCTCTGAATGTACCCCTCGACATCTTCTGCCCACGCAGCATCAGGATTCAACAAGTGAAAAGTGACACTGGGATTATCAGGCAACCTCAATCCAAAGAAATTAAAACAGATGCCAGCAACGCCTTCCTGTTTCATAGAACCGGTTCTTACAAGGGTGTCGAGGCATTCTAATATCTCCAAACTCCGTTCCTTCCACAAGTTCCAAGCATAAACCAGTGTTCCAGCAGAGACCTGGTTCCTTGCGATTCTCTGATCGAATGAAGTTGGATCCAACTGCAAGTCACGATCCCACTCATACTTGGTAGCATTCATTTCGAAATGTGTGTCTAAAAGTTCTTGAACAACAAGAATTTCACATATTGGAGTATCGCACTGCTTCAAAGCGTTGTAACACTGCATCAATTCAGACAAATTCTTATCATCACGCATC
This sequence comes from Thymus mandschuricus, assembly GCA_029379335.1. NCBI lineage: Eukaryota > Viridiplantae > Streptophyta > Magnoliopsida > Lamiales > Lamiaceae > Thymus > Thymus mandschuricus. Next base: position 17,676,683 of record CM057082.1, on the reverse strand, counting down.
AGAAATTTCGCCTGAGCACAAATTGATGCATGGACGCTATCGGAAACCTTCTGAGCAACTGACATCACTTTATTTAAAAGTTCCACTTTGCTAGGAAATGACTTCAATGGCCGCCCTTGATTTCCAGATCCCCACAGAACATTAGAAATAATGTACGAAAATAATAACGAGTAAGCATCAGATAACTGTCCTGCCTTTTCAAGTAGATCAACCTCACGAAGAGTATCTCCCAGACTCTTGGCAATCTCAGAAGCCTCGTGGAAGTTCCCCAACTCTTCCTCCAAACCCAAAAGCTCTTCAAAGCAGCCCAATGAATTCAAGAAGTTGCGTTTGGATCCCATAGAACTGAAAGCTCGAACAAACTTCATCAGTGATGCATTATCCTTCGCCTTGTGAAACTTTCGAGCACAGTATTCTAAAAACTTCTGAGCAATTCTATCAATCTCCATATGTCTAGCTGATATTACACTGTTTGACAGTGCCATCTGCTTCCAATTCTCGATATACTGCAAAGCGAGGTCAAAATAATTACCCTTGGAGCAAGCTGACAAGCACTCTCTGAATAAATTCCCGCTCGCATACACTTGTGCAGCGAGTATATGTTTTCCAGCCAACGAGAAACATTCACCAGCCTTTCCGAGCTCTGATGTCGTATCCCTGTAGATTATTCCTGTAGCAACAAATTCCAAAAAGAATAACCAGGAGCTTATGTAAATTGTACCACGAAACTTTAATAACTATTCCATTGTTATTTTGACACCGTCCCGAAAATCAACAAAAACACATGCCAGGGCCTATAGAATCATAGGAGGAGGAGAATATACCTGCCCTTTCGTAGTCCCCCAATTCATAGAAACATTCAGCTGCGGATGCAGCTCGATTAATAGAATCGAATATTTCTGCAGCCTCTCTAAGAATCCTAGTGGCCCCTTCATAATTTGAACCACGCAGCCTGTCAGCAGCAGCTCTATGTCCGGAGGCAATAGCCAATTTCTCCAACTTCTTGTCACCAGCTTTTTCAAAGCACAGTGTAGCCATCTCGTAGTTTTTCTCCCACAAGAGCTACCACCAATGATGAACAAATGAATTAATAAAACAAACAAACTAGAAAACAAATTCTTAATGATAAAACGAAGGAGACTGAAACAGACCTTCATGCCCTGTGTTTTCCACTCTTCAGGTGTGCTAGCCCTTTTCATTGCTTCTGCAAGAGAATCGTCTAATTTCCTCACTCGAACGACGGGCAGCCTCCTCCAGTAATCAAGCATTGGCGCGAAAACTTCTTCATTGTTTTCACAAATCCATAATCTTTGCCTCGTTCGAGTAATTGCCACGTATAATTGCTTCAACTCAGAGCATAAGATATTGTGTTTCGACTGGCTAAAAGATGGAAAGGACTTGGCAGAATTGCCATTAAGAAGGTCTTTTTCTTTCAAGAATTCGTACAAGACTTTCCAATGGTTACCCAACGGCGAAGAGCCAAAAAAGTTGTACAGCAGAACATCCTAAATCCAGAATCAGATTAAGAAATCACAATCTGATGGTAGTTGAAGAAATAACATTATTGATCAATAAATAGTTATAAGAGAAGCTTAAGAGAGCAGAAATTGATAACCTGAAATTCAAGGCCCTTGCACTCCAGTATAGTCAGAATGAGAGCTTGATGGCCAATGTAGTTAGAAACTTCCTTCTTCGTATATTCATCCCTTACAATAATAGCCTGGTCAGCGCCAAAACCGACCCATTTTCCAGTTTCACAGCTCTTTCCACTTTGTCCAAAAATGGATATGATCAAGTTTTCATCACTCCCTGGCTCAAGAACAATAGGGGATTCCCCATATACACAGCTAGTCTCTGGAGGCAGCACATCAATGGAGAGTGGGAAAAAATAGCATATAAGATCTACAACACTCTGTGCTAATCTAAGTACTCCAGTATGAGTACGGAAATTGTGGGACAAAATGAATATATCTGACATAAGTCCTTTCTCTTTTTTCCCCGAAGAATCACAATTTCGAGATCTCATCAGAAACTCATTATAAAACAAGGATCTGATATCCTCAAACCGAAAGTCGATCCCTCTAGCAATTGTCTGGGCTGTATCCCCAGAAAAAACAAAACCTTCATCAACATTGTTGCAGATGTATCTGAAGAGAGAAATCTGCCTCATAGTAAGGTCTTGCACTTCATCAATGTACACAAAGTCCATCTTATCACCCGGAAGATCTTCTTTGTTGAGTCTGAGATGAATATCACTCACAAAATCAGCAAGATCAAATTCACCTCGCTCCAACTTCCTTTTCTCATAGTTCATAAAAATATCATAGATCGCATATCTCTGTTCCTCGCATAAAGTCGAACTCCTATTCTCTGACAAAGATACATAATCTTGTCTGCTTCGCTTGTAATCACCTTCCACAGGCCCTCCTTTGATATGTGACATTATCTCGGTAAAAACTCTTGAAGCATCAAGACTCTTGGTCAGCTTTTCATTGAAATGGGGCCAATATATGGAGGAAAATCGATCATAAGTGACCTCATTCTTCCTCAAGAAAGACTGTAGGGCAACAGATCTTCTGCCTTCCAAATGAGAGGATTCTCTTACGGGACGAAACCTCTGAAAATATGACCTTCCGAGACTACCATCAAGCATCATCAGAAACTTGTGAAATGTAATGATAAGAGGGTATTTTTCCTGTTGAATTCCCACAAATGTATCTGGGATATCTTCGAAGTCGGCAACTTCGTCTTCATCAACATCCTCCACACGAGTGGTGATGTCTCCAGAAGAGTCTGCAGTAGCAATGCTGCAAAAGGATAGAAATGTTGAGACATAAACGGCATGAAGAAAATGTCAATTCATGTACGAAAACTCTAACAGCATAACAAGGAGTGGGATTAACACACCTTTTCATGTGAGATACCATTTTTTTAACAGCATGGCACAATTTCGGGCTGACGGTGACAAATAGCTGGTGTAATACAGGACCCTTGGATCCCCCACCGAGCTGTTCATCAGAATCTCGCGAAGCAATGCAGTACTGCTGAAATGCTCGGTACAGCTTCATAGTTAGTATGGTTGTTTTCCCAGTGCCAGAACGGCCTAATATGAAACTGCTTCCATTATAACTTATTATTTGTCTTTCCTCGTCAGTTACCTCAAATGGCAAAGCAACAACATTTCCTTCAACATCCGAAAGCAAATGATTCACAGTACCGGTAGATAAGGAGTAGAATTTCATCAACAACAAGCTTTCACTCACTTTTGAGTTTTCGACATAAGCTCTGCACTCAGAGCTACTACTGCTTACACCAGAGACTAATTCGTTGTCACTACGTTTCTTGGAACGTTCTATTTCACTGATGCCCGACCAACATAATGGCAGTTCCAAATTCCTAAATGAAAAATAAAATAACTCAATTATTTTAAGCAATGCTAGAAGTACACATGAAAGATAACAAGCAGATGGTGATGGCACGTGATCGAATTTTCTCAAACTATTTTATAGTTTTTGCATAAGATATGGTGAACTCATCCAAACGTGACGTGACCTAAATAACATACCTCACAACTAATTTATCATTGCATTTCTTGATGAAATCATCGGTATACATCGTTGCTATTCTGTCAATTCGTTCCAACAATTTTGTGGTCTCCGTCATTGGCAATATGTCCCACACTTTCAAAACTTGCTTATAGATGTAGTCCCTTATCACATCAATGGAGCAGACAACATAGTATGTATCGAACTTAAACCGTTTTACTATGTAAGAAGAATTCTCGCATTTCCAGTCCACATTCACTTTCCTAGGCCGCCAGCCTTCTGCAAGCTTCACTAACAAATGTATGACCAACTTCTTTGTACTTGAGGATCTCAATTTCTGAAAGGACTTTCGAAAGTTATCGCTAAACAAAACCTGGAGATATGCATAGCAGCCAATGAGGACAACGAGAGATTAAAGGCAACAGCATACATAGAAAACAAAAGAAACGGCTTAGCCATGTACAAGACACAAATGATTATCCGTAGGCAGCAACACATGAAGGTCTGGAATATCATAAACGACTCGTACTAAAATAATGCATATTGCTTATTTAATGAAAGAGAAGAATTTGCAGAACAAGACAGCAATACCACGAATGTCATCTGATTATCTCGTACCTGCCACTGTAAATTTCTGAAAGTAGTACTCTGCCCACTTAAAAGATCATCCAATTGGTCCAGATCTTTTTTAACATTTACAATAGCCTTATCAATATCAGGTTCTTCATCAGCATTGAAGAAACATTGCCGGCCCTTGGCATCAGACACTATCGCTTCCCAAACCGAATCACTTTTACTCAACGTGCTTTCATTTCCTAATATCCATAAACAATGACTGGAAGAAAGGTGACATTTGTTATAATTTTACTGAAACGTAAAGCAAATGCAAACAGCGAAAAAGTATATATACCATTTTAATCCTTACCGAGCTCTAGTCAAAGCAACGTTGGTTCTTCGAGGACTACATAAGAAACCGATGGATCCACCTGTGTGAGACCTAACGGTTGAGATGATTATGATATCTTCCTCACCACCTTGGAACCCGTCAATTGAACTCACCTTAACTGTAATCCTCTCAAGGTTATCACGTCTGCGTGGAAGCTTATCTTGAATTGCTGCAACTTGAGCAGCATACGGAGAAATCAAGCCGATACTGAGTGTTTCTCTTGAGCTACTCCACACTGAACATGCAGTGCATGGATATCAAATTGGTATCACAAAAGGATATGGTGGTATACGAAGACAGTATCTAATAAGAATAAAATAGAGTAAGCATCAACTATGTAAAAGACTATGGCATGCAGAAACTACAATGAAAAACTACGTAGGAAAAACTTTTTTGAAGAAAACCAAACAAGATATGTGAGCATACATTATCTTAAGATCTTCGTGCATGTAACACGAGATTAATGTAGCTTCTATCCGCAGTCAGAAGGAACTCACAATACATATGAAGATGAGTGAATATTCTCCATTGATCTGTTTAGTCTAAGAGCACCTACTGTCAAACATAAAAACGACATATACAGACAGAATTCCCACCGGAACCAGTAACTGTATCATTAGCAACTAAGTGGCTCTTTATTGTTTTTTCAGACCATAATAATGCAATCATCGATGCAGTCGTGACCTTTCATGTAAGAATACCTGAATTCAAGACTATTAAATGGCAAGTTAATTGGTAACAGATGAGTATGAAATAGTCCGACATATAATGCATACCTTTGAGGAGTTTATGCACAAGCTTCACTACAACTGCAACCTCAGCCATATTTCTCCTGCTGACACCCGCATCATCCAATTCCTCTCTTCCATCACGAACATTAATGAACGAATACGGGCCAAACATCTTTCCTGGTAGATAACATCTTTCATAGCTTTTGCTCAGCACATTAGGACCATCAAATATCCGATTTTGATAGAACTTTGAATTCGGAAATAGACTTATTGAAGGATGCATCCTGTACTGAACATCGAACAAATGTTTGGGATGACCCATTGAGCTTAATCTTTCAAACAAGCTTCTCCCAAAGCCAGCTTCTTCCGATAGCTGTGTATAAACAAACAAAGCAATATCATTATTAATTAACTTTGGCTGAACAAAAAACTAGCTAGAAGCAGTACATGAAATGCAATTAACAAACAAGAACTAAATAAAGACCTTGCTGGACACCGTTGCCGGCAGTTGACACTCGTCACCGACTAAGATAGCAAGCCTCACACCTTTGATCTGTAAGGCTATGACTGTTTCACACTCCTTTACCTGAGCTGCTTCGTCGATGACCAGTAACTGAAATGGCTCTATATCAATAGAATGCAGTTTGAATGCAGAAGAAATGGTGCAAAAGATCAGAGAAGCTTTCTGGAAACAGAACTCTGTGGCTAAACTTCGCTCAGTGACTTTTGGAAAGACGAGTTCACTGAGACTAGACTGAAGAGATCTTAGAACGAGGACACATTGGCTTCTGATGCGCTGTAAGGATGTCGTATCAAGAAAGGATCCAGAAACAGTCATTATTCGTTGCATAAAGATAGCCTTTAGATCCTCAGACGTCATGCCACTGCCCTCAACCAAGAACTCCTCTAGAGAATCGAGAAGAATAAGAAGTTGCACCATATTTCGATATTTTCCCTCACCGATGAATCTTCTTGGTAAATGGGTGATCATTGCAAGCATACAGTATCTCAGAGGTGATACTAGATTCTTAAATCGATCTCTAGCATAGTCCAAAAATGGTTTGGTTTCGAATTGCTTGTTTTCCACAGATACTTCATAATGAGAAACACAATTTTCAAGAAAATCAAGCATGGACATAACACACTGCCTCCGGCTAGTTTGTGATACTATGATTTCCGTAACCTTATCAACACGGTTATCTAAGAAGATCTCGTCTGTATCAGAGCCAACTTTAAGACGATCATTGCTCCCAAATAGAAGCATGTCTCCTAAAAAACTAGGCAAGGTCTTCCCACTATCAGTTGCAGCTGCATTTCTCACTAATGTCACCACGCGAGAAGCCATCTCTCGAACTGCAGTATTTGTTGGAGCACAGATGACAGTCCTCACATTCATTTGTAAGAGAATATACAACAATTTACTCAAGGTTGATGTCTTGCCGGTTCCAGGCGGACCCCATATAAGTTCCACGCGGCACTGGTGGCTGCATCCAGTTTTACTTATACATGCCAGAACAGCCCCAAGTTGTGATTCATTTAACTTGGATAGTATAGCTGATCCAAACTTCTTTTCAACTTCGCCATAAATATTTTGAGGGCAAAATTCACAATCTTCCTCATCCTGTAGATCATACAAGATAGTTAATACTTAAATTTTCAGAATTTTAGAAAAAAATGATAAATTTAGACCAGCAAATTGGCATACCGGATCATTCTTGACCAACACTTTCTCAATGATCCTCAGATTTTGTCGCATTTTTAACGCTTTCCATATCCTTTTGTGAGTGGTTATGTTCGTCAAGTATACCACGTAGAGTGACTTGCAATGCTGATGACCAGCTCCAACGGTGCCAGCTGTTTTAAGTTTAAATCCAGAGGACATGCAGCTATCGTCATTCCCATTGTCCGAAGTTGTTGTTACAAACGCAAAAGTGTACGTCTGTGTCTGTCCAATGCCCCGCAAGTGAGAAACACTTTCAGGCTTTGAATCCGAAAGCATTACGAAATCACCAGGCAGTGTCCTGTAAGGCTCTTTGCCACGGTCACTTGTTCTGTTTCTCCAGTTGTCAACTTTAACATTGTACAGACATGTGGCTGGTGTCTCCTCTTCTAGTAACACCACTTCTTCGGAAGGTGCTTGTGCATCTGGCTTTGCCTCTTCGAGAGACACCACTTCAGCATAAGGTGCTTTGTAAACAGCTTCCAAGGAGGAAGCAAGTGCAGCACGAGTCTCTTCTAGCAAGGGGTATACATAAGATGATAGATAACCATCCACGCTTTCGAATACTTGAGGAATTTTCTCCACCTACATGTTAATGGATTCTAAGATTAGTGTAGGCAAAATGTGCATTTATCAGTACAAGTGGCATCATCTTGTAAGAAACAAGAATGCAATTACTTTATCCTCTCAACTCCATCCAAATACGATTAACTACTGCAAGCATATACATATACAGTGCAATCCAAAGCTTAAATTTTGCAAACAAGTTTAAGAGAGCCAAGTAGCCTTAAGAGAAGCATATTTCACAACATTGTCTCTCGTCTTGTTTTGATCAGTTTTGCACACACTTAACATTATTCATTCAAGGCGAAACATCTCTTCCCCGTTAGTTATGCCCTAGCCGATTAGCATATATATGACTTACAGAAAGAAAGCAAGGTTCAAAAATCTGCACAAGATGAGTATGAAAGCAAGAGAAGCACAAAGATTACGAAACATATTTCATTTTTTACAACACACAAACACAGATGAGGGGATGAGGCCCAATCAAATTCACACAGAAAAGGAGAAATCTGCAGCTACACACACACACACACTCACCTGGTGCTTGAACAGATCCTCATCGAGAATTTCTTCGACCGACCATGAGAAGAGCAAATCAGTAAATTCATCTTTCGACAGTGGTCGCTTACTACTTTTTGAGCAGCTCCCTTCCATTTTTTTAATTTTTTATTTTTTTTCCCTCACTTTTCAGACACAAATTCTGCAGAATACATAGAGGCCAACTCAGGTGAGCATGAACAAAAGCCCTGCTGCATGCATGAATTATTTTAAAAAAATTAAAATATGGGCTGAAACTGAAAGGAGAGATTACACCAACCTAAGAATCTCTCAGTGATTGAGGTTACACCAACCTAAGAATCTCCCGTACACCATTTTTGAATGCTTGAGCAAACTTTCCAACTAGGAGAGAAGAGAGAGAGAGAGAGGTGGAGGGATTTTGATCGTGGGGGAGAAGGAAAGTCCGGTTCAGAAAAAGGTGTTGGGGAAATGTAATGGCGCGGGTCTTTTCGATTTCCTCCATGACCAGTGAGTGGGTGATATTCTGTTTTTAGTTTTTACCCTTGGTAGGAATAGAATTACCTCCTTTTCATTTTTTTTTACTTTTTTACCGTGGTAAGAACATGCTTTGCTTTCAGCTTCCTTTCTCCAGTTTTAGACTCACTGCCTCCTCTATTTTTTTTTTTTGCATTTTTTTTGTATTTTGTTAGTCAAAATCACGTCAAAGTGAAAGTCAAATAAGATAATACCACTGGTATTTTATTAAATGAAACATATATAGTATTAGTAGCTAAAAGCATGCATATAATTTTATCGTGATATAATTCAGCTTACATGCAGTTATTCAAAGGAATAATTTATAGTATATCGTTTTCAAAAAAAAAAAAAAAAACTGAACAGATTAGTAGTGGGTATCTATATATCTATATAAAGAGGGAATTTTCAATTGAGAAATCAATTGAAAAGTAGTTAGAGTGGCAATGTTGTAATTAATGTAAAATAATATGGTAGTTTTTTTAACAATTGGACGTATACTAATTAAATGTCTTAATTAAATCAATTCTTAAAAAAAAACAAGAATTCTTCTTTCTCTTCATATATATACGGTTATTGCTTTATTGGAAAAATATTTTTATTCTTTTTCTCTCTATCTTTATAATTGTTATTTTTTATTTTTTCCTGCAATTTTTTTTTTTATTTTCAATATAAATAATATATACAATATGTATCTTCAATTAAAGAGTATAAAAAGATCTTTAAATTGATATATTATATGCTAAAATTAGAATAAATATTATTAAGTTATAATCATTCTAAAAATCGAAGAAAACTTATTATGTGTAATATATATATTTCATGAGTTGGATTTTAATTAAAAAAAATCAATAACTCCAACTTCCATAAATTGTGTAAATTTTTCAATAACATTTTATTTCTAATTCCAATTAATGTGTTTTAATTTGGGTATTACACGAAGATAACATTTATAATTAAATATTATGTACAAATTGAAAAAAAAAAATTACCAATCAATTTCAATTCATTCCTTAAACATTACACACATCGAGATCACAAGAAAGTATCATACACATACATTTGTGCGTAAATTAAATAATAATTATTTTTAGAGATAATAGTTAAAAATACCCACTTTTATAAAAACTAGTACTTCTATACCCACATTAAAGAAGTATAACTTCTATACCCATTTTGTATTGAAATGTCACAAATACCCTCCCACTTTTCTAATATAACAAAATTGTAATGCAACAACTTAAATTTATAATTTATGTCGTGGGCCCCACCCGAAATAAATATAAAATTCAATATTCCATCTACCCCACTATCTACCCCACCCTCTCTCTCTCTCTCTCTCTCTCTCTCTCTCTCTCTCTCTCTCCCTCTCACGATCTCTCTTTCACGATTTGAGTGAAAAATTGGCGTGTAAAAACTGAAATTTAACCCCCCTCTCGCCGGAATTTTTTTTACCGTCACCGTCTCCGATGACAAACCAAGACGAAGCCGGGACCTCCAATCAAGCATCTCAAAACTGACGAGCCGCCTCCTGTCGTAGGGCTCAGCAGCCGCCGGCGGAGGAGCCGGCGGCGCCCCGACAATACCCCGACCCCCCACCGCCGGTAACCACCAATTTTCATATTTTATTGTTTCGAATACAAAGCATATGTTATTGTTTTCGAACGCAAAGCATGAAGCATGTTATGGTTTCGAGCACATCGTTAATAAGCATGAAGCATGTTATGGTTTAATTCGCATTTTTTTTCCGACAATTTTGTAGTGAGTGTTGGAACGGCTGCTTGAAAGCCGCCCCGACCCAGATCTTGGTTCGGTTGTGTTGAGTCGATCGTGCACATAATGTCATACAGAAGCTCGAGTACATACCTTACGATTATGGAAACGAGGAATCCGAGTCGTGTCTGATCGATCTACGGTTCTGATCTTCTAGGATGTGATCCCACACCTTCAGATCTTGAGACTTGGTGGACGTCTCAAGATCACGGAACCTCGATCTCCTTTCCTCAGACTCGGCCGACTCTCTCTCACTCGCCTAGGGTTCTGCGCCAATTCTCGTAGAGAATTCTGGTGGCTAGGTCAGAATGTGTGCTAGGGTTTTGTGTGAGACTTTGAGAGTATATATATATGGTTCATAAATAAGGAGATATGATTCCTTATTTATCTCCAACCATATTAATGCCATATCCCATATTTATTCCTTTCCATAACTTACAAATCTTATTCCTTAACTAATACGCAATTAATTAGGAATTAATCTGTTCCGTTATGCAACTGTATATCCGGAATTAATTCTAACAGATAGAATTTATTCTCATATCAGTAGAAGAATAAATAACTAAATATATACCAAATATATTTAGATATGATATTTATCCCCACAAGATTTAAATAAATAAATCTTATCTTATTAGATTTAATCTTATCCATATACATGGATATAAATCCAATCTATATCATATACTGGGCCTGAGTCCAATTATTGAGCCCATACTCAATAATACTGTTTAGATCGATTCCTGAGGTCTGTTTGGGCCACCCTAGGGATCGGATACCAGACAGAGTTGGGCCTTATCTAATTCGATATTTCCATGTCCACCCCTGAACATGTATCTCATTAGAACTATGACGCACTCCACTAAAGTGTCATAGCTGAATCACCGCTCTGTCCCAATTATGTAGATTGGGTAGGTATTTTGTATAGTTCGACCCCCGTGTTTAAGACCTTCCATATCCGTTAACCAATTTAGAGCTATCATGACTGCTCCTAATTGTTAACATCTATTCCTCAGGTAGTACCCGTTCACTCCTCATTATTATACCTGAACTTAATCAGCATGCATGACTTGGTATAATAAACATTGTGAACTCCCTTGAGGGGATATCGTCAGCCTGCACTCACACAGGACACGGCTTGTTGATAACACTTATTAGACATACTATGCATCTTCGTGTTACCCAAAGTACGACATGATTAAGATGAACTAACGAGAAGTTCGTATCTTCGTAAATCAAAGTAACATCGAAGAATACATATACATCTAATAGTTTACCAAGGTTAAGATCGAGCTAGAGCCTGAGATCCATAGCTCTTCACCTATATCACCTATGATATAGGGTCAGTATCAGAAGAGCATCATCTCTATTGATCCTTCAATACGTTCCACCGTACCAGCATAACAAGTGATTAGGACTCATCACTACCATTAAGCTGCAGTCAAGACCGACAGCTCAGCCCAAGCTGTCTCGACTGTGAACTGTTTATATCTCATCATTATCAACGACCTTCGTGATCCTCTCCGAACTCAGATCGACACGTGGTCTAAAACATGAGATAATGGGCTTTATTCTTGCTTATACATATTCTTCCAGATAGGGATTGTTAACAGTGGACCTGTGTCGTAACCACTAAAACAACTGGTTTTGCTTTAGTTATACAACAACCCCAACAATCTCCCACTTATACTAAAGTAAAACCTTTTAGTATACCAACGCGTCTACAGGAAACCATATGACTTCATCCATGAACTATGTTAACAATCGCAATCGTTAACAACCATCATACACTTCTTCTCCCACTTATACTTAAAGATTTTACCCTTTTAGTGTATATTGCCGTGGGAGGCTCACTAAGACATGTCAGCCACGTGCTACAGTATACCTGACATGGTGCACTTAGTGAAGGAACCGTCATCGTACATTCCTCTAGTGTTTCTATTTCCTCCACGATATCGCCTTAGTAATGGTACTCACTATGTTGTTACCGGCATTTCCAAATCTCAGAAATTTGTTACTGCACTTAGAATTCTCCAGGGGGTGTAAGAATTCTAACAAATTGAGATTACTGCCAATTCACGAAGCCAAGCCCTGAATTATCTAGCTCCCTCTCAGCATTTCACTGCTTGAGAATCTTCAAGACAATTCTGCTTCTTGCGTGAATCCATAGTAAAAGGTCGATGATGTCGTTTTTCCAGCTACCATTCGATTATCCGTGTCCACAAATATGATGGACTATATCCGTTACCATGCACCCAGCATTAACATATGTTTGGCTCTTTATGCAATATCAATGTGCATTGCAAACTTTGCCACAACAGTAGTCTATGAAGAGTACTTGAATAATGTTATACTATCCGACTGTAGGATATATCCAACATTACTCCTAACCTTTCATTCTAAACTGTTCGGATAATCACCACTTATTGTGTCAGATAATACTTTCACACCTTATTCAAGTGCTAGTAATATTATCACACAATGTACAAGACAACCATTTCAACGTCCTTTGTAGATGAGAGATATACCATTTGTCAACACATTTCATGAACGGACTTATATGTGTTGTTCGACAAATGAATGCTTTAATCATTGAACCACACATTTCAAAGTGTTTGTCCCGAAACATAGAACTGTTGAGAAAATTCTTCCCTTTTCTCAAACTACATCCATGTTCGCTCATGTATGTCCTCAACTATTATGAGCATACAACTTGCAAGTCTTTCGAGTGTTAAACTCATAGACTAATCAATGATAAGCAACCATCTTCATCTAACTTATCCTTTACCAGTCAACTTGGTCTGTTCATTGTCCAAGAAACTAGATTTCTTGATGAACAATTCACAATTTTCGAGACACACCCGAAAATACTCCCACTGTGACAAGGATTCTTAAATAATCTTGTGCAGATCCTTTTGGTTATCTGTCTTGTACTTCCGGCCTTATGATGTTCCAATCCATAATTTCCTTTTATTCTTGGACGTTAATCAAGAATAAATACTTGTCTTTCCTTGAAAAATAACTACTTGTCCAACTAATTGCTAAATCTAACATCAAAATTGCGACACTTCGTGTGCAAACTATCCTTATTTCCGAACAGATTTAACCAATGAAACTTACAATTAGCATTTCCGTGGGAAGGGAAAACGCAATCTTAGCGCGAATGCTAATCAATTCATGATAAATCACAATGAAATCTATGATCAACATAAATGCTAATCACTTCATTTCAAATAAGGAAAGGAAATAGATTTAGACATAGTGACGTAGTATTTTGCTAAGAGACAATTCTGAACAAGAAGTACCACATTTATCATAACACATTTTGGAATATCCTTCAAAATTCACAGTTATTACTCCCACTACGAATGATATATCAAAACAACCAGTATTAAAGAAATAAATCCTTAATACAATGTAAGAAAATAATCATCCATAAATATCCAAAACATAAGTATCCTGCCAAAAACAAGGCAACCAAATGTGGTGTAAAAGTAATAATCCTGAATCTAGTATCCAAAAACCAAGATAAAACGTAAGATAGAAATCTCCAAGTCTGCTAGACAACTGCATCAACTGAATGTTGCTTGTCGAGCTCAAGAACTTGAAGTCGTCCTACTCGTTCCTTGTAGTCGAACCTACAAAGATTGCAACAAACCACAATTAGTATCCACTAGTTAAATCCGTCCGTGAGGACTAAACTAGTATAATTTGGTTTTTAATGTTACAAGAGTCTGACATACCTCCATCTACCTTTAACTTCTTGTTCCTCCTCTGATAGACCTTTATGATTGGAGGTCTCTCCTTCCTGGCATCACTCACTTCCTCAGTAGGCTGATCAGAGCTCAGCTCATTCACGTCGTGAACGAGACTTACAGACTTGGAATCGCCCACTTCATCAATGGATTGATCAGAGATCAGCTCATTCACATCGTGAACGAGTCCGTCATGATCAAGATCATCAATCCTTAGTGACTGGAGGTACTCATCAATGATGGACTCATTGTCCCGGGCCGTAAAATGTCGATTAACATCGACATCCCTAATAGGACGATCCCAGAACTTCCTCTCCGCCTCATAAGAAGTCCGCAATATATCAATCCTCTCCGCATCTACCACGAGTAACTCCGCAATGAGAGCCATTGGGTCCTCGTGAACGATGTGGGTCGGGACGACCGCTTCTCTGAGAGCCAGGAACCAAGTCGGGAAACATGCAAGTAGAAGCTCGCAAACAATCTTTCCCGACATACTAACACCACCATAGAACACGTACATCCGTACAAGGTTTTTAAACCTCATGAGAAATCTCTTCAGGTTAGGGAAATCAGGGGAATCCTCATACCTCAAGAAACCTATCTCTTTCCGTGCCAGGAAACCGAGTAGTCGAAATCGAAAGGAGTCCGGAACACCATCGGAATAAGCTAAACGACAAATCTTCGTGCGAATAGAATCAATAGACATATCTGAAATAAATAACAAGTAAACAACTTATAAGCGCAAATAATTTATGTTATCAATGTTATAAACCCAATAATAACATTGAACCAACAAACGAGTAGCCCGATACTATTTATAAATAGTCCACTATAGGTGGATGCTATCCATAAAATTATCGACCATGACCGCAGTCTATTTTATTTCTTATCCCATCACACGGACCATAGTGAAACAAAGAAATAATAACCCGTGCCTCAGGACCCTGCTAAATTGAGAAGTGACCTCTATAGGAGGATTCATCATTAAGCAGCTAAGCTACAACCATATTTTAATATTCCGAAAAATTAATTCTATCAAGAGTAACCCACCCGTTAAGGAGGAATTACCTTTATAAAATCATTTTTCCATATTATCAATTTTGAATTTAACCAATGAACCATAATCAGTGTCTCCTATAGGGAGGAAGACTCATTGTCAACGCGAACACTAATTATTTCATTTTTAAAATCAAATTATCCTTTTGAAGTCTAAACCAATGAATTCCATAATCAGCATCTCCTATAGGGAGGAAGACTCATCGTCAACGCGAATGCTAATTATTTCATTTTTAAACCAAATATGGAGGTCCTTTAAATCAATTAACAGATAATCGATTAATTATACCGCTTAGTCTTTTTATGGGTTTGTGTGACAATCGTAGCACATAGACAATTAAGTCCTATCACATGATTTCTAAGCGCAAGTAATAAAACGTGCTCGCAATGAAATCATTAAAACGGACATGCTATGACCCCTATGCATGTTATTTCTATTACGCAAACAATGAAAAGCAACTATAACATGCAAAACATGCTGATCATCTTCATCGCGTAATTTAAATCCATCCATAGCATGCATAATAATTAAAACGAATAAATAGGCTGCCGACCGGGAATAGAAAGCCCTATCTATTACATTTAATTAAAATAAAACCCCGGAACAAGCTCCGGTCTTTAATCTTCGATTTTGGAAGCCCATCCCGATCTTCAAGTCCACCTTCCAAAACTAGCAAGTGCTCGAAAAATTAGGGTGCGGAAAACCCTAATTACCTAAAACGGAAAGCGATTTAATTTCGAAACGAACTAGGGTACGAAAACCCTAGCCGTCGACGATCATGCCTAGGTTTCGGAAAACCCTAGCCGTCGTCAACGTAATGGGCCGAACGTTGCAAAACCGTGCAGCCCATCGTTCGAAATTCGGCCACGCGCCGCCGCCGAGCCACGCGTGTAGCACACGCGCCGCCGCGGTGCGTGCCGGGGACCCCGTTTCGGCTCCACGACGAGCCTGACGTGGCTGGGTCCGGGCTGGGTGCGTCCGTTGCAGCCCAGCCCGAGCCACTGCTCGTCACCGTCGCCCAAACCGCCGTCGCCTTCGCCGTTAGCCGCTGCACAAAACAGCGCCGCCGCCGCGAGCCACCGCCGGTGGCTGGCATGCCACCGGTCGCTCCCACTGGCTCGCCGGCGTCCCCAGCACCACCGGAGGTGCTGGGTTCGAGCCTCAGCCGCCGTAGGGGCTTCCGGCAGCCGCGCGCGCGCTGGGTAAAACCCTAGCCGCCGCGGTGCCATCTGAACCCGCCACAGCAGCCGTCGCCGGTGGTCCCCGACCACCGGACCTCCTCCTGCCTCCGTCCGCGCCCATTGTCGCCGTCGAGCCACCTCCGGTCCGCGGTGGTTCGAGCCCAGAAGCGTGCGGGCCAAAACCCGTTAGGGTTTCGGCCGCCGCTGCTCCCACTCGCGTCCACCGCCGTCGCCGCGCCGCTGCTGGTCATCCGGCGCTGACTGGGCTCCGTCTCCGACGTCGAGCCGGGCGCTGGACCACCGGGCAGCCGTGGTTCAGGCCTACAGCAGCGCCGGCAGGCCCGAAAACCCGCTAGGGTTTTCAGCCGCCGCGCTGCACCAGCCGTCGCCGCCGTTCGCCGCCGATTCGGCCGCCGCCGCCACTCGTTCCGGCTTCGCCTGAACCCCAGGATGAACCCTAGGGTTCAGCCGCCGTGAACGACGAGGTGCAGCAGCGCCAAAATAGCCGCGAACTACGCTGCCGCCGTCGTGCGTCCGACGCGCCGCCGCCTGCGGCCGTCGTTCGTCTTTCGTCTCTTGTTCGTTCCTCGGACCTCGTTCCTCAGCAATTCTCCGATTTACAGCAATAATACAATACGAAAATCGAAAAAAATACAAGAAAAACGAATCCTATTCTAATCGGCACCTTATTATCTCGCCGATTCAAAACAAACGAACAACGATAAATCGAAACGAATAAAACAACGCACATAATTCCCGGACAGCAGCATGCACACATAATCATGATTACTCGAATGCATGAACATTAAATTCGACTCAACACAGAGCCGATCCAAAAACCTCGGGCTCTGATACCACTTGTTGGAACGGCTGCTTGAAAGCCGCCCCGACCCAGATCTTGGTTCGGTTGTGTTGAGTCGATCGTGCACATAATGTCATACAGAAGCTCGAGTACATACCTTACGATTATGGAAACGAGGAATCCGAGTCGTGTCTGATCGATCTACGGTTCTGATCTTCTAGGATGTGATCCCACACCTTCAGATCTTGAGACTTGGTGGACGTCTCAAGATCACGGAACCTCGATCTCCTTTCCTCAGACTCGGCCGACTCTCTCTCACTCGCCTAGGGTTCTGCGCCAATTCTCGTAGAGAATTCTGGTGGCTAGGTCAGAATGTGTGCTAGGGTTTTGTGTGAGACTTTGAGAGTATATATATATGGTTCATAAATAAGGAGATATGATTCCTTATTTATCTCCAACCATATTAATGCCATATCCCATATTTATTCCTTTCCATAACTTACAAATCTTATTCCTTAACTAATACGCAATTAATTAGGAATTAATCTGTTCCGTTATGCAACTGTATATCCGGAATTAATTCTAACAGATAGAATTTATTCTCATATCAGTAGAAGAATAAATAACTAAATATATACCAAATATATTTAGATATGATATTTATCCCCACAAGATTTAAATAAATAAATCTTATCTTATTAGATTTAATCTTATCCATATACATGGATATAAATCCAATCTATATCATATACTGGGCCTGAGTCCAATTATTGAGCCCATACTCAATAATACTGTTTAGATCGATTCCTGAGGTCTGTTTGGGCCACCCTAGGGATCGGATACCAGACAGAGTTGGGCCTTATCTAATTCGATATTTCCATGTCCACCCCTGAACATGTATCTCATTAGAACTATGACGCACTCCACTAAAGTGTCATAGCTGAATCACCGCTCTGTCCCAATTATGTAGATTGGGTAGGTATTTTGTATAGTTCGACCCCCGTGTTTAAGACCTTCCATATCCGTTAACCAATTTAGAGCTATCATGACTGCTCCTAATTGTTAACATCTATTCCTCAGGTAGTACCCGTTCACTCCTCATTATTATACCTGAACTTAATCAGCATGCATGACTTGGTATAATAAACATTGTGAACTCCCTTGAGGGGATATCGTCAGCCTGCACTCACACAGGACACGGCTTGTTGATAACACTTATTAGACATACTATGCATCTTCGTGTTACCCAAAGTACGACATGATTAAGATGAACTAACGAGAAGTTCGTATCTTCGTAAATCAAAGTAACATCGAAGAATACATATACATCTAATAGTTTACCAAGGTTAAGATCGAGCTAGAGCCTGAGATCCATAGCTCTTCACCTATATCACCTATGATATAGGGTCAGTATCAGAAGAGCATCATCTCTATTGATCCTTCAATACGTTCCACCGTACCAGCATAACAAGTGATTAGGACTCATCACTACCATTAAGCTGCAGTCAAGACCGACAGCTCAGCCCAAGCTGTCTCGACTGTGAACTGTTTATATCTCATCATTATCAACGACCTTCGTGATCCTCTCCGAACTCAGATCGACACGTGGTCTAAAACATGAGATAATGGGCTTTATTCTTGCTTATACATATTCTTCCAGATAGGGATTGTTAACAGTGGACCTGTGTCGTAACCACTAAAACAACTGGTTTTGCTTTAGTTATACAACAACCCCAACAGTGAGTTCATATGTACACGGTAAAATCGGAGATTAAATCGTGTAATACTCGGTTAGAAGTGTAAATCAACCGTGTAAAGTCAACGATTTGACTGGAAAGTCAAAATAGTTGACCTTACACGGCTGAAATGCAATTTCAACCGTGTAGTACACGACTGAAATGCATATTCAGTCGTGTACTAGGCCGAGTACAATGCATGAAATTTCAGGATTTTTTTTTTGATTCGTTTTGTTTCTTCTCGATTTGCAGCCTAGGTTTCAATGGATGGGGGGCCGTATGCAAGGCTTTAGGGGGCAAATTAACCTCTATATACGGGATGACGTGATCCAGTCGATCCCGAGGGTGTTGTGTCGCGTAGGCGGGCAACGCTTGCTCGAACGATTCGAGCAAGGGCCGTTTCGATACCTCCTCGAAATTCGGAGGAGTGAGAGTGCGAATAACGCCCTCCACGAGCTTCTAGCCCGATAGCTCGAGGATGACTCGATTCCCGAGTTCGAGAGGTGGTTCCACGTCGGTGGCCGGGACATACGCTTCTCGAGGCAAGAGTACGCCATCGTGACGGGCCTTTCTTTCGGGGAGTCGGCATTCAACCCTAATGGCCGGCACAGCCCTCCCAAAAGGAGCCTCCTCCACACGAAGTACGGGGGCAAAACCTGTACGATAAATCAGTTGAAGGAGGACTTCAACAACGAGCTGAGTGTACTGGGCACGGAGGATCAGTATCTGAGGGCGGCCAACCTGCTCATGTACTATCTCATGTTGTTAGGCCACGACAACCCGACGATCCAGGACTGGGCATGGTACCTAGTGGAGTTCGAGGATCAGTGGAATTCATTTCCATGGGGAGCGTGGTCGTTCCAGATCCTCCACTACCAGCTGCACGTGATGAAGAGGGACCCTGGCCTCATAGCGAACAAGCGGGGTGCCTATCACCTCTACGGGCCGGTCTGGGCCCTGAACATTTGGGCCTACGAGGCGATCCCCCGACTGGGGCAAGCATGCGGTCGACGGGATCGTCCGACTCTGTCCCCCTGCCTTAGGAGATGGGCCACGTCATCCTCTTCGTGCGTCTTCAGACATTTCTTCGATGATCCCGAGGTAATTGATTTATTTTTTATTTTTATTTTTCTGTTCTTGTTTAATTTATTTGACGTTAAAATTCTGTAAATTTGATTTAAAAGTCAACCTTTTTAAAATCCAATAGTGTAAGTCAACAATTTTGAGTTTAAAAGTCAAAATTGTTGACTTACACGACCAAATTGTAATCTTGGACGTGAAATACACGAGAAAATACCAATTTTGTCGTGTAAGTCAACAATTTTGACTGTAAAAGTCAAAATTGTTGACTGTACACGACTGAAATTGAATTCCAATCGTGTACTACACGACTGAAATACAATTTCAGTCGTGTACTTGGCCGAGGGTTTTAGTGTGAATTTTTTTTTTAAAAAAAATATTGATTCCTAACACCTCTTTTTTTATTTTTCGTTGTAGCTCGAGGTTCATGTGACACTGGAAGCGGATGAGAACGATCTTCTCGAGTATGCAGTCCATTCTCTCGACAACGTCGAGCCGATTGGCGTGCCCTTTGTGCCCTCCAAGCGCCACGAACAAACCAATCTCCCGCCCGAGAGAAGGGAGTCGAAGGCGAAGCGCGACATGTCGAGGGCCGTGGAGAAGCTCAAGTGCAAGTGCGCTTCTGAGGCAGTGGCCCCTCGTCGTCGTGCTCCACGGGCGGAGCGAGCTCATTCCGACGGCGGGATCCAGATGCCGAGGCCGAGGGTTGAGAGGAGGCCCGAATCATGGGCCTCGAAGAGGCCTCGGAGCGAGCACGCTGACCCCCGGCCCTCCGGCTTGATCTGCTGCGCACACGGAGATCCGTGCGAGCGCGGTCCCCTCGGTGACGATTTCTTGGACCGATTCGGGGACCGTCTGATGTCCCGATGGGAGCAGGATCACTTAGGGACCGGATTTCTAGGCCGATTGGCGAGAGCTATTGCCGGGGAACTAAAGAAGTTCGTATCGAAGAGTCCGAGCCGGAGCCGTTCTTCCTCAGGGGGCGAGGGACAGTCCCGTGTCGGTGAGCAGTCGTCTGCGGGGCTCAGGGATGTCCGGGTGAGTGAGCACTCGCTTGGGGGGCTCAGGGATGTCCAGATCGAGAAGGGTGATGATTATCACACCGCACCGTGCCCAGAGCCCTCCCAAGGCTTTTGGCGCAGACCGTCCTTTTGACGAGCCTGAGCCCTCCCAGGGCTCCCATCACTCTCGGTTGAGTGAATTTGTTGACGAGATAGATCAGATGGGAGCGAGTTCAGATGAGGAAGCCACTCGCGCCTCGACGAGGGAGACACGCCCCTCAAAATCTCTACTATCTCCATACGTCGCAGAGCTTCCCAAAAAGGCATCCACTCCGTATCAGAGGTTTAGGGCCTCGGGAGCCCCCCACGTCATTATGACCCGGACCGGGTCCTACCTTACACAGGAGGTCTTCTCCACGATCGAGGACACGACGCAGTGCCTCAGTGCCCAGGTAATTTTATTACATGTTTCGTTTTGTTACTTTTTCGGTTGATTTTGTTCTAATTAGGGTACTAATAACATTATTTTGAAATGAATGCAGGAGATAGACCTGTACACGGTCTACTGGCAAGCTAGACTCCAACAAAGGTACCGTCTCCTCGAAGGTGTTAACCCTCGTCACCACATAGTTCTGCCCTTTACTTTTTACGTAAGTTCGTTTTCTCATCTTCCGTTTTCATTTGTTTCAATGTCAATTTGATAAAAAACCTAATAAAAAAAACTGTTTCAATTCCAAATACGTTTAGAATAAACTTCGAGAAGAGTACGCGAAATTTCACAACCCAACAGACGAGACAATGGGGTTCTCAAACGAGAGGTTGAAGTACACGCTCTGGGAGATCCCCTTCGACATCGTGAAGCAATGGGAGGGGTATAAGACGTACCGCCCGTGGATCACCGGCCAATATGTAAGTTTAATACCCTCTTTTGATTATTTCGATTTTAATTCTTATTATTGCTAAATCGTGTTTGGTTTTTTTTTTTTTTTTTTTTTTTTAGTTTATCGTCGTTTGCCATGTCTCCTCCGACCATTGGATCGTGTGTCGGGTGAACGTTCCTTGTTGGGCAATCGAGGTGTACGATTCGTTCTCTTTGAAGTACGAGGGAAACAAAAACCCTCCACTCAAGGAATCACGGATCGTCCAATGCTTGCCTTTGTCCCGCCTCTTCTCACGGCTCTTGGAGTACAATCCTGAATACTTCACGCGAGTCAACCCAAACCTCCAAAACTGGAAGACGCGATTCATGGAAATCCAGTTCGCCCCTCCGGAGTATCAATTCAAACAACAAGATGGCGTGAGTTGTGGCGTGTACACGTGCATGTATTTGGACATGCTCCTTGGGACAACAAGGTGTACATAGGCGACGAGCAACAGGTCGTGAAAAAATATCGAAAGAAGATGGCTTCGAGAATTTTTATGACTGCTCAGGGATGGAGGGATTGGTGAAAAATTGTATTTTTTTTTTTAATATTGAATGATTTTGAATTATTATTTAGATTTGTAAATCCTTGAATTCGAATGATGTTTCTTGTTATTTAGATTTGTTTGAATTGGATTTTGTTCGAATGATGTTGATTTTGGTCATTACAAGTGAAGAATTGAAAAATATCAAATGGGGAAAAATTGTTTATTTTTTGGCCATTTTTTTCATACCCTTCGGCTGGGTACACGATTGAATGAGCAATTCAACCGTGTACCCAAGAACCCTAAGCGTGTACCCTACGTCGTGTAGTTAAGAACCCCCCCTTTTTTTTCTTTTTTTTTTTTTTTTTCAAAATTTTCAATTCGTGGGCTTATTTGAGTTGGAACCACTGTTACTTTCATACATTGTGCAATCTTATGATTTGAGCACGTTACGTGAATTACACGTTTGTAAGAACATTACGTTCGTAAGTTAGTTCTAGATCAAACGTAACCTTAGTAGTTAGACTATATACGTACTTACATAAGATATCCTTCAATTCAATTGATTTTTGGCTTAATTATGACATAACTTACGTTATTACACGTTTACAAAACTTAATAGACTCGAGATACAAGAGAAAATAAAATGAAACACGAGAATTTTTGGAATTTTTGCTTAATTTTGACTTTTTAGGCTTAATTTTGACTTCTCACGGAAAGGGTACACGGTATATTTCAACTTAAATCGTGTAGAGTCAAAATTCGTGTAGAGGGCATTGACTTTTATTTAATTTTGACTTTTTTGACTTTACACGGTTAATGTGTAATTTCAACCGTGTATACACGGTCAAAATTAAGATTTCACCGTGTATGGTCAATTTCAATTTTGACCTTTTTTTTGTTGACTTTACACGATTAATATGATAATTAAACCGTGTATACACGTTTAAATCAAGTATATTGTCGTGTACTTGGCCGAAGGTATCCATTTTTTAACACAAAAAAACTCAAATTTTCACCAAATGCTCAAATCAAACACAATTTGATAAAATTACATCCACTAACATTCTTAAACATCCAAAAATGTTCATTAACATCCAAAAACGTCAATTTGTGTAAAATAAAATTAAAAATACAATTAAGCATCGGTATCGTACGGACATCGAGGCCTAGTATGCTCCTCGCTCTTGCAAATGCTACATTTTTTCTTACCTCTTGGACGTCGAGGGGGAGCGTTTAGATCAACTTCGCAAATGGGAAGCGAGGCTTGGCAACTCCGTCGCTTGTGCTCGTATTGTCCGCATCTTGAACACCTTTGCCTGTTCGTTGAGGATTCTCCTTCAACGGCCGATCGAGCTCTTGCCATCGGTGGTCGTCCGGCTTGCCTAGGTACAAGAGGGGGTAGCACCCTCCATCGTGAAATGAATTCGGGAACACTCCACGTCTCGGGATGAGGAACCGGTTGAATCTGAGGAGAATACGTAGCAACTAACGTGGATTGCCTGAAATAATGGTTCACGTAGTCAGTTGCCCGCCCACCGGAGTGCCTGTAACAACATACAAAAACGTTTAGAAATCCGATTGAAATACGACAAGCATGAAACTAAAATAAAACGAGAACTAGTCGTACCTTATCGCCGCACAAGCGTGTCGACAAGGGATGCCGTCTAACTCAAACTCACGGCATTCGCAAGTCAAGTTTTGGAGGTCGATGAGGTAAGTCTGTTTTTCACCTTCGACTCTCCAAAGGGTGGGCGTAGGCGTTCCTCTAACGGAGTAGCGACGGCCCCATTCCGACGATGCCGACATCTTCGTATATGCCTTCTCCGTGAGTTCATGTTGGCGAGCTAGGGCACTAGTTCGATGTTCGTCGAACCACTTCTCGACGACTATCCGATATACCTCGATCATGGCACAGATCGGGAGTCTCCGAGCCCACAACAACCGAGCATTCATGGTCTCGGCGGGATTCGACGTCATGAAGCTCGTACGTCGGACGGGACACTTGCACCTCGCCCACCTCGGGAGGCCAATGTCGCTCAACCGCCTGTAGATCCCGCCTCCCTCCCTGCTTAGGTCCCTCAGATTCCCCCAATATTCATCGAATTGAGAATCTCGATAGGCATAGGCTGCAGACTCGAATATAGCCCCCGCATGCCTCCCGTACCTAACGAAATTCCTCTGGAGGTGAACGAAGCAGAGGCCGTGAGCAGCATGGGAAAGACGGAGTCGATCGCATTTGCGATGCTCACATGCTGATCGGATACGATCAACAAGTCCGAGGGCGCCCCGAAACTCTCTCGCACTTTGGCAAAGAACCACGTCCAAGATTCGTCGTTCTCTATGGGACCGAATCCAATGGCAAGGGGGAACACTTGCTCGTTCCCGTCTTTCGTCACCGCCACAAAGAGCGTCCCCCTATTCTTCCCCTTCAAGTGCGCCCCGTCTACTACGATCACGGGGCGTAGCAAACCATTTCCCCATGCCTCGATGGACGGACCAAAGGCGAGGTAGAAGTAGGTCAGACGGTCGGTGACGTGGGAGGTGTGGATGTCGTACTCGGTGCCCGGATTCATCTCCTTCAAAAGGTAGAGGTAAGAAGGGAGCCTCTGATAAGACTCGTCGAAGGCACCGTACGTCATCTCTATAGCGACGTTCCTCGCACAGAGAGCGAACGGGTAGTCAATCTGAATACCGTACTCACTCCGTAGCTCGTCCATCATCTCCTTTGGCTTCAACACTGCGCCCTAGGTGATCAATCGACGAGCGTAGAATGCTCCTAATACCATGGCCGACACCTGTCGTTTGTTGTTCGAATTTAAATCAACTAGACACGTGTGATCGGCCTCGTACTTGTTGATCTTCCAAATACCGCCTTTCTGCGTTGCATTCAACTTGAACTCGCAATCCTTCCCCGAAGTGCACCTAAAACCCACACGGCCTTTGTCGGAACGAGGGATACAATACTCCTTCCGGATATCCATGTGCAGCAATCCGACGGCTATATGCAAGTCATCCTTCTTCTTGAAGTATCCGTCCTTTCGCAACTGAACCAAGGCCGGTGCCAAGTCAGGATCGATCCATCCTAAAGGGAGCGCGGTGTCTAGATCGACGTGCGGTATCAACCAATGGCGAACCGCCTCCTCGTTAGCGCGAGCACGAGCTTCGTCGTCACGGGGCTCTTGGTTTTGTGAGTGCATGCTACGAAGCCCGATAACTCTATCAATATGGCCGGGCTCGCGGATCCATGCTCCGAATTCAGCCGTTAGGCTCTCAAGTAATTGGGATCGTTCCTCCACATTCCTTGCTTCCTCGCCCTCGGACTCGAGAGACTCTTCTTCCAACTCCGGCCCTTCTTCGTCACGTACTTCGGCTTCAAATGCATTAGAACTCGGCAACGGCTCCTCTTCGACGCTACAGTTCTGAAAAATCGTCGATCGTTGGGTAGTATGGGCTGCCCGATTTGATCTACTAATGACGTAGATCGTCGACATCTCCCTTCTCGCAATGCACATTCTAATCAAATCCCCGGTGCTCTTTAAAACGGCCTTCACCGTCTCCCGCTCGTTGAGGTTCGTCAAGTGGAATAGCAAGTACTCCGATTCATCACCCAAGTAAAGGTGAACGTCTCGCAATACGTTTTCATAGCTCAAACTCGATATGGGATAAGTGACGAGAAAAGAGTCTCCTCCTACGTACGATATTCCCTCCCAACGACCGCTATGACGGATAAGAATTCTCTGATCACCCATCTCCATCTGTACAAAAAAAAAAAAAAAAAAAAAATTAATAATCTTGTCACGACCGGACTTTACTAAGGATAGTGAAGCCGGGAACCCGTGACTAGGGATGGGATTAAAGAAGCGGGAATAGAAAGGGGAATGTAATTAAAGTGCAAGAAACCACCCGAACATGCGTGGGAAGTATTTATTATATCAATTGGCGTCGAGCCTTTAAGGAAAAGAAAGACATGTGTCCGATATGTTTACACAACTCGAATACTCAACTAAAATCTATCGATATTTCACAGCGGAAGTCTTACAGAATGCATGTATGAAGACACACATTACCGAGAGTCTTAATCTAACAAGCTAATATGATTCAGGATGACAAAAGCTTGAGCCGGCTCTCCATTCCATCTTGTTCAACCTGCACATTTAGAAATATATGCAGGGCTGAGTACAAAAGTACTCAGTGGGCACATTGCCGAAAACATACATATATAATTGTCAAGCCATTCAACAGTAAGACATAGGAGTTTTATTGAAAAGAGCCTATGCTTACTAAAATAGTTCTTGTGATCTAAAAGTGTCTGCAGACTAAGTTCTTTAGTAATCTACCATATCTGTTCCTATGGTATCGAGAGAGTGGCCACTCTCACGATACCTAGACCGGCCAACCCGAAGATGACACACGGTCACATTGTGTACACTAGTCCAAGTAAGATAGCTATCTTACTAGGACCCGAATTCGATCATATAAATTGGCAAAGCCAACACAGATAGGTATCATACAAAATCAAAACATTTATGGCATGACAATATTTGAAAAATAATATTTTCAATCTGAACATGCTATAACTTTATTTGTATAAGAAAGCCCACCTCTTGAAGCGTAGAATATGCCCGGTCTTGATAGGCGAACAACGTCAAAAACCTTGTCGAGTCGCGCCTATTCATAAAGGTATAATAAGAATCTACATTCTTATAATAAAACTTACTATAGGAAAATAATCGTCTAGTATATTTTCCTATCTTATAAATCTGTTAGGATTAACAGATTGATTTGAATCCTTTAAATCTTTCATAATAGAATAATCTTTTATTATTCAGAATCGTTTCTTCCATGATTCGAGACCATTTATTTGTCGAATTAATTCCCGAAAATTACGCAAATCTTCAGGACATATTTTAAAGCTAAGCATAGCTTAATACTTAATTAATCTTAATTAATTAAATTCATAAGTTGAATAATCTTAATCATTTTTATTAATCTCAAGCGAATCCGATTTTTAATAATCGGGTCGTCCTTATAATTAATTAACTAATTGATCTCGTGAGTATTTTACGAGAATATAATCCTTCAAAAATTAATCGATCGTTCGATTAATAGAATTAAATCCGGACAAGTAAAGTCCGTAGATTAATTGAATTGAATTGGGCCAGTAATAATAAATTCTCGGCCCAAGTTCTGGACTCGGCCCAAATCACTGAACTCGGCCCAGATCCACTAACCCGGTTCAGACCCACGGTTTAGCCCGAGACCCGACCCGGGACCAGAACCCGACCCGGTTCGTATCCATATAAATATACAGAAAACCCTAACCCCCATTCACATTTGCGCCTCACCCGACTCAGCCCTAATCTCCCTCCTCTCTCTCGGACTTCTCTCTCTCGCGCCTTTCTGCCGAACATTCGCCGGCGTTTCCTTCGCCGGGGCTTTCGGTCGCGGTTTCACGACTCACCGGAGGGAGTGCAGAGGCACCCCGTTGCTGGGAGTTCGCCGTCGACGCCGCGCCAGGAGACTCCGCCAGCAGCCTCTGCTGCTGAAGTCGCCGCCGTCCCTGCTCGTCATCGTGGCTGGAAACTCAGCCGCCGTGGCTGTCGGAAAGAGTCTCGCCGTCGGTAGTTGCTGCTGAAGGTGAGGGTCTTATTTCCTCTATGCATTTCCCTTCCCTTCTCCTTCTTACATAATATTATGCCCCTTTTATTTTTTTTTTTATCTAGTCAATTAATTAATTAATATTTGATTCTCAATGCAGCTTCGACCAGCAGCTCCGTCATCGGAGTTGGAGGGTTCCGACCGGAGGTGGTCAGTCCAAGCCAAGCTAAGCTAAGCTAAGCCTGCCCTTCCCCTGTTCTCCCCCTTTTTTTCTTTTATAAGTATTCTTAAGCTTTTAGATTATCATGCTTTTAGGATTAATTAGTGGCAGCAGGGGATTTATTTCATTTTACTTGTGAATGTTTTGCTTAAGAGCAATATATATGTCTATAGCTTAGGAAGACTTACAGATTTCAGTTTTTGAAATATGAAAATTTGTGGTGATTTGCCTTTCGATTTTCTTGCTATTGCTTTCGGGTTAAACACCTTGGTTGAGAGGAATAACACACATGCTGTCATAATTTCATTCATCAAACTGCTTGCTAGTACGTCAATTTCTCATGGATTCTTAGTTTCATATTTATGTTTCACATTCATTCTTTGGTTTTCATTATCATGCTTGTGTGTAACTATTGAGTCTTAGCATGCTTGTGAACTGAATGAAAACTGAATTTCCATATTATTGTTTATGGGTTGAGGCTTAAACATGATTTAATGATACTTGGGGCTTTTAGGTACTTACTTAGTATTAGTAGTGCTGTTGTTGCTAGCTCACCACACTCCTTCCTTCTTCTTCTATCCTCTGCTGCTTCTTCTCTATTCTCTAGTGTTTTTAGTGAGTTGAGAGTGAAAGAAAGGAACTGAAATTAGTTGGGGTGAGGGGGGTATTTATAGGCTGATCTTGTGATGAATGTAGCACATCAAGTGATGGTAAGGGTTGGAGGAAAATCTGCTCCATCCTGTACCTACTGATTTTCTGTTGATCCTCTATCTTATCCTACTAATTTTCCTTTTTGTTCTCTGCAAGTCTAGGTTAATTGTAAGAGATAGGATCTTCCTTTCTGATTTCTTCTCTAATCTTATCTTTTTTTGCAGGTTGCAAGTTGAAGGAAAGGTTGAGGAAGGTGCTGTTTTTCTTGGGGCTCAAGAATGGTGTAGGGGGGGAGAATGAAGCTGGAAAACTGGAAAGAATATCCCCTGCTGCTGCTGTCACTTCTCTGCTGCTGCATCTTTGTTTTTCTTGTGGCTCAAGAAGGTGTAGGGGTGAAGAATGAAGCTAGAAAAACTGGATGAGATACTCTACTGCTGCTGTCCCTTCTCTGCCACTTTTCTCTTTTCCTTTTTTTTTTTTTTTTTTTTTTTTTTTTTCTTTGGGCTCAAGCAACGACTACATGCATGTAATCCTTTAATTACTTGTTGTTTTTAATTAGTAATATCATTAATTATTCCAGATATTATTTTTATTGACATGTGAGTTTATTATTATTAATTTACTGTTTTTGATTCATTAATGTATTAATCGAATGTTTGGTTCGATTGTTATCTAACGGTTCGATCATGAACCGATGGGCTCGGCCCATAATATAAATTAATTAGTCTCTTGCTCGATTTTGAATCATACAAATCAATTATGAATTGTAAAGTCGACATTATTGTAATTCTAACAATATAATTTCTTAATATAGGAATGTTTAATCAAATTACTATTTGATTTCTAATTGAGGTTACTACTCAATGGATTTATCACTAAAGTGATCATATTCTTTAATCAACCAATTATAGGGGTCATTCCTCTAATTAGAAACGACTAATATAACGAGTCTTTCTTACGAAAATTCTACCTTCGTCGAGAATAGAATTTTCTAAGCCCTTAAGGTTTAAACTTATTTATCCAATTTACGAATTTAACTACTAAAGTAGTGTTATGAAAATGCGGGGCGTTACAAATCTGCAAAAATTTTGTTCTTAATTACACGGTTAAAGTGTTGATTTAACCGTGTATACACGGCCAAATGTACCAAAATGTCGTGTAAAGTCAACAATTTTGACTTTCAACCGTTGACTTTGTTGACTTTACACGACAAATAAGGTGTTTCTACCGTGTATACACGGTTGATTTCAATTTTCAACCGTGTACTTAAGAACACAAAAATTTTCTTCTTTTTTTTCGCATATTATAAATAATAGATAGAGAAAATATAATATTACCTTGGTATTTGTCTCTAAAAAACGTCTTGAATCGATTCCAAATTTTCCAGAAATTCGAGAAACCCTACAAATATTCTCTCTCAACAATTTTTTCAAATTTAGTGTTGTGATGAAATGAATTATGTCTATGCTATTGCTATTGTTTTCTAACTTTTTCTGATTTTTCAATTAATGTTATGCTAACAACCTCTACTTTTAATCAATTTCACAGATTTGGTTGTTGAAAGTAAATAAATGCAATTTCCTATTTAAAAAAAAAATTACACGCCAATTTCTCTCAAATTACCTGATGTCGTGTATGTCGTGTATGAGAAAGGTAATTAATTGGTTGAAAGATAATTTATTATTATTATTTTTTTTTATTCCAAGTCAGTTTTTTTTATTGGTATTTTTGAAAGATAATACACGAATTGAAGGAGAAATCAATACACGAATTGAAGGAGAATTCTGAAAATTGAAAATTCGGTGGGACCCACGTGTTAGTTTTGACTTAACATATATTTTTATTGGTATTTTTGTTTTATTAGACAAGTGGGACCCAATTACTAAGGGTATTTGTGTCTTTTAACTACAAAATGGGTATAGAAGTTATACTTCTTATATGATGGGTATAGAAGTATTAGTTTTTATGGTATTTTTAAAGTTGGCCCTTATTTTTATGTGCTAATACAATTAAGAAAATTGAATTTACGGGTTTAGAACAAAGTTGAGTGTTTTTCAATTAATTGACTTATGTTTAAAAAAAGTCATAAAATTTCTATGAATGGAACTCTTTGTATAACGGTAAACTATAAAAAAACGTCATTCCGCCCATTTTTAGCACATATAGTGTGTTTGGGACCTTTGGGTTGATGTGACACTGTAATAGATTTTATTTTTAGAGAATATATATATTTATAAGATTTTTTTCTTAATTATATCACTATCACGTGAGTTGTAATTTCATTATAATGTTCATATAGTGTAGATGAATGCCCGTCAATGAATTATACCACAACATGGAATAAGGTAAGAGGCATAAAAGAAAGCGAAAGAGAATATATAGTGTTATACCCAATTTCAACTTGTAAAACAAAATTTTGCTTTGTATGTTAAAAAACACAACTTATACCCTATTTTTGCTTTGATTTTCAATTATACCCTTGATTTTTAGCTTTGGAGTACTTTTGAATATTTTTCTTTTCTTCCCACCAATATCTTCTTCATATATGCATAATCTCCCCCTCTCTCTATTTTTTGAAACTTCTCTCTCTCTCTTTCTCTCTCTACCGCTCTCTCTCTTTCTCTCTCTACCTCGCCGGCCATGGAGATCCTCACGTCAAGCTCCTCAAGAACAACCCGTCAAGCTCCACACTCCATCGATCTCTCTCTCTCTCTCTCAAGCTCCTCTACCGCCGTGTAGTTCATGGCTAAGCCGAAGCTCGGACGCCGTACTATCGATTCTTACACCGTCAAGCTCATCGGCGTAACCATCCGCGGTGAGTCTTCGCGAACTTATACCTCTCTCTCTCTCTCTCTCTCTCTCTATTGACTATTGCGCGTGATTGTTGACATTTTCCGTCGGTGCAGCCGGCGACTGCGTGCTGATGAGGCCGTCGGAGTCGTCGAAGCCGTCGTACGTGGCGCGAGTGGAGCAGATCGAGGCGGACGGCGGCGGGGGGAACGTGAGGGTGAAGGTGCGGTGGTATTACTGCGACGACGCCGTCACCTCCCTCGTCCACGAGGCCCACTTCCGCGCCTCCTACCCCGTCGGGGCGCCTACGCCGTCGTGCGCGAGCTCCTCCGCCGCCGCCCATTCATCGCCGACGGAGCTGTGCTCATTGCGGTGGTCGTGTTCAGAGATGAGGATTGGACGGAGCTACAGACAAACATGACGGAGACGAAGAATGTAGAGAGAGAAAGAAGAGAGAGAAGTGGGATTCAAGAATTCAGAATCCGCTTATGCATTCCTTCCACCACCTCCTCCCTCTTCCAGGTCACCGGCGAGGCCGCCGGCACCTCCGGCTACGTCAACATCACCGACATGAAGGGCGGCAAGGTCGGCTTCACCCTCGTCCGTCGAGGAGCTGCCGTGACGCAGCCGGAGATGGTGAAGGAGATCACCACCTGCACCTCCTTGGATTTGGGAAAGCCGACGTACCAGGCGAAGGACAGAGGCTCGCTGCTCGGGATGGTTGCTGTGGGCGGTGCTCCGGCGAGGCACCGTGTCGGAGTAGTTGATTTTGAATTTTTGATTTTGAATTTTTTTTTCCTGAAATCGTTTGATTTATTTTTTCTCTGAAATTTGGTGAGCTAAATACATTTTCTGCTGAGAAGATTGAGAGATGGCGATGACGGCAACGATAGATATGAAGATGCTTCAGGAATTGATCTGGATTTTAAGCTTTAGTTAGTTTTATTATTTTTCTTCCTTTTTTTGATCTGATTTCCATTTATGATTGAGAAGGCTTGCTCATTAATTGTGGATAAACGAGATGATTACTTGGTTCGATCGTGTATTAATTTGATGAATACTTCTTCTTTTGATGGAATTGTTTAATTTGAAAGTCAATTGGGTTGGGTATGATTACTCGAAACAACATCAAACTTTGTTTCGCTTTTTGAAATTTGAAAACTAAAGTGAGCACACTATCTACGAATGCTATCCTCTGTCCCGATTACTTAAGTACACAGTACGAAACATAAAAAAAGATTACTTAAGTACACAGTACGAAACATAAAAAAAGATTACTAGTCTTGTGTAAGTTTTTGTTCAATTTATATGATATACTAAAGTACACAGTACGAAAGGAAGAAAAGCTTACTGTGTACTTAAGTACACAGTAAGAAACACAAAAAAGATTACTAGTCTTGTGTAAGTTTTTGTTCAATTTACATGATATACTAAAGTACACAGTACGAAAGAAAGAAAATCTTATTGAGTACTTAAGTACACAGTACGAAGGGAAGAAAAGCTTACTGTGTACTTAAGTACACAGTAAGAAACACAAAAAAGATTACTAGTCTTGTGTAAGTTTTTGTTCAATTTACATGATATACTAAAGTATACAGTACGAAAGGAAGAAAAGCTTACTGTGTACTTAAGTACACAGTAAGAAACACAAAAAAGATTACTAGTCTTGTGTAAGTTTTTGTTCAATTTACATGATATACTAAAGTACACAGTACGAAGGGAAAAAAATCTTTTTGTGTACTTAACTACACAGTACGAAGGGAAGAAAAGCTTACTGTGTACTTAAGTACACAGTAAGAAACACAAAAAAGATTACTAGTCTTGTGTAAGTTTTTGTTCAATTTACATGATATACTAAAGTACACAGTACGAAATGAAGAAATTCTTACTGTGTACTTAAGTACACAGTACGAAGAGAAGAAAAGCTTACTGTGTACTTAAGTACACAGTAAGAAACACAAAAAAGATTACTATATGTACTTAAGAACACAGTACGAAACTACAAAATCTTATAACTAACGTCCAGTACGAAACATACAAAATCGTACTGTGATTGTGCAGTTTTTTATCTCACTATGCACTTAAGAAAGATAATAATTAGTGGTGAAGAGAGAGAGAGTGTGTCAGAAAAAGTAGGTGAAAAGAGAGAGAAGAGAGGAGAAAATTCATGCAAAGAGAGGAAAGAGAGAGAAGAGTTGGTGGGTGTCAGGAAAAGTATAAAGAAAGGAGAGAGAAAAGTGGTGGGTGGCAAAAAAAGTAGAGAGAAAAGGAGAGAGAAAAGTTAAAGTGTCATAAAAAAAGGGAGGAGAAAGAGAGATAACCGCACATGGTGAAGGGTAATCTTGTACCAATTTTGAAAGATTGAGTATAATTTTATGTTTTTAAGATCCAAAGCAAAATTTAGTTTTTTAACTTCACTTAGGGTATTTTCTTTTTTCCCTCTAAAAGAAAATACCCATTTCAAGTTACAAAACATAAATTTTGATTTGGATGTTTAAAAGATAAAATTATACCCATATTTTAAAATTTTGTACCAAAATGCCCTTGCTTTTTGCTTTTTGCTTTTTACCTTTTGTTTTTTGTTTTTTGCTTTTTACTTTTTGACTTTGACCACCAACTCTCTCTCTCTCTTCCGGTAATTTTGGTGTTACAAATCGTACTGTGTTCCATACAAATAAGTACGAAACATGTTTCTTACTAACCTTTTCTTCCCTTCGTACTGTGTACTTAAGTACACAGTAAGATTTTCTTCCTTTCGTACTGTGTACTTTAGTATATCATGTAAATTGAACAAAAACTTACACAAGACTAGTAATCTTTTTTGTGTTTCTTATTGTGTACTTAAGTACACAGTAAGCTTTTCTTCCCTTCGTACTGTGTACTTAAGTACACAAAATAATTTTCTTCACTTCGTACTGTGTACTTTAGTATATCATGTAAATTGAACAAAAACTTACACAAGACTAGTAATCTTTTTTGTGTTTCTTACTGTGTACTTTTAAGTACACAGTAAGCTTTTCTTCCTTTCGTACTGTGTACTTAAGTACACAGTAAACTTTTCTTCCTTTCGTACTGTGTACTTTAGTATATCATGTAAATTGAACAAAAACTTACACAAGACTAGTAATCTTTTTTGTGTTTCTTACTGTGTACTTAAGTACACAGTTCTTACTTTGTACTTAAGTACACAGTAAGCTTTTCTTCCTTTCGTACTGTGTACTTAAGTACGCAGTAAGATTTTCTTCCTTTCGTACTGTATACTTTAGTATATCATGTAAATTGAACAAAAACTTACACAAGACTAGTAATCTTTTTTTGTGTTTCGTACTGTGTACTTAAGTAATCGGGACAGAGGATAGCATTCGTAGATAGTGTGCTCACTTTAGTTTTCAAATTTCAATAAGCGAAACAAAGTTTGATGTTGTTTCGAGTAATCATACCCAACCCAATTGACTTTTCTTCCTTTCGTATTGTACTTTAGTACTAGTAATCGTTTTTGTATTTCTTACTGTGCACTTAAGTAATTGTAAGAGCAACAACCACTTCGTAATTCAAATCACAAAAAAGGACCAAAAAAAAAAACTTACTCCTCCATTTGCTTCACTCATCAACTAATGAGTGAGACGATTCAAAACGGTGAACATAATAATTTATAAATTTGACATGGATCCAAACATCGAGCAATCAATTTTTTCTCGAATTGAAAATGTGTAGAAAAGATATCTAAAATTTTCTAAAATTTATTGCAAATATCAACAATAATTGTGCACAAATAAAAAAACAAAAGAAAAAAATACTTGCAGCTCTCTCTCTCATCAACGCCGCCATTCACGTGCAGCTCTCTCTCTCATCAACGCCGCCACCCCTCGACGAGTGAAGTGCGCTGCGAAAGCAGTCAAGTAGCCGGAAACGAGTGCAAGTGCGGCGGAGGAACTGGCTGACGGCGGCGCCAAGCCATCATCTCTTCCGGCAGCCGACGGGGACGGGAACGGTGCGAGCTCCGGCGATTCCGCCTCCAGCGGATGCATGACGCGGACGATGAGCTTCTGGCCGGATCTGCAGTGGCGGAGGTCGCCGCTGATGAGGTAGAAGAATCCGGAGAGGAGGCTCAGCTCGGCCCTAACGCTACCGAAATCTGCAACCTTGATATGCCCATCTTCAGTGAGCAGCAGATTC
This sequence comes from Thymus mandschuricus, assembly GCA_029379335.1. Lineage (NCBI taxonomy): Eukaryota > Viridiplantae > Streptophyta > Magnoliopsida > Lamiales > Lamiaceae > Thymus > Thymus mandschuricus. The sequence continues at coordinate 17,640,915 of CM057082.1, read as the reverse complement.
TCCGGCTGCCATCTAGATATTATTAGCATCAATAGTAAAACCGGACTATATAGTATTCAACAAGATAATAATACCTTAATATCTCTGTGTATCAAGCCCATACTGTGTATATATTCTAGAGCATCGACAACTTCAGCTGCATAAAAACGAGCATCGTCCTCAGATAGACGAAACCCTTCTGCACCCACAAATCAGCCACAATAATAGAGAGAGAAAGAGAGAGAGCGGTAGAGAGAGAAAGAGAGAGAGAGAGAGAGAGAGTGAAGTTTCAAAAATAGAGAGAGAGGGAGATTATGCATATATGAAGAAGAAATTGGTGGGAAGAAAGAGAAAAATTCAAAAGTACTCAAAACCTAATAAAGCAAGGGCATAATAGGAAACCAAAGCAAAAATAGGGTATAAGTTGTGTTTTTAAACATACAAAGCAAAATTTTATTTTACAAGTTGAAAGTGGGTATAACACTATATATTCTCATAAGGTAATGCCCAAACTAAATGACATAGTACTATTTAAAAAGTTAAAATTTAAAGTTTAGTTAAATACTCCATATAAAACATGTATCTTGTCGTGCATCGCACGAGTGCAAAATCTAGCTATGATAAAGAGGGAGTTTAAAATTGAAAATCAATTACAAATTAGTTATCAATGACAATTTTGTAATTAAAAGAAAATTCAAAGTTTATTATTAACATACATGCGTTTGGAAATTAAATGCACCATATCTCGCCTATTTTTCTTTTAAACCCACGTTTATTAATTAAAAAAATGGATTGGTTGTAGTGTTCTTTTCTTTTTTCTTTAAAAAAATACTATTATAAAAAAAAATCAACAAAAGTAGTTTTAATATAGTTTTAGAAAAATAATGTACGGACGACAAATTATTTCCCAACTGATATATAGTACTCCCTTCGTCCCCTAATAAGTGTCCCAACCCACTAAAAATTTTGTCCCCTGTTAAGAGCATCTCCAACAATGCACTAAAATAGTGTTAATCATTTTAGTGCAGAGTTTTGCTCCAACAGTCTGCACCAAAATAGAGTAATTATAGTGCAATGAACAGTGTTCCCTCAAATATAGAGTAACACTATTCATTGCACTATAATTTTGTGTTCATCATTTTGTGCTCTTTTTTGTTTGTGATTTTATTTTGTGATGTAGTATTTTAATTTAGTTTGTTTTGTTATATGAGTAATAATTTTATTTTATTTTTCACAATTTAGTTTGATGTATGCTTATTCGTTTTGTGTGTATTAAACTTTTTATTCATTTTTTTTCGTTCTTTTCAATATTTGTTTTTTTTTGTAATTCTATAATTTATTAAGAATGTAACTTTAATTATTTACAATATCTACTTATTTTATCTTAATTTAATGAGTTAAAATTTTTATCATTGCCATAACTTTTTTTTTTAAATAATGTTTACATTTTATTAAAAAAAATTAATGAAAAATGATATTTTGAAATATTCCTTTTTTATTGTATTTTAGTGTGAACTGTTGGAGATGAGTTACTGTTTCTGCACTATTTTAGTGTTAGTGCTGCTGGAAAATAAGGGAAACTGTTGGAGATGCTCTTAAGTGTCCCATAACGAATTTCCAAGCAAAAATTACACAAAGTACCAAAACTATAATCCTTCTCTTGAAAATCTGTAAAAGTGGGAGAAAGACAAAAAAAAAAAAAAAAAAATTAAAAAAAATAATCAAGGATTTTAAGGGCATAAGTGTCATTTTAGCATGCTCCTTGATTTTCTCAAATTTGTGGCTAAGGGTGCCTTCAATGATAAACTTAACTTTCCAACTTTCACTTATGTTATATCATTATTTGGGCCTCACTCAACTTTCATTATTTTTTCTTCTTCAACAATAAACCCTACTTTCAACTTTTTTTTGTAGGACTCATTATAAATACACTATTTTTATAGGACTCATATATTTAATCATTTTGTAGGACTCATATATTTAATCATTTTACTTGTATGTATTATTGTTGAATTAATTATTTAATTTTTCATAATAATAATAATTTAAATAAAAATAATGATAATTTGCTCATATGATCTCCAAAAATTATACTTTTTATATTGAATTGAAGCTCTCCTTATAATATTTAATTCAAGATGCATATTGACAATGTTTTATTAAATCTACAATGAACAAATTTGAATAATAGAAGGCAAAATGAAGAGAGAAAAAGAAAGTTGGGTCCCACTTTGTTTCATGAAACCAACTTCCAAAATTAGAAGTTGGGATTTCAATTTGAAAAATGAAAGTTGAGTCCAATGGTTGAAAGTTGAAAAAACAACTTTCTTTTAAGTTTAAAAGCCCATAAAAGCTACCATTGGAGACACCCTAAAGACACTCTTTTAAAGACAGAGGGAGTATATATTTAGTTATTTACTTTTTATGTATAAAAATATTTAAATAAAGTTAAATTTAACTTGGAGTATTCAAAATTGAAAATTGTTTTAATGTTATAAACTTATACAGTAACATTAATTTAAAAAAAATCAAAAGTGATTATAACTTTTATAAAATATAAATTCCTTATTAATCATTGATGCAATTCAAGAATTTAAATAAAGTTAATTTAAATCATCGTAGTTAATAAAATTGGAGTGAAATCAAATACAATCAATTATAACTAGGTAAAAATTACATAAATAAATATCCACAAATTATATTTTGACGTTTGCTGCAATTGAATTCCATGAATTTACTATTTTATCGGACAAATGACCATTTCCATCAACTCTACGGCTATAAGTATTGTATTTTGTTGGTGCTGCAAAGTTGTTTCTTTGTTTTCTTCAGTTCAATCCAAAAATGCTTCTTACTTATACATAAGACATAGGTCGTCGATTTTGTGTTGGATAAAAGAGAGAAAATACCCTTTATTTAGAAGACGTGGTTCAAATCATTTTATCGAGACGAGTGTTCTATATCGATAAAATTTTCATTTTAAAACCATCTTTATATTAACATAGGGGTAGAAAGGGTACTTTGAGGTTTTATTATTTGTATTTTTATGATACTAATAAATTGATTAGTAATGCTCCGATTGTTATCTCTTCCCTTGAATATGCTTTGCAACGTAGAAGGAAAACTAGAAATATAGGGGGAAGAAGAACAAGCAATTCTTCATATTAATATATATATTTTTTCTAATATTTATTTTCACTTTATATGTTCTAAGTCTAAAACCTTATTTATTTGAATATATACAAAGTGAGTATTTAGCTAGGATAAACTTATTTGAAGAGTTTATAAGAGAGTTCTAATAAAAGGAGACACTTGTAGTATTATTTTAATTATAGCATTATAATTTGAAATTGCATAATGCAGAAATTCACATATAGGTTTGACATTGAATTTACAATTCTATCCTAATTCGATGGTCCAGATCTGTGAGTAGACGTGTAATCGGGCCGGTTCCGAGCCGGTTTTGGGCCTGGCCCGCCGGGCATCGGTCCTGAAGTCGGAGGATCGGGCCCGGACCGGTAGAAGGAGGTTGCGGTCCCGGGCAGGTTCAAGCCCGGCGGGCTACACGGGCCGGCCCTAGGCCCGACAGCTTCATGCATGCATGGGGGGTTGGAGACTTGGAGGGAGTTGGGCAAAAAAACAGGGGAAGCCCTCCCCTGTTTTCATTTAGCTACGGCTTCTTCACCCCTTTTTATTTTTTATTTTATTATTTTTTTCTTTTCTTTTGCTTGTAAAAATTTGTAATTATAATTCTTATTATTCTAATAATCTTATAATTAGAAATGTTAACTTTTATATTTAAAATTTGAGTTTTTTTTATTTTTTATTTTTTATTTTTTTAAAGTTAAAAGAACTCATTGAATTGTAGTAAAATTTTGAGTAATTCACTAACTTCACTTAGAATTTTTCATTGATAATTTAGAACAAATAACTTAACTTTAATTTAAGAAATTTGACACTACAATAAGTAATAAGATGTTGAGTTGTTGACATTGAAATGAACTCATTTCAATGTAGTAAAATTTTTAAAGTTAAAAGAACTCATTGAATTGTCATTCCAATATTGAGTAATTCACTAACTTCACTTAGAATTTTTCATTGATAATTTAGAACAAATAACTTAACTTCAATTTAAGAAATTTGACACTACAATAAGTAATAGGATGTTGAGTTGTTGACATTGAAATGAAAAATAAATTTTATTAAGGGACTTGAACTCAATTTATTTAAAAATTGAGTTGCCTACGTATCCTCTAAGAGGAATCAAAGTCCACGTAGTTCGATTACATTGGAATGATTTCTACTCTCTACCGGATCCGGATTTACCACGATCCGATTCCGTGAAGGCTTCCGTGTCGCTCTCATTTCGTTGATCCCACTCCGGTTCTTGAGTTCTATTTACGGCCCTACACCAATCATCATGCAACATTGTAGCTTCAATGTTTTCCGGCTTCATGGTTGATCTTCTTTGATCTAGCATGAGTCCTCCAGTGCTAAAGGCTTGTTCAATGGACACGGTAGATGCCGGGACGGCGAATAACTCCTTCGCCATGATAGAGAGTATGGGGAACTCCGTTCTCTTCGACCACCATCGCAACACATCGATCGATGGAGCACTATCTTCAACACCATAAACAAAATGAGATTGCAAAAATATATCCAATTCACCATTACCTTGGGCCATTGGATTTTCATAGGTTCTAGTATTGTACATACCTTGCATTTGTTAAACTAAGGGATCCATTGGATCCATAAAAAGGAGGTAAAGCAAATGAAGAAGATGTCATAGAAATATTTGAAGAAGCACTAGAGTTGCTAGAAGAATCGTCTCTCCATGCACCGAATAATATTCATCAAAAAGAGTTCTCAAACTTCTATTTAGCCTAACCTTGATTAGATCAACATCCGGAAGATCAAAGAAGATTTGTTCACCATCAATTACAACACCACTCATGTCCATTTGTTTAAAAGCATCATAATAAACACCCAACATTTGACAAACACCCTCATATCTCTATTTGGGATCCAAACACTTAGCAAGCAAAAACACTTCCGGAATCTCCCTAAAATACTTGAGCCACTTTTGAATCATAAAATAAATCACACCCGTCAAGTTTGGCCTTGGAAAACAACTCTTAAAAGACAAAGCAATATACGTGCAATGTTCCAAAACATTAATCGAAGTAGAATAGTAAACACCCGATAATTGTTTAGTAGCATTATAAAAAACTTTAAACAATCCAAAAACCTCCATGTAAGCATCCCAATGAGCCTCGGTAAGAACTAATTGAACCTCCCTAAACTTCTTTCTAAAAAAATCACATAAATGGCCCCTATACTCCATAGTACCATTAAGCATTTCGTAAGTAGAATTCCAACGATGTGAGACATCCATTCTAAAACACGTATACACAAGATTTTTTTGACGACAATATTTTTGCCATTTCTTTCCCACGACTTTTTTTCCATGCAATATTTTAATGGCATTCCGAATAGGACTAACGGTTTCATCTAGAACACTAAGCGCATCTTGAACACATAAATTTAAAATATGACAAATGCATCTAGAATGAAAATATTTTCCTTGAAAAGAAGGTGAACATGCATCAATGAGTTGAGGAATACTAGCCGTGTTCGACGATGCATTATCAAAACCAACGAAAATACTTGATTAACCAAACAATACTCATTTAAAACGGTAAATCCTTAAGACGAGACTAGAAAAAATTATGGTTTATCAGAATGCAGAGGTTATTCCTAAATATAACTGATCCTAGGTTGTGACCATAATATTTTATTAATATAGGAAAGCTATTCCTATATAGAATATCTAGGTTTCACTGTATATTAATAATATTTCTAATACCTAATATATAATTCAAATTCCAATATTTTAAATATTTCTTCTAATCTATAACCTAATTCATTTTTCGATTACAATTTATTTTCGGATTTTTTTAAATTCTCATTGCTTTTGAATTTTAATACTTTTAAGTTCAAAACTATAGATCCAGTTCTAAACCCAAGATCCGTTAAATTTGACGGCGTGGATTTGATTTTTTAGATCAGATTGATTTGGACCGAATATGGGTCCAAATCCAAAATTTCATATTTGGATCTGAACCAGACCAACCTCGGTCCAAATCCCACCCAATGACAAACCTACTCCCATTTTAAGTTGAATTCATCACATATTTTTGAATCATAATTTCTTAACACGTTAGTTACCGTGCATCGCACGGGTGCAAAATCTAGTATACTGGAATAGAACAGTTATAATTTTTTTCAGGAACATCAAACAGTTATCTTGTTGATATTTATTTTTTTAATAAATATTTATAGAGCAAATCTGTCCTGACCAAGTTGATCCGGATCAAATGCGAGACGAGATCCTTTGTCCCCAAATTAATGTACAAATGATGTATCCGATATAAATTTAGGAAGTTTTGACATACACCAATAAAATGGGGCATAATTGTAAAATTGCCCAAAGTTATAATATGATATGTCTAAACTATCCCTATTAAATGCTAAAAATCTGAATATTATAAATGTAAAGATTAATTGATCTTTTATTTTTTCAATACTTCATTTATATCTCCACCATAAATATAACATGTTGATTTTAAAATTAAATTAATGAAGTTTCAAACATGACACTTTAGAAGCATTATAGTATAGCCGGATTTAATGTAACTATATATATCTTGGTTTAACTAAGATATAATCACACCCCATTTACCAAATATACATACAAGCGCACTAGTAGAAATATCCATTGTGTACAATATAATATCAAAATGAATTTTTCATTTTAGTAAATACAATGTATGCTTTTAAAATATTTATATGTGTTTAATATATTTTCAAATTTATTTTTATGGAATTTCGATGAAGCCAAACACAAACATACACATATATAAAAATTATATCAGTATAACTTAACTAATACTACTATTAGTAGAACTAACTAGTATACAAATTTAAATTACCACTATGCCATAATTTGTGATTGAATATGTATGATTAAATTTGATATACTAATTATATATCTATGATACGTTACATAATATTTTATTCTTAAGAAGATTTTGATTCGTTTGAAATTAAATCTGTAGGTTGTTATAGACTCTATTCATGTACATACTTTATATTCCTGAATACTTCTCATTACTTGTGGATTCGATTTTCAACTGCATCCATTAGAGAAGTATACAGAACAAGTGCACGCATTCACTTTAGGAAGAGTTTTCTTCTAATGAGAATTGTACACAAGTCTCGACATTGGCCACGCATTCTAAAAGCTACAAAACCACGTATCGTATAAAAGTTTAAATGTATAGAATTTGAAACCGCATTCTTTTTATTAGAGAAAAAAGTACAATGTCATAGTTATTTCTAAAATAAAATTGTTTGCGGGTATTCCACATAAATATGATTACACTACTAATATAAAAAATCATTTTCCCATTATTATAGAATGAATGGTTTTTCAATTCATACACACGCGTATATATTCCATGATTTTTTTTTAAAAAAATAGAATTAACTATTTCTAGTATTTTCTTGTAGATTATATTTTGTTAAGTCGGTATGAAATTATGTTAATAAAAAAGGCACAGTTCATCATTTTTTCTTAAAGAAACAAAAACAAAAGTTGATCCAAATAGCATCACTCTTCTTGGTATTAATGTTATATTAACACGTTCATCGTTTATTGACTCTTACAGATTTGGATGTAGGCCACAATGCACTTAAGGAGTACTGTATTACATTAACAATTTATCTTGGTCCACTAGTCACTAATGATTAGTGCATTCGGATTGCGATTTTTTTTCCTTGACAAAATAAAAGGAAATTTTGAGAATTTATTTTTGAAAGGGTAAATACAGAACATGCATGCTATTTTCCAGAAAACAAAATGATAATTAAAATCGAAGATACCAGCCATTTTACCTTCGAACGAAATTGCGGTTCATCAAAAAGAAGATAAATCTATATACATATAATGTGAAAAGTGCAATTTAGAAATCCAGAGAAGAATATCAACTTTGTACAAAACAAATTCAGAGAAGAATAATTTAAAGCTAAGTATAAATTATTTGTTTGGCACACCGTTAGTCCGGACAGAGGATCGTATCCCGAATATACAAGTGAAATTTTCCGAATTCAGCGCCAAAAGTGGCCTAAACCAAAACGGGTTCGCTCATCACCAATTCATCATAGGATCATCAATATATTTACATTAGTAATTAATACATGCTTTTAAAAATAGTAGCGGAGATTACGTGCGATGCACGTATAATATTGTTGGATATATAAGGATTATTTTTTATGTTATTAGTATATTATAAATATCAATACACTTGAAGATAAATAAAAAAAAACACTACAAGTTGAATATAAATTGAAATATATCCGGAATATTAATTCTGATGATAGTATTAATATTCTAATGATTTATTTTAATTGTAAGGGCAACATAGGCAAATCAAAATTTGTAAACAAGACGTTTTTTGTAATAGTATATTTTATTATAGTATAGATGTTTTATTAATACTATAAACAAAATATCATGTTTTATCATGTGAAAGTATCATATCATTCAAGACTCTTGAACCTTGACAAAAGAAAAGACTATATATATATACACAACTCTATTTGTTCATCAAAACTGATATTACTATCTTCTTACCCGCCTTTCCCTTTTCTTGGCTTGTTTTTCTTCTTATTCTTTGCTTTTCCACTCTTCTCTGCTCTGCTATCTTCGTCGTCATCGAGACTAATGCCGTCTTTATCTGAACAAACACTAAGGCCGTCGTCTCTGCCTAAATTCAGAAACGAGTTTAGTCCCAGGTGCTTCGCCACCATGATCTTGTAGAGCTCACCAACCTCTTTCTTCGCCTTGGCATCATACTCACTGCATTCAAGAGTTAAGCACGGGCATACGCTGTAAGTGTGAAGAAACGTGTCCAGCAACAAACTGACTACAACGAGACTGAGATCGTTAGAATTAAAGAAGCAAGAAATAATATTCACAACAAGCATAGATTACTTATCAATGAATTCTGTTAGCTTACCTTCTGCGAAACAAAGAAAAAAGTTCGCACACCCCCTCAAACATGTCATAACCGGAATCAGAGCGCCGTCTAGCATGACTTGCATAGTAAGAAGCTAGGATGTTGAAATGGTACTCCAATTCCTCCTGAAAAGTAGATAATAAATCAGCTACAGAAATGGAGATCAACACTATGAGTATGAGATCATCATGAACTTCATTTACCTTAAAAAGACTTGGATCTTTATCGTTTCCTCTTATACGCGACTTAAATGCCTCCATTTATACGCGACTTAAATGCCTCCATGATCATTTCCATTCTCTGAGCTTAAGCTTGAGATTTAGACTGAAGCAGTTCTTGAAGCCATTTCAGAAGATTCCACAATGGTATTGTTTCACTAAAAAGTGTTTGCAATAGAACAAAATCCTATCGTAGTACTAGCAAGTAAAACCCAATGTCGAATCTCGAAGGAAAACTTAACAGGGCAAATAATCGTGTAGTAAAAATCCTAATCTAGCCTAAATCTAAGAAAGCAAGTAAAAAGAATTTGGTTTGGTTTTGTTTCTAAATCCTAGGCAAGAAAATAAATAAGCAATAAATCAAAAGCAAGTAAATAATCTAACCTAAAGAGCAAAGAAATAAATCTAATCTAATTAAACTAGAGAAATTAAGCGAAAGCAATTAAACTACTTAGGCATAAAATTGAAAAGAAAGCAATAACGAAAGCAACGAAAAAAACGAATCTAGACATAATAATTAAATCTGAAAATCTAGCGAATAAATCTAACTATGAGAACTTGAAAAACGAAGGAATCGAAAACTAAGAAAAGCGAATCTAAACTAAGAACTAACGAAATTAAACAAACGAGATTAAACAAAGCAATTACGAAAATAAATCTAGGACTAAGGAAAGCAATAAAATCAAATAAACGAAAGCAATAAAGAACTTACAAAATTAAACGAAGAACGAAGAACACGAACTAAAGAAGTAGTCTTGAATTAAAAACGAACAACGATCCGAATCGAACAAAGGAAAACTAAATTAGAATGTAATGTGCTGAAAACTAGAGCTAAAACTAAGGTAAAAGGTTGTAGAATTCGTGTACAAGGAGTAGTATTTATACTAGGTATGAAAACCTAGTTAAACAAGGAAATAACAGCTGGCCGGAACGTTGGACGATCGTCCAACGTACGTTGGACGCTCGTCCAACTCAGAGGTCGCATTGTATCTTCAAAACCTTGGACGGTCGCCCAATGTACGTTGGACGGTCGTCCAACGCTGGACGATTGCGCGCCTTTCTTGTTTCGGTCGTATTTTCCTCGTCCGAACTCCAAATTGACCTCCGTTTTCGCCTACATGCTCCTATCGAACCCCTCTTCGATATAATGCTTTTTTCTTCTCATTTTCTTCTCGTTTCCGCCCTTTTTATCATACAATACCAAAGACTCCAAAGCAACCAAATCATAGCCACAAACAACGAAAACACACGAAAACTAAGGGAAAACGGACACGAAAAGACAATTAAAAACCTAACATCTAGAGACCAATCAAAATCCCCCACACTTAGAACTTTGCTTATCCTCAAGCAATATAATCATACAACTTAAACTCAATTCAAACAATTCAAATCATAGAACATCTAATCACCGGAATCGACAAGCAACGAACGAAGTAACCTTAATCCCAAGTTACGAACAATCAATCATCGATGAACTATGTGGCTGATAGGGTGTATTTTTACCCTATTTTCTAAGTGTTATATTATCGTTTTCTTATCGTATTTTCATAGTTTAGCTCATGTTTTGTATTTTTTATATTATTTCGAGCTAGCGCTTTTGGGTTGTTTTGAGTGTTTTTAGGGCTTTTTTGTCGAAAAAACCCAAGATGAGATGAGAGACGATGAAACCAAGGAAGAGATGAAGTATTGATCCCAAGTTCTGACTTCTCACGATTTTTTGGAAGAGTTATTATGGAAAAGTGAAAGCATAGCATTGAAGAGGAGTTCGATAGGAGCACGTAGGCGAAAACGGAGGTCAATTCGGAGTTCGGATGAGGAAGATATGACCGAAATAAGAAAGTTGCGCAGAACCCTTTCGACCCTCTCGACCACCCTCTCGATCGAGAGGGGTGTCGAGAGGTGGCTCCTGTTTTCCAGCCGGGATTTTTCCTAAAAGGCAATTTTTGACTTTTTCTTGATTTCCTTGTACAATTAGGTATTGGATGTAAACTTCTACCCTATAAATACCTCTAAACCTATCATTGTAAGTAACCAACAACATAGGAGCCAACATTAGTTCTCTCATACCTTAGATTAGTTTTTATTCTTTTCTCTACTTTTATACTTTAGATTTAGATTTATTTTATGTATGAAGACAATTGAAGATTGAAGATTCATCAAGGTTCAAGAGTTTTTCTATCTCTTTTCTTTTATTTATGCTTTTAATTATGTTTATTCTTCCTTCTACCTTTCTTTTAATTATGTCTAGCTAAATTCCTTAGTTGATTTTAGGGATTGAATGTCTAATTGAATTTATGTAAGTGTTTTTGTTTATAATTAGCCTTCCAATCTAGATGCATGTTTTCATGGTGCTTATTCTCATGCATGATTAATTGATCACTAATTGTGTATGCATAATTATGTGTTTATGCCTTGATAGGATATTGCATAATAGATCTCATGAATACATGGTATGATAATTTGATTTGTCTTAATTGAGTTTGAATTATCATATGTTTGCATATAATTGATTTGGGTGTCATAATTGAACCTATTTGATTATATCATTGATACTTGTTCTATTTTGCACTTGATTTGATATCTATGCGTCCGAAAGGATATTAGGATCATAGGTGACGACTTGCATTGCTTTCATCGGGGTGTAGGTTATTTTTCATGTATCACATTTAGATTGGATTAAATTGGTTAATTGTACTCATTAATTGCTTGCATATATTTGATTAGGTAGGCTTCCCTAGAATCAATACTTTTCCTTATTTGATTTTATCCTTATTTGTCTATTTGCCTTATTTGTTATTTGCTTTACTTATTATTTGCTTTATTATTTGCTTATTTCCTTATTTGTTTATTTGAGTCTTTTATTTATTTGCCTAGTATAAATACCACAATCTCAATTTCTTATTTGCCTAGACATCAGTTTAATTCTAGAGTAGAGGTATTGTGTGTGGTTTCGGTATATCAATCTCTGTGGATACGATACTCGTACTTCTTTATACTATACCTATTTTGTGTGGTAGAAAATAGTGCGATCAGTGGCTTATAAATCAAATCCAAGTATGAAGAAAAGCAATGATACACACATCTCACAAATATCTAAAATCACCACAACTTAGACGTATAGCCTACTTTCCCTTTTATTCAACTCAAATATAAATAGAACTCTTTTTTTCTCTTCTTCTTCTTCTTCTTCTTCTTCTTCTTCTTCTTCTTCTTCTTTTTTTTTTTTTTTTTTTTTTTTCACACAAGTGAACGTTTTTGGCACATAATTCACTAGGTTTAATCATCGATGGGTCTCATCGAGCATCCTAGTGCGGTTTCCCGTACCCATTGTCAAGAGGGGTAGAGTACCTACGTACACTTTATTCTAACATACACGAGTATCATTTAGGACATAATTCATGAAATTTAATCATTCGAGGGTCTCTCGAAACCTTTTCATGTGGTTACCCATGCTCATTACTCTAATATTTTCATACGTCCCACGTAAGAGGAGCAGAATCCTATCAACTATTTTATTCAAATAAACACAACTCTTTTTTTTTTTTTTTTTTTATAAGGGGAAAGTAAACTAGAAATCCAAAGTTGCAACAATCTAGATTTATCACTCATAATCCAAAAATCATAAATCATCTCCTCACACTCAAATCGATCATACCCCACAATTCATCGAATCATAATCAATCACAACTCAAGACTAAACCAACCTAACTCATCCTATCAATTCCAATAACTAAATATTCCATCATCAAATCATTCAAATCAATCCTAAGTCACATGCTTATAAGCTCAACTTCAAACAAATTCCTAAGTGGGGAATACATCAAGACTCGATCACAACTAGACTCAATCAAACCAAACAAGACACAAAACAAAAACGAACACTTCATGCCAAAAGTTTCAAAGACCCTCCCCCACACTTAAAATCAAGCAATGTCCCCATTGCAAGAAAATAAATAGGAGAAGGAAAGAAGGAACTTATCGCAAGATGACGACCAATAACTCATAATCTCGTAAGACTCCAAGTAGTACCTACAAGACAAACACCAAAACAAACTCGGAATCGTGGATCTTGCCAACGGGGATCGTTAGGATCATGGAAATGAGGATCATTGGGATCCCGAGGCGGCTGAGTTGGGGGCCCGTCATGGTTTGGACTGGGAAACTGGTATATACGCTCGTCCAACGTGCGTTGGGCGCTCGTCCAACGCAGCCTTCGCTGGGAAAATTGGAAAAACTCGTAATACGTTGGACGCTCGTCCAACGTGCGTTGGACGCTCGTCCAACGCGGCCTTCTCGAATTTTCACACAAATTCGATCCTTTGCTCCCTCTCGAGGCCTTCCTTGCCATTGCAATCCTTAGAAACTACTCCCTGTACGAAAATCAAAAGGAAAAACAAACGAAAACAACAAAAAGAATAAAAATAAATCCTACTCTAATTTTTTTAATTTTTTTAATTTTTTTTGTTTTACGTGGGTTGCCTCCCACCAAGCGCTTGTTTATCGTCAGTAGCTTGACATACCAAAAATTCTCATCCAAAATCTGTTGCAACAAGCAACGTCTTTAACCATCCATAAGCGACTTGTTTCACTAAAAAGTGTTCGCAATAGAACGAAATCCTATCGTAGCACTAGCAAGCAAAACCCAATGTCGAATCTCAAAGGAAAACTTTGCAGGGCAAATAACTGTGTAGTAAAAACAACCTAAACTAAGAAAGCAAGTAAATAGAGTTTTTGGGTTTTTGGTTTTTTAAATCCTAGACAAGAAAATAAATCAAAGCAATGAAATTAAAGCAAATAAATTTAATCTAGAAAGCTGGAAATTAATCTAAGAATTAAACTAAAGAAAACAATAAATCTACCTAGGCAAAAATCGAAAGGAAAACAATAAAGAAAGCAACGAAAGAAAAGAAAACGAATCTAGACATAATTAAACTAAATCTGAAAATCTGGAAATTAAATAAATAAATCTAACTCTAAGAACTTTGAAAACGAGAGAATTGAAAACGAAAGAAAAACGAATCTAAACTAGACTTTGAAAACCGAACGAACGAAATTAAACTAAGGAAATTAAACGAAGCAATAAAGAAATCGAATCTAGAACTAAAGCAAGTAATTAAAGCAATTAAACGAAAGCAATAAAATAACTTACGAAAATAACGAAGAAACGAAGAACTTGAATTAAACTGCAACGAACTACGAATCCGGATTCGAACAAAAGAAAGCAATAAAAACTAAAGCTAAAGTATTTAGAACTGAAAAACTAAGGTAAAGGGTTGTTCATAATTCGTGCCCTAATGGCATATATATACTAAGGTAAGAGTTTGATCCAAACTAGGAAACAATTAGAAAAACACGCCAGGCGTGGAGCGGGCGCTCCAAAGGATGGGAGCGGGCGCTCCATATTGGCTTCGCAAAAATCCTTCAACTGCTGAACTGGAGCGGGCGCTCCAAACACCTGGAGCGGGCGCTCCAACGCTTATGTGCAAATCCTTCTCGAACACTGTTCACGGAGCGGGCGCTCCATATCCATGGAGCGAGCGCTCCATCTGATACGCGCTGATCATCCACTTTTTCACTCCTTTTTCGTCCTTTTCTCGTTCTTTCTCCTTCTCTCGGCTCTCATGATCCCTATCAATAAAAATACTCGAAACACCCAAATCATAGCTACAAAGACACAAAACATAACGAAAACGAACTCGAAAACATAACGAAAATCCTAACATTTACACACCAATCACGACTCTCGATGCAAATGTGGACTCCTCTTTCTCTTCGGCTTGAAACTCGATAAGAGGGTTATCTTGGACACTCATCTCCCCCACACTTGTGTGAAAATCCATGTAAGAAATATCACGATCTTCAAAACTTGATGATGGATCCTCCACAAAAAGTGCTTCCTCGTCGAGATTGGCAAGAAAGTTGTCCATGATTTCTTCCTCTTGTTGTGAGCTCAAAACCGACTCCTCCATATGACTATTGTGATCCTCCATGCCTTGCACATTGCTCAAAAACTCCTCCACGATCTCTTCATCATCCAATTTGCTCAAGAACTCATCAATAATGGCTTCTTCCTCAAGAATAGCAACCTGAAAATTCTCCTCTACCTCTTTCTCATCCAAATTGTTAGTAATATGCACATACGAACATGTTTGGATAAAAGAATTAGGATAAGAAGAATAATTATCAAAAATTGAGAAAGTTACCCAACCTCCTACACCGGCCATGCTCAATGTGCCGGATCCAACGTCGATTCGAGTTTGAGTAGTAGCCATGAAAAGTCGTCGTAACAAGAGAAGATGACCTCTCTCACTCCTAGCTCCTTGCCCCACATCAAGAACAACAAAATCGGCGAGAACTCGAATTCCTCTCACAAGTAATGCAACGTCTTCCATAATCCCCAAGGGACGACTCAAAGAACCGTCAGCGAGCTCGATGCAAAAATTGGTAGGCTTAAGATCCCTTGAACCCATTCTCTCAAAAATCGAGTATGGCATCAAGTTCACGGCTGCCCCCAAATCCAACATACCTGGCACACTATCCCCATTATCTAAAACAATATCTAATTTGAAACTTCCGGGATCACCTTGTTTTGGTAGAGCTGAGAAATGGCCAGCTGAGGTAGGTGAGACGCGAGAACGTTGTTGGCTTGCTTTGATGGCAGTCACAGTGTGACTTCTCCATTTCTTTTCTTGTGCCATTGCTTCGAGCTCTCGTTTTCTTTTTCCTTCATCGCAGTTAAGAGCGCCTTCTCCTATTGATGTCGTCCATGTGAGGTGTCAAATTCCTTTCGAGACTTTGACGACCTTGCATACACAACACTCAACAAACGGATTAAACGCACCGAGTGGAAGGAAAAAGAAATCGAACAAGAAAGCAATTAAATAAAACAAATAAAAATACTACACAATTAAATAACCTAAAGTTTTCCCCGGCAACGACGCCAAAATTTATATCACTAAAAAGTGTTTGCAATAAAACAAAATTTTATCGTAGCACTAGCAAGTAAAACCCAATGTCGAATCTCGAAGGAAAACTTAACAGGGCAAATAATCGTGTAGTAAAAATCCTAATCTAGCCTAAATCTAAGAAAGCAAGTAAAAAGAATTTGGTTTGGTTTTGTTTCTAAATCTTAGGCAAGAAAATAAATAAGCAATAAATCAAAAGCAAGTAAATAATCTAATCTAAAGAGCAAAGAAATAAATCTAATCTAATTAAACTAGAGAAATTAAGCGAAAGCAATTAAACTACCTAGGCATGGAATTGAAAAGAAAGCAATAACGAAAGCAACGAAGAAAATGAATCTAGACATAATAACTAAATCTGAAAATCCAGCGAATAAATCTAACTATGAGAACTTGAAAAACGAAGGAATCGAAAACTAAGAAAAACGATCTAAACTAAGAACTAACGAAATTAAACAAACGAGATTAAACAAAGCAATTACGAAAATAAATCTAGGACTAAGGAAAGCAATAAAATCAAATAAACGAAAGCAATAAAGAACTTACAAAATTAAACGAAGAACGAAGAACACGAACTAAAGAAGTAGTCTTGAATTAAAAACGAACAACGATCCGGATCGAACAAAGGAAAACTAAACTAGAATGTAATGTGCTGAAAACTAGAGCTAAAACTAAGGTAAAAGGTTGTAGAATTCGTGTACAAGGAGTAGTATTTATACTAGGTATGAAAACCTAGTTAAACAAGGAAATAATAGCTGGTCGGAACGTTGGACGGTCGTCCAACGTACGTTGGACGCTCGTCCAACTCAGAGGTCGCATTGTATCTTCAAAACCTTGGACGGTCGCCCAACGTACGTTGGACGGTCGTCCAACGCTGGACGATTGCGTGCCTTTCTTGTTTCGGTCGTATCTTCCTCGTCCGAACTCCAAATTGACCTCCATTTTCGCCTACATGCTCCTATCGAACCCCTCTTCGATATAATGCTTCTTTCTTCTCATTTTCTTCTCGTTTCTGCCCTTTTTATCCTACAATACCAAAGACTCCAAAGCAACCAAATCATAGCCACAAACAACGAAAACACACGAAAACTAAGGGAAAACGGACACGAAAAGACAACTAAAAACCTAACATCTAGACACCAATCAGGTATCCTTACATTCATTGCTGACTACAGAAGACATGACTATGTCCCACGACGTGGACAAATATTTCATGATATCAGTTTCGCAAGCGAAGGTTCTCAAGTCAAGCACGATGGCGTGAGGACATGAAAAGTCAAAATTAATTTCACGCGAAACCACAACGATAAGAGGATCACGGAAGAGCCTGAATGCAATAGCAACATCTGAAACAAATTGACATAAAGTACTCCTTCTAGGCCGAAGAGCTTCACATCAATCTGTAGGCAGCTGGTATATGATCTCAACTTGAGGCCATCTTCTTATCAAATATATCCAAGGACAAGTTCCAACTGATCACCAACATACACAGAATCATGAGAAATCTCTGCACAAACACAGGAAAGTATTTTTTACGGTCGATGGGATGGTTATCAATCCATTTCTCTGCCTCAGTTCTGTTATCATGGATTTCCTCAACCACTCGGAGAACAAACTCAAAGATGCTTCTAGTATAAATTTTGTCGTATGTGACCAAACCAATGCTATTGGCACCCGGTGGTAGAGTTGCTATGTATTCAATAAATGCGGATGTTGTTGTGATAAAGTAGCCCTGTGGATGAGGAGTCAAGATCAACAACCTTTCCACAAGATAAAGGAAACAGTTTGGAAGCATAAAGCCACATGTTATCCGATGGATGTCATAAGTTTCTACCAGCCCTCTATGAAGTGCTCTAGACTAAAAGCTTCAGTGGAGCACCTTAATGGAGATTCTAGCGTACATACTATACCCGATTTAGATTCCTTTGCAGAACCTGACCCAACGATTTCCCTGATTTCTTCGATTACTAACTTCCAAGGTGAGTGTTTTGAAAGCCTTCCAGCAATTCTATCATATAAGCTACGAGTCAGCTTACTACTTCCAAGCATCGTCATCACTGCAAGTCCAATCAACCTACCATTGAATTCATTCCTCATGCCAATATATCTGAAAACACATTCTTCAAATAAATCCCTGGAAAGTTCAGTATCTCTCAAATATATCATGAATTGAAATAATTGATTTCGAGGGTCTAAAGGGAAAGCTGTTGAAAAGTAATTGAAGCACAGACCCACAAAACCCTGCAGCTTCGTCTTATATTTGTTTGTCATGTCAATGCATGGACTTTGAATTGAGTAGGAACCTTGCTATGTCGAAAATGTGTAACAGTCTAACAGACACATACTTTCACAGAATAAGGGGAAGTTCTTAGCCTTAGAACTCTGATGAAGTTGTTGAAGAGTTTAACTCTAAGTCCAAAAACAACTAATTCCTTGAGCCAGAATTCACGAGCAGCCGATGCAAAATAGCGAGCTTCTAGAGTCGCCACATTTCTCTTCTTCCGAAGGAATCTCCCAACATTTTTTACCCAAAAAGCATCATGATTCAGCAAGCGAAGTGTGTGATTGGAATTATCTGGCAGCCTCAATCCAAAGTAATCAAAACAGAACCTAATGACACCCTCTAGTTTGACACAATCTGTCCTTTGAAGGTTGTCGAGACATTTTATAATCTCACAACTGCGTACCTTCCAACAGTTTCAAAGGTAAACATAGGGTCCAAATGCAAGTCACTATCCCACTCATACCTGGTACCATTCACTTCAAGATGTGCTTCTAGAAGTTTTCGGACCACAAAAATATCAACAATTGAAATTTCATATTGCTTTGAAACATTGTACGCCTGGTTCAATTCAGAAAAATTCATCTGCTCATATAACAAAAGCTTGGCCTGAGCATAAACTGATGATGCATGAAAGGTGTCAGAGACCTTCTGTGCAACTGACATCACTCTATTTAGAAGTTCAACTTTCTGAGGAAATGACTTCAATGGCCATCCTCGATTTCTAGATCCCCACAGAACTTCAGAAAGAACATAAGATAAGAATAACGGACAAGCATTGGAAAACTGTCCAGCTTTTTCAAGCAGATCAGCTTCACGTAAAGTATATCCGAGACTCTTAGCGATCTCAGAAGCCTCATTGAAGTTTCCCAACTCTTCCTCCAGATCCAAAAGCTCTTCAAGGCAGTCCAACGACTTCAAGAACTTGCGTTTGGATTCCGTAGAAGAGAAAGCTCGAACAAACTTCATCAGTGATGTGTTATCCTTTGCCTTGTGATGTTTTAGAGCACAGTTTTCTAGAAACTCCTGTGCAATTTTGTCAACCTCCATGTACCTAGCCATTATTTCGCTGTCCGATAGCGCTTGCTGCTTCCACTTCTCAATATACTGCAAACCGAGGTCAAATCGATTCCCCTTGGTGCAAGCTAACAAGCACTCTCTGTAAAAGTTCCCAATCGCACAAACTTCTGCAGCCAGTCCAAAATTTCCAGCTAATGAGAAACATTCAGCAGCTTTTTCTAGCTCTAATGTCTTGTGCCAGTAGACCCTACCTGCAGACACTGATATTGAATGATCTAAGTTTCAGACACTTAATATTTTGTGAACAATACAATGGATCCTTTAACGAAAGATTGCACATCATAATAGCACATGAGGTCGCGGAACTAAATTGACATACCTCACGGATGACTTTTTGTTGCAGTGATTAATGAAATTATCTGTATCCATAGAGGCTATGCTGTCAATTCTTTTCAAGGCGATCTCGAAATCGTATTTGCCTCCTCTCGGACGACAACTACCGTAGATTACAAGCCATGGTCATAGTCTCCTATAAACCTCTAGCCTATAACTCCTAAAAGCTCCTAGGATCAATTGCCCTCACAATTACTCTCACCCTCTCGGTTTATTGAGCAATTATGCCTTGTGATCGGTTTCCAACATCGAATCTCATCTCTCGATACTCAATTCAATGTCTAAAGCATGCATCAATGGTGATCAAGCATTAAAGCATCCATACAAAATAAGATCACAAGGAGATAAATCTAATTAATCATGCATTAATAGGAAATAAGATCAATCCATTACAAATCCATCTATCCTTCTCCCTACAATAAAGGAATTTAGCTAATCACACTCATGATGAGCACAAATACCAAATCCAAGATGAACATGAATAAAAGACTAAGAAAAATGGGTTTAGAATCAAATCCAAGCTCTTGATCTTCTAATCTTGCTCCTTAGACTTCCTCCTCCAACAATTCTTCAATCCCAAGTGAAGCCCCAAAAATGGAATGATGATGATGGGTGAAGAAAATGGTGTAGAGATTAGTGTGTGAAAAAGTGTGTTGGTGTGTGAAATAATGAGGCTTCCCTAGAAATGAGGTTTGAAATGGGTATTTATAGGTTTTAGGAGAGAGGGACTAAGTAACAATTATGATTGGGGAGGAAAATGAGAGAAAATGGGGTTAAAAACGAGAATAGGAGAAGAATCGGGGCGAAAACGAAGTCGGAAGGAAGTCAAGCCGGAAGGAGTACCCCGCGGCTACCACGTTTTTTTTAGCATAACTTAATTAATTAAGTCGTTTTGTTTATGGAGTAATTTCTAATTATATAATATAGGTGGACTCTACTTTCATATTGTATGAAAATGAATTATTTGTCTATCCATACGTAATGTGAAGGAATTGATTTTTGTTTGGGGTGCATATAATCGCAATATAGAATGCTTAATGAATTAATAATAGGCTAATTTTCCCATGTGAACATGCTAGAGAATTAATTCATATTAGCACCTTATTATCGACTATCCTTGTTTTTTTGTACTTTTATAATTCAAGACAACTAAGCCTGCGTTCAAAGACATAATTCATACAAGTTTATTCCCATAATTAAATTTATTTGTGTTACTAGCTAAGATTATGTGAGATGCACCTAATAATCTTGTTGCACATATATTATTTTATTTTTAATGTAGTTGGTTTTATTATAAATATTAATATACTTAAATAAAAAAAATAGTTATAAGATGTAAAATTATAAATTATTCCTTATTATTAACTTCAATAAAATGTTAGCTAGAAAACATGCAGGTATGTATATATTAAAATATAATATAGGTAAAAGAAAAATAACATCAGAAAAAATCGATAGGGAAAAAAAAAAAAAAAAAAAGATTAATGGAGTATGGGGGGAAAGCTTAAACAATTTACTTCACTGACAATAGGTATACCTATAAAGTACAAACTCAACATATTATGGAGATGAAATGTGCAGAGACATTATAGTAAAGTAATTCACCAACTATCTTTCAAGCAACTTGATTGAAGAGAGATCGGTCGTCAATGGAGGAAACCCGTTCTCCCTTGCGTGTCGTCGGAGCATTTGAACTCCTCCGTGTTAGTGCTCGTTGCCTTCCATCTCCAAACACCACCCCTCCCTCCCCGTCACAATCCTCATCATTCTTCGAGATCACTAGCCTCAACAACCCCAACCTGGTCATCAGCTTCTTCTGCAATTGAGCTCGCCTCGACCTCGTCATCAAAATCTTCCATAGAGCCGTCATCAAGCATTTCTTCATTTGAGCTCGCCACAATCTGGTAAGCAAGTTCTTCTTCAGTGTAGTCCCTGGATGAGAGAGAGAGAGAGAGAGAGACAGAGAGAGTTAATGGGTTATAGCATGAAATAATTCATATCACCCAATTTTTTTCATATCACTAAAAATCATCTCTATCAAATAATCATCAAAAGCGGTCAAGCACATAACAATCAGGCTACGAGTACGAAGATATGGAAAAACCATTAAGGTTAATGATGAAAGCAGATATCAAAATCTATTAACTGTAAAAGGAAAAGGAAACAAAAGAACTCCAACAATGTTCATGCAGTTTAAGAACTTCTTTTTCAGAATCATTAATTACTTTTAAGAGTTTTTGTGTGTTCAACTTCATAGATTGATCAACCGTAAACATGCTACTACCCACCACCAAACTGGAAAAAATCACAAAAATATAACACAAATCCGCAACAAATGATGATTTAATTCAATCAGGTGCCAATTGCAAAAGGAAACAGGAAAAAATGATGCTTACTCTAAAACAAAGACTGAGGTTGGATATATGGGAAATCTTTGGCCATTCAGAACCACCTTCTTCACCTTGATCGAGTATTAATTCTGGGCAGCCTTGTACCTCTAACTGTTCTAAGCTTGTGAGGCGGCGCATTGCATCAACTGAAGGTAGACGCTTTAGCTTCTTGCAATAATATAAAAACAGCCGCTTAAGAGATGAGAGGTTCCCGAGCCATTCGGGTAACTCTTCCACTCCAAAATTCTCTAAGGCTAACCATTGAAGGGCAGTGATATGTTGAAGTGATTGAGGCAGGCATTCCAAAATCTCCGTCCCTTTAAAAGTTAGGCTAGTGAGTGAGTGGGAGCATCCTTGCAAAATGCCATCGACTGTCGCCATTGAGGGCCCCGTGCTTATGTCAAAGTATATAGCTGTCAAGCTGCAAAGAGGCCAAGTCGAAGTAGAAGCCATAAACTTAGGAACACCAATAATTCTCAGAACTTTTAGACGAGGAGAATTTGGGAGGCGGTCGATTAGGCTTGGTAGATTCTTTAGGCTGATTAGGCCCTCCAAACACAGTGTCTTGAGAGATGGTCCCATCATTTCACATGGCAAATGCACCAATGCAGGGCACTCGGCTATTTTCAAATAGTGAAGGGATGTGAAGATGCAGCTTCCATGTAATTGTTGATCATGAGGATAGTCTGCTATCATTTCCAGATTCGGACAGCGCTCTATAATAAGCTCCTCCAAAGAACTGAGGGTCCGTACACCGTCTGGTACTTTTGTCAAATTGGGGCAGTCCCTTAAATCCAGCTTTGACAGATTCGAACAGTTGACAAAGAAACAATCCGAGAGCCCGGTGATCCAAACTTGTAAATGTTGAAGGCGTGACGATGAGAAATGAGTTGGAACACTCATCAATTTGTGACACTTTTCAATCTTGAAATGCTGGAGGCGAGGAAATACCTTCACTTCATCACTCCCACACTCTGAAAATTCTAATTCTTCCCACTCTGCCAGCTCAGGCATTTCATACAACTCAAGCCTTTCGAGTGCTGGAAAGACAGTGCGCGTGTCCTCATTCACCAATCCGTAGAACGAAGAAGTTAAGCACTTGACATTAGCCAATACTCGCAATCTGAGCGACTTAAGATTTGGCAAGTGCCCCAGCATTGGGATTTCTTCGCATTCATCGCAGCCCCACAGTGATATCTCAATCAATTTATCAAGTCCTACCCAGGAGCTCCGAGGCACATCTTGTACTGCCATCTTCAGAGTCCATGATGGAAATCTTTTACCCTCGAATCCGCAAATAGCTAGTCTCTTCAGATTTGAGTGAGGCTGGAGTCCTTCCAACACATTCTCATCATTAGTCTCACCTTCTCTTTTTGTACTCCATTCCAACCTCAGCTCCGATAATTTTGACTTTTTACATAGATTTGCCTTCTCGGCCTCTTCCTTACCACCAACCATTTCAAGATTAGTTATCAGCACTTCTCCTTTGAGATCATTCAAATTTCCGAGCTCTTCAATTTTGAACCCATTCTTATCCCCCACTCTAAATCGTTCTAGCTTTTGGAGACAAGTTAATCTCCCAATCTCAGCAGGCTGTAGACCCCGAGGAATGTAAAGATGCCTCAGGTTAATCAAGTACTTAAACGTACTTGGCAGTTTCTTCAATCTCTCTCCTCTTAATATTTGCAAGTGATAAAGTTCACTGATCCACTCCGGCAATTCTAAGATTCGTGTGCACGAAATGTAGAGTTCTCTCAGATGTATCAATTCCCTGATGGAACATGGCAACTTTACGACTCTATAACTATACAAACCTAAAACACGCAGAGATTCGAAATCTGAGAACAGGGTTTGGCAAAAGATATGATCCGCCAATAAAGTACGCAAATGTTTTGAATCCTCTAGGATTTGATTTGTTCTCTTTGAGACTTCTATATCGATTTTGGCTGCCACTGTCTGAAATTAGGCAGGCAAGATCGTGCACAAGATCGTGCATCGCACAAACTTTTACGTTCCCGTAATAATCTCTTTCTTCAACTTGCATTAAGGAGTTAGAGAGAAGAGCGTTGATGAATTCTTCCCCAACAGACTCCATGTCACTGCTTCCATGAGCTTGGAGAAACCCTTCTGCCATCCAGTAGTCAATCAGTTCCTTCCTTATGATTCTGTAACCTTTAGAAAACATCGAACAGTACGCAAAGCAATTCTTAAGTGATGGTGGAGACAGATTGTCAAAGCTCAATCTCAGTATCTTTGTGATCGTTTCTCCATCTTCGTATTGTGATAGCCATGTGCGTTCAATTTCGAGCCATTTCTCTTCAGATTTATTCCGCAGAAATCCCCCTATTACGTTGGCAGCCAAGGGCGAACCTTGACATTTTCTGGCAATCTTTCTCCCGGCGGTTTCAAATTCTGACGGAATATTCACTTCTTTGAAGGTCTTTGCTTTGATCATCGACCAACAATCCTCATCCGATAAGCCTCTCAGCTCACGTTTATGATGTGGATTCACAATTGAAGCCACCTCCATATTTCTGGTGGTAACGATAATAGCATTTCCCTTGGTCGAAGTAACTTCTGCCAAGGAACTAATAAAATCTTTCCATTTCGGAGAGTCTTCATTCGTGAAAGTCACATCATCAAGAACAAGAAGATAAATTTTATCTTTCAAAGCTTCTTGAAGCTTTTCCAATACATCTTGCCTACTCTCCACTTGATAATCTAAAGTCAACTCTTCAACCATTTTCTTGAAAGTAAAGAGTGGATCGAAACTTTGAGAAAGATAGATCCAAATACGAGATCCAAACTGAGTCTCCACCTTTTGATGAGTGAAGACTTTCCTAGTCAACGTTGTCTTCCCCAATCCCCCCATTCCCACAACCGGAAGGATGGTAACACGTTCATCGCTTGTGATGCTAGTGGTGGTAAGCATCTCAGCTATTTCCAACACCACATCATCTCTTCCGATAAAAACTGGATCAAAATTGAAACAATCAGTCTCAAAAGAAGCATCGATCAAAGTGGGACCATTAAGCCTCGTGACAAGGCCAAGCTCGGTTGCTTCTTTCTTAATGGAGTCCAAACACTCGTTGATTTGTTTGATCCCAAGAACCATTTTTTGCTGACTTGCAATATGATCATCGGAGGATGAGCCAGCGCCCGATTGTTCCTGGATGAAGCGAGTTTATGGATTTGGTTGGAGAGATGATGATAGTTGAGTTCATCCAGCACATTGTCAGCATCGAACACTGCATCTTCAAGCTTCTTCAGCCAGCTTCTGACACCCTCACCATGGATTGTACGCATCTCTGCGTCGTTCAAGAACTTCTGGATGGTATGAAGACTCTCAGTTAGCATTTCTGCCTCTTTGTCCAGACCATGGATTTGTAAGGTCTCCTTTGAGAGGTCGATCAGATTTTGAACTAGAACTTGAAGGATGGCGGCACCTGCACGTCCTTCCATTCTTTCCGCTCTTTCTGTTTTTGATAGAGAGAGAGAGAGAGATGGAGATTAGGTAACACAGATAGAGCAAATGAACAAAATTCTAGAGTACTTGAGACGCGCACAGGCAACAGCGTTAAAATATTCAACAAGGCATTTCCTCAAACACCTAGCGTGCTTTAAGATTGGCTATCCTTCCATGGATTCCCGGAAAGGATTTTTCAGAAAAATAAACTTGAAATCCTCAATTTTCTTACTTTCAACAGCATAAACACTAGTTACATAAATTAACAGTTAATTTAAGCCATAACACAATACACAATTGATGCAGCAAATGCAAGAAAATTTGAACAACAGTTTGAGCAGAGATCACTGTGTACCTTTTCGCAAAGAACAGCTACAAGAACATTAAACTCGTTTTTTGATATTTTACTATGTTCCAATCAAAATATTCCCATGAAGAATTTAAAATTTCCCATCAGTTTCGTCAAGCTGTAAACTTGATTTATTTATTGATAGTAAACTAAGTTGATAGTAGTTGATGCCTAATCTATTTCTATACATTTTCCTGGCAGAAAAAAATAACAAGCTGTAGATCCAAGTTGTTATAAAACTATTTCATGCATACAAGAGATACAAGTCAACTGCTACTCGTACAAGTTACAACAACCTCGACAAATGCTTCTAGATTTTACCCGGTCCAAATCCTCTCTGAACAAGAATTTTTCTTTTACACGAGAATTAAAACGATGGTGTCACTTGGTAAGTTAAAATAGTTGTATTAAGTATATTGTGTTAAAAATTGTACTTTAGTAATGATATTTATATGAACGACACATGTAAAAAAGGGAAAATGTCTCTATATAAATCATAGAGAGGTAGTAAAACATACTCCCTCCGTCCCATGGCAATTGTCCATGTTTCCTTATTGGGATGTCTCATTTAATTGTCTACTAACTTAATGTGGAAAAGTTTTACTCTCACAACTGATATAATATTAACCCCACTATCTCTTAAGGTCTTGGTTATTGTGTCATTTCCCTTATGAACAATTGTCATAGGACAGAGAGAGTAACAAATAATTCCCTTTTTATATAATGCAAACAATTTCAGATGTGTGCATGTATTGGACTAGTGGTAGAGGTTAAGATTAACGTATCAGACTTGAAAGGTCTCGAATTTGAGTCCCCCGTGGTGCGACCTTTAGATTTCTATTGAAAAGCTTTAAAAAAAAAAAAAACGACAGTACGGAGTAACAGTAACTACTAAACAACGATATGTTTACGAATGTATGAAAAGACTATGCTAGCTTAAGGCCATTCAAGCTCAAATCATTCGAAATACTAAAGCTCGACACGGAAAAAGCTCGTTCATCGAATATCCATGCTACAAATAAGCAAAGATTCTAGTGATGTACCTATTTACTTGCAGCGGCCTCTCTCCATGCAAAAAAATGGAAGAAGTTGGCTACTTCTTTCTACCCCCTTTTCCTTTCTTGTGCTCTTTTTTCTTCTTCTTATTATTATTATTCTTTCCTTTAGCCTGACTGCATGCTCCCTTGTTTTTGGGATTGGGCTCCACGTCCACAACTTCTGAATCATCTATTTTACTACCGTCTTCATCATCAATTAACTTTCTATCTGCAGGCTTTTTCTTCTCACCATCCTTGTTGTCTTTACTGGCATCGAGCAAACTCAGATACGTGTCGACTAGAGGCTGCCTCTTGTCCAAGCTCTTGATAAGCTCACAAACATCTTGCATCGCCTTATGATCATGCTTCCTGCAATCAAGTATAGTCATAGTTTCAATTTGAGTTGGACGTATGAAGAGAATTATGTATCTAACATCAGCAATAAACTGAGCTCAAACTAAACAATTATTTGAGTCCGACGAACTGACACATTCTTGGTCATAGAGATAAGTTTGTTGAAATCCCTGACCACACCGCGGAAATCACCGAGGAAATCTTTATCTTCTTCAGCAGCTGAATCAGATCTCTGCTCAATTGGCAGTGCACTGGGAAAAGTTTTGAAGTTCAAATGCTTATCCACTTCCACCTGAAAAGCAGACAACTGATTAGCTACGTGATCCTCGTCGACCAACAACTATGACATAAAAATGAATTATTTTAGCTTACCTTCTTTCTCAGAATAAGGCTCTTCACATTTTCAGATTCTAGATAAGAAATCTCCCTGATAAGATTCCAGTTTATTTGTAAATTTTCATTCTCCGAACTTGCGTTTGAAGAAGTCTTTGACGCCATTTTTGAAGATTTCCGAATGGTTTTCTTACCATCATTGACTATGCCAGTCATATTTCTTTCAACTGTAGTAGTAGTAGGTTGATCGTGGGATGCTTCTGTGCTTTTTGGAAACAGTGTTCTCATGATATCTCCTTTGCAATAGAAGGGTCTCAAGTCGAGGAAGACCGCATCTGGAGATGGAAACTTGCGATTAGTGTTGCCCAAAACCACAACGACCAGAGGATCACCGACAAGCTTGAATGCAGTAGCAACTGCTGATACAAGTTGAGTACAGTTATGCTTGCTCGGTCGAAGGGCTTCACAGAACTCTCTTGGCAGCTGGGATTTGATATCAGGTTGAGATATTAACTGACTAATTCTATCAAAGGATAAGTCCCCGTTTATGCACAGCACACACAGAATCAAGAGCAATCTAAGGACAAGTATAGGAAAGTATAAATGGGATTTAATTCTAAAGTCTTTAACCCATTTCACTGTCGTAGCTCTATTTGTAAGGATTTCCTCAACCACAATGCGAACAAATTCAACCATGATTGTAGGATGTGTTTTGTGGTCACTCAAACCGGTTCTTGGATTGGAATCCGGAGGCAGACTTGTTAAGTATTCAACGAATGAGGATTTCGTTGTAAAAAAGAAGCCCTTTGGATGAGGAACCAAGATCAACAATCTTTCCAAGAGATAAAGGAAACAGGGCGGGAACATATGGATGCGCGCATCCCAGTTTTCTTGAAGTGCTTTATGTAGAGCTTCACTCAAAGCTTCAATTGAGCACCTCGATGGAGAATCTTTCATACAGACAGTATCATGTTTAGATTCCTTTACTGAATCTGACTCAACTATTCCCCAGAGATTCTCGATGAATGACTTCCAAGGTGTGTCGTTTGAAAGCCTTTCAACAATTTTATCATAGAAGCTATGCTTAAGGTTGCCATTTCCCAGCATTGTCAATAGAGCAAGTCCAATCTGATCAATATTGAGTTCCCTCCTCCCAATATTTCTTAAAACACATTCTTCAAGCAAATTCCTGGATAGATCAGTTTCTCTCAAGGATATCATATTCTCATCCAATGACGTGCGGGGGTCCACAGAGAAAACCATTAAAAAGTATCTTATGCATAGCTGCACAAAGTCCTCCAGCTTCCTGTAAGCTTTGTTCTTCATATTAATGGACTTTAAATCAAGCAAGAAGTTTGCTGCGTCAAAGATGTGTAACAGACACACACTTTGACAGTACTGGACAGAGAGCTTAGCCATGGGACTCCTACTAAGTTTTTGAAGAGCATCCAATACTCTAAGTCCAACAGCAATTAATTCTTGGAGCCAGAATTCACGAGCAGACAATGCAAAATGACGAGCTTCTAGAGTGGCCAAATTTCTGTTCTGCCGTATGAAACTCACAGCATTTTTTATCCAGGCAGCACTAGGATTCAGCAAGTGCAACGTGACGCTGGATTTATCAATCAACCTCATCCCAAAGTAACTGAAGCAGAAGCCAACAACACCTTCCAGTTTGATGGAATTTGTCCTTTCAAGGTTGTCGAGACATTCTATTATCTCTAAACTGTGCATCTTCCACAAGTTCCAAACATAAACAAGTGTTCCAGTAGAGGCTTGGTCCCGAGTAATTCTCCGTTCAAATGTCAGGGGATCCAAGTGTAAGGAATTATCCCACTCGTACTTCGTAGCATTCACTTCAAAATGTACATCTAGAAGTTTTCTGAGAGCAAGAATTTCACCAACTGGAATTTCATACTGCTTTGAAGCATAGTAAAACTGCATCAATTCAGACAATTTCTTTTGATCATATAACAAAAGGTTGACCAGAGCACAAATTGATGCATGAAAAGTTTCAGAAACCTTCTGAGCACTAGACATCACTCTATCTAGAAGTTCCAATTTCTGAGGAAATGACTTC
Organism: Thymus mandschuricus; assembly: GCA_029379335.1. Lineage (NCBI taxonomy): Eukaryota > Viridiplantae > Streptophyta > Magnoliopsida > Lamiales > Lamiaceae > Thymus > Thymus mandschuricus. Next base: position 17,610,973 of record CM057082.1, on the reverse strand, counting down.
AATGGCCATCCTTGATTTCCAGAACCCCACAAAACTGTAGAAATAACATGAGATAATATTAACAAACATGCGTTAGAAAACTGTCCCGCTTTTTCCAGAAGATCAGCTTCACGAAGAGTATCTCCAAGACTCTTGGCAATCTCGGAAGCCTCGTTGAAGTTTCCTAACTCTTCCTCCAAAACCAAAAGCTCTTCAAGGCAGTCCAATGACTTTAAGAAGTTGCGCTTGGATTCTGTAGAACAGAAAGATCTGACAAACTTTGTGAGTGATGCACTATCCTTTGCCTTGTGACACTCTAGAGCGCAGTTTTCCAAAAACTCTTGCACAACTCCGTCGATCTCAACAAGTCTTGTCATTATTATGCTGTTCGACAGTGCCTGCTGTTTCCATTTTTCAATGTACTGCAAACCGAGGTCAACATGATTCCCTTTGGTACAAGCTGATAAGCAGTCTCTCCATAAGCCCCCACTCTCATAAACTTCTGCAGAGAGTTCATATTTTCCAGCTAATGAGAAACATTCACCAGCTTTTCTTAGTTCCGATTTTCCACCCTTGTCCCGATAGATCAGTCCTGCATGGATCAATTTGCAAAAGTACATCACAGTAGTACTTACATTTTATAAACATGTATTTTCTTCTATGGGTCCTAGTCTCAATAAGAATGCTATTTCTTACTATTCATTTATTATGATATGAATATACCACACCTTACATGCCTCATTGACAGTTATCCAAATGGAACATATTTTATTTCAAACAATCCTGGTTTATCTTGGTGTGCTATCTCTCTGTACTAGCGCAGCCTAACTAAAACAACTTTTAACTGGTAGATACCAAGTAGAGAATCAACAAGTTGTTTTTTATGTGCTAACTCACATATGTCTGGTAAAAAAAATTACTGAACTGAATTTTGAGAAAGCTGATATATGACCTTCAAAGGAAACACTCTATTTCAGCAGGCTTTTTGTAATGAAAAGTTAATTTTGTGTTCTGATCAGTTATATACCTGCTCTTTCATACTCCCCCAATTCGTAGAAACATTCTGCTGCAGCTTCAACTCTATCAATAGAATCAAATATTGCTGCAGCCTCTCTTAGCATTACAGCTGCCTTTTCAGAATTTGAACCACATAGACTGTCAGCAGCAGCTCGAAGTCCGGAGGCTTTAGCCCTTTTCTCCCAAGTCTCATCACCTGCTTTTGCAAAGCACATTGTTGCCATCTCATAGTTCTTTTCCCAAAAGAGCTAGCACCAGAAAGAGAAAAGGAAAGGACAGAAGTCACAAAATACCCTTAAAAACCTATACTATATGTGAATGGAAGAAACAAGTGACAAAAATGAGTGAAAATGCCAAGAAAACCTGGATTCCCTGTGATTTCCACTCTTCAGGAGTGCTAGCCCTGTGCATTGTCTCGGCAAGAGTATCATCTATAGTTGTCACCTGCACGAGGGACAGCCTCTTCCAATAATCAAGCATGGGCTTGGAAGCCTCCTCATTGTTTTCACAAATCCATAATCTCTGCTTTGTCCGAGTAATCGCCACATATAATTGCTTCAATTCAGAGCATAAGAGATTGTGTTTTGACAGGCTAAAAGTTGGAAAGGACTTTGCAGAATCGCCATTGAGGAGACCTTTTTTGTTCATGAATTCATAAGCAATTCTCCATTGCTTGCTAAATGGTGAGGAGCCAAAAAAGTTATACAACAGAACATCCTACATAGTTTAAGATCAAGAAATCAAAAGTTGATGGCAATCTGACAAATAACATCATCGGTTGAGAAGAAGTTACAAGAGAAGCTAAATTACGAAACACATTAGAGATTACTATTACTTACTGTATCTGATTTGCTTACTAAAGATACTCACCGTAATGATACAAACTAGTATTGTTAGGCTTACCGCTTACGAAATAAAATATGCAAACCACAAAGAAATGTTTTCCCCCCAAGAACCAAAATACGGCTATACTAAACATAGCTAAAGCATCTTCATTAATACCAGTCTCCTAAAAGCCTGTTAAAGACAGAATAAAATTATTAATCATCACTCCGTTGTACCAAACACATAGCCCGTGCTTGAACGGAATTCAAAGTATCTAAGCAGAAGTAACGAAGATACACAAGAAGAAATAAAGATAAAACGAACTACTGACCTCAAACTCAAGTCCCTTGCACTCCACTATGGACAGAATGAGGGCTTGATGACCAATGTAGTTGGAAACTTCTTTTTTCACAGAATCATCCCGCACTAGAATAACCTGGTCAGCGCCAAAACCCACCCATTTTCTGCCACACTTTTCGCTATGTTCAAAAATGGATACAATCAAGTTTTCATCATGTCCAGGCTCAAGAACAATAGGGGACTCACCAGATATTTGACTAGTCTCAGGAGCCAGCACATCAATGGAGTGTGGGAAATAATAGCATAAAAGATCTACAACACTCTGTGCTAAGTTAAGTACTCCAGTGTGAGTACGAAAATTATAGGAGAGATTGAACATATCGGATATTAATCCTTTCTCTTTTTTCCCGGATAAATCACAGTTTCGAGGTCTCATAAGAAACTCATTATAGAACAAGGATCTGATATCCTCAAACTTGAAGTCAATCCCTCTGGCAATGGTCTGCGCTGTATCACCAGAAAACACAAACCCTTCATTAACATTGTTGCACATGTATCTGAAAAGGGAAATTTGCCTCATGGTAAGGTCTTGCACTTCATCAATGTAGACAAAGTCCATCTTATCGCCTGGAAAATCTTCTTTATCGAGCCTGAGATGAATGTCACTCACAAAATCAGCAAGATCAAAATCACCGCGCTCAATCTTCATTTTCTCATAGTCCTCAAAAATATCATAAATTGCATCTCTCTGTTCCACACATAAAGTGGATGTCCTACTCTCAGACAATGATGTGTAATCCTGTCTGCTTCTCTTGTAACTACACGCTTCACCTTCCGTAGGACCTCCTTTAATATGTGATATTATCTTAGTAAAAACTCTTGAAGCGTCAAGGCTCTTAGTCAGCTTTGCATTGAAATGGGGCCAATATATGAAGGAAAATCGATCATAATTGACCTCATTCTTCCTGAAGAAGGTCTCAAGGGTGACTGATCTTTGCCCTCTAGAGTGAGATGAATCTCTTACAGAAGGAAACCTCTCAAAGTATGACTTTCCGAGAGTGCCATCAAGCATCATCAGAAACTTGTGAAATGTAATGATAAGAGGGTACCTCTCCTGTTGAATACCAACAAATGTATCTGGTATATCTTTAAATTCGGAAGCATCATCAACATCATCCATAACGGTGAAGTTGTTCTCGTTAGATAAGTTGTCAGTAGCAATGCTGCAACAGATTAGTAATATTGGGACACACAAAATCAGTAAACCAAAAACCTCATATAAGTGTTTAAATAAAAAATATGAAGAAATGTTTTTGCAAGTTTCTTTATCCTTCAGACAATGTACTGTACTTGAACAAGGATGACTGTCAACTTTTAGGCAAGTTTAACTTGAAATATTTCAGAAGGTTATTAAAATGCCTACACTCAGACCAGCATAAGAAGAGAAGATGCATGGCATATCACACAACACAAGATATTTCAATGTCATGAATAAAGTTGGTAAACTAATATTCTACTGTTATATTGTAAATTGATCTTCCAAACTGGGGATGCACACACCTTTTCATCTGAGCTACGTTCTTTTTAACGGCATCACATAGTTTTGAGCTGACAGTTACAAATAGCTGGTGCAATACAGGACCCTTGGACCCACCATGGCACTGTTTGGCATCAACTTCATCACTGATACTCACACCGTCATCAGCTACCACAGAATCTCGTGAAACAAGGGAATACATTTGAAATTTCTGGTACAGCTTCAGAGTTAATATAGTCGTCTTCCCAGTGCCAGAACGACCTAATATGAAACTGCTTCTAGGAAAATTTATTATTTCACGTTCCTTGTCAGTAACCTCAAATGGGAGATCGACAATGTTATCCTCAGAGTCCCAAAGCAAATGAGTCACAGTGCCAGATGACATGGAATAGAACTTCATCAACAACATACTTTCACTCACTTTTGAGTTTTCAACATATGTGTTGCATTCAATAGAGCTAGTGCTTGCTACAGAGACTAATTTGGAGTTGCTAGTATTCTTGAAACGCGGTATATCAGTGGAGAGTGACCAACTCAATGGCACCTCCAAATTCCTTCACAAAAATCAAACTAGTTCAATTAGTTCAAAAATAACAACGTTCAGCTGTGGTCATAAGCAGAAAAAGCAATGAAGGAGGCACACTTGAAATAAACATGCATATACGATCAAGTCTTAAGACAATAAAATTGAAACATACAAACCCAATTTATAACTTGTGCAAAATACAATGTATCCATTGAGTAGAAAGTTCACATCATAGGATACGATATCCCATCCAACATCACATGACCAAACATACCTCTCAAATAGCTTTTCGTTGCAGTGGTTGATAAATTCATCTGTATACGAAGAAGCTATGCTGTCAATTCTTTTTAGCAATTTTGTGGTGTCTGTCATAGGCAATATGTCCCACACTTTGAGAACTTGCTTATAGATGGAGTCCTTCACAATATCAACGGAGCAGACAACATAGTATATGTCAACCTTAAGCTGTTTCAGTATGTATGAAGAGTTCTCACATTTCCAGTCCACATTTGCTTTCCTAGGCCGCCAACCTCTTGCAAGATTCAATAACAAATTTATGACCAACTTCTTTGTACTGAAGAATCTTAGTTTCTGAAATGACTTTTGGAAGTTATCGCTGAACAAAACCTGGAGATACAAATAACAGTCATTGTAGAAGAGAATATCAAAGGTTACATCAAGGAAAGATAATATTCAGTACTAAAAGGTCCAAACCCAGTTATGGGAAGCATAGATATGAAAGAAAAAGCTTAAGGATGAATGCTTGATTGAATACTGGATACAAATGAGAAGATACTACATAGAAGAGAGCTAAGCAGCAAGATATGAATGTTCAAGATATCTTGACAGTTGAACTTAAAAGTAAGGCAGATGTTCCTTTAATGATGGCAAGAGTATCCGAAAAAAAAGAGAAGAACATGCAGAGCAACACAAGATTACCAGATATTACATTAATATTCCAGTACCTGCCACCTCGTATTTTTGAAAATTGTACTCTCCGCACTTAAAAGATCACGAACTTGTTCTTTCTTAACACATCTAACAGATTTTCTGATTTCAGGGCCCTCGTCAGCATTTAAGAAACACTGCATATCCTTGGCATCAGATACTGTTGTTCCTATATCCGAAACACTTAAGGTTGAAGCCTTGCAAGTAACCCATTCAGTAGGTTCACTGTGAATATTTTGATGGCATAACTCACAGCTGTGCTCACCCTGTTCAACATACACAGTGGAAAACAAGATTATAGATCATGAGATAGTTATACTAGACAAAATCATCATATCTTCGTAAGAGTTCATAAGGAAACAGACAGCAATTGTAACTGCCTGATTAGCTTAATAACATAATTTCCAAGTACTTAAAAAAGCAAAATTTATCAAAACCGTATGACTACAATACATCTCTTTATCTCATAACGTGAAATCATCTCATAAGAAGCAAGAACCCGATTACTTTAAATTTTTAACCCCTCCTCTCCATCCAAACATGTATCCTTTACTACTGCAAGCATATCTAGTGCAATCTTAAGCTTAGTTCCTCCAACAAGTTTGACCAATCTGTTTACAAGCAAAGAAGCATATCTCACACAACAGCCTAATGTATCTTCCATAGCCTCCTTATTTTGTTTCTGTTGTTTATTTGATCAGTTGAAGCACCAGCCAACAAATCGGATATATTCATAAGTAACTCTGTTTCAATACTTAACACTCATCTCTTCAATAAGCACTAGCTGATAAACTAAGGCCGAATAAAAGCTAAGTAATAAACCAAAAGAGACATCAAAATTACTAGCGAAGCTACTGAACAAGGTAATAAGGCCATCAGTTGTTGAAGTCAAAATAACGGAAGTAACTTCACACCATTACAACGCAGAAAAATTGCAATACACAAATTAATCCACAATCATTTGATGTATTTGTGTGATTGTGCTTCAAGCAAGCATACATCTTCAGTTCTATCATCGCCAAAACCCCAGCTTACACAAAAAACCCAATATAGCCCTAAATTCACCCAGAAAAGCAGAAAAAATCAACATCCGCAACCGCAAACACTCACATACCTTATGCTCGTACAGATCATCGTCCAACATTTCCCTCAGAAACCGCGGCAACAGCAGTTCAGGAAAATCATCTTCGGCCCATGATCGCCCACTATTTCCAGCACAGTTCCCTTCCATATGTCACTTTTCGAACACAAATTCTGGAGAAAATAGAGACGAACTCGGATGAACATCAACCTAACCCAGCTGCATGCATGAATGACAAAAAATAAAAATAAAAAAAACGGATAATTAGATAAATGTCTTTTCTCAGTGAGTACGGAAAACGTTACCAGCCTAAGAATCTCCCCAAGTTCCAGTGGAAGCGTGAGAAGTTGAAGGATGGAGGAAGAGAAGATGAAGATTGAGAAACTGTAGGGGCGGGATTTTCAGAATTTGGTTGGGGTCTTCTGTAGTTCTGTTTTCATCCACGGTTAAAATAGTTTCCTATTTAAGCAGTTTCTAACCACGGTAATACTGTACTTTTTACACTCTATATATCTAACCGCGGTGCTCAATAATTACATTCATGTTTTTACTAGCAGTAGCTCCTTTCGTTCCACTTAAGCGTTGACTTTTCTTACTTTTGACGTGGATATTTAAGGACGGTTTATTAGGTTAAAACTTAAAAGTGAAGTAGTAAGTATTTTAAATTTTAATACATAATTCGCTTTCTAAATAGAGCATCATGAAATCATAAAAATATATATTGATATAAAAATCGTAAAGATCGAAGAACGAACGAGTTAGTTACAACTATTAATACTCCCTCCGTCCCGCGACAATTGTCCCCTAGGATTATTATATACCTCACATATGAATATCCTATGAGACAATTGCCGCGGGACGAAGGGAGTATTAAATTTCATATGTGCAAATGGCGATTGGATGTCGAATTAGCTTGATATAAGTAGGGCTTCAATCACTTCCAACTTTTAGAAATATGATAAATAGAATCACTATTAGAAAAATGACATATACTCCCTCCGTCCCGCGGCATTAGTCTCATTTGCTTTCGGCACATGAATCAAGGGAGTGGAGAATGAGTGGAGAATATGTGGTTGTAATTAATTCTAAGGAGAGAGAGTGAATTGTGGCCAAGTATATTTTACCATTTAAGGAAATGGGACTAATAAATGGGACAGACAAAAAAGGAAATTGAGACTAATGCCACTGGACAGAGGGAGTATCTCATAAGTAAATAGTACTTTCTCTGTCCTTCATTTAGTGACCTTATCTTTGGGCACAAGTTTTTTTTTTTTTGCATTTTGATGATATAGTAATAAATTAATGTGTTAGAGTGTTGAAGTAGAATAATTGTGGGTCCATTTGGTTTTTTTAATACTACCTCCATCTCATATAAGTAGTCTCATTTGCCATTTCGGTCTGTCTCACCTATTAGTCCAATTTCCTAAAACGGAAAAGAATACATGGCTACAATTAACTCTCTCTCTCTTCACAATCAATTACAACCACACATTTTTACCTTTATTGGCTCTTGTGCCCATTCCAAATGAGACTACTTATATGAGATGGAGGAAGTAGTAGTATTAAAATGTTAAAGTATTAAAAAGTAGATAAATAAAGTGTTAAAGTATTAAAGTGATTGTGGGACCTACGTCCTAAAATGGAAAGAGTTAGTAAATGGAGGACGTCCCGATATAGTATTAGTGTCAGTAAATGGAGGACGGAGGAGTTTTATAATTCTAGCCCATTTTTTGAATTATTGCCCATTTACCTTTGTACGTCACAATTTTCCTACCACAATATACAACCACAAGTCCACAACACATGCTCGCAGTGGCGGAGCCACGAATTTGAAATGGGGTGGGCTCAATTGACGGGTGATACAAACGAGACCAAATTTACTCATTTTTCTTGCATTTAGCGTGGGCTAACGATGAAAATTTTCGACGAAAATCGAAAATTTAAGAACTAAATTTAAAAAAAAAAATAGGTGGGGTGGGCTTCAGCCCACCATTAGCTCAACGTGGCTCCGCCACTGCATGCTCGTGTGTCATTATTACGACCACGACATGGTTGTGTGTTACGATCACGACCACGACATGTGGTTGTGTGTAACTATCACAACCACGACTATGGTCGTGAGTTTTAGTCGCGAGCTTGGTCGTTACAGCCGCAAGTTAGTCGTCGCATGAATTCTATGATATGACCACAACACGACCTCGATATGACCATAACACATGATTGTGTGTCACTACCACGACCACAACATGACTTCGACACATGATCGTTAATTACGACTACAATTATATACGGCCACAAGAGTCATGACTCACGACCATATACGATCATGAGTCAATCAGTCACTTGGTCGTGCACAAGGCTCATTAAGGGTATAAATGTCAAAAAGGGCTAAAATTATACTCCCTCTGTCCACTTCATTGGTCATGTGTTACAATTTTGGGTCATTTTACTTCACTAATCATGTTTTCTAATCTGAAAATAATTAACCCTTACTTTTCACTTTTAACACTTGCGCTTAAAATTTTATGGTGAAAAAAACATGAATAGTGAAATAGGACAGAGCGGGTACCATTTACTTATAAGATGCTAAGATTACTTACTAAAATAAGCTTGAGAGAATAACACTACTTTAATTATGTATCACAATTTGAGACATAAGATCTCTCCCATAATTGAGAAAATTATACTCCATCCAACCCCCATATAAAATACGGATAAGAACAACTTACTGTATTTGGGAAGGAAATAGTATCATTTTACATTAATTTTACATTTTCATTTAATTACAATATTTATAGGATATTTTAGGTTACACAACTTTACCCTTTAGCTTATAAAATCCCATCCAACTCGAGAATTTTACAATTCTTGCAAAAGGAGGTACTCATCTTTTCCTGATTTTTTTTTTTCAGATATCCGATTAATTTGTTTGAGAAAAAAATATTTTGAAATTCTAAATAGTTCGGGTTATTAGCAAATCGGATTACCGTACCATGTTCCATCATTCATTGCATCGGTGGATGATCGCTACGTATGAAAAACAATTTCCGAAACCAGTGTTTTGTTTGTAACAATGCTGGTTCTAGAATTGTATTTGACATGTAGCAATCATCCGATACAAGTTATTGTCGCATCGGGGCATAAATCGTTACCAAATACCGTACTAGTATGTGCTGATTTTCACTGTTGGTTAACCAAAGTTTGACAAAAGCACAAGCAACATTTATCCCGATGAACTTTTCCTATCACTCAGTATTCAAACACATCCAAAATGGAAGAGAGATGAAAATGTTTGCCACTTGTTTTTTTTACTTTTTACCCCCTTTCCCTTTCTTTGGCTTGCTTTTCTTCTTTTTCTTTCTCTTTCCCTCAGCAGCAGCAGCAGCTCCCTTGTTGCTGGGATTGGCCTCTATTTTACTAACTCGATCATCATTTGAATTTCTGTCTGAATTTTTCTCATCGGCCATTTTCTCTCTATCGAGACAGTTCTTCTCCACGAGCAAGCTCACTAGGGAGTCTATCTGAGGTCTACTCTCCTCCATCCTCTTCAAAAGTTCACCAATCTCAGTCATTACCTCAGAATCAAGCTCACTGCAAACAAGTATGGTCACTGCTAAAGTTAGGAAGAGGGACATGTAGAGTAAGTTCAATGAAATATGTTCAACGAAAAGGGAGCTACGACGATATACCCAGCGTATAAATGAAGTTTAGAGTTTGGAGACTGAGAGACATCTTTTTTTTTTTAAGTGATGGCATTACTCATGACTGAGAATCCGGGATTCAGCCCTACAACAGTATATATATATATATATATATATATATATATATATATATGGATCGTATCTTCATGCCATCTTGAGGGCTAGTTGACTGGAGTCGAGCTGAGTCAAGTAGTGTCATGCTCGAGCTCGACTAAAGAAGTCCCTAGCTCAAGCTGGACTTGTACTCGACCTAACGTCAAGTTTTTGAAGCTCGAGCTCAACTGAGCATCATTGACATTTTCGTTTTCTTAAGTAAATTTCAAAAATCTAAAAGTTAAATGTGATTTTGTTAGAAGAAGCTCTAACAGAACACAATGTGTACTGGAGCTTGAGGGTTGCTAAGTAGTGGCTCTAAACTCGAGCTTGAATTCGACTAAACTACAATGAGTAATGTTTAGCTATTGAGCCAAGCTTATTAGCTGAGCTCAAGCTCGATGATAACTTGAGTTCAAGTACATTGAGTTAACTGACCTTGTTTGGAATAGAGATAAGAGTGTGTTTAAATCCCCGATCAAACGGCTGGCGTCATAGAAAATATATTTTTCTCCACCAGAATGAGAAAATGACCGCATGACTGCATAAATTACGAAGACTATATGGTCTTCTACCTCCACCTGAAAATTAAAAAACAAATCAGCCACATGATCCACTGTGAGATTGGATGAACTTCTTAGTACCTTCTTTCCCAGAAGAAGACTCTTCAGATTCTCGTCGTTCAGATTTGTACATGACTTGAATGCTTTGGATATCTCCAGGAAAAGATCCCAGTTTATTCGCAAATTCCCATTTCCATTCTCCAAGCTTGAGTGTGAAGCACTCTCTGAAGCATCTTCTGGAGATTCTGCAACGGTCTTCTTACCTTCATCGTCTACAAAAGGAGGTATGATTATGCTGGTCATATTTCCTTCAACTGTAGTAGGTTGATCACCGGATGCTTTTGTACTACTTGGAAATAGAGTTTCCATGATATCGCTTTTGCAAGAGAAGGATTTCAAGTCAATGACTATAGCATCCGGACATTCAAACTCCCGATTAATGTCCCCAGTAACCACAATGACAAGAGGATCACTGATAAGCTTGAATGCAGCAGCAACTGCTGCTCCAAAAACATAACCATGCCTTTTAGGTCGAATAGCCTCATAGAACTCTCTTGGCAGATGGGATTTCATATCACCTTCAGTTATCAGCCGCATGAATATATCTAAGGGAAAATCCCAGTTCAAAGACAATAAACACAGAATCATGTACATTCTTAGCACTAGCACAGGAAAGTATGAATCGTAACTCATCTTATAGTTTTTGAGCCATGCTTGTGCATTAATTCTTTTGTCAAGGACTTTCTGAACAACAAATTGAACAAAGTCAACCAAAACTAGAGTTTGGGCACAGTTGTAGGTGACCGAACCAGTTCTTCGACTGGCATCCGGTGGAAGGCTTACTAAGTACTCAACGAATGCGGATTTTGTTGTGAAAAAGAAGCCACGTGGGTGAGGAGCCAAGATCAACAATCTTTCCAAAAGATAAAGGGTACAGGGCGGAGACATATACTCATTGGCCTTCGAAGTCAGTACTGAAGCCCAAAACAGCGATTGACACAAAGGATCCACAGTGCATGTCAGTGAAGATTCTTGCATACATACTGTACTAGATTTAGATTCCTTCACAGGATCTGGCTCAAAAGTTCCCCTGATATGCTCAATGACTAACTTCCAGAATGAGTTGTTTGAAAGCTTTCCGGCATATTTTTCATAGAAGCTATCCTTCAGCTTGCTATTTCCCAGCATTGTCATTACTACGGCTCCAATCTGATCATAGCTAAATTCCCCCCTTCCACTAAGTTGTCTGATAATACATTCTTCAAGCAAATTCCTGGAAAGTTCAGTTTCTCTGAAAGCTATCATTTGCTTATGTAATGATGCACGGGGGTCCTGAGTGAAAACAAATGAAAAGTACCTCGTACATAGCTGCAAAAGATCTTGCAGCTTTCTCTTATCTGTGTACTTCATGTCAATGGTATTTAAATGAAGTAAGAAGTTTGCTATGTCAAAAATGTGCAGCAGACACATACCTTGACAGAACTGGATAGAGCGCTTAGCCATGGGGCTCCTACTAAGGTTCTGAAGAGCATCCAATACTCTAAGTCCAACAAAAAGTAAATCTTGGAGCCAGAATTTACGAGCAGCCAATGCAAAATCACAAGCTTTTAGAGTCGCCACATGTCTGTTCTTCCAAGTGAGCCCCTCAACATTTTTTACCCATGCAGCATCAGGATTCAGTAACTGGAATGTGATACTAGAATTGTCAAGCAACCTCAGTCCAAAGAAATCAAAGCAGAACCCAACGACACCTTCTAGTTTGATGGAATCTGTCTTTTCAAGGCTGTCAAGACACTCTGATATCTCTAAACTGCGTACCTTCCACAAGTTCCAAAGGTAAACAAGTGCTCCAACAGAGACTTGGTTCTGCGCCATTCTCTGATCGAATTTCTTTGGATCCAACTGCAAGTCAGTATCCCACGCATACTTGGTAACATTCGCTTTAAAATGCACATCTAGAAGTTTTCTGAGAACAAGTATTTCACCAACTGGAGTTTCGTATTGCTTTGAAGCATTGTAAAACTGCATCAGTTCAGACAAATTAGTCTGCTCATATAACAAAAGGTTGACCAGAGCACAAATTGATGCATGAAAAGTTTCAGAAACCTTCTGAGCAATAGACATCACTCTATCTAGAAGTTCCAATTTCTGAGGAAATGACTTCAATGGCCATCCTTGATTTCCAGAACCCCATAGAACTGTAGAAATAACATGAGATAATATTAACAAACATGCGTTAGAAAACTGTCCCGCTTTTTCCAGAAGATCAGCTTCACGAAGAGTATCTCCAAGACTCTTGGCAATCTCGGAAGCCTCGTTGAAGTTTCCTAACTCTTCCTCCAAAACCAAAAGCTCTTCAAGGCAGTCCAATGACTTTAAGAAGTTGCGCTTGGATTCTGTAGAACAGAAAGATCTGACGAACTTCGTGCGTGATGCACTATCCTTTGCCTTGTGACACTCTAGAGCGCGGTTTTCCAGAAACTCCTGCACAATTCTGTCAATCTCCATAAGTCTTGCCATCATTACGCTGTTCGATAAAGCTTGCTGTTTCCATTCCTCAATATACTGCAAACCGAGGTCAACATGATTCCCTTTAGCACAAGCTGATAAGCAGTCTCTCAAAAAGTTCCCACTCTCATAAACTTCTGCAGCAAGTTCGTGTTTTCCAGCTAATGAGAAACATTCTCCAGCTTTTCGAAGTTCTGACTTACCACACTTTTCCCAGTAGATCCTTCCTGCATGGAGCAAATTGCAAAATATATCAGAATAATGCAAATATCCATATACAACATATTTACTTGACTATCAATTATCATGCATTTTCTACCAAGACATTCAGCTTTGTGATTGTTAATCTGTAAAAAATATATTGCATCACTCTGTGATTGTTAATCTGTAATATACCTGCTCTTTCATACTCTCCCAATTCACAGAAACATTCAGCTGCAGATTCAACTCTGTCAATAGAATCAAATATTTCTGCAGCCTCTCTCAGCATCATAGCTGCCTCTTCAGGATTTGAACCACATAGACTGTCTGCAGCAGCTCGAAGTCCAGAAGCTTTAGCCCTTTTCTCCCAAGTCTCATCACCCGCCTTTTCAAAGCACATTTTCGCCATTTCATAGTTATTTTCCCAAAAGAGCTAGCACCAGAAAGAGAAAAAGGAAAAGACAATATATACTTAGTAACTGATACTCTGCATAAATGATCAGAAAAAAAAGAAAAAGACAAATAAACCTTTATTCCTTGTGATTTCCACTCCTCAGGAGTGCTAGCCCTGTGCATTGTCTCTGCAAGAGTATCATCAATTTTTGTCACTTGCACGAGAGACAGAATCCTCCAATAATCAAGCATTGGCTTGGAAACCTCTAAATTGCTTTCACAAATCCATAATCTCTGCTTTGTTCGAGTTATCGCCACATATAGTTGCTTCAATTCAGAACATAATAGATTGTGTTTTGACTGGCAAAAACTTGGAAAGGATTCCAAAGAACTGCCAACAAGAAGATCTTTAGCATTCAAGAATTCATACACAGTTCTCCATTGGTTACTCAACGGTGAGGAGCCAAAAAAGTTATACAACAGAACATCCTGTATCCAGCATTAAGACCAAGAAATCAAAATGTGACGGAAATGGGAATCTGATAACTAGTATACTGACTGATAAAATAAATAAAAAATTAGAGAAAGATAAGAAGTAATCCAATTATAAAAACTGTTACCCATGCTATCTGATTCAACTCATTAACTAACTAACAATATCTACTGTAATCTACTTATAAAAAGAAAGATATCAACAGTAATGATGCAAACATGTACAGTTCGTAGGCTAAGCAGCATATAAAACGAACATAAAAGAGTTTGATCTCCTAGAACCATAATACAATTATGCAAGAAACATAAATTTGCAATCTTCATTTGTACTCGACTTCTCAAACCAACTAAAAGAAATTGGAATGATAATATTTGTGACAAACACATTGCCTGTGTTTGAAGTAATTAGTTAAGCAGAGGTAAGATCACATAAGTAAAACAAATGGCTGACCTGAAACTCAAGGCCCTTACACTCCACTATTGTCAGAACGAGAGCTTGTTGCCCAATGAATTTGGAAATTTCCTTTCTTGCAGAATCATCCCTTACTAAAATAACTTGGTCTGCACCAAAACCTACCCATTTTCCACTAGACATTCCGCTGTGTCCAAAAATGGATATAATCAAGTTCTCATCAGTTCCGGGCTCAAGAAAAATCGGTGACTCGCCATATATATGACTAGTCTCTGGAGCCAGCACATCAATGGAATATGGGAAATAATAGCATATAAGATCTACGACACTCTGTGCTAATCTAAGTACTCCAGTATGAGTACGAAAATTGTGGGACAAGTTAAACATATCTGATATCAATCCTTTCTCCTTTCTCCCTGAAAGATCACTAATTTGAGGTCTCATAAGAAACTCGTTATAGAACAAGGATCTAATATCCTCAAACCTAAAGTCAATCCCTCTGGCAATGGTCTGTGCTGTATCACCAGAAAACACAAACCCTTCATCAACATTGTTGCAGATGTATCTAAAAAGGGATATTTGTCTCATGGTAAGGTCTTGCACTTCATCAATGTAGACAAAGTCCATTTTATCACCTTTCAGGTCTTCATTCTTGAGCCTGAGATGAATATCACTCACAAAATCAGCAAGATCAAATTCACCACGCTTCATCTTAACTTTCTCATAGTCCTTAAATACATCATAGATTGCACATCTCTGTTCCACAGATAAAGTGGATATCCTACTCTCAGACAATGCTATGTATTCCTGTCTGCTTCGCTCGAAACTACATGCTTCACCTTCCAAAGGACCTCCTTTGATATGTGACATTATCTCAGTAAAAACTCTTGAAGCATCAAGACCCTTGGTCAGCTTCGTATTAAAATGGGGCCAGTATATGGAAGAAAATCGATCATAAGTAACCTCATTCTTCCTCAAGAAAGTCTGGAGTGTGACTGATCTTGTACCTTCAGAATGAGAGGAATCTCTGACATAAGGGAACCTCTGAAAGTAAGATTTTCCAAGAGTGCCATCAAGCATCATCAGAAACTTCTGAAATGTAATGATGAGGGGGTATTTTTCCTGTCTAATTCCAACAAATGTATCTGGAATATCTTTAAATTCAGAAACTTCATCAACATCATCCGCACCATTGAAGTTGTTATCCCCAGAAAGTTTTTCAGTATCAATGCTGCAAGAGGTTAAAAATGTTGAGACACAAAAAATAACGAAAAACCTCTAACAAAATAAACGAAAATTCTCTAATAGTATATAGAAAAAAAAAAAAAAAAATTATGCAGCAAATGTTGTTGCAATTTACTCAATTTTCCTTTTCCTTCATAGAGCTGCACTTGAATAGATGCAGCATTCAAGCCAGTTTAACTTCGAAAAAGATGTGAAAATGCCAAATTTCTTTGAGAAGACTCAAGTAGCATAAAATGACAAGGTGCAAAGCATATAACATTAAATGTTTTTAGTAATATCATAACATTGCAAATGGCTCTCCCAAATGGGGCATTGCATATCAGTTTGTTCCTTCGTTTCCATGAAAAGAGTACGAGTTGTTATCAGATATAATGTACAAGAAAAGTATAAGATAGCAGCAAATGCAATGTACCAAAAAGAATATAAGTTGGCAGCAAATGCAACGTGCAAACTATTCATCATAAGAATATTATAAATTGCTGTAGCATTGCAATTATTTATAAAATAACTGACAAAGACAGAGTGGGAAGGAGTACACACCTTTGCAGCTGAGCTAAACTCTTTTTAACAGCATGACACAGCTTCGGGCTGACCGTTACAAATATTTGGTGTAATACGGATCCGCCATGTCGCAGTCCGACTTCAACTTCATCGGTGAAACTCAGATTGCTGTCAGCTGCCCTAGAACATTGCGAAGCAATGCAGTACTTCTGAAATGTCTGGTACAGCTTCCTAGTTAGTGTAGTCGTCTTCCCAGTGCCAGAGCGACCTAGTATGAAGCAGCTTCTAGTATAGTATATTATTTCGCGTTCCTCATCAGTAACCTCAAAAAAAGGGAGACCAACACCTTTATCCTCAACATCAGATAACAGATGACTCACAGTGCAAGATGACAACGGGTAGAATTTAACTAACAACACGCTTTCACTAATTTTTGAGTTTTCAGCATATGCTCTGCATTCAATAGAACCAATGTCTGCACCAGAATCTAATTTGGTGATGCTGGAATCCTTGAAACGGAATATATCACTAGATAGCGGCCAACACAATGGAACCTCAATATTCCTAAACAAATTAAAATAAATCAATTAATTTTAACAACTTTGTTCAGCTGTGCTCATAGGCAGTAAAGTAATGCTAGAGGTACAATTAAAATATAACAAATATATGGGGGTAGCACATGATCAAGTCTCAGGGTACTATAAAAATGAAATATATGAAGCCCAATTTTTATTTTGTTCCTAATGCAATGTACTCTTTAAGTATAGAGTCCACATCATAAGACATGATGATTGCATCAGTCATCACTTAACCAACTGGGCATACCTCTCAAATAACTTTTCGTTGCAGTGGCTGATGAATTCATCTGTATACAAAGAGGCTATGCTGTCGATTCTTTTTAGCAGTTTTGCGGTATCCGTCATAGGCAAAATGTCCCACACTTTCAAAACTTGCTTATAGACGGAGTCCTTCATAATGTCAATTGAGCAGACAACATAGTATATGTCAACCTTAAACTGCTTCAAGATGTATGAAGAGTTCTTACATTTCCAGTCTACATTTACTTTTCTAGGCCGCCAACCTCTAGCAAGCTTCAGTAACAAACTTATGACCAGCTTCTTTGTACTAGAGAATCTCAATTTCTGAAATGATTTCCTAAAGTTGTCGCTGAATAGAACCTGCAGGTACGCATAACAGCCAGGGAGGAGAAGAGAAAATCAAAGGTTACATCACGGGAAGATGATAGTAGCAAAAACAATAGTGGAAAACATCGTAAAGGAAAGATATAATTTTAGGATGGATGCTTAACCAAATTCTAAACACAAAAAGAAATATTATTATTTAGAAGAGAGCAACCGGCAATATAATATGGATTGAAATATCTTGAACGTCTCAACTTAAGAGTTACGAGACGCTCATTTGATGCTGACATGAGCAAACCTGAAAGAGAATACCATACACAGCAACATATGACTACCGAATATATCACTAGTAATCCAGTACCTGCCACCTCAAATTTTTGAAAAGTGAACTCTCCCCACTTAGAAGGTTGCACTCTTTTTTAGCATCTGTAGTAGCTCTTTTGATTTCAGCTTCATTAGCATTGAAGAAACACTGTCCATCATCAGATGCTATTGATTCCCAATCTGAATCACTTACGGTTGACATCTTGGCAGTCCCAGGTAGATCCCATCTCAATTGTGCAGATTCACTGTGGGTATCTGGAAGGCATAATTCGCAATTTTCCTCTCCCTGTGAAACAGATACGGTAGTTATAACTCAGGCAAGTAGAGAAATGTAGATATTCCGAGTAGATTATTTCCATGTGAAAACAACAAATTTAAATCAAGAGACAATTCAAGTAAAGAAACCATATAATCATAAGAGTTCATGATGGGAGCATATTAGGAAACAGACATAAAGGTAGTGCCTCACTTAACTCTATAAAATTAACTCTATAAATAAACGCCAAGGACTAAGAAAAACAGAACTGATCCTAACCATATCTGTTTATCTCATGCTGCTTAACAAGTGAAATCATCTCGAAAGAAGAAACAAGATGATCCCCCCTTCTTCATCCAAACATGCATCCTCACTACTTCAAGCCTATGTAGTGAAATCCAAAGCTTAACTTTTGAAAAAAGTTTGACCAATCTGTCGAAACACATTTAGTATCTAAAAGACTAAAACCGAATAAACAAATTCGACACAACAGGCCAGACCAAAGTATCTTCTTAGCCTTCTCATTTGGTTTGTTTATTTGATTTGAGAAGTTGAAGCACCAGCCAAGAAATCAGACGTTAACGTATGTAACACTGTTTCACAGCTTCGAACGACCACCAAAACACATCTCTTCAGCAAGCACTAGCCGATTAAATTAAGGCCGAGGACAAGCAAGTTCAGAAGTCTACAATTAATGACTAATAAACGAAAAAATCAGGAAAACTACAAGCAAGAATACTTAAGAAGAAGATTACATGCTAAAATGGAGTAATCAACTGTTGAAGTCAAAGTAGCGGAACAAACAAAAATTCTTGCACCATTATAACGCACAACAGTTGCAATATTTCTCTCTCTCTCTCTCTCTCTCTCTCTCTCTCTCTGCCATGGCCGAAACCCCAGCTTACACCAAAAAATAGTACGAATAAACTCCAAAATTCACCCAGAAAAGCAAAACAATCCACTCCCGCAGCTACACACACTCACATACCTGGTGCTTGTACGGATTCTCGTCCAACATTTCTCTTAGAAACCCTGGCAACAGCAAATCGGTAAATTCATCTTCCGCCCATGATCGCTCACTACTTCCTGAACAGCTCCCTTCCATTCTTCACTTCACAAGCATAGATTCTGCAGAAATACAGAGACAAACATGAACATAAACCTGCTGCATGCATGAAGGATTAAAAAATAACAGTAAAAATGAAAAAATCGGCTGAAAACAGAGACTGAAGAGGCGAATGATTTTACTCAGTGATTATGGAAAAACGCCACCAACCTGAGAAGAAACTTGTGCACGCAAACAGCTTCGAGAGTAAAAAAATGGAGGACGGTAAAGGTGAAAATGGTGAGTAGAAAGAGGTGAGAGAAAATGGTGAGTTTGTACGGACGGAATGTTTTCTTAGTGTTGTGGTCTTCTGCTTTCATCCATGGTAACTACTGTGCTTCAACTCTTTCTTTTTTGGGAAAAATTCTACCCATGGTATTATATGCTTTTTACTCTCTATTTTAACCGCGGTCACTTCAATAAACAAAATTCACTTTTTTTATAAAATAAAATTGAACGTACGATAATAAGAAAAAATGTTTATTTCCGTCATCTATCTACATACACCCTTATTTATTGGGACGTCTACATATACTGAATTATGCCTCCTAATTATAATATGATTTTACGATTATTTAAATGATTGAAGATGGAAGAGAATGCCTATTACTAATAATGTATATTTTGTTAGGTTTTACGTAAGTTGTAATGAATAAACTCCTTTCTCGATAAAAATAAATAAAGAAATAAATAAATATACTCATGTATGTTAATACTTAATAGTAAAAAATACAAATAGGTAAAACCAAAAAAGTAAACCAATAGTAGTTTAGAGATTCGTTAATGTTGGTAAACAAGGCCGACGTCATTGGTTCTTGGCCTCGTTGATACGTAAAGAAATCAAAGTAGCAAATAAAGTGGTGAGAATGGATAATATTATCACTTAGAGATTCAGACAAGAATAAAATACTAGCATTATATAAATCTATATCTAAAAATAAAATTGTACTGCATAACAAT
Source organism: Thymus mandschuricus (assembly GCA_029379335.1). Lineage (NCBI taxonomy): Eukaryota > Viridiplantae > Streptophyta > Magnoliopsida > Lamiales > Lamiaceae > Thymus > Thymus mandschuricus. The sequence continues at coordinate 17,590,864 of CM057082.1, read as the reverse complement.
AATAAAGTTTGAAAAACATGCGAGCTTGCTTTGAATTGGTTAGGAAACCACGCGAGAATAATTCTCCTCCGTCTTGATACTGATACTGATTGATAGTATAACCGTTTTTGTAGACGGAAATTCAGACGAGAGTACTAGTAGTGAATAAAATGTGTTCTAGTGCGTTCAAAATATTACTATGTCCTTCATAATTCAATCGTTCAGTATCGCTTCGACACAAGATTGTAGGCTCAATGTTAAAAATGAATAGTAATGATAATTCTTTCAATTTAAGAAAACAGAACAATTAATGTGGGACAATTTGATTAAGAAAACATGACAGCTAATGTGGGACAAAGAGAATACCATTTTTAAGTATTGTAGTATTCCTCTACATCTATGGGACAAACAAAAACATAATTTGTCTATATATCAATGGGACATAGGGAGTAGTAGACTTACCAAAAATGAACAAATCATTCCAAAAATCTACACAAGGAACCAATATACATTCCATAGACAGTTAGGAAAGCTTGTTCATACTCAAAAGCTTTGACAAAAGATACATATACAAAATCTTAATTGTTCATCGAACTCGAACTCGAACTACAAACAAACGAAATTCTACAGCTATACATATTTCTGAATTTCCAATAACTTGTTTCAATATTCAAAACACAAAAAAAACCTCCCCAAATCCATTGCTAATAAGCATTCATGCAATAAGAGGAAAGGTTGGCTAGCTATCTTCTCTTACCTCCTTTCCCTTTCTTCTGCTTGTTTTTCTTCTTATTCTTTCCGTTTCCTCGACTCCCTCCCGTTCCTTTGTTTCTGGGATTCGTTTCCTCCGATTCCACAGCTGCTGAATCCTTCATCTCACTATCTTCATCTTTGAACATTTCCACATTAGCTGAATCATTCGTCTCCATTTCCACAGCTGCCGGATCCCTTGTCTTACTATCTTCATCTTCAAACATTTCCACAACTGCTGAATAATTTGTCTTATCATCTTTCAGTTGAGGCAGCCTCGCCTCTATGCTGTTAAAAAGCTCTACCATGGTGTTAGGGTCGGGGTCGTGCCCACTGCAGCCAAGCAAACATGATTTGAGTTATATCGGAACATATGGCGTAAGTTGGACATAACAATAAAACGACAGCGATTATACCCCCAACGTATGTAGAAATCGAAAGGATGGACTTTGGACAATCAGACACCTCTGCATGCTTTGCAGAATTATCATACAACTTAAACATAAATAAGGCTGCCCCCACCAAGATCTTCTCTTGTGAGCCTATTATACATGCATTCAACTTATTTACTGACCTTCTAAGTAACAAAGAAAGTAACGCTCTTGAATCCTCGCGCACTTGGTTGTCGTCACAGGGAAACCCTTTATCTTCACCGGAACGAGACCCCTTTTCAGCTAACATTGGAATGGCAGAAGCTATATGGTTTATATGCTCCTCCACTTCCACCTGAAAAGTAGAAAATAAATCAGTTATGCGATCCACATCAGCCAAGGACTATGAGATTATAATTTAGAACAAACTTTATTTTACCTTGTTTCTGAGATGAAGGCTCTTCAAATCTTCATCATTTCCATTTGTAAGAGGCTTGAATGCTTTGGAAATCTCCTCAACAAGTTCCGAGTTTGTTTTCAACTTCCCATTTTCATTATCCGAACTCGTTGAAGTAGTTTTTGAAGCCAATTGTGAAGATTCTGTTAGGGTATTCTTACATTCATTGCTGACGACAGGAGGCAAGACGACACTGCCAGGCAAGATATCATGGGATGCTTCGGTGCTTCTGGGAAATAGTGTTGCCATGATATCCTTTTTGCAAGAAAATGATCGCAAGTCGAGGAAGACCGCATCAGGATAAGGAAAGTTGCGATTAATGTCACCCGAAACCACAATCACGAGAGGATCACCGATCAGCTTGAATGCAGTTGCAACCGCTGAAACAAATTGATGATAACTGCGCCTTTTAGGTCGGAGAGCTTCCCGGAACTCTCTAGGCAGCTCGGATGCAATATTACCTCGATCCATCTTCTGATTTAATATATCAAAGTTCAAGCCCCAGTTTGCAGACAACACACACAGGATCATGATCAATCTCAGCACAAGTACATGAATATATGAATTGCATTTTAGACCTGATCTTTTAATCCATTCAACGGTCTCAATTCTATTGTACAGTAGTTGATCGACCACACGAAGAACAAAGTCAACCATGCTTCTACTATAGGGTTCGTTGCGTGTGCTCAAACCGGTTCTGGGGTTGGCATTTGGTTGCAGACTAACCAAGTATTCAACAACTGACGACTTCGTGGCATAAAAGAAGCCCCGTGAAGAAGGAACCAAGATCGTTAGTCTTTCCAAAAGGTAAAGAAAACAAGGTGGAGATATATAGCCAGGTGACCTCCAATGGATATTATAAGTTTCAGCCAATGCTAAATGCAGTGATAGACTCAAACCCTGCATGGAGCCCGTCAATGGAGATTCTTGCACACAAAGTGAACCTGAAGCATCCGATACTGCATCCTGTTTAACAAAAACACTGAGATACCCGATAAATGAGTTCCAATGCGTTTCATCTGGAAGCCTTGCAGCAATTTTATCGTAGAAGCCATGCTTAAGCTTACCACTCCCCAGCATCGTCATCACTGCCCTGCCAATCTGCCCACTAGTGAGTCCCCCCGCTCCACCAATATATCTGTAAACACATTCTTCAAGTAAATTGCTGGATAGTTCAGATTCTCTCAACGAAACCATGTCTCCTGATAGAGACTCTCGAGGATCATTAGGGAAAACAAGATTGAAGTACTGAAGGCATAGTTGAATGAAGTTCTGCAGCTTCATGCTATCCGAGTGCCTCATTCTGATGGATTTTAAATCAAGTAAGAACTTGGCAACGTCGAAAATGTGTAGCAAACACAAACTTCGGCAGTACAATGGCAAGCGCCTCGTGGAATTACTATGAAGTCGTTCAAGAGCCTCCAATACTCGAAGTCCAACAGCGACTAATTCTTGGAGCCAGAATTTACGGGCAGCAGATGCAAAATGACGAGCTACTACAGTAGCCACATTTCCGTTCCTCCGGATGTACCCCTCAACATCTTTTGCCCATGAAGCATCAGGATTCAGCAAGTGAAAAGTGCCACTGGCATTATCAGGCAGCCTCAATCCAAAGAAAGTAAAACAGAGCCCAGCAACACCTTCTTGTTTAACAGAAACAGTTTTTTCAAGGGTGTCGAGACATTCTAATATCTCCAAACTCCGTCCCTTCCACAAGTTCCAGACGTATACGAGTGTTCCAGCAGAGACTTGGTTCCTTGCCATTCTCCGATCAAATGAACTTGGATCCAACTGCAAGTCATGATCCCACTCATACTTGGTAGCATTCATTTTGAAATGTATATCTAAAAGTTCTTGAACAACAAGAATTTCACATAGTGGAGTATTGTACTGCTTCGAACCATCGTAAAACTGAATCAATTCAGACAAATTCTTATCATCATATAGCAAAAATTTCGCCTGAGCACAAATTGATGCGTGAAAGGTTTCAGAAACCTTCTCTGCAACTGACATCACTCTATTCAAAAGTTCCACTTTCCGAGGAAATGACTTCAGTGTTCGTCCTTGATTTCCAGATCCCCAAAGAGCATAAGATATAACATACGAAAACAACAAAGAGCAAGCATTAGATAACCGTCCCGCCTTTTCAAGTAGATCAACCTCGCGAAGAGTGTCTCCTATTCTCTTGGCAATCTCAGAAGCCTCGTGGAAGTTCCCCAACTCTTCCTCCAAAATCAAAAGCTCTTCGAAGCAGTCCAATGAGTTTAAGAAGACGCGTTTGGATTCAGTAGAACTGAAAGCTCGAACATATTTCATCAGTGATGCATTATCCTTTGCCTTGTGACTCCTTCGAGCGCAGTCTTCCAAAAACTCCTGCACAATTCTGTCGATATCCACAAGTCTGGCCTTGATCACACTGTTTGATAGCGCCTGCTGCTTCCACGTCTCAATATACTGCAAAGCCAGGTCAAAATAATTACCCTTGGAGCAAGCAGACAGACACTCTCTGAAAAAGTTCCCACTCGCATACACTTGAGCAGCGAGTTCATGTTTTCCAGTTAACGAGAAACATTCACCAGCCTTTCCGAGCTCTGATGTCTTATACCAGTAGATTTTTCCTGCAGTGACAGTAGATTAGAAATTATTTGTTACATAAAACATCGAACACCACTAAACTAGGTAAAAAAAACTATCCTAATACTGGTACATCCTGCACATAACTCCGTGTTTATGCGCTAACAAAAACATGATCCTTTTGTTGAACAAACTGCAATAGAGCAAATGATACAACTGCGACCTGTGTGGCTAATCAGAAATATACCTGCCCTTTCATAGTCCCCCAAATCGTAGAAACATTCTGCTGCAGATGCGGCTCTATTAATAGAATTGAATATTTCAGCAGCCTCTCTAAGCATTCTAGTCGCCTCCACAGAATTTGAACCACGTAGACTGTCAGCAGCAGCTCTATGTCCAGAGGCTCTAGCCATTTTCTCCAAAGTTTCCTCGCCTGCTTTCTCAAAGCACATTGTTGCCATCTCATAGTTCTTTTCCCACAAGAGCTACATTCAGACATAAGTATATAACTAAATGAAAAGAACACACTAGAAACGATAGAGATTGATAAAACAAGGAACGAATGACAGAGAGCAGAAAAAGATGGGAACCGGACCTTCATTCCCTGTGTTTTCCACTCTTCAGGAGTGCTGGCCCTTTGCATTGCCTCAGCAAGAGAATCATCTAGTTTCCTCACTTGAACGAGGGACAGCCTCCTCCAATAATCAAGCATTGGCGAGGAAACTTCTACATTGTTTTCACAGATCCATAACCTTTGCCTTGTTCGAGTGATTGCCACATATAATTGCTTCAATTCAGAGCATAATATATTGTGTTTCGACGTGCTAAAAGATGGGAAGGAGTTTGCAGAATCACCATCCTTTTCTTTCAAGAATTCGTACACGACTCTCCAATGGTTACCCAGAGGCGAGGAGCCAAAGAAGTTGTACAGCAGAACATCCTAAATCCAGTATCAGGTTAAGAAATCAAAATCTGATAGTAATCGAAGAAATACTATTATTGTTCAATATATAGTCGACAACAAAACAAATACGAAACTATTACCTGTTTATCTGAATTTTAACTAACTAAAGTATCCACTGTAATAATACAAACCTATAACGTTCGTAGGCTTAATCAAAATACAAAAAATGACGATAAAGAAAAACAAATTGCTTACCTGAAACTCAAGGCCCTTGCACTCCACTATAGTCAAAATGAGAGCTTGATGACCAATGTAGTTCGAAACCTCTTTCTTTGCAAAGTCGTCTCTTACAATAATAGCCTGATCAGCGCCAAAACCGACCCATTTTCCAGTTCCGCTACTCTTTCCGCTATGTCCAAAAATGGATATGATCAAGTTTTCATCACTCCCGGGCTCAAGAACAATAGGGGATTCCCCATATATACGACTAGTCTCTGGAGCCAGCACATCAATGGAGTGAGGGAAATAATAACATATAAGATCTATAACGCTCTGTGCTAGTCGAAGTACTCCAGTATGAGTACGGAAATTGTGGGACAAATTGAAAATATCCGACATGAGTCCTTTTTCTTTTCTTCCTGAAGAATCACAATTTCGAGATCTCATAAGAAACTCATTATAGAACAAGGATCTAATATCCTCAAACCGAAAGTCAATCCCTCTCGCAATGGTCTGTGCCGTATCCCCAGAAAAAACAAAACCTTCATCAACATTGTTGCAGATGTATCTAAAAAGAGAAATCTGCCTCATGGTAAGGTCTTGCACTTCATCAATGTAGACGAAGTCCATTTTATCGCCCGGAAGTTCTTCCTTGCCAAGTCTCACATGAATATCACTCACGAAATCAGCAAGATCAAATTCACCTCTCTCCAGCTTCCTTTTCTCGTAGTCCTCAAAAATATCATAAATCGCACACCTCTGATCCGCAGACAAAGTCGAACTCCTATTCTCTGACAATGATATGTAATCCTGTCTGCTTCGCTTGTAATCACCTTCCACAGGACCTCCTTTGATGTGTGACATTATCTCGGTAAAAACTCTTGAAGCATCAAGACTCTTAGTCAGTTTATCATTGAAATGGGGCCAATACATGGAGGAAAATCGATCATAAGTGACCTCATTCTTCCTCAAGAAAGTCTGGAGGGCAACAGATCTTCTGCCTTCAAAATGGAAGGAATCTCTTACCGAAGGAAACCTCTGAAAATATGACTCCCCAAGAGTACCATCAAGCATCATCAAAAACTTGTGAAACGTAATGATGAGAGGGTATTTTTCCTGTTGAATTCCGACAAATGTGTCCGGGATGTCTTTAAAGTCTGCAATTTCATCAACATCGTCCGTACAAGAGGTGATGTCTGCAGTAGTACTCTCAGTAGCAATGCTGCAAAAGGTCAGAAAATATAAGACATACAAAATCAGTAAGCGCAACGCAAAAGACCTCGACTACCTTTTAGACGATAACAGTTTATAAGAAGACTCTAGCAGCATAATAAGGAGTGGGATGAACACACCTTTTCATCTGAGATACAGTCTTTTTAACTGCATGACACAATTTTGGGCTGACGGTTACAAATAGCTGGTGTAACACAGGACCCTCGGGTCCTGCATCGACCTGTTCATAGTTAGTATGGTCGTCTCGTGAAGCAATGCAATACTGCTGAAATGCCTGGTACAGCTTCATAGTTAGTATGGTTGTCTTCCCAGTGCCAGAACGACCTAATATGAAACTGCTTCCGTTATAGCGTATTATTTGGCGTTCCTCATCAGTGACCTCAAACGGCAGATCAACAACCTTCCCCTCAACATCCGAAAGCAAATGATTCACAGTACCATTAGATAAGGAGTAGAACTTCATCAACAGCAAGCTTTCACTCACTTTCGAGTTTTCGACATAAGCTCTGCACTCAGAGCTGCTACTGCTTGCACCAGAGACTAATTTGGAGGTGCCACTGGGACTCTTGAAACGTACAACTTCAATGGAGTCCGACCAACTTAACGGCACCTCAAGATTCCTAAATGAATAAATACACTACTCAGCATTACAAAAAATCAGAAAAAATAATGCTAGAAGTACAGCATGAAAGATAAATGGTGGACTCATCCGAATGTCACGTGACCTAACACACGTACCTCTCAACCAACTTGTCATTGCAGTGATTGATGAAATCATCGGTGTACATAGATGAGATGCTGTCAATTCGTTTCAACAATTTTGAGGTCTCCGTCATTGGCAGTATGTCCCACACTTTCAAATATTGATGATAGATGGAGTCCCTCATCACATCAACAGAGCATACAACATAGTATGTATTGACCTTAAACTGTTTTACTATGTATGAAGAGTTCTCGCATTTCCAGTCCACATTTACTTTAGGCCGCCACCCTTCTGCAAGCTTCACCAACAAATGAATGACCAACTTCTTCGTACTTGAGGATCTCAGTTTTTGAAACGACTTTCGAAAGTTATCACTAAACAAGACCTGTAGATATGCATAGCAGCCAGTGAGGACCACAAGAAAATCAAAGGCTACATAACAGCTTAGGAGATACATTCTTAACGATGTACGAGACACAAATGAAAATTAATAAGCAGCAACACACGAAAGTCTGGAATATCATAAACGATCGGAACTAGAATAAGGCATATTGCTTATTTAATGAAAGAGAAGAAAATACAGAACAAGACAACATGTCATCATTAATCTCGTACCTGCCACCGTAGATTTCTGAAAATTGTACTCTCCCCACTTAAAAGATCATCCAGTTGGTCCAGGTCTTTTTTAACGTTTATGATAACCTTTTCAATATCCGGTTCTTCATCAGCATGGAAGAAACATTGCCGGTCCTTGGCATCAGACACTATCGCTTCCCAAACTGAAGCACTTTTACTCAACGTGCTTTCATTTCCTAATATCCATAGACAATGACTGGAAGAAAGGTAAGGTTGGTTATAATTTCATTGAAACATAAAACAAAATCGAAGAAAAGAAATTGTATATACCAAGTTAATACTTACCGAGCTCTAGTCAAAGCAACGTTGGTTCTTTGAGGACTACATAAGAAACCAACGGATCCACCTTTGTTAGACCTTACAGTGGAAATAATTATGATATCCTCCTCACCACCTTGGAACCCATCAATTGATCTCACCTTAACTGTAATCCTCTCAAGGTTATCACATTTGCGTTGAAGTTTATCTTTAATTGCTGCAACTTGAGCAGCATACGGGGAAATCAAACCTATACTGAGTGTTTCTCTTGAGCTACTCCATGCTGAACATGACACACATCAATATCGAATTGGTATTTAAAAAACACAAAAAGGAATCCACTTCTGAGATATGTGAACTTGACAAAAACTCCAAAAAGCGTGTCTTGCTAAAATGCATAAGGTGGTATACAGAGTAAGCATGTTTACGTAAAATACCATGACGTGCAGAAACTATAAGAAGAAACTACGTAGGAATAACTTCTGAAGAAAGCAAAGAATGTGAACACATATTATCTTAAGCTATTCGTGCATGTAACACAACATGCTAAGGTGAGTAAATATTATCGGTTGATTTGTTCAGTCTAAAGAACCTATTGTCTAACGTAAATATGATATATACCGACAGAAACCATCCGGAACCAGTAACTGGAAAATTAGCAACTTGGGCGCTCTTTGTTGTTTTCAGACCATAATATAATCATTATTGGAGCCAGGACCTTTCATGTAAGAATACCAGAATTCAAGATTACTATATGGTAAGTTGGTAACAGATGAATCTGAAATAGGTTGACACATAAAGCATACCTTTGATGAGTTTATGAACAAGCTTCACTACAACTGCAACTTCGAGCATGTTTCTTCTGCTGACACCCGCATCATCGAATTCCTCCCTTCCACCGCGGATATTGATGAATGAATACGGGCCAAACATCTTCCCTTGAAGATAGCATCTTTCATAGCTTTTTTTCTGCACATTAGGACCATCCAATATCTGATTTTTATAGAACAGTGAATTCGGAAACAGACTTATCGATGGATGCATCCTGTACTGGATATCGAGCAGGTATTTTCTATGGCCCATTGAGCTTAATCTTTCAAATAAGCTTCTCCCAAAGCCAGCTTCTTCAGACAGCTGTGCATAAACAGATCATCATCATTATTAATAACCTTCCGGTGAAAAAAAAAAAACAGCCAGAAGCAGAATATGACATGAAATTTAAGAAATGACAATTGAATGGAGACCTTGCTGAACACAGTTGCTGGCAGTTGGCACTCGTCACCGACCAAGATAGCATGCCTTACACCTTTGATCTGTAAGGCAATGGCTGTTTCACACTCCTTAACCTGAGCTGCTTCATCGATGACCAGCAATTGGAATGGCTCTATATCAGCTTCGTGCAAGTTGAATGCAGATGAAATGGTGCAAAATATCAACGAAGCTTTTTGGAGACAGAAGCTTTCATTGATGAACATTGGAAAGACAAGTTCACTGAGACAAATCTGAATAGATCTTAGAACAGATACACACTGGCTTCTGATGCATTGTAAGGATGCTGTATCAAGAAAGAATCCAGAACCAGTCGTCATTCGTTGCGAAAAGGTAGTCTCTAGATACTCGGATGTCATGTCATTGTCATCAAACAAGAACTTTTCTAGAGAGTTGAGAAGATAAAAAAGCTGCACAATCTTCTGATGTTTTCTCTCATCAATGAAACTTCTCGGTAAATGAGTGATCAATGTAAGCATGCAATTTCTGAGAGGTGGTGCTAGATTTATAAATCGATCTCTAGCATAATCCAAAAATGATTTGATTTGACATTGCGCACTTTCACCATCAGATAGTTGTTTGGTTTTAATCTGTTCATTTTCCACAAAGATTTTATGTTGAGAAACACCATCTTCGAGAAAATCAAGCATGGACGTAACACAAGGCCTCCAGCCGCCAGTTTGTGATACAAAGATTTTCCTAAGCCTACCAAGGCGGTAATCTAGAAAGATTTCCTCAATGTCGGAGCCAACTTTAAGACGTTCATTGTTCCCAAACAGGAGCAGGCCTCCTAAAGAGGGAGTCAAGGTCTTCCCACTTTCAGTTTCAGCCGAATTTCTCACTAGTGTCGTCACCCGGGATGCCAACTCTCTGACTGCGGTATTTGTTGGAGCACAAATGAGGGTCCTCACATTCATTTGTAAGAGAATATACAGCAAAACACTCAAGGTTGATGTCTTGCCGGTTCCAGGTGGACCCCATATAAGTTCCACACGGGACTGGTGGCTGCATCCAGTTTTTCGTATAGAGGCCAGAACTGCCTCTAGTTGTGATTCATTTAACTTGGATAATACAGTTGATCCAAATTTGTCCTCGACTTCGCTGTACATATTCTGAATGCAAAATTGACAGTCTTCCTCAACCTGTCAAACATACACACTAGTTAATATATACTCATGAATCTTACACTACTTAATTACTTCCATGCCACACTAGCTAGTCCCATGGAAAACAGAAATTATAGATCATGATTCGGTTTATACAAGGAAAAATACCATAACTTCGTACGAGTTTATAATGGAGGCAAATTAGGAGAGACGAAGCAATTACAACTGCCTGATAAGCCATACAAGGAGGGGGGGATGGAAAACACACACACACACACAAGATAGAGCTAATATGGAGAACGAAAAGCTGAATACTTTCAAGAAATGCAAGGGATGCCCAAAAATGATAATAACATGTTATGAATAAACTACAGCCACAAGAAACAATACATCCGTTAGAACGGATAAAATTTTCTTTAAGGTACAATAACTCCAGAATTACGAAAGAGCTAGTACATTTAAGCCAGAGAATAGCATACCAGGTCGTTCTTGACCAGTACTTTCTCAATGATATTCAGATTTTGACGCATTCTTAATGCCTTCCATATCCTTTTATTAGTGGTCATGTTTGCCAAGTAAACCACGTAGAGTGATCCATCTCCAACGCTGCTAGCTGCTCTAACTTTGAATCTGGAGGACGTACACCTATCCTCATCCTTCTCATCGTCAAAAATTCTTGTCACAGATGCAAAAGTGCCCGTGCGTCCAATGCGCCACAAGTCAGAAACACTTTCGGGTTTTGAATCCGAAAGCAGTAAGAAATCACCGGGCATTGTTGTGTAAGGCTCTTTGCCGCGATCACTTGTTTTGTTTCTCCAGCAGTCAACTTTAACATGGTAACGAAGTCCCTTCCCTCTCGGCCCTTCAAGAGACACCACCTCAGCAAAAGGTGCTTTGTAAACAGCTTCCAAGGAAGAAGCAATTTCAGCTCGCGTCTCTTCCAATAATGGGCAGAAATACGATGAAATATAACGATCCACACATTCGAATTCTCGAGGAATATTCACCACCTATACGATAACAAGAACTGAAATCAATGAAAGGAAAAGCGAGCAGAGCATTCGATTACAACGTAAATGGAAGGATTCTAAGAAGCAGAATTGATCCTAACTTATATTCATACATCTCATGATACTCAAAAGGTGAGATTATCTATCAAGAAACAAAAAATTGCAATCACTTTAACCTCTCCACTTCATCCAAGCATGCAACTCTAAGGCTTATTATTTCAAACAAGTTCAAAATAGCCAAGTATCCATACAAGAAGCATGATTCTTGTTTGATTTCTCTGTGTTTTTGAAGAAACTTCACACTCCATAACTGGTGAACTACACCAGCAGGTTTACAAACCCTAGATTTGCACACACACACACACACAAAAAGTGGGTATGTGTGTGATTTTGATTCTTGAAAATGAAATATTTTCTTCGATGAGGCCCAAATAAATTCACCCAGAAAAGCAAAACCCGTAGCAACACACACACTCACATACCTGGTGCTTGAACAGATCCTCATCAAAAATGTCTCTGAGAGACCACGAGAAGAGAAAATCAGTAAATTCATCTTTACTAGTTCCAGAAGAGTTCCCTTCCATTTCTCCACTTTTTTCAAACAAACAAATTTCTGCAGCAGAATACAGAGACCAAAATCAAACGAAAATGAACGCAATCATGTAGCATGCATGAAATTGTAGAAGAAACTGCTAAAATTAGAGAGAGATAGAGAGACAAAACGGAGATTGAGGAAAAACTGTGGAGAAAAAATGGCCACCAACCAACCTAAGAATCTCCCGTACAGATACTACAGCGTTCGAGCAGAATTCAAGTAATAGGGTAGAGAGAGAGAGAGAGAGTAGGGAAGGTGAAAGGTTTTTGAGCAGAAAAAAATGGCGTTGGGGAGTGTAATGGCGGGTCTTTTCAATTTCCTCATGAGTGTTTCTACCCCTTTGGTAAGATTACCTTTTACCGGTTTGGATAGGTTTTTGCTTTTTATTTTTTTTACCGCGGTAACAATACTTTTACTCGCTGTTGTTTAAGCTTGGTCATCCCACTCTCCAACGCACGGTATCGTGTATTCGTGTGTACTCTTTTTTTGCATGGTACGAGTTAATTTATTTGCTGGTACGAGTTTATTCGAACGGTATCGTGTATTCGTGTTGTTTATGCTTGGTCCAATGTTTTAAAAATCGAACCTAACGTCGAATCGGTAAGGCTTTCGGTTTATGGTTCAATTGGTTGAACCGTTATATAATTAAATTAATATTAAATAATATTAATAATAATTAAATGCATGATATATATAAAAATATGAATAAATTTATAACTTAGAAAGTTAAAAATACATTTATAAAAAAAAATATTCTTAATATAATTTAAATATCATGTTTTAAAAATATTTTTTCAATCAAAATTTATTGATTATATTTAATTTTTTATTCTTAGTAGTTGTAGCTATATGAAGATTAAAAAAAATGTAAAATTATCTTTATTATCATAAAATGAGAATAATTAACATTATGTTAACAGATCGTTTTCTTGAAAAATAGTTGGGAATCAGAAAGAGAAAGATAAAATAGACATTTATATACTCCAATTTAGTCTTTTTTTTTTTTTTTTATCAGAAAAGAAATTTTATTGCTTAGAGAAGGAGCTCACAGATACAAGAAGTACCCCGTGAGAAATTTTACAGCAACGAAGGGAGAAAAGAAGAGAAATTTGAGTTCCAGTCAAAGAAACTCAGATTAATGTTCAAAACACCTCGAGCCGCACACCAACTCCAAAAGCGACACTTAATCTCTTCTTCGATACGATTGAAGTTCCATTCCGCGTGATCAAATAAAACAGAGTTCCGCCATTTCCAAAGGACCCAGATAGTGCAGATCCAAAGCCCTCCGAGCCATTTGCGTTGTTTCCCCCATCCAAAGAGATGAACGAACTGATCAAAATGGGCAGAGATCGAACCTGGAGAGACCCAACTAATGCCAATCCAATTAACAAGTTTGTTCCACAGCAAGTCTACGTCACTACAGTAAAGGAAGAAGTGTTGGGCAGATTCCTCATGTAGCCTACAACAACAACACAAAAGATCTCCTGGCGCAATAGAAAGACGATTATGGAGATTGAGTTTAGTTGGAAGGCGGTCGTATAGCAGCCGCCAAGCTGTAACCTGCGATTTAAAGGGAGCGAAAGCCTTCCAGATGCGACTAAATCCATTCCAGCGCTGACCTTGGGCAGATTCTTCGGAGTGAACTAACGAGAGAGTCGCATAAGCAGCTTTGACCGAAAACAAGCCATCATGGGAGGAGCCCCATTTCCATTCATCTGGGACATCAACACGAACTGAGTAGTTCTGGATAAGCTGTAAAAGCTCGTTCACTCTTGCAAGATCACGGTCTAAAAGCTCTCTTCTCCAAGTAACCTCCCACTTCCAACTATCTTGCCTCCATGCTCCCATATCACGGACTGACCCATGCTTGTTATCACAAAGCTGAAAAAGCCTAGGAAAAGAATCCTTTAATGCTCTCTCACCAGCCCAAATGTCGAACCAAAATCGAACCGAGTTACCATTACCAAGTTTACGGGATAAGTTCTTCCAAAAGTAGCCTTCATTACCCCTACCTGCAGCAGCGAGAATTTTAGCCCACCACCCCGTGAAGCGGGCTCCGTCGCTTCCTCTATTCTGTCCCCTTATATCGAAGGGGAAATCGCCATGCCTAGCCCTGATAACACGAGCCCAAAGACTTTCTTCGTCCACTAGGAACCTCCAAGCCCATTTAGTTAGGAGGGCTTGGTTGAAGAGCAAAAGGTTTTTCACTCCCAGGCCTCCACCTTTCTTAGTTTTACAAATGTTCTCCCATTTAACCCAAGCCATTTTCTGAGTACCCGCACTTCCTCCCCATAAGAAATTTCGCTGTAGAGATTTAATTTGATCAGCCACCTGCTTGGGAATAGGAAGAAAAGACATATAATATAACGGCATAGCATTGAGGACGGGGTTAATGATCGTAACTCTCCCACCCATTGAGAGGGAACTCGGTTCCCATCTACTGAGTCTCTTCTTGATCCGATCAATAACATCCTTCCATGCTTCAACAGAATTCAATCTGCCTCCCACCTTTAGTCCCAAGTAATGGATAGGGAACGACGCAGACTTGCAGTTGAGGATTTCCGCAATATCCTCCATCATGTCCGAATCCATGTTAACTTCATGCACACTGCTTTTGTCGAAATTAACTGCAAGACTCGAGATAAGTTCAAAATTTTTTAGAAGCCACTTAATGTTTTCAGCGTTACCAGGGCTGCCTTCAAGAACGAACAGAGTGTCGTCGGCATATTGTATGTGGGAAACCTTCAAGTCTTGCCTCCCCACTGAAGCGACATTCAATAAACCTACTGATATATCATGCTTCGTCAACAAACTGAGGCCTTCTGCTGCAATTAGAAAGAGGAATGGAGAAAGGGGATCGCCTTGCCTCACACCACGCTTTAACAAAAATTCGCCCGAGGGACTACCATTTACCAGAACGTTTGCTGATGCGATGGAAATACACGTGTTCATCCAGTCAAGCCACTTCGTGGGAAAATTCATTCCCCTCATCATATCTAAGAGATAGCGCCAATTAACTGAATCGAAAGCTTTAGCGAAGTCAGCTTTGAAGATCAACAAGTTCTTTTTCTTCTTTTTAGCCTCCTCAATGATCTCGTTCAGAACGACAACTCCGTCAAGAATATTCCTGCCGTGAATGAAAGCTGATTGATTCTCACTAATGATTTTCCCCATGACAGATTTTATCCTCCTAGCAAGCACTTTTGAAATAATCTTGTATAGACTACTGATGAGAGAAATAGGCCTTAAGTGTTTGATGTCACATGCACCTTCTTTTTTAGGCACAAGGGTAATGAACGAGGAGTTGCATCCCCGAGCAAGAGAACAATTGACAAAGAACTCATTGAAAACCTGGATGAGATCTCCTTTGATAATCGACCAGCAGTTCCTGAAAATACAAAGTTGAATCCATCAGGACCCGGGCTTTTAGAACCTTCGCAATCCCAAATGGCATCACGGATCTCGTCCTCAGAAAATGGCTTGATTAGAAGCGCACTATCAGCCTCGTCTAATTTGGAAGTGATTAAGGATGACGGGAACTCCACCCGCACAGAAGATTCCTTTTGAAAATGGCAGCGAAAATAATTCGAGATGAATTGCTTGACGACAGCTGGTTCTTCAGACCAAACACCCTCCAATTCAATTCCAGAGATACCATTATAAAGGCGCCTAGCATTGATTGATTTATGAAAAAGCTTAATGTCGCCATCTTTGATCCAATTAAGCTTCGCCTTTTGAGCTAAGAGAGATTTCCTGTTGTTGAGAGATAAAAGAAGTTGAGCTGCGTTCTCGCTCCTACGAAGGGCTTCCTTTGCAGTAAGACCCGAAGAGTCATCGCGTAGGTCCAGTTCGTGGATATTATCACGAAGAGACTTGATTTTTCGGTCGATGGGGCCGAAACAATCGAGGTTCCACGATTTGAGTTTAGCTTTAAGACGCTTCAGTTTTTCCTTAAACACATAGCTGCTCCATCCCACAATACCATTCTCTTTCCAAGAACTCTCAACAACCCTCTGGAACTCGGGATGAGAGACCCAAGCGTTAATGAAGCGGAATGGTCGAGGGCCCCAATCAGTTATGTATAAGTAGTTATTGTAGTGTAGATGGTGAAATTCTAGTTTTTCAATTAATAGGTCATGGGTTCAATTCTCTTAAAACATAAAATATATTTTTTTTGGGTAAGAGAGAGAACCGTCCGGTTTTTAGAAAACCGCCCCGATTCGACGGTTCGGGCGGTTTTGACCTGTTCGAACCGGTTCAGCGGTTCAAAGCCGGTTCTAACAGACCTCCGGTTTTACCGTCCAAACCGGACCGGTCCATGGCCGGTTCCCGGTCGAACCGGCCGGTCCGGTTTTTAAAACATTGGCTTGGTCATCCCACTTTCCATAAATAGTAATATGGAAATAGTTTTTTTTTTTTAAAGGAACTACTCCCTCCGGTCTTTCTTAGTTGAATCGAAACTTTTCGACACGGGAATTAAGAAGAGTTGTTAAGTATGTTTGGTAATTGAGAAGAGAATGAGATTATGTTTATAATTACTAAGTACTGTATTTTATTTTAATTAATATAAAAAATGTTTTTTATTAATTAATATTTTTTTTTGTTTTTCAGTTTATTTTAAATTAATTTAAAATTTTCTGGATTTTTTTTTTAAAATTACATATATGAACAATTATGTTTTCTGGATTTAAAAAACTTTTCTGGATTTTTTTTTTATAAAATTAAAACTTTTCTGGATTTATTTTAAATTAATTTAAAATTTTTTGGATTTTTTTTTGAGATAATATATATTTTTACCCTTTTTGACTTTGTTAAAACAATATTAGGTATGAATATAGTTTACAATAAAAATACCCAATTTTGGTTTGGGTGGACAGAAATACCCCAAGTTTTATTATTGCCCGTACAATTCTTCTTCTCTCCTTCCCTTTCTCCATATACCTAAAATTAGGGATTTCGGCGGATTCTGCATTCTCGCGGCAGCGGAAGGTCGTGAGGGAGAAGAATCGAGCGGAGGTGGTGATGAGAGTGTAGATCGGGAGGGAGAGGGCGGCGGCGAGGTGGCCGGCGGAGTTCCGCAAACTGATCGGAAAGCGCCTCTTCGGGGTGGCCGGATCGCCGCGATTCGACCTCTACGACGCCGACTATGGCTGGGGCGGCTGCGGAAGTTCGAATCGGTCTCGATCGATCGAGACACCTTGATGTCGCTCTGCAAATCGAGAGATTCCGGCGGATTGGAATTCACGCTGTCGAGGCCGAAGCGAATTCTCGATTCATTCGCAGTTGTTTTCATGGAAGCAATCGAGAAGCTTGGATTATTTTTCCGGTAATGGCGGCGGGATTATTTAATTGCTGAATCAGGTAATTTTTGTTAATTGCTGAAGCTTGGCCTTCTTCTTCATCAATCTTCTTTTTCCTTGTATAGATTCAAAGTGCTACAGATTTCTAATGTTTACTCCTTATTTGAATCCTAATGTTTACTCCATTGTTATGCAGAGCTCTGTTTGCAGAAAAGAGTGAAAATATTATTGTCTGGAATGGAATTACAGATGGTAGCCCAAGGTAATTAAAATTACTTACTAGTGAAATTTCCAGAGACAAATGAGGCATCCCTGAGAGAATCATTGATCAGAGATAAGCATGTAAAAAGGAGTTAGTTGTTCCATTTTCATAAATCATCCTACACCAAAGACTATATTTCTCGCACATAAATTAGATGTTAGCAAATGATACTAGATTCATGATAAAGGAGAGGGAGAAGAACTAAAAAGGAAAGGCTCAAATTCTTATGCTCTCTTTAGAAAGATAAAACAGATTCACATTCATTTCAATTGTATGATCTAGACATACAAGGTTTCTTCGTGAATGCAAATTTAATACCTTCATCACTTGGTATAAATAAGGAAAATACATCAACCAAAGTAAGTTTCACAATCATCAATGCAATCATTAGTTTCACTTGGCTGACATGCATAAAGCTTCTTGAGGATGAAGATGTTTTCCTCAGGAAAAAACTTGCTCTAAACGTGCAGAAGTATTTTTCAGCTGCTGCAGGCACGAGCCAAGTAATTTTGCGTTGCTGGTTATCCAGGTTACTAACTCTGCATTTCTCATGTTCGATGTAATGATTTCTTCAATTTTTTGCTGAAACGATGGGGAATTGAATTGTTTGAGTAATGTAGAGGGGCATCCTGAGGTTATTGGAGAAAATAGAATCTGCTGCTGTACCGTTTAGTTTATCGGATCGATGAACTCTTTCTGAAATGTGGTGGTTGATGTGTAATTACTTGTGCTCAGTAATAATCAGATTTAGATCTAGTTCGTCATTTTACGCTTGAGTGAGTGAATGCTGCGATTGCTAGTTCAGGATCTGCATTTTTATGTAGATAGATCGTAAACTGCTCAAGATATTTGTAGCGACCGTGTGTATATGGCATTATGTTAATAGTAACTTTCTAGATCTGTTGCTTCCGCCATTGAAATGTTTTATTAGATCAGTTTGTGAAAATTCATCACATTTTGGCTATTTTTCATGCTAATGGAATTCACTTTGTTGAGCTTGAACTTGTTTTCGGTGCGTTTATTGAATATGAAATATGTTTACTCCTTTTACATGTTGCATAGCTACAGGTTTTCATTTCATTTTGGAACTTTTTACTGATGTCTATAGGTGAGTTCTTGTATGGAACGTGCTGTTTTGGATCAACTTGCTGTATATTTTGTCAAAAGACTTGATGGTTATCCTACTACTCTTCATGAAGATGAGATCTTGGTAACTACGTATAGATTAACTTCTCTATTATGCATGGTATATTCATTTATATTTATATTTTTTTTCTATGCTCTAGTTGACATCTCATTGAATTTCCAACTCCTTATCCATTCTAGTAGTCTGTAGTAGTTCCCCTTGACTTGCAGAGGTTTGAAACCTTTGTATAAGAGCTTTTGATATATGCTCCTTGTTTCACCAAAAAGTGTTCGCAATAGAACGAAATCCTATCGTAGCACTAGCAAGTAAAACCCAATGTCGAATCTCGAAGGAAAACTTTGCAGGGCAATTAATTATGTAGTAAATCCTAATCTAGCCTAAATCTAGGAAAGCAAGTAAAGAAGAATTTGGGGTTTTTGTTTAAATCCTAGGCAAGAAAATAAATAAAAGCAATAAATTAAAGCAAGTAAATAATCTAATCTAGAACTTGAGAAATAAATCTAAGAATTAAACTAAGAAAGCGATTAATCTACCTAGGCAAGAATCGAAAGGAAAGCAATAAAGAAAGCAATAAAGAAAGCATAAACTACTCTAGACATGATGAATAAAATCTGGAAATTAAAAGGCTAATTAATCTAACTATGAAAGCTTTGAAAAACGAGAGAATCGAAACTAGAAAAACGAATCTAAACTTTAAACTAGAAATCGAAAGAACGAAATTAAAACTAAGCAAATTAAACGAAGCAATTAAGAGAATGAATCTAAAACTAAAGCAAAACAATTAAAGCAAATAAACGAAAGCAATAAAAGAACTTACGAGAAATAAACGAAGACGAAGAACGCGAATTAAATAAAGAAGTCTTGAATTAAACAAACTACGAATCCGGATCCGAACAAAGTAAAGCTAATCTAGAGAATTTTAGTGCTGAAAAATAAAGCTAACTAATGCTAAAAACTGATACCAATTCGTGCACAAGGATGATATATATATACTAGGTAAAAACCTAGATGAAAAAGGAAAGATTTGCTGGCCGCCTAAGTTGGACGGCGTCCAACTTATTCTGGACGGCGTCCAGAAGCTGACTCTGCATAACTTGGCTTCGAACACGCGTTGGACGGCGTCCAGATGAGTTTGGACGGCGTCCAGATGTTGGACGGCGTCCAGAGATGAGCTGGACGACGTCCAAATCCTGAATCTGATCACTTTGCGCATCTTTCTTGTTTCGGCCGTATCTTCCTCGTCCGAACTCCAAATTGACCTCCGTTTTCGCCTACGTGCTCCTATCGAACCCCTCTTCGATATAATGCTTCTTTCTTCTTGTTTTCTTCTCGTTTCCGCCCTTTTCATCCTACAATACCAAAGACTCCAAAACAACCAAATCATAGCCCTAAAGACACACAAAGACACGAAAACACAACGAAAACGGACTCGAAAACACTATGTAAATCCTAACATCTAAACACCAATCACTCCTAACTTTTGTAATTCACCTTTCATATTTTTTATCTGTATCTCCTTTCCCAGGCTATATGCATACATTGTTGGATATTAAGCTTTGTGGTTTGCGGAAGAGGGAGACAGGAGCAAAGGAGGAGCTCTTGATTTTGCTCGTTACTTCAGTATGCTAAAGAATTGTTTTTTATTTACTTGCTCTAAAACCTGTTGTAGTACTCGGATCTCTGTTGCGGAAATGTTTTATTTTTGTTTACCACTTAATGGTAAACAATAGTAAAACAACATGAACGTACTTCGTAATATAGGTACAATTTGATATTATTCGTTTACTACTTTCAGTAAACAGTACTATAAGAAGTATTATTTGGTTTACCATGTACCGGTACACAGTACCAAAAAAACCTAAATTTACTGTGTACTATAAGAAATATTATTTGGTTTACCATGTACCGGTACACAGTACCAAAAAAACCTAAATTTACTGTGTACTTGTACTTATCGAAATATACAAAAAAACGGTAGAAAATTGAAAATTAAAAAAAAAAAAAAAAAAAAAAGAAACTGAAATTTTCTGGAAAAAAACGAAACAATATTTTATAAATAAATAATTTAATAATTAATAAATAAATAAATAAATAAATAAATAAATAGATAAAACAGAAAAAGAAAAAAAAAAAAAAAAAAAAAGAAAAAAAAAGGAATGAGGAAACACGTGTAGGGAGAAGAAAGGGGAAGAGGGAGTGGCCATGTACTAAAAGTAAGGGTATTATTGTCCACCATACCAAAATATGGGTATTTTTATTGTAAACTATATTTCATACCTAAAATTGATTTTACAAAGTCAAAATGGGTATTTTCTTTTTTGCCTCTTTTTTTTTTTATAAAATTATTGTTGATGTTTAAAATTAAAATAAAAAGCTTTTCTGGATTTTTTTTTTATAAAATTAAAACTTTTCTGGATTTATTTTAAATTAATTTAAAATTTTCTGGATTTTTTTTTTTATAAAATTATTGTTGATGTTTAAAATTAAAATTAAAACTTTTCTTGATTTATTTTAAATTAATTTAAAATTTTCTGGATTTTTTTTTATAAAATTATTGTTGATGTTTAAAATTAAAATAAAAAACTTTTATGGATTTTTTTTTTTTTAATTAAAACTTTTCTGGATTTATTTTAAATTAATTTAAAATTATTTCGAGAGAGACGGCAATGGCGATAATGGAGAAATTGAGAAATTGGGGCGTAATTAGTATGTTAATTAAGTAAAATAAGGGGTACAATTAGTTGTGTGTTTAGTACTTAATTATTACCCAAAAAGGAAACGACTCAACTACGAGAGACCGGCCAAATCGGGAAAGTGACTCAACTGTAAAAGACCGGAGGGAGTAGTAAAGATCACGTGCGTTGCACGTATAATCTTGTTATAAATATAATATTTTATTTAATATGATTAATTTATTACATATATTAATATACTTGGTGATAACCGAACAAAAGTCTTTTTAAGTTGAAATTTATTCATTAGTTATCATGAACTTCAATAAAATGTTAGAAATTGAGTGTAAAAATATACTCCTCCCGTTTCTTCATAAATGATTCGTTTTCGAATCACCTCTTCATATGCATAGATTATCTTAACTATGAATTGTACATTAATTTTTTTTTTGTTAAATTAATTTTATTCATCGAAGTAATTCAATCATTTGAGTTTTTCCGTATAAAGAAGTCTGATTCATTCTGTAGTTGTAAATAAAGAGGGAAAAATAAAAATACCCTAAGTGAAGATAAAAACCTAAATTTAGCTTTGGATCTTAAAAACATAAAAATATACCCAATTTTTCAAAATTGGTACAAGTTTGCCCCTTGAGTGTATTGGCGGGATTTGACAATTATTGGCACCTAGGGAACCCGCATATCAACTACTCCCTTCTCTCTCTCTCTCTCAATCAACTTCCCTCAACTTCCCTCTCTCCCTCTCGAAAACCAGAACCGACTCCACTCAAAACGGCGGCGATTCCAGAAAACCACCGAGATTCCATCTCGATTGCACCGCGATTCAACCGAGATTCCAGCGCGATTCTTCTTCCATCCCCATTGCACACTACATTCCGGCCGACAACAACCCAACGCGAGAAGGTAGATGGAGCCCAGGAGATCAAAACGTTCGAAGACAAAAGAATCGACCCAAGAACAGCATGCAGAAGCAGAAATCGGAGAGGGGGTACAGGAGATTGCTCCGGATGCGCCATCTTTCTTAAGGCCAGAGGTATTTTCTTCAATCTTCATATTTTAAGAAAAGAAGAGTCCTATAATCTGGAAAAAGTTTCCAGAAATCTAGAACCCTAATTTGTTTTTGTCAAATAAAATCCTCAGTACGAATGTACAATCAAAACTTGATTTTGTCAACATTTACTTCTAATTTCAGTCTAAATCATATGTTTTTGAAGCACTGGTACTAAAAGTGAGGGTTAAATCCATATTCTGGGCTGTTTTGTGAGTAAAAACACCTAAAATTTCTGTTTTTGTGAGTAAAAACACCTATTTAAGGATTGATTGTTCAAATTTCTGCTAATCTTCAGTAAAAGTAGTAATTTTGCACTGTGATTTACGAAGTAAACAAAAATTTTCATGCATACTAGTAAGCTTTTAATTGTTTCTTACTGGGTAATTGAGTACATTATGTGAAATGAACAAAATCTGCACAAGACTAGTAATATTTTATATGTTTCTTACTGAGTACTTAAGTACTCAGTAAGTTTTTACTCCTTTCGTACTTCGAACTTTACAGCATAATGTGAATTGAACAAAAATTTTCACAAGAATAGTAATCTTTTGTGTGTTTCTTGTGTGTTTCGTACTGAGTACTTTAGTACATAATGTAAAATGAGAAAACTTGCACAATACTAGTAATCTTTGTTGTGTTTCTTACTGAGTACTTAAGTACGCAGTAAGCTTTGATTCCTTTCGTGGTGTGAACTTCTAAGAATATATACTGAAATTATATGATATGAGGCTGAATTTACTTCAACTGTACAGGTCACATGGACATACAAGAGGGGAGACTTACTGGAATACCCCAATAAGACCATGCTCACAGGGTACGAGTCAATGGCAGCTGACATAAATGACGTCCTAAATACACTTCCAGCTGCAGCAGCTAAGGAGGTTAAAAAGTGTTGCTTTGGATCGTATACGAAGCTGAACAAATTCAGCAGCCGGAATGGGTGCATGATGCATTACGTGGTATTTAGAGAGGTGAAGCCGGATCCAAACCCTGACCCAACAACCCTCTGGTTTAAGATTGGAGATTTTGTCCTGCGATTTTCGAGGACAGAATTTGCACTTGTGAGCGGGCTTCGCTTTGGAGAGGCCAAATTCAACCCTTACATATATCACGAGATCCCCACCGACTCTGTCTTCGTACGGCTGTTTAGAGGAAACGACAAGACTACCACAACTGATGTGGCAAGGATGTTCATCAACAAGTCGTTTACCTATACCGTGATAGAAGAGGACAAGGAGGTTGAGATAAAAATTCCAGCATCACCATCAGATTATGTGAAGCTTTCTAAGCTGCTTCTTGCGTGTACATATGTGTTGGGGTACGATCAGACCAAGAAAGCAATTCCAATTTGGATGTGGATTTTGCTGGAGAACAGTGAAGAGTGGGAAGCTTTCCCGTGGGGGAGTTATTCGTTCCAATCCCTCAAAGAAACAATCACGAATGTCATGCGCAAAGAGAGGGTACCAGACTCGGGGACTATAAGCTACCATCTCAAAGGAAACACTATAGCATTCTCGGTAAGCAAACTGGACTTGGAAAATAGAAGAGACACTTTTCTCAATGCCATAAACTAACAATATCATATTTGTAGGCTTGGATATTTGAAGCGATTCCAGCTTTCGGTGAAACAATCGGAGGGAAAAATCCAAAAAGAGTAAGGCCCCGCTTCTTGCGGTACAGCTTCGTGAAGAAGAACAAATTGCCAACCGATCGGCAAATAGAGCAGGTATTACTTATTCCTTCTTACATAATAAAATGTTTATGTTGTAGTACTGTATTCCTTTCGTACTGTGTACATCACTGCATAATGTAAAATGAACAAAAAAGTTACACATGACTAGTAATCTTTTCTGTGTTTCTTACTGAGTACTTAAGTACTCAGTAAGTTATTTCTACTTTCGTACTGCGTACTTTACTGCATAATGTAAACTGAACAAAAAGTTACACATCACTAGTAATCTCTTACTGAGTACTTAAGTACCCAGTAAGCTTTGTTTATTTTCGTACTGAGTACTTTACTACATACTGTAAATTGAATTAATTTTGAACTATATCATTTTTGCAGAAAACGCTGCCTATTCTGAAGCCTACTGATAAGGAACAGACAACCTTCTACTGGAAATCTCTGGAAAATGACCCCGAAGGAAGGCCTTTTGCCTTCAAGTACAATCCGAACGACGCCAAAAGGAAAAGGCCAAGAGATGAGAAACTGCCCGCTGCTGCTAACCCAGGTCCATCACATGCTGCTCCAGCTGCAACTCTTCACATCAGTAATGAAGATATGCAGAAAATCGGGGCACTTGGAGGCGAAGCTGCTGCAAACAGGATGATGGGATTCCTGGAAAGCTTCCGACATCAGATTGTGAAAGATGTCGTCGAGAAGCTTGCTGACAGTGGGCATCGTGAGGCTGCCCCTTCTGCTCAAGAGGACTTCAATTTTTTCCAGATGCATGACACAACCTTCTCACCTGCAAGGCATGCCTCCTCAATGCCTACCAGCCATACACAAACGCCAGCCATTGCTGATGCAACAATACAGCTTACAGATGCAGGCGAGGAGGACGCTGGTCACACAGATGCAGGCGAGCCGGTCACTGCTGAGAAAGGTGCAGGCGAGGAGGCCGGTGAATGCGGGAAGCCAAGCGAGGCAGCTCCGGGAGCAGGAGTGGAGGCAGGTGCAGGCGGGAAGACAAGCGATGCAGCGAAGGGAGCAGGAATGGAGGCCGGTGTAGGCGGAGAGACAAGCAAGGCAGCTCCGGGTGCAGGAGAGGGCAGCAAGGCAGGGGAGGCCGGTATCGAGGTGGGGGCTGACACCTCAGTTCCTAAGGAGACAGCACAGCCCGCGATCCAGACAGCAGCAGCAGAATCAGGCCCGCAGAAGGTGGCAGAGAAGAAGACTGCTTTGAAACGCTATGGAAGGGCAAGAACTGGTGGAGAAAAAAAAGCTCGCAAAGAAAAACCGGTGGCAGCCCCTGTTGATGAACCACAGATGCCTGATGCAACCGTCGAGGCAGCCGTCGCAACCCCCGTTGATGAACCACAGGCAACAAGAGAGCATGCCGGGGAGGGCAGCGATGCAGCTGCAGATGAAGGCAAGACAGGTGTACCGGGGGGAGATAAGGTACAAGTCATGCATTCTAATGCATGAACATTGAAAAAACGCTGTGGAGTTTGGGGTACCAAAGACAATTTAAATGTTTTGTTTGTTCTTTTCAAGTGTATGGCAAAACAGAACTGCTTTTGTGTGGGTGTTTTTGGGTACGGACATGTTATTTCTAATACGTTTGCCTAATTCGGATAATCACTAGTTGTGGGTACGATTTGTATTGAAATACTTGAAAATTTACCCAGTACGAAAATCGTATGAATAACTACCAGGTTTTATGTATCCAGGAAAATGAGGAAGATGACTTCTTAATGACTGACGACCAAATGAGTAAAGCTCTCGATGAAGTAATGTCATCGGTGGAACGTAGCACAGCCAGAGAAGAAGACTTACAACTTTCGGTGGGCCCGATTCGAACTGAAGATGTAGCATACCTAATGATTGACCCGGCTGACGAGGGCAGACCAGTCCGAATTCGGTACCCGGCAAGGGCATTGCGAAGTCCGTACCTAAGCACAGATCTAAGGGCAGGCAGGAGATCTTTCCACGAGTTCATGCGGTCAAAGGAAAAACTGTAAGTTACTAATTACATAACACTTACATTTTAAAAGCATTTCTCTATTAACAAAATCGTATGTTTACTTACACGATTGGGCTAAAAAAACAGGTATAGGAATGTCGGATTAGACTACTTGGTTGACCAGCAGTATTTTGAGTATATAACAACCCCCGATACCATGTTGGAGGAAGAGCACATTAATGCATACCTATCGATCCTTGCTACAGACCCAAACTTTGCAGGCATAACACATACCAACCCGAACGTAGCAATCACCTCATGCCACTTCATGGTAAGTATATAAAATATGATTAATTAGTTATAGTTTGAAATATCTGACATAGTGTTCCTTTTTGACTTTGTAGAGTGCAATTGATGAAGTGTTTGACACACTTCACGGAAAGAAGAAACCCGAAATGGAAGTGTACAAGCAGAGCATGTTTAAGGAACATCTCAAATTTGATGACCTGGAAAAATTGATGATATTTGCTGATGCAGAGTATCCACCCTGGGGGGAGAGGATGCAGCCTTGGATCAACTATGAAAAGGTATAAACAAACTATAGTACTCAGTACGATATGATTAACTACGTACTCGTTCATTGAGTACGATTTCACTCTAGGTGTACTTGTTGTTTTAAATACGTTTTATAACAGACTGTACTGTCTATGTTTTCTGTTTTTATTTTTTTAATCAAAACATACTATTTTTGTAGGTTGTGACAATCTGTCATTTTAGCGAGCACTGGGCGACATTGCTAATTGATATGAAGGCTCAGAATCTGGCTTTACGACTCTAAATCGTGGTCATTTCAAAATCATCACAAAACAAACCGAAAGAGGATTTCATCCCATTGGCAAGGCTCCTACCACCGCTTATGAAAGGCATAGGATACAATGAGAGACATAATATCACAGAGCCCTGCTGCACCCAGTGGGAAATTTGTTTTCCAGATGTCGCGGATACTTACAAGCAGGTCGACGACTATAGCTGTGGTCTGTACTGCTTGAAGACAGTCGAGAGACTGATATCAGCTACACCGGGGGATAAAGGTCTAGAATCACCTGTGGAGTTGAATGCTTACAAGTTCCGAATTGCTCAGACGATCTACGCGTTCAGTACTGAGCCTGCTATTCCATTGCCTGCATTTTAGTGTAATTTATAACTCTTTGGGAAAACTTGTGGACAAACATGGTTATGTAATTAGTTTTTGGTATGTCTGGTTCAAAACACTAAAACATGGTACATACTGATTCTTAAGTAGTAAAAATCAGTACGTACCATGGCTTTTGTTTTTTGGTAAATATGGTACGTACCATGGTGTATAAATGTAGGTGTTGTGGAATCTTTTTTGTGTTACTTACTTGCCTCTAGTAATCTTTTTAGATTAGTTCTTACTGTGTACTTACAAGTACGCAGTAAATATTGCTTTCTTTCGTACTGGACCTTTAGTACATAATGTAAAATGAATAAATACTTACACAATACTAGTAATCATTTCTTACTCTGTGAACTTAAGTACGCAGTAAATTTTTACTCATTCGTACTGAGTACTTAGTGTAAGCAGTAAGATTTTGCTCATTTCGTACTGAGTACTTTAGTACATAATGTAAAATGAACAAAAACTCAATCAATACCAGTAATCTTCTTTGACTTTCGTACTGCGTACTTTAAGTTAAGTATACAGTAAGATTTGACTCATATCGTACTGCGTACTTTAGTACATAATGTAAAATGAACAACAACTTAAACAATACCAGTAATCTTTTCTATGTTTATTACTGCGTGCTTAAGCACGCAGTAATATTTTCCTGATTTCGTACTGAGTACTTTAGAAAAACGCAGTCATATTTGAATCGTTTCGTACTGAGTACTTCGGTACATAATGTAATTTGAACAAAAACTCAATCAATACCAGTAATCTTAGTGTAAGCAGTAAGATTTTGATCATTTCGTACTGAGTACTTTAGTACATAGTGTAAAATGAACAAAAACTCAATCAATACCAGTAATCTTCTTTGACTTTCGTACTGCGTACTTTAAGTTAAGTATACAGTAAGATTTGACTCATATCGTACTGCGTACTTTAGTACATAATGTAAAATGAACAACAACTTAAACAATACCAGTAATCTTTTCTATGTTTATTACTGCGTGCTTAAGCACCAGTAATATTTTCCTGATTTCGTACTGAGTACTTTAGAAAAACGCGGTCATATTTGAATCGTTTCGTACTGAGTACTTCGGTACATAATGTAATTTGAACAAAAACTTACACAATACTAGTAACCTTATTGTGTTTCGTACTGTGAACTCAAGTACGCGGTAAATTTTAACTCATTCGTACTGAATACTTAGTGTAAGCAGTAAGATTTTGATCATTTCGTACTGAGTACTTTAGTACATAATGTAAAATGAACAAAAACTCAATCAATACCAGTAATCTTCTTTGACTTTCGTACTACGTACTTTAAGTTAAGTATACAGTAAGACCCACAAAAGGTCAGACTTACTCCAGTACCCAAGCAAGACAAAATGCTCACATCAAAAATATTTAAACATAATACTACATCGAAGTATATTGATAATAACTGACAATCATTCAGGCCCGTGTTCAGATACATCATAATATATTTGGGTCCGTGCAAGTTCTACGGGAATGCCCAAGTACACCGCAAATACCACATTTTATTGGACCTTTACGAGTACGCTTACCACCACCACCACCACCACCCACCACTTGTTCATCTTCAACATTGATCTCCAAATATACAGAACACGTGTTTTGATAATGGCCCTTCTGCTTACATCGGCCACAAAGACGATCCTTTGCTACACTCGTAGCACCAATGGGTTCAGCACCACTCGGATCAACACTGGGTTCAGCAACACTCGAAGCAACATCACATGGAACCCCATCGCGTGGAGCACCCCTCATAGATTGAATCCTCCTCGTCCTAGGCCTACCCGCTTGTTTCGGGTTAGATGGGGTTCCAACAACCCTCGTAGCAACATCACATGGAACACGCCAATCGCTAGGATCAGGCACAGGGGTTACCTCAGCTGCATATATTTCACGCCACGTAGCAGTGCTGTAATATGAATGCACATATCCAATTGGAGTCTGATTGACATGACTACAAAAAACAAAAAAAAATAATTAACAAGTACGATATGGTGTATATTCGTACTGATATCCGCATTAAGAACCAAAACAAAACTTACCGTCTAAAGAGTGCAGTAATTAGCATACACTACATAACGTACTTCGGATGAAAAACAAATCTTGTTACCTTATTGCACGTGTAGCATGCGAACACGGAAAAAGGTCCATCTGCCATACACGACATGAACACGTCATCGCAGCAATGTCAACAATATAGCTCTTGTCCCCCGATATGATTTTAAACTTTGATTCAGAAATACCCTCGACCTTCATTGTCCGACCCACCCTAATTGCATTACCCAATCTCTCCATTGAATAGTCTGACAATTCAAGGGATATAGCTCCAGCGATAGAACGCCGCTCACAGAACCATGCTTGAACCAAATTACACGTATACTCCAACAAAGAGCATATTGGTAATTTCCTTGCCCACTTTAAACGAGAGTTCAGGCACTCTACGGCATTAGACGTTCCAAAATTATATCTCCGCACGGGGCATCTACACTTCTCCCATCTACTCGGACCAATGTTTAACAATTTTGTATGTGCACCTGGACAAAGTCAACTCCAAGTTATCCATATGAACACTTACACAGCACTGCTAAAGTACTCAGTACGAAAGGTAATCAAAGCTTACTGCGTACATAAGTACACAGTAAGCTTTGATTACCTTTCGTACTGAGTACTTTAGACATAATGTACAGATCACATGGAACTACGTAATGTAAATAAAATTGGTTGAGAACTAATAACATATGTTTAAGAGTTTTGCATGTGCACCTGGGCAAGTCAACTCCAAGTTATCCATATGAATATTGAAATCGTTCTCCCGGTACGCATTTGCAGCATCTTGGAAGATCTCTATCACTTCGTCACGTGCCTTTAGATTACCTTGGATATGGTATGTGCAAAAGCCATGAGGGACACCTGGAAAAACAACATTCACCGCATTTTTTATACTAATGTGTTGATCAGACACGATTAATAATTCCTCTCGAGTGCCAAAACTCCGACGAACGTGCTCTAGAAACCAACACCAAGAAGAATCATTTTCTTTATCACCTATCCCAAAAGCAAGAGGGACAATCTGCTCATTAGCGTCCTTAGTCGATGAAACAAACAAAACTCCCTTGTATTTCCCCTTCAAATGTGTTGCATCAATGACAATCACGGGACGACACGCACGAAACGCCCTTGCACACGCATCAAGTGAAATGTAGCAATACTCAAATGCCCCATCACACGTCTGCAGATCAACAACTGATCCGGGGTTCATCTTCTCTAACATGTAAAGATACTTAGGCAGCAACTGTAAAGTGAAAAAGGTAAAAATAAAAAGATAAAAAACCGTAAGTAAGGAGTACGCGTTGTTTGAAGATTAGTACCAATGTAAGTACGCGGTACGAAATGAATACAAAATGTACTTGTAAACATGGAAACTTTTTACCTGAAATGACAATTCCTGGTCTCCGTATGCAGCGTTTAGGGCAACATTCTTAGCAGACAAAGCAGTTGAATACTTCACATTGACACCAAATTCTCGTAACATCTGCGCTTGAATGTCACGCGGTCTAAGAATCGATCCATCTTCCCTCAACTGTGCACCAACGTGGACAGCTACAGCTTTGGGTGAAACTTTCGGTTGTGGACCAACCCTCAAATCATAAGTACACGTGTGAGGGGCCCACTCGTATATCTTCCAGGACAGCCCAAGGGATTTAGCCCGCATAATAAACTTACATGTTTTTCCTTTTGTGCAAACTATGTAGCATCTATCAACATCCGAACGTGGGATTCTAAATTCCAAACAATTTCTCAAATGATATAAACTAACAGCTGTGATCATCGACTCCTTACTTTCAAACGTAGATCCTTCAGCAAGCTCGCCTCTAACACGTTCGGGCTGTATGACGAGATCAGCGGAAGGAAGGGAAGCTTGGTGAGAAGCACCCGGGATAACCCATTGTTTGCTCGCCTCTAACCCATTGTAACTTGCAGTTTGACTTGCAGCACTCTCGTCACTAGAATTATGTAAAGCCGGAACAATGCATGAGTTCAACGGAACAATACTACTTTGTTCAAAATCATTGTTCTTCTCACAAACCGACACGTATATGGTAGGGGCTACCATAAAGTCATGTAAGCAAGACCACTCGAAATTATCCGTGATTTTCATTCTAAAACCATCACCAACAGCAGGTTGTATCCAAGCATCTAAATCAAACACATGGGTATTCCGTTTCTTCTTCAAACGCACTTCAAGTTTTGCCAACAATTCTTCAAACGTGAGACCGCTTGAGGGAATGGGGATAAAATCCTTTATACCACCCTCATACTTGTCGTAATTCCATTTACCACCATGGACAAAAAACACAGAAGATGACGGAGCCTAAATAAACATATTAAATGGAACAAAAAATTATCATCATGGTATAGTACGAAAAAAACAGAGTAAACAATGATTGAGAACTAATCTACATACACTAGTACGCAGTAAGTTTGATTCATTTCGTACTGAGTACTTAAGTAATATTATGAAATGATATGATATGAATTACGTTTATTTCAACTGTACAGATCACAAGGAACTACGTAATGTAAATAACATTGGTTAAGAACTAATCTACATACACTAGTACGAAAAACTAACCAAACTTACCTGACTAAAACAGTACGAAAAATAATTAAATGTACCAGTACGTCGACTACAAAAAAACATGCAAGCTTACAAAAACATTAGATTCAAACATGAAAACCCTAATATTCAAACATGAAAAATCCATGAAAGTACCATGTTGAAAGCTTGAAGACAGTAAAACAACTACTTCTTCCACCAGAATTTGTTTTCCAAACTGGAATATGTCGTCGTCGTCAGTCCGCCGGCGTTTCGTTGTCAGAACACCGCCGTCGCCAGTCCGCAGCCCGCCGTTTGTCAGAACACCGCCGTCGTCAGTCCACTGCCGCCGTTTGTCAGAACGCCGCCGTCATCTGATCGCCTGTTCAAATGTATCTTCAGACCTCCGTTTGCTCGCCTCTATCGTCAAACCACGGTCGTCCGACGAGAAGAGCTATGAAGGTAGAACCCTGCTGCGTGCGAGAAAAAACGAGAAAGAAGAGAAGAGAAGAGAAAGATATTTGAATGTTGTCTGCTGTTTGTTTTTTAATTTCAGCTCGATCACAAACACAAAATAGAGGGAAGAAGAGAAGAAAGAGAATAGCTACATGACAAAAAACACCAAAGCTAGAAAAGTTATACCCAAAGCTAAAAAGCAAGGGTATAATTGGAAACCAAAGCAAAATATGGGTATATTTTTATGTTTTTAAGATACAAAGCTAAATTTAGGTTTACAACTTGAAATTGGGTATAGGAGTATATATTCTCTAAATAAAATACCAAAATTTCTAAAATTCTTTAAACTCAATTGAGTTAAAAGTTGTTATAAGAAAATACTTCAAAGTTTTTCCATCATCTAAAGTACTACTTGAACCTAGTTTTATTTTCTTTCTTCCTAATACAAATTTAATACTCCTTCCGTGCATCATTTCTTGACACTAATATTATACTCGGACATTCACCATTTTTGAACATTTCTATTTTAGGAAGTAGGTCCCACAATACACTTATGACTTTAACATTTTAATATTATTAAAAATATTAGATGAACCCATAATTCTTCCACTTTAACACTTACACACATTAATTTATCAACATAACATCAAAACACATTAAACTACATGCCCAAAATATCTATTCAAGAAATGGTTGACGGAGGTAGTACATATTAAATTTTAAAAAATGCATCACTGATGACATTAAAGTTTGAGACATTTATAATGTATGTCTTAGGTAATAACTTTATAATTACCACTAGGCTAACACGCATACACGAACATAGTTGTCAAGTCTACTTTACATTTATTCACTCCATAGTTTTTTTGTTAAGACAAACTGAATCAACAAAGATTTCTCTAAAAAAAATAACAATTTTCTTGACCTAATGATCATCTTAGAAGCAGCTTACTTGCCATCTTCCAAAAATAAATAAATTAATTTCCATGAAAAATCTTAACTAAACCTCATTCCAAATAATATTTCTCCATCAAATATAGTTCATGATGTCCATGCATCCATGCCTCTTAAGATCTCACCACAATCGATCTAAACCCATACACTGATACGTAGGGGTATTAATAGCGTTTCAATGTCGACCATGATCACGCTTAATATGTGTTCCGTTGATGTGACAATGTCACATTCTCAATTTGTATAGTTTTGATATGTAGATACCTAAGTCATATGGCATTGTCACGTTAATCGTGAACATGTTATTTTATCATTCCTCTAAATCTGTATAGATTCACATCATCTACAATATTTTAACATCTTAACTATATGTGTGATATATATGTAGACCAATCAACTATGTCTTAGATATAGTGTTAGAAAATAAATTAAAGATTGATAATTTGAAGGCACAAACTTATAATTTAGATCGCTAGAGCCACCTATTCTTTTATACTTCCTCCGTCCCACTTCACTTGGCTTCCTTTCCTAATCGAGACGTCTCACTTCAATTTGTGTGTTTCTTATAATGGAAAGAACTAACTTTTACTTTTCAATGTGGACCCACTTTTCACTTTTGACACTGCACATATAATTTCGTGCCGACATGAAACAAGCCAAATGAAGTGGGACATAGAGAATAATATATTGGAGAACGACAATTATCAAGGTCATACATCAAAACCAACTTGGTAAAAAAGAAAAGAAAAGAAAAAGCAATCAAGAAGTAAACTATCAACAATAGATTAAATAGTATTATGAGAATTAAATCTTATAAAGAGAAAATAAAAAACTCTTTATAATATCCAACTTTTAATTCTCCGTCTCATTTATATGTAGTTCACTTTATTTAAATTGAGTCTATTATACATAACAAAATATCATGACAAATCAAATACACAATTTTATGTACTAAATTTTATTTATAATTCTTCCTGATTATTAGATTCACAAATTATTGTCACATGCAACTATTGTTTTAAGATAAATTTCGAAATTCAAATGTGTGATAAAATATTTAACATAAACTTTCTTAATAGTATTTAAAAAAAAATCTATTTGAATATAGTATCGTGTAATAAATGGTTGTACTGTTGCAAATATAATACTATTTGAGAATATATAGTCATATACCCAATTTCTACTAGTAAAACAAAATTTTGCTTTGGAAGTTTAAAACACAAAAAAATACCCATTTTTTGCTTCGGTAGACAAAAATGCCCCTGCTTTTTAGGTTCGGAGTTATTATTTACCTTTTCTCTTTTTTCTAACCAATTTTTCTTCATTATACACATCACCATCTCTCTATTTTATTTCTTCTCTCTCTCTTTCTCTCTCTACCCCTCTCTCTCTCTCTCTCTCTCTCATTCGGCGCCGCGGGGGAGCAGAAGGGATTCGAACTCCGGAGAGTCGAGCAGCACCGTCCCCTCGCGCAGCGACGGTAGCCTGGGAGTTGGAGCCGCCGACGAGGAAGGGTATCCGGCGGCGGGAGAGAATCTGGGAGATGAGTTCGGAGGCGGCGGAGCGGAAGTGGGAGGGGGTGAAGACGGGGTCGGAATCGGAGGGGTCAAAGTCGCCGAGGAGGTGGTGACGGGGTCGGCTGCCTGGCCTCCATCGGCGAGACAACGGCGGCGGATTTTGAGGATCTGGGCCTCGCGGCGGAGGCTGTCTGACCCATCGAAAGTGGCCATGCCCGAGCTCCTCGCTCGGCGGATCGTCTCCGAGCCGGCACAGCTCGAGCTCCGCCCTCTCTACCCTGCCGTCGCCCTCTCTCTCTCTCCCCCCCGTTGTGAACTTGAACACCCTTTCAATTTTTTTCAATTTAGATTGATTTTCTTGTTTGTTTGTGTGTGTAGGAGAGGTGGTGGAGGCGATACAGGCGCTGGGAGAAGGATTCATGAGAATGGAGAAGATGAAGATGGAGATGGCGCAGCAGATTGAAGAGATGAGGATGGAGATGGAGCTCAAGAGAACGGAGATAATACTCGAATCGCAGCAGAGGATCGTTGAGGCTTTTGCTCATGCCATGAATAAGAAACCCAAGAAGAATCATCTCGATTACGCCTAATTAACCCCTCCATTTTGCCCTTTTAATTTAGCTTCCTGTTTCTCCCTCATTGGAATTGGATGTAGAGAGAGAGAGCAGTTGGTTGGTTGGTTCATATTCTAATTCGAAATTGATATTTGTAATAAATTTTAGAAAATTTTAGATATCTTTTCTACACATTTTCAATTTGAGAAAAAATTGGTTGCTCGATGTTTGGATCCATGTCAAATTTATAAATTATTATGTTCACCGTTTTGAATCATCTCACTCACTAGTTGATGAGTGAAGCAAATGGAGGAGTGAGTTTTTTTTTGGGTTGGGTCCCTTTTTTGTGATTTGAATTTACGAAGTGGTTGTTGCTCTTACGATTACTTAAGTGCACAGTAAGAAATACAAAAAAGATTACTAGTACTAAAATACACAGTACGAAAGGAAGAAAAGTCAATTGGGTTGGGTATGATTACTCGAAACAACATCAAACTTTGTTTCGCTTTTTGAAATTTGAAAACTAAAGTGAGCACACTATCTACGAATGCTATCCTCTGTCCCGATTACTTAAGTACACAGTAGGAAACACAAAAAAAGATTACTAGTCTTGTGTAAATTTTTGTTCAATTTACATGATATACTAAAGTACACAGTACGAAAGAAAGAAAAGCTTACTGTGTACTTAAGTACACAGTACGAA
Source organism: Thymus mandschuricus (assembly GCA_029379335.1). Lineage (NCBI taxonomy): Eukaryota > Viridiplantae > Streptophyta > Magnoliopsida > Lamiales > Lamiaceae > Thymus > Thymus mandschuricus. The sequence continues at coordinate 17,554,721 of CM057082.1, read as the reverse complement.
ATATAAAAAAAGATTACTAGTCTTGTGTAAGTTTTTGTTCAATTAACATGATATACTAAAGTACACAGTACGAAAGGAAGAAAAGATCACTGTGTACTTAAGTACACAGTACGAAGGGATGAAAAACTTACTGTGTACTTAAGTACACAGTAAGAAACACAAAAAAGATTACTAGTCTTGTGTAAGTTTTTGTTCAATTTACATGATATACTAAAGTACACAGTACGAAAGGAAGAAAATCTTACTGCGTACTTAAGTACACAGTACGAAATATAACAAAAGATTACTAGTCTTGTGTAAGTTTTTGTTCAATTTACATGATATACTAAAGTACACAGTACGAAAGGAAGAAAAGCTTACTGTATACTTAAGTACGCAGTACGAAACACAAAAAAAGATTACTAGTCTTGTGTAAGTTTTTGTTCACTTTACATGATATACTAAAGTACACAGTACGAAAGGAAGAAAATCTTACTGCGTACTTAATTACAAAGTACGAAAGGAAGAAAATTTTACTGCGTACTTAAGTACGCAGTACGAAACACAAAAAAAAAGATTACTAGTACTTATTTGTATGGATCACAGTACGATTTGTAACACCAAAATTACCGGAAAGAGAGAGAAAAAGTTGGTGGTCAAAGTCAAAAAGCAAAAAGCAAAAAGCAAAAAGTAAAAAGCAAAAAGCAAAAAGCAAGGGTATTTTGGTACAAAATTTGAAAATATGGGTATAAGTTGTGTTTTTTAAGATACAAAGCAAAATTTTGTTTTTTAAGTTGAAATTGGGTATTTTCCTTTTTCCCTCATACTATTTCATCATATATCTAGCTAAAAATTGTAATAGTTTATAGAAATAGATACTTACTCTGTTTACAATTTTAAAGGTTTTTTCCCGATTTCGACCATTCATAATCTTTGGGGCCTTTTTAGTTTAGACATTGAACTCCCAAAAAAAAAAAATAGAATCACCACACATTTTAATCTTTAACATATTATAGTATTAAATTTTGGGTCGATCCATTAACACCCTAAAGATCATAGATGGAAGGCGTATATAGGCATTATAGGTGTACAAAATTTCATGCACAATTTTTTTAAGGTCGTAATAGATATATTCTTGATTTTAATAAGTAATTATAAATTAAAATTGTGAAAAAAATCAATAAGTGATGTATGGAAATTACGCAAAATGTAGGATTTGGCTAACAAAGAGAATATATATCCTATTCTTGGGATAATAATGTATACCTTATGGGGTATTAACCGTATATAGATTATATTATTATAATATATTTATAATTATGATTATGGTTTTTTACTTAATTATTCTTAATTTAAAATAATTTTAAAGGACATTATAGGCAATACATTATTTTGTAACATAAGACTCTTTTTAGTATAGGTATAAATAGATAATGTAACGAGTGAAGCATGCATGGTGCATCTTATCATGATATAATTCCTCAAAAAAAAAATTAGTTAATGGCGATGAGATGGTTAATAAAATATTGTACTATTTTCTGTGAATGGAAGGAGTACTTACAACCCGCATTGTAACGTAAATTTTAAACACCATGCAAAATTTAAATAGAATGACTTACCAAAAATGAGCAAGCAAACAATTCCATAAATCTACATTGGTTAGAAACGATGTTCAATAATTACATAGAAAGCTCGATGAGACTCAAAAGCTTTGCCAAAAGATATATACAAAATCTCAACCTATTCATCGAACTCGAGCTATACAAAACAAGCAGAATTCTACAGCTATACATATTTCCCAATAGCTTGTTTTAATATTCAAACACACAAAACTCCTCGATTCTTTGGCTTGTTTTCGTTCTTATTCTTTCGTTTCCCTCGACTCCTCGATTCCTTTGTTTCTGGGATTCAGTTCCTCCAATTCCACAGCCGCTGAATCCTTCGTCTCACTATCTTCATCCATTTCCACAGCTGCTGGATCATTCTTCATACTACCTTCATCTTCGACCATTTCCACAATTGCCGGATCATTCTTCATACTATCCTCACCTTCGACGGCCATTTGCACAGCTGCTAACTCCTTCGTTTCATTGACTTCCTCTTCAAGACTAATACAGTCAGAAATATTATCATTGTCCATCTCTTCGGAGACAGGAACCAGTGAACTCAGTAACGCTTCAAGTTGAGGCAGCCTCGTCTCCATGCTCTTAAGCAGCTCTATCATGGCTTCAGAATCATACTCACTACAATCAAGCACACACATGGTCTGTGTTAGATCGGAACATACGGCATGATTTGGAAGAAAGAAACATATAGCCTTAAATTGTGATAACTCACCATTTGCGTAACAAAGAAACAAATGTGCGTAAATCCTCAACCAAGTGGCTGTCGTCACAGGAGAACTGATCTACATCTTCACTGGAACGAGACCTCTGTTCAGCTAACCGCGGGATGGCAGAAGCTATAAGGCTTATATGCTCTTCCACTTCCACCTGAACAGTAGAAAATAGATCAGAATCATCGGATACATGTGCACACAGCTCTGAGATTATTCGACTTAAATTGTTACCTTATTTATCAGATGAAGGCTCTTCAGTTCTTCACGATTTCCACTTGTAAACGACTTGAACGCTTTCATAACATCCCCGATAAGCTTCCAGTTCGTTTGCGAATTCCCATTTTCATTCTCTAAACTCGTTGAAATAGTTTCTGAAGCTGTTTCTGAAGATTCCGCAATGGTATTGTTACCTTCATTTCGGACGACAGGAGGCACGAGATCACTGCTAGGCAAGATATCATGGGAAGCTTCTGCGCTTATGGGAAATAGTGCTGTCATGACATCAGTTTTGCACATGAAGGATCTCAAGTCGAGCAAGAGAGCATCAGGATACGGGAAGTCGCGATCAGTGTCACCCGAAACCACAATCACAAGCGGATCACCAATAAGCTTGAAAGCAGTAGCAACTGCTGATACAAATTCATCATAGCTATGCCATTTAGGTCGAAGAGCTTCAGAGAACTCTATAGGCAGCTCGGACACGATCTCAACTCGATCCATATTCCAATTTAACACACGCAAGTCCAGGTCCCAGCTTACACACAACAGACACAGGATCATGAGCAATCTCAGCACAAGAACAGGCATATATGAATTACATTTTAGACCAGATCTTCGAATCCACTCTGCTGTCTCAAATTTATTGTCAAGTAATTGTTCAACCACTTTGAGAACAAATTCAACCATGCTTCTACTCTGGGGTTCGTTGTTGCTGCCCAAACCTGTTCCCGGATTGTAACTCGGTTGCACACTTACCAAGTATTCAACAAATGCGGACTTCGTTGTGAAAAGGAAGCCCCGTTGATCAGGAACCAAGATCAATAGTCTTTCCAAAAGATAAAGGAAACAGGGTGGAGATATATAGCCAGGTGCCCTCCAATTGCTGTAATAAGTTTCTTCTAAAGCTTTATGCAACGATAGACTCAAAGCTTCTGCGGAGCCCCTCGATGGAGATTCTTGTGCACAAAGCAAATCCGAAGCACCTGATACATCATCCTTTTTAACAGACTCATCAATTCCTCTGAGATAATCGGTGAATGACCTCCAATGCGTTTCATTCGGAAGCCTTGCAGCAATTTTGTCGTAGAAGCCGGGCTTAAGTTTGCCACTTCCCAGCATCGTCATCACTGCCCTCCCGATCCGCTCACTAGTGAGTTTCTGCGCTTTACCAATATAACTGTAAACACATTCTTCGAGTAAGTTCCTGGAAACTTCAGTTTCTCTCAAAGATATCATGTCTCTGGATAATGACCGCCGAGGATCACTTGGGAAAACAAAATTGAAGTACTGAAGGCATAGTTGAATGAATTTCAGCAGCTTAGAGATATCTGAGTGATTCATTCTGATGGATTTTGAATCAAGTAAGAACTTTGCAATGTCGAAAATGTGTAGCAAACACATACTTTGGCAGTACAATGGCAAGCGCTTCGTGGAATCATTATGAAGCTGTTGAAGAGTCTCTAATACACGAAGTCCATCGAAAACCAATCCTTGGAGCCAGAATTTACGGGCAGTAGATGCAAACTGACGAGCTTCTATAGTAGCCACATTTTCGTTCCTCTGAATGTACCCCTCGACATCTACTACCCACGCAGCATCAGGATTCAACAAGTGAAAAGTGACACTGGGATTATCAGGCAACCTCAATCCAAAGAAATTAAAACAGATCCCAGCAACGCCTTCCTGTTTCATAAAATCGGTTCTTACAAGGGTGTCGAGACATTCTAATATCTCCAAACTCTGTTCCTTCCACAAGTTCCAAGCGTAAACCAGTGTTCCAGCAGAGACCTGGTTCCTTGCGATTCTCTGATCGAATGAAGTTTGATCCAACTGCAAGTCACGATCCCACTCATACTTGGTAGCATTCATTTCAAAATGTGTGTCTAAAAGTTCTTGAACAACAAGAATTTCACATATTGAAGTATCGCACTGCTTCAAAGCATTGTAACACTGCATCAATTCAGACAAATTCTTATCATCATACATCAAAAATTTCGCCTGAGCACAAATTGATGCATGGACGCTATCGGAAACCTTCTGAGCAACTGACATCACTTTATTTAAAAGTTCCACTTTGCGAGGAAATGACTTCAATGGCCGCCCTTGATTTCCAGATCCCCACAGAACATTAGAAATAATGAACGAAAACAATAACGAACAAGCATCAGATAACTGTCCCGCCTTTTCAAGTAGATCAACCTCACGAAGAGTATCTCCCAGACTCTTGGCAATCTCAGAAGCCTCGTGGAAGTTCCCCAACTCTTCCTCCAAAACCAAAAGCTCTTGGAAGCAGCCCAATGAATTCAAGAAGTTGCGTTTGGATTCCATAGAACTGAAAGCTCGAACAAACTTCATTAGTGATGCATTATCCTTCGCCTTGTGACTCTTTCGAGCGCAGTCTTTCAAAAACTTCTGAGCAATTCTATCAATCTCCCTACTTCTAGCTGATATTACACTGTTTGATAGCGCCTGCTGCTTCCACGTCTCAATATACTGCAAAGCGAGGTCAAAATAATTACCCTTGTAGCAAGCTGACAAGCACTCTCTGAATAAGTTCCCACTCGCATACACTTGTGCAGCGAGTTTATGTTTTCCAGCCAACGAGAAACATTCACCAGCCTTTCCGAGCTCTGATATCTTTTCCCGATAGATTCTTCCTGCAGCAACAAATTCCAAAAAAGAATAACCAGGAGCTTATGTAAATTGAAAATCAACAAAACCACATGCCAGGGCCTATAGAATGTCTGAATCATAGGAGGGGGAGGGGGAGGGGGAGGAGGAGAATATACCTGCCCTTTCGTAGTCCCCCAATTCATAGAAACATTCAGCTGCGGATGCAGCTCGATTAATAGAATCGAATATTTCTGCAGCCTCTCTAAGAATCCTAGTGGCCCCTTCATAATTTGAACCACGCAGCCTGTCAGCAGCAGCTCTATGTCCGGAGGCAATAGCCAATTTCTCCAACTTCTTGTCACCAGCTTTTTCAAAGCACAGTGTAGCCATCTCGTAGTTTTTCTCCCACAAGAGCTACCACCAATGATGAACAAATGAATTAATAAAACAAACAAACTAGAAAACAAATTCTTAATGATAAAACGAAGGAGACTGAAACAGACCTTCATGCCCTGTGTTTTCCACTCTTCAGGTGTGCTAGCCCTTTTCATTGCTTCCGCAAGAGAATCGTCTATTTTCCTCACGTTCACAAGGGACAGCCTTCTCCAATAATCGAGCATTGGCGTGGAAACTTCCGCATTGTTTTCACAAATCCATAATCTCTGCCTTGTTCGAGTAATTGCCACATATAGTTGCTTCAACTCAGAGCATAAGATATTGTGTTTCGACAGGCTAAAAGATGGAAAGGACTTGGCAGAGTCGCCATCCAGAAGGTCTTTTTCTTTCAAGAATTCATACAAGACTTTCCAATGGTTACCCAATGGCGAAGAGCCAAAAAAGTTGTACAGCAGAACATCCTAAATCCAGAATCAGATTAAGAAATCACAATCTGATGGTAGTTGAAGAAATAACATTATTGATCAATAAATAGTTATACGAGACGCTTAAGAGAAAAGAAATTGATAACCTGAAATTCGAGGCCCTTGCACTCCAGTATAGTCAGAATGAGAGCTTGATGGCCAATGCAGTTAGAAACTTCCTTCTTCGTACATTCATCCCTTACAATAATAGCCTGGTCAGCGCCAAAACCGACCCATTTTCCAGTTTCACTGCTCTTTCCACTTTGTCCGAAAATGGAAATGATCAAGTTTTCATCACTCCCTGGCTCAAGAACAATAGGGGATTCCCCATATACACAGCTAGTCTCTGGAGGCAGCACATCAATGGAGAGTGGGAAATAATAGCATATAAGATCTACAACACTCTGTGCTAATCTAAGTACTCCAGTATGAGTACGGAAATTGTGGGACAAAATGAATATATCTGACATAAGTCCTTTCTCTTTTTTCCCCGAAGAATCACCATTTCGAGATCTCATCAGAAACTCGTTATAGAACAAGGATCTGATATCCTCAAACCGAAAGTCAATCCCTCTAGCAATTGTCTGGGCTGTATCCCCAGAAAAAACAAAACCTTCAACAACATTGTTGCAGATGTATCTGAAGAGAGAAATCTGCCTCATAGTAAGGTCTTGCACTTCGTCAATGTACACGAAGTCCATCTTATCGCCCGGAAGATCTTCTTTGTTGAGTCTGAGATGAATATCACTCACAAAATCAGCAAGATCAAATTCACCTCGCTCCAACTTCCTTTTCTCATAGTCCATAAAAATGTCATAGATCGCACATCTCTGTTCCTCGCATAAAGTCGAAGTCCTATTCTCTGACAAAGATACATAATCCTCTCTGCTTCGCTTGTAATTACCTTCCACAGGCCCTCCTTTGATATGTGACATTATCTCCGTAAAAACTCTCGAAGCATCAAGACTCTTAGTCAGCTTATCATTGAAATGGGGCCAATATATGGAGGAAAATCGATCATAAGTGACCTCATTCTTCCTCAAGAAAGTCTGGAGGGCAACAGATCTTCTGCCTTCCAAATGAGAGGATTCTCTTACGGGACGAAACCTCTGAAAATATGACCTTCCGAGACTACCATCAAGCATCATCAGAAACTTGTGAAATGTGATGATAAGAGGGTACTTTTCCTGTTGAATTCCCACAAATGTATCTGGGATACCTTCGAAGTCAGCAACTTCGTCTTCATCAACATCCTCCACACGAGCGGTGATGTCTCCAGAAGAGTCTGCAGTAGCAATGCTGCAAAAGGATAGAAATGTTGAGACATAAACGGCATAAAGAAAATGTCAATTCATGTACGAAAACTCTACCAGCATAACAAGGAGTGGCATTAACACACCTTTTCATGTGAGATACCATTTTTTTAACTGCATGGCACAATTTCGGGCTGACGGTAACAAATAGCTGGCGCAATACAGGACCCTTGGGTCCTCCACCGAGCTGTTCATCAGAATCTCGCGAAGCAATGCAGTACTGCTGAAATGCTCGGTACAGCTTCATAGTTAGTATGGTTGTTTTCCCAGTGCCAGAACGGCCTAATATGAAGCTGCTTCCATTATAACTTATTATCTGTCTTTCCTCGTCAGTTACCTCAAATGGCAAAGCAACAACATTTCCCTCGACATCCGAAAGCAAATGATTCACAGTACCGGTAGATAAGGAGTAGAATTTCATCAACAACAAGCTTTCACTCACTTTTGAGTTTTCGACATAAGCTCTGCACTCAGAGCTACTACTGCTTGCACCAGAGACTAATCCGTTGTCACTACGATTCTTGGAACGTTCTATTTCACTGATGTCCGACCAACATAATGGCAGTTCCAAATTCCTAAATGGAAAAAAAAAAAAAAAAAAAAAAAAAAATCAATTATTCTAAGCAATGCTAGAAGTACACATGAAAGATAACAAGCAGATGGTGATGGCACGTGATCGAATAAGATATGGTGAACTCATCCAAACGTGACGTAACCTAAATAACATACCTCACAACTAATTTATCATTGCATTTGTTGATGAAATCATCGGTATACGTAGTTGCTATCCTGTCAATTCTTTCCAACAATTTTGTGGTCTCCGTCATTGGCAATATGTCCCACACTTTCAAAACTTGCTTATAGATGGAGTCCCTTATCACATCAATGGAGCAGACAATATAGTATGTATCGAACTTGAACCGTTTTACTATGTAAGAAGATTTCTCGCATTTCCAGTCCACATTCACTTTCCTAGGCCGCCAGCCTTCTGCAAGCTTCACTAACAAATGTATGACCGACTTCTTTGTACTTGAGGATCTCAATTTCTGAAACGACTTTCGAAAGTTATCGCTAAACAAAACCTGGAGATATGCATAGCAGCCAGTGAGGACAACGAGAAAATTAAAGGCTACAGAATACATAGAAAACAAAAGAAACGGCTTAGCCATGTACAAGACACAAATGAATATCCGTAGGCAGCAACACATGAAGATCTGGAATATCATAAACGACTCGTACTCAAATACCATTAATGTCATCTAGTTATCTCGTAGTCGTACCTGCCACTGTAAATTTCGGAAAGTAGTACTCTGCCCACTTAAAAGATCATCCAGTTGGTCCAGATCTTTTTTAACATTTACAATAGCCGTTTCAATATCAGGTTCTTCATCAGCATTGAAGAAACATTGCCGGCCCTTGGCATCAGACACTATCGCTTCCCAAACCGAATCACTTTTACTCAACGTGCTTTCATTTCCTAATATCCATAAACAATGACTGGAAGAAAGGAGACATTTGTTATAATTTTACTGAAACGTAAAGCAAATGCAAAAAGCGAAAAAGTATATACCCTTTTAATCCTTACCGAGCTCTAGTCAAAGCAACGTTGGTTCTTCGAGGACTACATAAGAAACCGATGGATCCACCTTTGTGAGACCTAACGGTTGAGATGATTATGATATCTTCCTCACCACCTTGGAACCCATCAATCGAACTCACATTAACTGTAATCCTCTCAAGGTTATCACATCTGCGTGGAAGCTTATCTTGAATTGCTGCAACTTGAGCAGCATACGGAGAAATCAAACCGATACTGAGTGTTTCTCTTGAGCTAGTCCACACTGAACATGCAGTGCATGGATATCAAATTGGTATCGAAAAAAGATATGGTGATATACGAAGACGGTATCTAATAAGAATAAAATAGAGTAAGCATCAACTATGTAAGAGACTATGACATGCAGAAACTACAATGAAAAACTACGTAGGAAAAACTTTTGAAGAAAACCAAACAAGATATGTGAGCATACATTATCTTAAGATCTTCGTGCATGTAACACGACATTGATAAACTGACTTCGTAATCGGTTTTATAGCTTCTATCCGCAGTCAGAAGGAACTCGCAATACATATGAAGATGAGTGAATATTCTCCATTGATCTGTTTAGTCTAAGAGCACCTACTGTCAAACGTAAAAACGACATATACAGAAAGTATTCCCACCGGAACCAGTAACTGTATCATTAGCAACTAAGTGGCTCTTTTTTGTTTTTTCAGACCATAATAATGTAATCATCGATGCAGTCGTGACCTTTCGTGTAAGAATACCTGAATTCAAGACTATTAAATGACAAGTTAATTGGTAACAAATGAGTATAAAATAGTCCGAAAAATAATGCATACCTTTGAGGAGTTTATGCACAAGTTTCACTACAACTGCAACCTCAACCATATTTCTCCTGCTGACACCCGCATCATCCAATTCCTCTCTTCCATCACGAACATTAATGAACGAATACGGGCCAAACATCTTTCCAGGTAGATAGCACCTTTCATAGCTTTTGCTCAGCACATTAGGACCATCAAATATCCGATTTTGATAGAACTTTGAATTCGGAAACCGACTAATTGATGGATGCATCCTGTACTGAATATCGAACAAATGTTTGGGATGACCCATTGAGCTTAATCTTTCAAACAAGCTTCTCCCAAAGCCAGCTTCTTCTGATAGCTGCGTATAAACAAAACAAAGCAATATCATTATTAATTAAATTTGTCTGAACAAAAAAATAGCGAGAAGCAGTACATGAAATGCAATTTAACAAACGATAACTAAACGGAGACCTTGCTGGACACTGTTGCTGGCAGTTGACACTCGTCACCGACCAAGATAGCAAGCCTCACACCTTTGATCTGTAAGGCTATGGCTGTTTCACACTCCTTTACCTGAGCTGCTTCGTCGATGACCAGTAACTGAAATGGCTCTATATCAACAGTATGCAGTTTGAATGCAGAAGAAGTGGTGCAAAAGATCAGAGAAGCTTTCTGGAAACAGAACTCTGTGGCTAAACTTCGATCAGTGACTTTTGGAAACACGAGTTCACTGAGACTAGTCTGAAGAGATCTTAGAACGAAGACACAATGGCTTCTGATGCGCTGCAAGGCTGTTGTATCGAGAAAGGATTCAGAAACAGTCATTATTCGTTGCATAAAGATAGCCTTTAGATCCTCAGACGTCATGCCACTGCCCTCAACCAAGAACTCCTCTAGAGAATCGAGAAGATTAAGAAGTTGCACCATATTTCGATATTTTCCCTCACCGATGAATCTCCTTGGTAAATGTGTGATCATTGTAAGCATACAATATCTCAGAGGTGATACTAGATTCTTAAATCGATCTCTAGCATAGTCCAAAAATGGTGTGGTTTTAGATTGCTCGTTTTCCACAGATGCTTCATGATGAGAAACACAATTTTCAAGAAAATCAAGCATGGACATAACACACTGCCTCCAGCCAGCATGCGATACTAAGATTTTCGTAAGCTGATCCACACGGTAATCTAAGAAGATCTCGTCTACATCGGAGCCAACTTCAAGACGATCTTCGCTCCCAAATAGAAGCATGTTCCCTAAAGAACATGTCAAGGTCTTCCCACTATCAGTTTCAGCTGCATTTCTCACTAATGTCGCCACACGAGAAGCCATCTCTCGAACTGCTGTATTTGTTGGAGCACAGATGACAGTCCTCACATTCATTTCTAAGAGGATGTACAACAAAATACTCAACGTTGATGTCTTGCCGGTCCCAGGTGGGCCCCATATAAGCTCAACAGAAGACCGGTGGCTGCATCGAGTTTTACGTATACATGCCAGAACAGCCCCAAGTTGTGATTCATTTAACTTGGATAGCACAGCTGATCCAAACTTCGTCTCAACTTCGCTGTAATTAATTTCAGGGCAAAAATCACAATCTTCGTCACCCTGTAGATTATACAAGATAGTTAGAACTTAAATTTTCAGAATTCCAGAAAAGAAAAAAAAATGATACTTTTAGACCAGCAGAGTGGCATACCAGATCATTCCTAACCAAGACTTTCTCGATGATCTTCAGATTTTGTCGCATTTTCAGTGCTTTCCATATCCTTTTGTGAGTGGTTATGTTCGTCAAGTAAACCACGTAGAGTGACTTGCAATGCTGATGACCAGCTCCAACGGTGCCAACAATTTTAAGTTTAAATCCAGAGGACGTGCAGCTATCGTCATTCCCATTGTCCGACATTGTTGTTACAGATGCAAAAGTGTACGTCTGTCCAATGCGCCGCAAGTGAGAAACACTTTCAGGCTTTGAATCAGAAAGCATTACGAAATCACCAGGCAATGTCCTGTAAGGCTCCTTGCCACGGTCACTTGTTCTGTTTCTCCAGTTGTCAACTTTCACATTGTACAGACATGTGGCTGGTTTCGCCTCTTTGAGAAACACCACTTCTTCGGAAGGTGCTTGTGCATCTGGCTTTGCCTCTTCGAGAGACACCACTTCAGCATAAGGTGCTTTGTAAACAGCTTCCAACGAGGAAGCAAGTGCAGCACGAGTCTCTTCTAGCAAGGGGTATACATAAGATGACAGATAACCATCCACGCTTTCGAATACTTCAGGAATCTTCTGCACCTATCATAACAAAAGGGGCATCATCTTGTAAGAAACAAGAATGCAACTACATTATCCTCTCAACTTCATCCATATACGCACGTAGGATTAATTTACTAGTGCAAGCATATACATACACAGTGCTATCCAAAGCTTAAACTTCCAAACAAGTTTAGAGAAGCATATTTCACAACATTGTCTCTCATCTTGTTTTTGATCAGTTTTGCACAACATAACATATTCATTCGAGGCGAAACACCTCCTCGTTCGATATGCCCTAGCGAATTAGCATATGAGACTTACAGAATGAAAGCAAGTTCAAAAATCTGCACAAGATGAGTATGAAAGCAAGAGAAGCACAAAAAGATTACGAAACATGTTTCATTTTTTACAACACACAAACACAGATGAGGGGATGAGGCCCAATCAAATTCACACAGAAAAGGAGAAATCTGCAGCTACACACACACACACACACTCACCTGGTGCTTGAACAGATCCTCATCAAGAATTTCTTCGACCGACCATGAGAAGAGCAAATCAGTAAATTCATCTTTCTGCAGTGATCGCTTACTACTTTTTGAGCAGCTCCCTTCCATTTCTTAATTCTTTTTCACTTTTCAGACACAAATTCTGCAGAATACATAAAAGGCCAACTCAGATGAGCATGAACCAAACCCCTGCTGCATGCATGAATTATTAAAAACAAAAAAAGGACTACGATTTAATTTTTCTTAGTGATTGAGGTTACCAACCTAGCTAAGAAAGGGGATAGAGAGAGAGAGAGGAATTTTGATCGTGGGGGAGAAGGCAAGTCCGCTTCAGAAAAAGGTGGAGGGTAAGGAAATGGTGGTGGAGTTTGTGTTGGGAAGTGTAATGGCGCGGGTCTTTTCGATTTCCTCCATGACCAGGTTTTCTTCACCCTTGGTAGGAATAAAATTACCTTTTTTGATTTCGAAAGTATTATGTTTTTTTTTTTTTTTCGAAAGTATATGTTTTTTTACTTCTTTTTTCGAAAGTAGGTGTATGTTTTTTACTTCTTTTTTGATTTCGAAAGTATGCTTTTTACTCTTGCTTTCAGCTTTCCTTTCTCCAGCTTTAGACCCTCATTGTCTCCTCTATTTTTTTTTTTTTCATGTTTTTGATTTTCTTAGTCAAAATCACGTCAAAGTGAAAGTCAAATAGTAAGATAATACTGCTGCTATTTGATTAAATGTAACAGTACAGTAGCTAAAAGCTTGCATATAATAAATCGTGACAGTTTACATGCAGTTATTAAAAGAAATAATTTATAGCATATCTTTTTCAAAACAAAAAATAAAAAACAACAAAACACATACTCCATTTTATAGGCCGGTCTTCTATTTTTCAATCGGAACAAATAATAGTGGGGTGTATAATGGAATAGAACGGTTATCTTCTTTTTTTCAGGAACGTCAAACGATTATTTTGTGGATTTTAGTTTTTTTTTTAGTTTTTTTTAATTTATATTTTACAATTAATACTCTTTCAGCTTTTTGACAAATAATATTATACCGGGACATCTATCATTTCTTGACACTTTCAATTTTTGGCATTTTAACATTGAGTAAGAGCATTAGCACCTACGTAGAGCTACAAAGGTGCGCACGCCACGTGGTGCTTGCGTGACAGCGCCACGTCAGCGTGCGTACAGTGGACGATATGTGTACGCTGATGCAGTGCGACACGTGGCGTACGGCGTACGCTTCGGTGTACGTCTACGCGTACGTGCATGGCGTGTCTCCATACGCCACGTGGCACATTTTTATTGGTTCTTTTTATTTTATTTTTACTTTTTCCTTTTCTTAAGCGTTAAGCGTTCTTTTCCTGTTCTGATTTTTCCTTTTTTTTTTTTCCTTTTTTTTTTTTTTTTTCCTTTCCCTTCCTTTTTTCTATTTAAACGTTTTCTTTTGTTTTCTTGTTTCCGATTCTTTTCTTTGTTTTCATCTTTAATTATTTCTTTTATTTAATTTTTTCAATTAATATTTAGTGTAAATTTTCGAATATGCATTATTAAAATCTCGTATTTAAATGACGAAAAAAACTAAAATAAAACAAGAATTCAATAAATAACACACTAAAATGTCCAGTCATCATATAAATTAAACATCATACACCGTACTCTACTGTACTACTTTTCAGCATACGCCGTACTCAGTCCTAGTCAGCACATTTTTTATCTATCATACGCCGTACTCTCGTACTCTGCTGCATGCATGAATTATTTTTAAAAAATTAAAATATGGGCTGAAAGGAGAGATTACACCAACCTAAGAATCTCCCGTACACCATTTTTGAATGCTTGAGCAAACTTTCCAACTAGGAGAGAAGAGAGAGAGAGAGAGAGAGAGAGAGAGAGAGAGAGGTGGAGGGATTTTGATCGTGGGGGAGAAGGAAAGTCCGGTTCAGAAAAAGGTGTTGGGGAAATGTAATGGCGCGGGTCTTTTCGATTTCCTCCATGACCAGTGAGTGGGTGATATTCTTTTTTTACCCTTGGTAGGAATAGAATTACCTCCTTTTCATTTTTTTACTTTTTTACCGTGGTAAAAACATGTTTTTTGCTCTCTTGCTTTCAGAGCATCTCCAACCCATACTCTTAAATGGAGTATTACTTCATTTTGAAGTACGGAGGGCATTCCAACCGTACTCTATTTTGCAGCAAGAGTATAGAGTATTGAACAGTAAAACTCTATATATGGAGTTTTACTGTTCAATACTTCATACTCTATTTTCACTATTTGAACAATATTAAACTATAAAAAAATAATTTAACTACATTTCATTAATATAATTTGATTTATAATTTATTGTATTTTATAATTCATTTATAACTAAAATTTATAATTTTTATTTAATTTAACGTATTTAATTTTTAATAAATAAAAAATTAGCAATCCACAATATACTTAAGTTATGTAATTTAAGATAAAATTTTATTAATTATCTAATATTTATGATACATTAGGAAATGTTAATTATGTAAAATAAATGAAAAACTATAAATAGAGTATATATATAAAGTACGTGGTTGGAATGAATTTTTAAAATAGAGTATATCATACTTCATTTTAAAGTATAGCATACTGCAAAATAGAGTATAGGGTTGGAGATGGTCTCAGCTTCCTTTCTCCTCCATTTTTTTTTTTGTGCATGTGTTTTTTATTTTCTTAGTCAAAATCACGTCAAAGTGAACGTCAAAACAGATAATACCGCTGCTATTTTATTAATGTAACATATATAGTAGCTAAAACTAAAAGCATGCATATAATATATCGTGATATAATTCAGTTTACATGCAGTTATTTGAAAGAAATAATTTATAGTATATGGTTTTCAAAAAAAAAAAAAAAAATCGGAATAGATCTGGGTATATACTGGAATAGAACAGTTATCATTTTTTCAGGAACAGCAAACGGTTATCTTATGGATTTATTTTTTATTTTTTAGTATATATATATATTTTTTTTAATAAATATTCTATTCGTCCACGATTTATTGATATTAATATTATATCAAGACATTCATCATTTCTTGACTCTTACAATTTTGGACCCACAATGCATTTATTACTTTCGAACAAAATTGCGGTTCATAACAAAGAAGATAATCTATATACGTATAATGTGAATAGTGCAGTTTAGGAATCCAGAGAGGAATACCAACTTGTACAAAACAAATTCAGATATGTGCACAGGATAAAAATATACGGCCAATTTGGCTCCCAAATGGATTCAGATTAACACTGAAGATGTGTTGGGAACCCCTTGCAGTTTGATTTTGATGATGTTTTTCGAAACCACACTTAGGCATATTTTACTTGTTTAGGGTCAAGGCCGATAGATCGACCTGCTACCTGTTAGTGCAGGTCGATGCTCTCTAATGTTCAAATGCAAGTTCGATCCACCCTATAAGAGAAAGGTCGATAGATCGACTTGCCTCATTCGGATCGAACTGGCATATCCGCCTGTCTATCGACCTCCCTTCTCAAGCTTCCAGCCTGCACTGCCTTAGAAGATTTCAAGTGCTGGATTTCAATATCAAGGTCGATGCTCCGCCTTCATGGAGCTTCACGACCTGATCCTTGCCACGTGGTGTGCCAGCAAGGACGAACTTTCCCAACGGCTAGAAGTGAGTCAGCTTCCAACGGCTAGTGCCACGTCAGCCAGACTCCAACGGCTAGTTTTTCAAAACTGCCTATAAATACTTCAAGCCATATCGGATTCAAGTACGGGAAACTCAAGCTATCAACGCTAAATCCTCTGCGCAAAACCTCTCTCAAGTTCTCATCCATTCAAGTGTTCGAAATCAGATTAGTTTCCCAAACACTTGACGAAGAGAGGTTTCCGATTCCGATAAACACCACAACGACGAAGCGTTCACTGCTGCTTGTCGTTGATTCAACAACTTCTTCTTCGACCCGTTTGAAGTTAGAAAGTTGTTTGTGTTTTCGCCATTATAGAGTTAGTCAAGCTCTGTAAAAGTGAAAGATTGTTTGTACTTTTTAGTACGCAAGGTTGTAAGGGTCACGACCCAAAACTCATGTCTAGATATTTTCAGGTTAGATTGTATCTAGAACTGATACTCAGTCAGTATAAATAAGAGAGAGGTGGATCCAAAAGAAAAGGGATTCTCAGGTCGAGTCGGCCTGACGTGGATGTAGGAGGGTTTCTCCGAACCACGCTATATCGCGGTCTCTCTCTCTCTCTCTCTCTCTTTATTTATCGCCCTTACATTTCATTATCTAACTGACAAGCATCAACCTGCATATCACGCATCAACCTGCTATCTACTTTCAGCCTTTAAGATTTTTCAAAGAGTAAATCAACCTCCACCATCTTCCGCATTAACAACAGTTTGATAAATCAAGCTAAATACCATACGAGCTTGATAGATCAAACTGCCTCTGATAGGTTCGAACTTGACACTCGACCTTTAGATCGACCTGATTTTATAAAAGTCAAAAACGGTTGGTTATTGGTGTATTCTCCCCCCCATACACCAATTACTCTTTCCCGGGACCAACAAGTGGTATCAGAGCAGTGGTTCTTTTGACCACTGCTTTGCATACTAAAAGTTCTTTATCAAACTTTTGGTCATTTTGAACCGATCCTTTAGAAAAATCTTTTTCATTCATACATATCATATTATTTGCTATGGAGGCTTCTCTTCTCAGGGTATGTGAAGACTTCTCCATTCAAGGCTATGAAGACTGGAGCTTCCGAATCAAGATGTGTCTCAAGGCACATCACGTCCTTATGTGGGATATCATTGAGAATGGACCATCCCCCATTTATGCAGCGAAGATTATTGTGGACGGAACAGCCCGCGGGGAGGCTACATACGAGAAAGTCCTCAAAAATCCTCGCGATTACACAACCGAGGAAAGGAAGGAGGCCAGTCTCGATGATTATGCAAAGGGACTCATCTCCAGCACCGTGAAGGGCGTCTACCTGGCCAAGATCCGAAATCTTGAAACCGCCAAAGAAATGTGGGACACCCTCCGGTCCATCAGCCTTGGTTCAGAGGAAAGGAAAGAGAACAAGCTGTCCATGGCGTGCAGCAAGTTCGATGACTTCAAGATGGTTTCGGGTGAAACCATAGAAGCAATGAAAATTCGCTTCACCGAGATTATTCTCGAAGTCGCTGCAATCAACCCATACAAATATACGCAGCGCGAGAAGAATCTTAAAGTTATACGTGCCCTTCCTGCAAATTGGCACGTATACGCCGCCATGCATCCAGCCCGATCGGATTTCAACTCTCTCACCACCGAAGATCTTTTCGACATTCTTGTCGGAAATGAATACGAGATGATCCGCATCCATGGATCAACACAGCCTTCCACCAGCAAGAAGGCTGATGAAAAGAACGACAAGGAGGTAGCTTTCAAGGCCGACTCAGCCTCTGCTGCTACCCCAAGCACGATTGACGAATCCATCGTTAAAAAGTTCGAGAAGATGACTCTCGACTATGCTCTCGCTGCTAGGAGAAATGAGAAGCTCCTAGGAAAGGTTGTCAAATACAAAAAGTTCTACCGTGACAACAAGCGAAACTTCTCTAACCGCAACCACGACCGACCTGACAAAAAGGGAGAAGGTAAACCCTCAACCTACAATTCTTCTAACACACCCGAGGGTGGATGTTTTGGTTGTGGCAGGCTGGGTCACTATAAGACCGATTGTCCGGATTTGACAAAGGCCGAGAGAGACGAGCTCCGTGCAAAGCGCGATAAAAAGCTCAAGGAACAACGAGCTGCCATGCTTGCTGAAGAATCAAAGGAGGCTCATCTCTCAGACAGCTCGTCGAGTGATGACGAGGGATACATCGCTTTCGACGAAAGTGATGATGAAGAATGTTTCGTTGGAGAGCACCAACAAAACGAGGGATCTTCAAAGGTAGACCCTCAACCCATTTCACTTTCTTTTTCTGACGATGATTGTGTAGAAGGTGATGAAGACCTATCCGAGGCTGTGTCTTGGGAAGAAATCAAGAAACAGCTAGATGACTATGCCGACCTTATGGAAACACTCAAAGCGGTCGTTGAAGATAATGCTGAGCTATTGGACAAAAATGAAAAATACAAGCTAGCATTAGAAGAAAGGTTCACTCCCTATGCTGAAGAAAAAGAAAGGGAGATCGAAGCCCTAAAGTCAAAGGTTGAAGAATTGACTTTACGAGTCAAGGAGTTCGATACCAGGGAGCTCGAGAAGGACGAGTCCCTCAAGACCAAAGATGCCGAAATACACAGCCTTACCTCAAAATTGGCTGACTTGGTAAATCGACACGAACTCCTCGTGAAAAAGGAAGAAAAACTTCAACTCACTTTGAGTCAGTTAAAGAAAAGCGGAAAGAAGTTAGAAGAAGTCCAATCCATGCAACGAATCCGCGCGATCACTCTGGTATTGGATTTAAGGGAAAATCCAAGGAAAGCAAGGACAAAGACTGCAAGATCACGTTCGTGAAAGCGCAGCCTAAATCGAAGAGTGTTCGGAAAGCTCATCAAGCTCTCCCAGATAAGATGGTCAAGCTGAAGAATCCAGTTCGACAGCCCCAAGCCATCCTCCTAAAGCAACAAAAGAAGGAACAACCTGTTCCTCAAAAGAAAGAGAGTCGACCTGTCCAGCAACGTCGACCTGCCCTCTATCATCAAAATCAGGCTGTTCACCAAGGGCCATACCAAGGCCAGTACTATGAAAGGTCGTATCACCCCCAGTTCTTCTTTCCTGCTCATCAAGGTTGTCACTGCCACTATTCTCAACAGTCAAACTTTCAAGACTGGCAGTATCAACCTGGTCTTCGTGAAGAGCAGTATTATCAACCTCGTCGCCCTCGCTCAAAGAAATCCAAGGCTTCCAAACCCAAGACCGCCACTGCCTCGTCCTCAGCCTCGGATAGAAGCAGACCGGCAAAACAAATTGGGTCCCAAAGGCCGTTCCCGCAACCGATGTAGCACCCAATCTCAAGTGGGTTGCTAAGCTTAACTAATTGCAGGTTGGAAATGTTGGTTCCGTGAAGATCGCTCGGATGTTAATCAATTAAACAAACACATATCATGCAATTTCCTAGATCCTAAAGCGGAAACAGATCTAGATTGCATACCTTGTCGGGGCAGATCCAACCGGTATAATGATATTTGGTGAAGTATTCCACGCACTAGATCTCTGCACACGAGATCTAGCTCTTCTCGTAAACCTCGAGATCTTCTAGAGTATTCCCGAGCACAGAGAAGAATTCTGGATGGACGGAAATCTTTCTTCTCTCCTTCCCCGTAAAACCCTAGCCGCCACCTTTCGTATGTGAACCGATAATTGTCCGTGTGCGGAATCCCTAATTACCATCTATATATATAGAGGCAGATTAGGGTTAGGGTTTCTCTTACTGGGCCAGGCCTGCTTCTGTTGGGCTACACTAGGGATCTTAAGGAGGATATGGGCTGGGCCTCCCAATATAATTAATAATCCAAGTATTCTCTGGGCCCCAATACTTTACTTAATTATATAAATATTATTTCACTCCACTATAGAAATAATATTGCACTGCCGTCCATCTCCCAAATTATTACGCACCGGGCTCCTTTTTGGATTATATTATTTCCCGTGTTAAAGATATCGCATGTCCATTAATTAATTAAGCTTACTGATAGCTCTATTAATTAATATCTCATTCCGAGAGTAGTACCCGCTCGACCTTATTATTATATCGGAACTTAATCCACCTGCAGGGTTTAATATAATAATCTTTGGAGCGCCTCAAGGGGACATCATCAACTCGGACTCAGCCGAGACACGATTTCTAGCATTAATATTAATTATCATATTTATAATATCATTACCCAAGATATCGAGATGCTTTGAGTTGTAATAACTCTCACTCATTGATAAATCAAAGTAATAATTATCATAAATATATAATTCAATATTATATGACAAGAATTAAGAAATAATAATCGTCTGAGATTTTTGATCCTTTTATTAAATCAGTACAAAAGGATTTATCTCACCGCGATCCTGTTCAATGCAACTGGATGCATTAGTATAAGCTACTTAGCCAAGATCAGCTAATATCAAGCCTTATACTACAACCTTAACAAGTAATTTGTCCACAATTACTTAGGTTGCGAACACTATTTAAGTATATAAGAAAGTGATAATATGATCTTCCGTGTGAGCCCACACCATATTTTCTATAATATATACTACAGGACGATATTTTGCATAACCATAACACGAATAAATATGCAAAAACATATGACATTATTTATTTCATAAAACAGGAAGAAGTACAATACAACTCAGCATAAAAAGTATGCTTTTCAGTATATAATCCCAACAATCTCCCACTTATACTCAAAATAATGCTTTCAAGTATACTACTACACTAAATATCTCTCCCACTTATACTCAGTGCTGTCATGCAACGAACTCCCATGCTTCCAACATGCCTTTCGAACACCTTGATAGACAAGGCCTTCGTGAAATGATCAGCCAGGTTATCCTCCGAAGCAATCTTTGACACCACGACCTCTCCTCTTTTCACATACTCTCGTATGAGGTGGTACTCCCTTTCAATGTGTTTACTGGCCTTATGGGTTCGTGGTTCCTTTGAATTTGCCACTGCACCAGAGTTGTCACAATAAATTGTGAACGTCTGAGGCAAATTCGGAATCACATCCAAATCCAACAAGAAGTTCCGGAGCCATACAGCCTCTTTGGCTGCTTCCGAGGCTGCCACATACTCAGCCTCCATTGTGGAGTCAGCAATGCATTTCTGCTTTACGCTCCTCCAATATATGGCTCCACCTCCCAGTGTAAAAACACATCCTGAGGTAGACTTTCGAGAATCCCTATCTGATTGGAAATCAGAATCAGTGTATCCCAGAGGATGTAGACTGTCAGACTGAAAGACCAACATATAATCCCTAGTCCTTCTCAGGTACTTGATTATATTCTTTACAGCAGTCCAGTGTCCTCTTCCTGGGTTAGACTGATATCTGGCAACCATGCCCACAGCATAACAGATATCCGGTCTAGTGCAAAGCATAGCATACATGAGGCTTCCAACTGCCGAAGCATACGGAACTCCTTTCATGTCATCTATCTCAGCTTGTGTCTTCGGACACATATCCTTCGATAGATGGATTCCACTCTGGAGAGGGAGAGATCCTCTCTTGGAATTCTCCATGCTAAAGCGCTTTGCAACCGTATCTATATAGGTTGCTTGGGAAAGACACAGCATTCTCTTCTTACGATCTCTAAAGATCTTGATCCCAAGAATGTGTCCTGCTTCTCCCAAATCCTTCATCTTGAATTGCCTGGACAGCCACATCCGTACGTCCGATAACATATCTACGTTGTTGCCAATCAATAGAATGTCATCCACATACAGTACTAGAAACACCAAGTCGTTTCCTTCACACTTCTTATAAACACAACTCTCATATACACACTGCGTGAATCCATATGACTGGATTACTTCGTCAAACCGTGTGTTCCAAGACCTAGAAGCTTGCTTAAGTCCATAAATGGATCGCTTAAGCCTGCACGCAAGATGCTCACTTCCTTCGGCAATATAACCCTCTGGTTGGCGCATGTATATGGGTTTATCAAGACTACCATTAAGGAAAGCAGTCTTGACATCCATCTGCCAAATCTCCAGATCCATATGGGCCGCAATGGCCAAGAGAATCCGGATCGACTTAAGCATGACGACAGGCGAGAAGTTTTCATCATAATCGATACCCTCTTTCTGAGTGAAACCTTTTGCCACAAGTCTAGCTTTGAAAGTTTCAATCTTTCCGTCAGGTCCTCTCTTACGTTTGTAGACCCACTTACACCCGATGGGTTTAACCCCTTCAGGAAGTTCTACAACGTCATACACATCGTTCTCATGCATGGATTCGATTTCCGAATCCATTGCAACTTGCCAAAGCTGTGCATCTTTGTCTTGGATTGCCTCTTTGTATGTCCAGGGGTCTGAGTCATCTTCACCGGGTAAGTTGTCCGAAGACTCTCCCAAACACAACCATCTTTCAGGTTGGATGATGACCCTCCCACTGCGACGAGGCATATTCTGAGGTTGTGTACTAGTGTCAACACGTGGTGCAGTTGATGGTGCTGCATCTAGTACGGGTGGTTCAGGCGGGTTTGTATCCCTCATCTCTTCTAGGATGACCTCACTCATGGGTTTGTGATTGTTCATATATTCTTCTTCCAAGAAATGAGCATTGGTGCTGACAATGATCTTTTGGTCCCTTGGACTATAGAACAATCCACCTCTCGTACCCTTGGGGTACCCTATGAACAACCGTAATTCAGTTCTCGACTCCAACTTATCAGCATCCTTGCGTAACACATGTGCAGGACAACCCCAGATCCGAATGTGGTCAAGGTTAGCCTTTCGGCCTGACCACAACTCCAAGGGTGTTTTAGGTACTGATTTGGAGGGAACTAGGTTTAGAATATATGCCGCTGTTTCTAAGGCATAGCCCCAAAGCGAAGTAGGTAGCTCAGAATAGCTCATCATCGACCGAATCATGTTCAGTAGGATTCAGTTCCTGCGTTCTGCAACACCATTCTGCTGTGGTGTTCCTGGCGCAGTAAGCTGGGATGTAATCCCGGCTTGTGACATGTATTCCAAGAATTCAGCGCTAAGGTATTCTCCACCTCGATCAGATCGAATGGATTTGATGGATTGATTATGCTGATTCTCAACTTCTGCCTTAAATGCTTTGAATTTATCAAAGGATTCAGACTTCCGTTTCATCAGATAAACGTATCCAAATCTTGAGTGATCATCAATAAAAGTGATGAAATACTCAAAACCACCTTTAGCCTGAATAGACATTGGACCACACACATCCGTATGAATCAAGTCCAACACATTCTCTGATCTGTTGCCCTTGGATTTGAAAATCCTTTTCGTCATCTTACCCTCTAAGCAGGATTCGCAAGTTGGTATCGGTCCTATTTGGAGTTTATCCAAGGGACCGTCTTTCACCAACCTTTGAATTCGCTTGAGATTACTATGACCAAGCCTCAGATGCCAGAGAAGTGTTTGATTCACATCTGAAGAAACTTTACGTTTCTTTGAACTCGATGATGTGCTGTAAATAGCAGGTACAGTACAGTTAATGGTATAGAGATTGTTAGACATAATACCCGAACAAATGACATCATTGTTACGAAAAATAGTAACGTCATTCAAACTGAAAGTAACCGAATATCCATCCAAATACAATTTGGAAACCGAAATAAGGTTCCTTTTAAAACCAGGTACTAACAAAACGTCTCTCAAAACCAATGCTTTATCCAAAAACGGTAAACTGACAACTCCCACTGCAGAAACCGCCACGTGCGTAGCATTCCCCATGGTGATGGTGATCTCCCTTGCATTAAGTCTTCGGGTTTGTGAGAACCCCTGCAAGTCAAAACATACATGATCAGTGGCTCCCGTATCTACAACCCAAGTATGTGTAGAACGAGCCGCTAAACAAGCTTCGACTACTAATGCACAAGATTTACCTTTAGGATTGCCTCTTAACTGAGGACAAACCGCCTTGTAATGTCCCTTCTCTCCACAACGGTAACACTTCCCCTTAGGCTTTTTTATCCCTCCCTGAGGTCCTCCCACTCTTTGACTTGCTCGATTTGAGCTTGGCCAACCTGTTTCTTCTTCTTCTTAATTCTGCCTTTCGGCTTAGAAGGTTCAGAAACAGTGGTCACATGTACCTGAGGTTCAACCCGAAGAACTTCCTCAGCTTGCACAAGCTCATTGAGTAATTCGGATAACGTGTACAACTTTTGATTCATGTTGTAGTTCATCCGAAACTGATCAAAGGATCTGGGGAGAGACTCAATAATAATATCGACCTGGGTTTCCCCATCGATCTCAGCACCAAGGACCTCAAGTTCATTGAGATGACCGATCATCTTTAGAACATGTTCCTTAACAGAATCACCATTCCCCATGCGCATAGTCATAATAGCTCTCATGGCTTTCTGACGCGCTTGGCGACCATGGTGCCCGAACATTTCCGTAAGGCTATAGATCATATCAGCTGCAGTTCGGACATGTTGATGTTGATGCTGCAAAATGCTTGACATAGAAGCCAGTATATAGCATTTTGCCATCTCATCAGCCCTTTTCCAGCTGGTATAAGCCTCACGCTGTTCTGGCGTGGATTCATCAGTAGGTTCAGGGGGGCAAGCCTGAATGACGACATGTTTGTGTCCGTCAGCAGTAAGAACAATATCCAAGTTTCTTTTCCAATCAATATAATTGGAACCCTCGAGTTTATTCTCTTTGAGAATCGTAGCAAGCGGATTAAGAGACATAGTGAAGCTGAAATAAATAAATAAATATCACATAAACAGTCATATAAAAATTTTGAAGCAGATTATATTGATAAGCCTTGAAACAATATAAAAAGCATCCCCCAACACCTTAAGTTCTTACATATAAGCCACTATAGGTGGACAGTACCTATAATACCTTAAGTAGATCTTAAAATCTTTAACTTATTATCCAATCAACCTTAGCCTTCTGATTGATAAGTTAATAGTTGGTCCTCCTAGCCATGCAAAATAATTAATTACCTTTCCTATAGGGAAATAATTAATTAAGTCGCATCTAAGTGAATACCATAATTTAATATTTCCAAAAATGATTTCTATAAAGGGTAACTCTACCAGAAGGAGCAGTTACCTAAATAAAACATTTTTCCAATATTATCAACTTGATTTAACCAATGAATACTATAATCAGTGTCTCCTATAGGGAGGAAGACTCATTGTCAACGCGAACACTAATTATTTCATTTTAAATCAAATTATCTTATATGAAGTCTAAACCAATGAAATCCATAATCAGCATCTCCTATAGGGAGGAAGACTCATCGTCAACGCGAATGCTAATTACTTCATTATTTTAAACCAATTATGGAGGCTAGAATTATCATAGTTTTTCGAACTTAATCGAAAAATAACGATAATTTTCTCACACTTAGTAATTTTTATCAAGGTTTTTACCATTTTCAAGCATAGCACATAAACAATTATCGCGAATAATTAAACAACATGCCATCCATCACATCGAAATAAAATAACCATGGAAATAAAATAAATTATCCAATCATCATGGTCTTCATTTATCTTCGAACGAGCTTGAAAATCTTGATTCTTCAAGTAACGGGCTGATCTTCACGAGAAAACGGGCCCATTAATTGGCCCGCAGGGTTTCGGCCCGTTAGGGTTTGGAGAGAACCCTAACCGCAAACCCTAGCCACCAAAACCGCCACTGCCGTCGCCTCTACCGCTGCTGCCGCCGAGCCGCCGCTACATGGAGCTGGAGGGGACCTTGTTGGAGGTCTCCCACTGGACGCCACCACCGTCGGTCGCCGGAGAGACAAGGAGCAGCAGCAAAAACGCCACCGCCGCCGCTGCGCGACTGCCGCGAAAGCAGCAGCTGCCGCCGCCTTTCCCCCGCCTTCCACGCCGCCGTCTAACGCCAGGGAGTCGCCGGCGTTCAGGGAGAACGCCGGCCAGTAGCTGTGCGCGAGTAGCAGTCTCCGCGAGTCGCTAGGGTTGCGAGAACCCTAGCTCGCGCTGCCGCCGGGCAGCAGCGTCTCCGCCGCCGCCGTTGCGCTGTGCTGCCGCTGCTCCCTCCTCCGATTTGCTCCCGTCGTCGAGGGGGTCGAGCAGTGGCTCCCACCGGCGAGGCCGAGCAGCAACAGCCGCGTAGGGCAGAACCCTAGCGAGTTGCGCCCGCCGCCGTCGAGCCGCCTCGATTTCCGACGTGTTCTTCGACACCTCTCCTCCGGAATTGATCGGTTACATAGATAGGAATTTTACATCGAATTTACATGGAAAAACGAAAAAATAAAACCTAATCTAACAAGATCAACCCTCGTGTTTTACAAACGCGGCCACAAACAGACCGATTTTAATACATAATTAAAACCGAAAAACATTCATATTAACCATGACAATTGGATCTCTGCAAACACACAAAATTCGCATCCAATACAATAATATGAAACATATATTTTGATTAATCAATTAACAGAGCCGAGTTGGCTCTGATACCAATTGTTGGATCCGTGAAGATCGCTCGGATGTTAATCAATTAAACAAACACATATCATGCAATTTCCTAGATCCTGAAGCGGAAACAGATCTAGATTGCATACCTTGTCGGGGCAGATCCAGCCGGTATAATGATATTTGGTGAAGTATTCCATGCACTAGATCTCTGCACACGAGATCTAGCTCTTCTCGTAAACCTCGAGATCTTCTAGAGTATTCCCGAGCACAGAGAAGAATTCCGGATGGACGGAAATCTTTCTTCTCTCCTTCCCCGTAAAACCCTAGCCGCCACCTTTCGTATGTGAACCGATAATTGTCCATGTGCGGAATCCCTAATCACCATCTATATATATAGAGGCAGATTAGGGTTAGGGTTTCTCTTACTGGGCCAGGCCTGCTTCTGTTGGGCTACACTAGGGATCTTAAGGAGGATATGGGCTGGGCCTCCCAATATAATTAATAATCCAAGTATTCTCTGGGCCCGAATACTTTACTTAATTATATAAATATTATTTCACTCCACTATAGAAATAATATTGCACTGCCGTCCATCTCCCAAATTATTACGCACCGGGCTCCTTTTTGGATTATATTATTTCCCGTGTTAAAGATATCGCATGTCCATTAATTAATTAAGCTTACTGATAGCTCTATTAATTAATATCTCATTCCGAGAGTAGTACCCGCTCGACCTTATTATTATATCGGAACTTAATCCACCTGCAGGGTTTAATATAATAATCTTTGGAGCACCTCAAGGGGACATCATCAACTCGGACTCAGCCGAGACACAATTTCTAGCATTAATATTAATTATCATATTTATAATATCATTACCCAAGATATCGAGATGCTTTGAGTTGTAATAACTCTCACTCATTGATAAATCAAAGTAATAATTATCATAAATATATAATTCAATATTATATGACAAGAATTAAGAAATAATAATCGTCTGAGATTTTTGATCCTTTTATTAAATCAGTACAAAAGGATTTATCTCACCGCGATCATGTTCAATGCAACTGGATGCATTAGTATAAGCTACTTAGCCAAGATCAGCTAATATCAAGCCTTATACTACAACCTTAACAAGTAATTTGTCCACAATTACTTAGGTTGCGAACACTATTTAAGTATATAAGAAAGTGATAATATGATCTTCCGTGTGAGCCCACACCATATTATCTATAATATATACTACAAGACGATATTTTGCATAACCATAACACGAATAAATATGCAAAAACATATGACATTATTTATTTCATAAAACAGGAAGAAGTACAATACAACTCAGCATAAAAAGTATGCTTTTCAGTATATAATCCCAACAGGAAAGGCTCAAAGAAGGAGCCAAGCAGCTCGTGGAGCTGTATGGATCATTGATAGTGGATGCTCAAAGCACATGACGTGTGACAAAACGCTACTATCAAACTATCAAGAACGAGAAGGGCCACTTGTAACCTTTGGAGGAAATTCGAAGGGACTTACGAGAGGCCAGGGCGATCTAAGTGTTGGTAAAACAACTATTTCTAATGTCTCGTATGTTGAAGGTCTAAATCATAACCTATTCTCTGTGTCGCAATTCTGCTCGAGTGGTAAACGAGTAGAATTCACTGCTAATAAATGTCTCGTGAAAAATGAGGAAGGAGTATACTTCTTACCAGAATTTTGCATGATAGACTCTACATTGTTCAATGGAATGATTGGATAGAGACCTGCATGGTCACAAAGGCTGATTCCGAGACAAGTTGGCTGTGGCACAAGAGGTTGAGTCACCTGAACTTCAAGGCTATCAACAAGCCCGCACGCAACAAGCTGGTTAACGACCTGCCAGATCAAGTCTTCGATCGTGATCACATCTGCAAAGCCTGTCAAGCTGGAAAGCAAACCAGATCATCCTTTCCAAATGTGACGGCACAAGCCTCAAATCGAATTCTTGAGCTTCTCCATCTCGACCTCTTTGGTCCAGTCACTCCCTTGAGTATAAACGGTAGAAAATACGCTCTCGTTATTATAGATGATTATTCTAGATTTACGTGGGTTATTTTCATGTACAAAAAGAAGGAGACATTGGAGAAGCTACCTGCGTTGCTGAGCAAACTGTGCAATCAAAAGGAGAAATCCATCATCTCCATTCGATCAGATCGAGGCACCGAATTTATCAATGCTATGATCGAAGAATATTGCACAAAGAGTGGAATTCATCATCAAACCTCAGCAGCTCGTACACCTCAACAAAACGGCGTAGTGGAACGCCGTAACAGGTCGCTGAAGGAAGCAGCTCGTACCATGTTGGATGAAACCAACCTTCCAAAGAAGTTTTGGGCAGAGGCCGTTAACACTGCCTGCTATACCCAAAACAGGTCAATCATCACTACCCGACATGGAAAGACTCCATACGAGCTGTGGAACAACAAACTCCCCAGGTTAAAGTATTTTAAAACTTTTGGGTGCTTGTGTTACATTCATAACAATGGGAAATCCCAATTAAATACTTTTGATAGCAAGGCCGATCCAGGAGTATTTTTAGGATACTCGGAGGTTAGCAAAGCTTATAGAGTCTTTAATAAGAAAACCCTAGTTGTGGAGGTAACACCTCATGTTGTATTTGATGAATCTACTTGTCTGTACAGAGAGTTAAGTACATGTCAAGATCAGTCCGCTGCTAATAGGCTGTCTAACTCCCCCATTGACGTCCTGCTAGTGTGGACCCCAAATGATTTGGAGGAAGAGGATCAATCTGATCCAAAGGTCACGCAGCAAGGGGGAAGTGATGCAAATGATACTTCGAGCTGTAATACATCAGCCGGACCTAACCAGGCTGATCCCCCTCTCTCAGTCCCCCAGACTGATGCTGTTCACGACCTTACATCCCAAATCGAGCAGCTCGATAGCACTATGGAGTAGCTCAACATCCAGGCCGAACAGCAGCCTGATCAACAGCCTGATCAACAGCCCGAGCAACAGCACGTGCCCATTGATCAACCTTCAACTCACCCGGAGTTTGACGAACCCATTAATGAGCCTGATCCAATCATTTCAAACAAAGAAAGAGCTCGACGCAGACGTTGGATCGATGCTCATCCAAGAGAGCTCATTGTTGGGAACCCAAACCAATGAGTGCGAACGAGAAGGACGATTGGTGAAAGCGCACTTTTAAGTTGCTATCTCTCTCGCATAGAACCCAAAGATGCCATTGAAGCTCTTCGAGATGCTGACTGGATTCAAGCCATGCAAGAAGAACTCAATGAATTCAAAAGAAATGAAGTATGGTCTCTAGTTGATCGTCCTTATCGTCAGGGTGTCATTGGAGTCAAATGGGTTTACAAGAACAAGAGAGATGAATCTGGAGAAGTTGTCAGAAATAAAGCCCGATTGGTAGCAAAGGGTTACTGTCAACAAGAAGGAATCGATTATGATGAGACGTTTGCCCCCGTTGCAAGATTAGAAGCTATAAGGTTGTTTCTAGCTTATGCCGCTCATCAACGATTCAAAGTCTACCAAATAGATGTTAAAAGTGCGTTCCTCAATGGCGTTCTCGAAGAGGAAGTCTATGTGGAACAGCCTCCAGGATTCGAGGAGGGTGATTCAAGCAAAGTCTACAAACTGCACAAGGCCGTATACGGACTTAAGCAAGCTCCTCGAGCTTGGTATGAGACGCTATCATCCTTTCTCATCGAATCTGGATTCAAGCGTGGTTCAGTCGACAAAACGCTATTCACTATCAAAGTGAATGAACATATCCTTTTAGTACAAATTTATGTTGATGATATCATTTTTGGATCTAAATCTCCCATTTTGTGCGAAAATTTTGGTAACCTCATGACAGAAAAATATAAAATGTCTATGATGGGGGAAATGAATTTCTTTCTAGGGTTGCAGGTCAAGCAGTCCGATGAAGGAATCTTCATTAGCCAAACAAAATACGCACACGAGCTGGTTGACAAGTTTGGTGTCAAAGACAGCAAGCCTGTCAAAATACCGATGCTCTCTGGTGGGAAGATCGACCCGGATCCCGAAGGAAAACCTGCCAACATAACACAGTACAGGGGTATAATTGGTTCATTACTTTATCTAACTGCTAGTCGACCTGACATCACTTTTGCAGTTGGAGTGTGTGCTCGATTTCAAGCTAATCCGAAGGAATCCCACTTGGAAGCAGCAAAGAAAATTCTTCGTTACATCAAAGGAACCACAAATTTAGGTCTTTGGTATCCTTGTGATGATAATTTGCAGCTTACAGGTTATTCAGATTCTGATCATGCAGGGTGCAAGCTCGATAGGAAATATACCTCGGGTACTTGCCATTTTCTCGGAAACAAGCTGATATCATGGTTTTCAAAGAAGCAAACTTCAGTAGCCACCTCCACCACAGAGGCCGAGTACATGGCCGCAGGGAGTTGTTGTGCACAAATCTTGTGGATAAAACAACAACTCAAAGATTATGAAGTTGAAGTCAGTGAAGTGCCTATATTCTGCGACAGCTTGAGTGCTATTGCTATTACTCAAAACCCAGTTCTTCACTCAAGATGCAAACACGTGGATATTCGACATCACTTTATTCGTGATCACGTGGAAAAGAAGAACGTGGTTATTGAGAAGATACACACTGATATTCAACGAGCTGATATTCTAACCAAACCCCTAGCCGAAGAAAGATTCAAAATGCTATGTGGAAAGCTAAGGTTATTGAATGTTGAGTCATCAGGCCGATCGTAAGCCTACAAGCCGTCATTTCCTCAACAGCCTGCCACCTCCTTCAAAAGTTTGTTCGGGACCAACAATCGGGACGAACAGGCCGATATTAAGGGGGAACAGGCCGTCAACTACTCAACAGGCCGTTACCATTTGAACAGGGAGTTACTATTTGAACAGGTCGTTTGTCAGGCCGTTACCTTCAAACAGGCCGAACGCGACAACGTTGAAGTGCAGATCGATGAGTCAGCCGTCGCCTCGTATCCCTTCCTACGGGCCGATTCAAATGACAAACCGTTCTCGATCAACAGGCCGTGTCTATCAACAGGCCGTGTCTATCAACAGGCCGTGTCCATCAACAGGCCGTCGACTATTCAACAAATCGACCTGTGTTCCTCAATCGAGAGGGAACACTTGCCCAAAATGAACCATCATTTGAGGGGGAACAAAGGCCGATGAATACCAGGCCGATATCATAAGTCCAGGCTGTCTCACCTCGCCAGGCCGATATCACAAGTCCAGGCCGATCATTTCGACAGGCCACTGCCACAAGGCCGATATCATCAGGCCGATATCAACCTTCATGCAACTGCATTTATGAAGGAAGAATCAAAAGGACAGTATCACCCTTTTGTCTTATAACTTCTTTAATACGCATTGAATTCTTCATTTACTATGGATATTTATTTCTCAATGCTTTACATTATTTAAGGGTCTGCTAATTTGCAGAAAATAAGGAAAAAGGGAGTAATGATTACCATTTTTTGTAAAACATCTAGTCAAGTGTCCAATATTGACACATTGACCAATGTTGCATTTAATTCCCTGCCACTTTTCTGAAAAAGCGCCATATTTCGCACGTTTCCTTACCTCACGCGCGGATGTGAACCGTTTCACATTCCACGCGCTTTAATCGTGTGGACGTGGGTGAGAGGGAAAGCTTTAACCCTTTCAAATTCGAACGATCTTAACCGTTTGAATTTTCTATATATGTCATACAGTTTCTTCAAAAACATTCTTACCTTCTTCATTCTTCTCTGCAAAACCTAGTTTTCATACTCTGCAAAAACCAATCTGCCGCCGTCGTGTTCTTCGTTGTTCTACTTTCTCTCTATCTGTATCAAATCACACGTCGTGGTTTGTGCTCCTTTCACCGATTCAGTTTAAGTTTTCTTTCAAGTTCTTCACTGTTATTCTAATCTTTCTCGAAAAACTGCAAGAAAATCAACAATGGCAGCAAAATCAACCTCTGGTCGAAAGGAAATGCAGTGGTCAGAAATTGAGGAATTCTTGACGGCTCGCATCAAGTTCGAGCCCTACATGGTGCGCGAAAACTTCGGTTTTCGCGATCTTGATTCCATGTTCGCCCTGGTGGAGACATGCTTTCCATTCCATCAGATTATTTCCACCCGGCCGGCGAAGAGTCTTCCCAAAATTGTATCTGCCTTCTTCTACAACTGGAACGAGGGTGATTCCGTGTCTTCCCACACTGTCTCCGGCGGAACCCAGAAGGCCATGATCACCATCAACGTTCTTGACGCCGTGAAAGCCGCTTTCGGTATTGGGGAAGGAGGAACGATGCAGCTCTCAGAAATCTCTCGGGATCAACTGCAGCAGGTTGCAGACCGAGTATTGATTGAGCAAAGGCAGTATGTGCCTGTTTCCTTCAAGAGGAACGAGCTCCGTCCCAAATACCGCCTCTTGACGGACTTCGTGCAGAAGTGCTTCATAGGGCACATCGGGAATTACGACCAGGTCACCCCATTCAAGTTTCAGATTTTGACGGCCGTAATCCTCGACCTGCCCATTAGTTGGGCAAAGTTAATGGTCTCCCTGCTCTGGGAAGAAGCAAGGCAGATCGTCTGCGAGACAGAGGGAGAGGCCGTAGTGAAAGTGTCTCTCCACAACGAGAAAAGGCCGATTCGCCTTGGGTCGAAGGTCACCTGCATTATCATTTCCCACTTCAAAAATAGGAAATGGTCCAATGAGCCGGCCTTCCCCCCTCTGTTTATTCCAAAAGATCTCCACCAACTGGAGATGGCGATTGGAGTGGCACCGCAGATTTATTACAACTCCCCAGACAATGTCAGGGCGCACCTCGCCAAGACCGGCGAATCCAAGGTCGGTTGGAGGATTCCAGATCGACCCGTTCAAAAGAAGAGGAAGGCCGATGTCGACCAGGTTCCCTCTCGCCCTGCCAAGAAGTCTCAACCTGTGAAGAAGACTCCTCCACGGAGGACGCAGTCGGCCTCCGGTGATCCGCCCAGGCCGCTTCACAGGATTCTCCCCGTGCAGCTCGAGGAATCTGCACCTCACAGGGAGCCATCACCCTCTCCATTGCCCTCTCATTCAGCCGAACGGACTCCATCTCCAGTCTGTTCCGCCGCCGAGCCGTCCGCCTCGCAGCAACGCCCTGCATCTTCTCAGCAGGTCGTTGCTCCCTCACCTGTGAGGTACCCCCCAGTCCAACGAGCTGGATCTGTAGAGATCCAGGATCTCACTGCTGAAGATTCTCAGTCTTCCCCCCTTCGGGATGTGCCCGTGGAGGAGGACGTCGTGCTGCCAATCCAGCCATTCTCTGGGCAGCCGATGTCTGCTGCTCACTCCCAGGTGGCCGCCATAAAGGCCGAGGCCAGACTGAAGGTCATCGACCTGATGCTGGGGATAGCTCAACTCCCAAAGTCCCTCGACCTTGCTACTCGCCTCCAGTTCTATCTGGTTTGTAAGTCGATTTATTATTACGTCTTTGAGGCCTTGCTACAGGTCGTTACTCTCGACGACCTGAAGGTCGAGGAGTTGGCGCTGGAAGCGGAGTTTGGCTTCTACAGTGTGGAGGATGCGGCTTCAAATTTTCAATCTTTAGTGCTGCGCCGCATGAAGGTCGAGGCCAAGATTCTGGGCATCGACCTTCGCCCTCTCTACACGCACTCTCGTGCTCTCTACAACTCCGCCGCCGATGTTGGAGACGAGTTTGAGATGATTCAAACTCCGGAGCAATCGCCACCCAGGAATGAGGGTGGTGATCAGCTTCTTGAAGCTGCTGCTCCTTCTCCCCAAATTTCAAAGGCTGATGTGGAGGTGGTGCTCGATACAATTTCTGCCAAGCTTGAGTCCATCATCACCAGCCTTCCCGAGCAAATCAAGCAGGCCGTAGCTGAGGCCCGGGTCGATATTGTTAAAGATGTCAAGATCCAGGCCGATGAAGCTGCCAGGGAGCGTGTCACGGACTTTGCCGTGAAGTTATTGAAGGAATATACTGACAAGCTCCTGCCGGGCCAGCTCGAGGAACTAAACATGGAGTCCCGCGACCAGATCGGGGAAGTGTTGGAGGACTTGGCCAAGGTCGATGAGCGAGTAACCAATCTGACTTCTTCAATCACTAACTCGGCATCGACCTCCAACACGCAAATCAACGCCATTCATGGCACCATCTCTTCCCTTCTCAATGGCCAACAGGAGTTGAGGGATGCCGTGACCAAGCTGCAGGAGGAGGATGCGACTCTTCTTTCCCTCATCAAAGCCCTTTCTGATGATGTCGAAAAGGGGGAAGAAGATAGAGCCGCCGCCGCCGCCAGGAAGAAGAAGACCTCCAAATCCAAAACTCCTTCAACTTCCGTGGCTCCTCCTCCTCCTCCTCAAAAGAAGCCTGCTTCCCAGGCCGTCTCCTCCAAGGACGTCGCCTCCCAGGCCGATCCCATTGCTGCTGCCGCCGCTGCCGAGGCCGCCGCTGCCAAAGCTCGATTGGCAAAGCAGGCCGAGCTAATAACTGCCATGCATCTAGCTGGTGCGACACCAGAGCAGGCCGTGGATCCTGAAGAGCAGCGGCGCTTCATTGCCAAGCGCCGGGCTGAGGAAGAAAGGAGGAAGAGGGAGAAGGATTGGATCAGCCAGTCCTCCCTCGTTTTGAATGCTGGAGTCCAGCAGCAGGCCGTCGAGTGGCTCGACGAAAGGCAGAACAACCTGCTGCGGGAGCTCAACAGTTGCTTCATCCTCCTTCACTACTGGATCCAGGACCCCTCCCTTCCTGCCGACGCCGATGACGCCTATGCAGCTTACATGCTCAAATTCCCTTACCAAGACTTCATTGGTGAGCTTCGGAAGAAAGCTGCAGAGGCCGGTGTGATGATAAGGGCCCCAGCAAAGCAATATTTTACGCCCTTGCTTCTTGGTGATTCGGGGTACATAGATTACTCCCGAGTCGACCAATACATCGCACAGACCGCCATCGGCCTGAATGTCAACGTGTCAAATTCCGATCCCGCCTTTCGCCGAATCAGGGATGGAATTTACGCAAGTATGCAGTCGAAGTCGAGGGAGCAGGTCCAGGAAGAACGAGTGGCAGCTCGTTCCCAGCAGAAGCGGCAGATAGATAGATGTTTTTGTACATTTTCTGTATTCATTTAAGTTCGTAGTACAATTTGTAATTTCCAAATGTAAAGTACGTTATCGAGCTGAATGAAGCAAAAATCATCTTTCGACCTGACGACAATATCTCTTTGTCCAGGCATCTGCCTTTACTGCTTTATTTACTTTGTTTTACTATCTACCTCTTATATTTCCTTATCGACCTTTATGGTCAATCGATCTTTTAATCGTTTTATATCTTAGGAAATATTTGTAAAGTGTATGGTTTCGACATTATCAAAAAGGGGGAAATTGTTGGGAACCCCTTGCAGTTTGATTTTGATGATGTTTTTCGAAACCACACTTAGGCATATTTTACTTGTTTAGGGTCAAGGCCGATAGATCGACCTGCTACCTGTTAGTGCAGGTCGATGCTCTCTAATGTTCAAATGCAAGTTCGATCCACCCTGTAAGAGAAAGGTCGATAGATCGACCTGCCTCATTCGGATCGAACTGGCATATCCGCCTGTCTATCGACCTCCCTTCTCAAGCTTCCAGCCTGCACTGCCTTAGAAGATTTCAAGTGCTGGATTTCAATATCAAGGTCGATGCTCCGCCTTCATGGAGCTTCACGACCTGATCCTTGCCACGTGGTGTGCCAACAAGGACGAACTTTCCCAACGGCTAGAAGTGAGTCAGCTTCCAACGGCTAGTGCCACGTCAGCCAGACTCCAACGGCTAGTTTTTCAAAACTGCCTATAAATACTTCAAGCCATATCGGATTCAAGTACGGGAAACTCAAGCTATCAACGCTAAAATCTCTGCCCAAAACCTCTCTCAAGTTCTCATCCATTCAAGTGTTCGAAATCAGATTAGTTTCCCAAACACTTGACGAAGAGAGGTTTCCGATTCCGATAAACACCACAACGACGAAGCGTTCACTGCTGCTTGTCGTTGATTCAACAACTTCTTCTTCGACCCGTTTGAAGTTAGAAAGTTGTTTGTGTTTCCGCCATTATAGAGTTAGTCAAGCTCTGTAAAAGTGAAAGGTTGTTTGTACTTTTTAGTACTAAAGGTTGTAAGGGTCACGACCCAAAACTCGTGTCTAGATATTTTCAGGTTAGATTGTATCTAGAACTGATACTCAGTCAGTATAAATAAGAGAGAGGTGGATCCAAAAGAAAAGGGATTCTCAGGTCGAGTCGGCCTGACGTGGATGTAGGAGGGTTTCTCCGAACCACGCTATATCGCGATGTCTCTCTCTCTCTCTCTTTATTTATCGCCCTTACATTTCATTATCTAACTGACAAGCATCAACCTGCATATCACGCATCAACCTGCTATCTACTTTCAGCCTTTAAGATTTTTCAAAGAGTAAATCAACCTCCACCATCTTCCGCATTAACAACAGTTTGATAAATCAAGCTTGATACCATACGAGCTTGATAGATCAAACTGCCTCTGATAGGTTCGAACTTGACACTCGACCTTTAGATCGACCTGATTTTATAAAAGTCAATAACCGTTGGTTATTGGTGTATTCCCCCCCCCCCCCATACACCAATTACTCTTTCCCGGGACCAACAAGATGCTTCAGTTAAATCTAATTTCACCCAAAAATTTCCTTGGGCAAAACATTCTTCATCAGTTTGAGAAGATAATCATCCTCTCTGACGGTCCTTGCAAATGATCGATTAGCATCGAAGAAGTAGCAGGATCTCCTGCAAATTTCCTTCGATGCATTGCTTCCCATAGTGGTATATATTGCCTTGAGAACCTTGTCCTTCCTTAACAAACTTTGGACGATGACATTGTACATCACGTTATTCGGTGCACAACCATGGCCCTTCATTTCTCGAAGCAAACGTTTTGCCTTCTCCACGTCATATTCCTCACATACTGAACCAATGATCATCGTATATAATCGGACATTAGGTTGCAAAACTTTATAAGGAAGGTGATTGAAAAGATCTCTCGCGACACATCGTGTTTTCCTATTTTGCACAAACCGCTGACGATAGCACTGTATATGACTACATCAAGATTAACCCTTTCCCTTCAATCGTGCGTAGTAACGATAGAGCTCATCAATCTCTCTGTCCTGCACAAGCCATCCAACAACCTAGCATATAGTATATACGTCATGGCTTGCACCTTCGAGCTACCATATCCTCGATAAGCTTCCATCCCTATATTATGGTACTATAAGTACACGTATTATGCTCCAGACCATTGGAAAGAACTTCGAGAAAAAGAAGCTAAGCTGCATCGATTCTCCCTTGTAGTATCCATTTATTAAGCTATTATAGCTGATAATATTAGGCTCAAGGCCCCTCTCGATCATGGAATCAAGCACTTGTTTATATACAAGTGAAATTTTCCGAATTCAGAGCACAAAGTGGCCTTATCCAAAACGGGTTCGCTCTTCATAAATTCATCATATGACCATGCTACAATATATTTACATTAGTAATTAATACATGCTTTTAAAAATCATGTTTTATTACTACTACCAAAAAAATAATAATAAAAAAAAATCAAGTTTTATTGTAATACCCCGACTTTCGTAATATATATATATATATATATATATATATATATATATATATATATATATATATATATATATATTGCAAGGAAATTCGAAACTTTTATAGTTTCATAAGAAAGGAAGAATTACTTAGTTGATTTATGTGAGGTTGCAATTTTATTAGCAAATTAGAGATAATATATTATCTCTCGTGATATTTAAATCACGTAAAACGATAATCGAACTTTCGTATTTTATTACGATTGTTATAAAGGCTAAAACGATTAATTATAAATCTATAATTAAATCGTAATGTATATGGGCCGAGGTAATATTTAAAAGTCACTGGGCCGAACCCATTATGTATACCATATAATAAAATGGTAGCCCAAAACATTTATTACCGAGAGGCCCAACTAAAGGCCCTATTACATTGATAATTATATTATCGACATTCAAAGAAAAGGGAAAATTACACCTTATATCCCAAACTATCACTCAAATAACAAAAATATCATAAACTATTGATAATTAAAATAAAACACATGAACTATTATAAAGATAACAAATATACCCCGTTAGCAATTTTGGGGCCGGAAATCTGACATGTCTCGCCGGGCTTCCACCCTGGAATATCAACATTA
The DNA here is from genome assembly GCA_029379335.1 of Thymus mandschuricus. Taxonomy (NCBI): domain Eukaryota; kingdom Viridiplantae; phylum Streptophyta; class Magnoliopsida; order Lamiales; family Lamiaceae; genus Thymus; species Thymus mandschuricus. The sequence goes on along the minus strand of CM057082.1, from coordinate 17,515,932 downwards.
ATTTTTCTAATTTTTTAAAAATAACACGTCAATAAAAAAGTCCACCTCACCACCATCTTCTTCCGCCTTCATCCACATCCACCTGCCCACCACCACCGTTACGAGTGCTACACCCCTCCTGGCTGCCCCCAATACAATAAAAGTTCTTGTCACCATTTCCGTTCAGTTGAATCAAAAACATCTAACAAAATTCATTCAAAAAAATTAAATTAAATTACATTGTCAACCCTTGGACGAGAAGACATCAATTATGGAGTACAAGGAATATTTCTCATTTTTTCAATTTATTCGCATATATCCAACATCTAAGGAAAAATATCGCCTGCAGCACATGAAATCCTCACGAATTCCGTTTCAACAAATTTTAAGAACTCCTTCACGTTACCGATTATTGGAAATAAGATTGACGGTTTGCAAATTTTGAAATTAGGGCACAAGAAAACGAGACATCATCCACCCAGGTCAAATCCCTCGTTGGATGCTCGGCCCCTTAGAAAACATCGTAATAGATAATGAATGAGAGGGGGGCTATGGCGGTGGAGTGGAGCAAGAAGCTTACCTCGGGGGCGAGGAGCCGAGGACGACGAGAGAAAGGGGATTAATGTGTTGCACACTTTCTCTCTCTATAAGTATGATGAGGTGTCATTTTAAAAATTAGAAAAATTTAATGTTGATATTCCAAGGTGGAAGCCCGGCGAGACATGTCAGATTTCCGGCCCCAAAATCGCTAACGGGGTATATTTGTTATCTTTACAATAGTTCATGTGTTTTATTTTAATTATTAATAGTTTAGGATATTTTTGTTATTTGAGTGATAGTTTGGGATATAAAGTGTAATTTTCCCAAAAGAAAATGGATAAAGAAAAGAAAAGATTTAAAGCACCGCAGCCAGAGAACGCGTTTGCAGCAGAGGGAAATCCCATCAAATCTGAATTTACACCCCAGACATTTAAGGAACCTTCAACCAACCCTTCACTTCAATTCCATCTCCCAACTCAACATTTAAACCTTCCTAAATATCTTCTTCATCATCATTTTCCTCCCTACACAAATCGAAACACCACACAAAGAAAACGAACTAAGGCAGAAGAGGATTTCACAAGGAAGCCGGAGAAGAAACGTGAAGGAAGAACGTGGAGATTGCAGCCGTTCCACCTAGTACTAACGCACCTAGGGGTGGACCGGTACGGGATATCGCGATTTTTCGCCGATATTGATATTGATATTTATCGGTATCGCATTTTCGATACCGATACCGATACTGCAAGTGCCGGTATACCGCATACCGGTATACCGGAAACTCGGTATCGACGAAGAAGGATACCGATGCCGTGCCGACGCCGCGGTAATACCGCGGTATTAATAAAAAATTCCGAATTTTCTAATAAATATTTTAAAAAAAATGCTAATAAAATGCAAAACTAAAAACCTCTAACACAAAGTGAAGAACTTAAAGGCACAAACAAACAACATAAATACATAATCCAACAAAAATAAATAAACACGGAAGCAGCTTACCCAAAGTCCAAACACAAAATAACAAAACAAAATATTTGAATAATTAGCTAGAGAAAGTCTTGATCTTGAATAATGAAGTCACACTCTTTGCTTCAGTTTGGAATTTTTGCAATTAAGACTTGCAAAGTTTTGTGTCTCGCAGCCCCTCGCTTGATTCTTCAACCCCTAAGAAAAATAAAAAAATACAGCTATTAACGTGAAAGTGCATCAAATGCTTAGTTGTTACTCAATATGTCGAGAATTGAGATTAGCGTAGTTATGTCAAATCTCTGAGAACACTTATTTAGAAACAATTATCATGTTTGTTCATGTATACTTTGTTAGAACTTAGAAATAAAGAATTTATTGATATTTACCAAATTATACTAAATAATTTATAATTTTTAAATTTATAAACATTACCATTAAGCGTGTCCGTAAATCATTTCGAATTTAATAGAGTCATAGTTCATTAATTCTCAATGTGTCGAGAATCGAGATTAACGTAGTTATGCCAAATCTTTGAGAACACTTATTTAGATACAATTATGTATCATGTTTAATTTGTTCATATATGCTTTGTTAGAAATAAAGAGTTTATTAATATTAAAATATTTACCAAACTATACTAAATTATTTATATTTTTTTATTTTACAAATATTAGCATTAAGCGTGACTGTAAATTATTTTGAATTTCATAGAGTCATACATAGTCCATTAATTCTCAATATGTCGAGAATCGAGATTAACGTAGTTATGCCAAATCTTTGAGAACACTTAGTTAGATACAATTATCATGTTTATTCATATATAAATGCTTTGCTATAAATTAATAAAGTGTTTATTCTTAAGATATTTTCCAAATTATTTATAATTTTTTAATCTTACATACATTAGCATTAAGCGTAATCGAGAATCATTAGTTTTACAAATTTGTTAAGGTTGTATCTAAAATTCAATTGTTCATTAGTTTTACAAATTTTAATTTCATAATCAATAGTTCATTAGTTTTCAATGTATCGAATTTGACTTATAAAGTTATATATACAATTATACAAATTATAAAGGTTGTATCTAAAATTCAAATTTATTCAAATATAAGAAATATTACAAATAAAAATATATAAAATATCGACAAAATGTCAATATCTACGGTATTATTGCTGTATCGGTATTATATCGGTACCGGTGTTATGCGGTATTATTGCGGTATTGTGCTGTATCGGTATTTTCCGGTAATATCGCTTTATTTCACTTTTGGATACCGGTGCCGTATTGAACTTGTGCGGGACGGCATAAATATCGTACCGTAAATGCGGTATACCGCAAAATTCGGTATTTCTGGTATTTTTTCGGCACGATATTGTCGGTATTTCGGTATTTTTGTCCAGCCCTAAACGCACCCGATCCTTAACAATCGTAAGCTCTCACTAAACTTTACCCTTTTTCCCTTCCATGTACCTTAGCTTGAATCAAGAAAGAGGATAAGAATATATAATAATACGTATACATCAATGAAGAGGATTCACAAACCCAACATGATGAACATTCACGAGCTTAATCATAATCGATTCCTTTATAATCGAAATCATAAAACGTATACTCTACGATGAATGAACAGAAGCTAGAAAAGAGGAAGGGTTTTACCGAATCGAGGGCGAAGAACCGGTGGCGGAGGATAGGCTGCTGAACAGCAGCTGGTGGCAAAATGATGAGGATGGGGCGATTTCCTCTACCAAGAAACGAAAAAAAAAATTAAAAGATACAACGGCAGACGCGAGTCCGATAATCTATTACGAGTTTATTTTAGTAATTATGGAGTCCGATAAGTTGCAATGTTAATCATTGCTCAATTAATTACATTATTGGGCCGAGCCCATTTATAAGTGAATTGGAATGAGTTGTTTGCAAATAGAACAAGGTGATTATACTATAAATATATTAAGGAGTGGTGATAATGGAAGAGTATTAAGCCCTACTCGATAATATTTTGATTCCACCTATTCTTTTACTACCTCCATCTCATAAAAGTAGTCCCATTTGCTTTTTGACTTTTTTCGGCACGCGTTTCCACCGAAACCTAGTACGAGTTTTATAATATAATTTTGAAATATTATTTCTTTTACGGGATAGCTCGACACTCCTAGTATCCCGTAAACGAAATAATAGTTCAATATTATATCGTAAAACCCGTACTAAGTTTCGGTGGAAACGCGTGCCGAAAAAAGTCAAAAAGCAAATGGGACTACTTTTGTGAGATGGAGGTAGTATAATTACAAGAGGAAGGTTAGGCATAAGCAAACAAAGATAGATAATTAAGAGCTAGCTACTCCCTCCGGTCTTTTACAGTTGATTCCAGATTGGGCCGGTCTCTCCTAGTTGAGTCGTTTCTTTTTTGGGTAAAAATTAAGTATTAAACACACAACTAATTGTACCCCTTATTTTACTTAATTAACATACTAATTATGCCTCAATTTCTCAATTTCTCCATTATCGTCATTGCCGTCTCTCTCGAAATAATTTTAAATTAATTTAAAATAAATTCAGAAAAGTTTTAATTTTATAATAAAAAAAATCCAGAAAAGTTTTTAATTTTAATTTTAAACATCAACAATAATTTTATATAAAAAAAAAATCCAGAAAATTTTAAAATAATTTAAAATAAATCTTAGAAAAGTTTTAATTTTATATAAAAAAAAATCCAGAAAAGTTTTTTATTTTAATTTTAAACATCAACAATAATTTTATAAAAAAAAATTCCAGAAAATTTTAAATTAATTTAAAATAAATCCAGAAAAGTTTTAATTTTATAAAAAAAAATCCAGAAAAGTTTTTTATTTTAATTTTAAACATCAATAATAATTTTATAAAAAAAAATCCAGAAAATTTTAAATTAATTTAAACTAAATCTAGAAAAGTTTTAATTTTATAAAAAAAAATCCAAAAAAGTTTTTTATTTTAATTTTAAACATCAACAATAATTTTATAAAAAAAAATTGCAGAAAATTTTAAATTAATTTAAAATAAATCCAGAAAAGTTTTAATTTTATAAAAAAAAAATCCAGAAAAGTTTATTATTTTAATTTTAAACATCAACAATAATTTTATAAAAAAAAATCCAGAAATTTTTAAATTAATTTAAAATAAACTGAAAAACAAAAAAAAATATTAATTAATAAAAAACATTTTTTATATTAATTAAAACAACTCTTCTCAATTATAAACATAATCTCATTCTCTTCTCAATTACCAAACATACTTAAAGTACTAAACAAATCTTCTTAATTCCCGTGTCAAAAAGTTTCGACTCAACTGTAAAAGACCGGAGGGAGTATTACATTCAAATACATGGAGGAGAAATAAATGAGAAAAGGAAGTCTCTACAACTACCTCCGGTCCGTTTAAGTAGACTGTTATTCCTTTTTGGGACATCCCATATATTAGACTCCTTTACTTTTATGGCAAAAAATTAACATCACATCACCATCTACATCACACTTAATTAATTTTAATTACATCTCCATGTGAGTAGGTTTAATATTTTAAATTAAATTAAACTCTAATTTACCATCACATCTCCATCGCATCACCCTTTATACCCACTTTACTTGGTTTGTGTTCCATTTAGAAACCAACCTACTTAGACGGACCGGAGGTAGTATATACAAGTCTTAACACTAGTAACTAAAGGACAAAAGGAAATAAATGAACTAGAGCAACAAGTTGTGCACAGCTAGGCTCTATGAAAAGAGAATGGGAGAAAAGTCTTCAAAAATCCCATAAAATCCGGGAACCATACTCCTTGATCACACCTATACTTACAAAAAAAAAGATTAGAGTTAATGAGATCTACTACCTTCATCTCACTATATTAGCCCCATTTGCTTTTTGACTTTTTCCGGCATGCGTTTCCACCGAAACCTAGTACGGGTTTTACGATATAATTTTAAAATATTACTCCCTCCGTCCCTTTGGAGTTGTTACATTTCTTTTCAGCATTTGTCTCAAGCATTTTCGAGCGTCTTGATGGTAAGTTTCAAAATATCTTTTTATGAAAATTTTAAATTTACAAGATACTACAAGTGTTTTTACTATCTCATAAAAGAAAAAAATCTTTAAAAAGCTATTTTAAAACTTATCATTTAAATTCTCGAAAACGCTTGAGACAAATGCTAAAAAGAAATGTAACAACTCCAAAGGGACGGAGGGAGTATTTCTTTTACGGGATAGCCCGACACTTCTAGTATCCCGTAAACGAAATAATAGTTCAATATTATATCGTAAAATTTGTACTAAATTTCGGTGGAAACGCGTGTCGGAAAAAATAAAAAAGCAAATGGGGCTAATATAATGAGATGGAGGTAGTATAAAAGAAGGAAAAGCAAGGGAGAGAACAATATAGTAGTCAATTCAATCATCACTCCCATCACATAGCATATCAAGCACCAAAACAAGCAAATCTCTGCAAGATTTCAAATAAGAAAATATGATGATAAATATGAGACCAATACTACTCTTTATGTCAGTCCTTGTACCTTACCACGCTCAACCTCAAGACTTTTGCTACTAAGCAAATAAATACTCTCATACCCCAATCAGCTTCACCACTTCTAAAAACATCATATGAGAGAAAACAAGAGAAAGAAAAGAGAGTTAAGGAAAAGAGTTAGGAGGAGGGTTGAACAAGGAGAAAAAGCCTTAAGACTCCATCTCCATTCTTCTCCCGCTCCAACTACTTCAAATCCTTTAGAGTTAACAAGTAAGATTTCATACTCTCTTCGAATCAAAATTATAAGTGCAATCTAGAATGAACTTAAGAACAAGTCTAGGAAATCACAATCTTCTAATACAAAAACTGAAGTAGTATTAGTTCCATAATTCTGCAGTAGAAAGCATGCTTGTAACAAAACATGTTAGAATCTCAGTCCGTCAAGAATGCTCTCGAACTAAATGAGATAAGAATGAATATGTAATTGACTCTTAAACTTCAGAGTTAATTCTCTTAGCTAGGGAACCGAAGTACGAGAAATATCCATCGGAAATGAAATTCAATACCAAGCATGCTATTTGATTCGTAAAACACTTAGATAATGAAAGCATAGAACCTTGAAGGAAGATAGATATATATACATACATATATACATATATCGCATAAGGAAGATTTCATAATCTAACAAATACCAAGAACATAAAGAAAATAGAAAGGGGCAGCAAGGGCGACGAATCGAACCTCCGTCGAGCCCCGACGGGTAAGGGAAACGGAGCCAAGGCTCTGACAGGGGCGGCAGAGGCGGCCCCGGGTCTGTACCTCACCGGCGACGGCGGACAGCGACTCGTCGGTGGCGTCTCGGTCGGCGCAGCGCCGGCCGTTTCCTCCTCCAGCTGGTTACAGTCGTGAGGAGAGAGAGGAGATAGCTAGAGAGGGAGAAAGGACGAGAGGGGTGAGGGAGCATCTCTGCTCCGGTGGCTCCACGGCCACAGCGATTCCCCGGCATCGGCCATCTCGCAGCAGCGACGCTCTAAGCGTCCTGCCAAACCAAGAAAAGAAATGGTGGGAATGGTTAGAGAGAGTTAGAGTAAAAATGAGAAAGAGAAAGAGTGGAGAGCGTGGCCGCCGGCGGCAAAGACGGTGCCGGCAGTGGGCTGAAGGAGGCGAGAGAGAGGAGGGGGAATTAGGTTTGGGTGTGTGTGTGCTGAAGTGAGAGAGGGGGGAATTTCTTTAAGGGTGTCGGGTCGGGTCAAGTTTTGGGTCGGATACTGGGTATGGGTTGGGATCAGATTTGGGCCGGGAATTGGGCTTAGGTTTGGGATGATTAATTAATTTTTGGCCCAACTGTTTAGAACCTTTTATTTCAATATTAACCCGTGTTAATACCGTTAGGATGTGTTTGGTAGGGATGTTGAGATAAGAAATTTTATCATAGATGAATAGTGATGTTGAGATTAAGACATGATAAGAAAGATGATAAAAGTTAGATGAGTGTTTGGTATGAAAAATTAACAATTACTGTAGAACAATGATTACAGACTACAATTACAAATTTACCCTCAATTTTTTTTTTTTTTTCCTAATTTTGAGCATCAAAATCGAATCTCAAAATTGTGAAGCTTAATAAATAATATGAATCCAAAGATTTCATGAATCAGAATCCAAAAACAAAGAAAGCGTAATTCATAATAAACAAAGGTAAATTTTTTGAATCAGAATCGATTTCATGAATCAAAGATCTGATCCTCCAAGATTCAAAGAAGGTGGAGAAATCGATTCAGAATTGAGAGTTTATTGGCCGTGCTCTCCAAGATCTGATCCTCTCCGTCGCACATCGTCGGCCTCGTCAATATCTCCGACACTAAACCACGTCGCCGGAGAGCAACTCTCCAAGATCTGATCCCCTCTGTCGCACACCGTTGGCCTCGTCAACGTTGCTGATACTAATCGACGTCGCCGGCGAGCAAGGTCGCCGTGGTTTTTGGCAGAAGAACTCGGAGGCTTGAGAAACAAGAAGATGAAGATGAAGAAGAACCCTCTCCAAGATCTGAGTATGGGTTAAGAGAGAAGAAGAAAAAAAAAAAAAAAAATAGAGCAAACAGAAAGGGAAAAAAGTGGAGAGGGAAAGATAAGAGGGGAGAGAGAGAGGAAGAAAGGAGTGCGTGTTGTGTGTCGAAAGTGGGTTGGGGTGAAAGAGTGGAGGAAGAGGATGAAGGGTAAAATGGGTTGAATATGTTTATCGTACAGCTACAGTGTATAAACAGAGGGGGGAGGTGGTATAACTTAACTAAAAGGGAACAGTAATTAACACGCGGGCCGAACTTTTATCACGGGCCCGTGTGATAGGTAATTTCATCTACCAAACAGCTGTATTAGGTAAGATTAGGTAAGATAAATTTAGTAAGACCATGGTATATGTCCTACCAAACAAGCACTTACGACACGAAGGACGTTGAAAATTTCTGGAAAAATGTTTATTAATTTAAACAAAGCAACTCGACTAATTCGAGTCAAATATTGAAGCTCGATTAATTTTTGAGACTAAAGTAGTCGATTTAATTCATAGAAATGAATTATAATCATAACATTGGATTTAATAATCCAATAGGTATAATTTTAAAATATTATTATTTGAAGTTTACAAGGATAATTAACGGCTACCACTAGCCATGAAAAATCATTAACTCCGATTAATAATCTCAAGATATATTAACGGAATGATAGTTAAAACGAGAGGTTAGAAACAATGAATAAGAATATTCTTTATGAGAAATTATTAGATTTATAAGAATGGAAATTCTTATATCATCGTTTCTAAATAGGTGGAAATCGACCGGAAGGTTGACGTTGCGATTCAATCATGATCGACACTTTTCACGTTACTTATGGTGGGCTTTCTTATACAAGTAAAGTTATAGAATGTATGATGATGAAAATGTTTATTTTCAAGTATTGTCATGTCATAAATGTTTTGATTTATGTATGACGCCTATCTGCATTGGCTATGCCAATTTAAGTAAATTGAATTCGGGTCCTCGTTAAGACTTGCTATCTTACTTGGACTAGTGTACACAGGACCGTGAGTCATCTTCAGGGTTGGCCGGTCAGGTGTCGTGTGAGGTGGCCACCTCCTCGACACCACAGTTTCAGATATGGTATATTACTAAAGAACTTAGTCCGCACGGACACTTTTAGATCACAAGAACCGTTTTAGTAAGCATGAGTTCTTTTCAATAAAACCCCTATGTCTTACTGTTGAATGGCTTGACAATTATTATGTATAGCTTTCGGCATGTGCCCACTGAGTACTTTCGTACTCAGCCCTGCATGTATTTCTAAATGTGCAGGTTGAGCAAGATGATGTGAAGTGCCGAGTGGAGCTTTTGTCGTTATTCAAGTAGATTAGGACTCTCGGTAATACGTGTCTTCATACATGCATTCAAGTATTCTTCCGCTGTGCAAACTCTTGAGCTTTCGAGAATTGTTTCAAGTCATGTAATAGATTATGACAAGTATCATTGTATTCTCATTTGAGATCCCGAGTTGAGACGTTCAATGGTATAAAGTGTTGTTCAAATAGCTATACGAGTCATATTTCACACACAATCTTATACCCCCTAGCTTTCCCCTACTCTTAATTCTCATCCCTAGTCATGGTTTTCCGGCTTAGCTATCCTTAGCAAAGTCTGGTTGTGACACATAGTGGTATAAAGTTCATGTTTTGGGTCAGTCTTTCGAGTCAAGTCTTTCTCGAGTCAGTCCATTCTTGCATATTTGACTACCTATGCATATCATCTCTCATCTTTTATCACACTACTCTGACGAGGGTAATGTGGTACTCTCTTTTTCCACACTATCCCGACGGGGAAAAGTGTGTTACCTTAGAGACATGCATCTCGGGAATATAACTAATAAACGCGTACTAGAGGACCACCCCTCCCGACAGAGTCGGCAAAACATGAACCCGATGATCGGCCCAAGTGCCACTTCGGAAGCCGATGATAGGCCCTAGTGCCACCTCGGAAAACCCGATGATCGGCCCAAGTGCCACTTCGGAAGCTGATGATATGCCCTAGTGCCACTTCGGAAAACCCGATGATCGGCCCAAGTGCCACTTCGGTCAAACATCCACCTAGGTGAGATAAGACAGATTGACCTCGTCACCTCGTGATCTCGTCAACATCCACCTAGGTTAGATAAGACAGATTGACTTCGTCACCTCGTAACCTCGTCACCTCGTCAACATCCACCTAGGTGAGATAGATCACCTCGTCAACATCCACCTAGGTGAGATAGACAGCTTGACTTAGTCACATCGTCAACATCCACCTAGGTGAGATAGATCACCTCGTCCCAAGTGCCACTTCGGAAAACCCGATGATTGGCCCAAGTGCCATTTCGGTCAAACATCCACCTAGGTGAGATAAGACAGATTGACCTCGTCACCTCGTGACCTCGTCAACATCCACCTAGGTTAGATAAGACAGATTGACTTCGTCACCTCGTGACTTCGTCATCTCGTAACCTCGTCAACATCCACCTAGGTGAGATAGATCACCTCGTCAACATCCACCTAGGTGAGATAGACAGCTTGACTTCGTCACCTCGTCAACATCCACCTAGGTGAGATAGATCACCTCGTCAACATCCACCTAGGTGAGATAGACAGCTTGACTTCGTCACTTCGTCAACATCCACCTAGGTGAGATTGACTTTGTCACTTCGTCAAAAATCCACCTCGGTTGGATTGACTTTGTCACTTCGTCAAAAATCCATTAAAGCCATTTCGGCATCAGAACCACTACGGTGGGAATTACGATTCGGCCAAGTCATAATCTAATATTTTGACGGGCTAATCGACTTCATCTACATCTACAAACCTCGACTCAACTATGTCATCATCACCATCACATCCTCGCTTCCACTTCTTTTTGGGAGGGGATGTGATAGGATACGGCCCAACTACTAGGCCCAACAACAAAGCTCGGCCCACGAGAAGCTATTCATTCAAACGTAGAAGACTCAGATACTTTTCAAGAATATGCCCAACTCCTAGGCCCAAACAATGAAGAGTCCAGGCCCAAAAAGAGACCCACCAAGAGAGTAAATGAAGAATATGGGATCATGGGCGTGATAACCGACACCCCATGATCGAAAGCCATTACTCCGGTAGTTATTAGGTCAGACTTGTGATATTTATATATAGATTGAGACACTCTTTGTACTTGGCTACGAAAAGTCTAATAAAATACCATGGCCTCCTTTCTCTCCGTGGACGTAGATCGAAAGATCGAACCACGTAATTCTTTCGTGTTGTTCTTCCTTCCTTGCGATTATTGTCTTACGAAAATATGATTCATCAGTTGTAAAAATTGCTTTTTGTTAAGGTTTATATAAAAATTGATTTTTATTATCTAGAATAAGTAAAAGACCCTATTACCGCTATATTTATCTTCTTCCTTTTGATAAATTGCAAATTATATATCGTTTTGTTCGAGAGGCAAATGGTCGATCTAGTTGTCATTGAACCTGGCCTTCTTGGTTTCAAAAAAAAAATTCTCAAATTTTCCTTTTATTTTGTCGAGAAAAAAAATCTCAATCCATATACACTAATCATTAGTGACTAAGAGCATCAGCAGCAGAGTATGGGAGTACGTCGTATGCTAGACAAAAAGTGTGCTGACTAGGATTGAGTACGGCGTATGCTGAAAAGTAGTGCAGTAGAATACGACGTATGCTGTTTATTTTATGTGCTGACTGGATATTTTAGTGTGTTATTGAATTCTTCTTTAATTTTATCCCCAAAAAGCCTATTTGACCCCTAAAATATTTACCCTATCCCCCTTTTTAAATACGAGATTTTAAATAAATCAAATGTATAATGCATATTTTAAAATTTACAATAAATAAATTAAATAAAGGAAATAATAAAAGATGAAAATATAGAAAAAAATCGGAACAAAAAAAGGAAAGAAAAGTGTCAAATAGAAAAAAATGAAAAAAGTGATAAATTAAAAAGGAAAAGAAAACGTAAGAAAAGAAAAGGGAAAAAAAGGGGGGAAAAGATAATAAAGGAGCCAATAGGGTGGCGACACGTGGAGGACGCTGGGTAAGAATATGCGTACGCACACGCGTACACGCATGCGTACAGCGTACGTCACGTGTACGCCTGCATTGCCGTTCATTTTTCATCCGCCGTGCGCACGCCTACGTGGCGCTGCCACGTGGCGTGCGCACATATCATGATGTACGGCGATACGCATGCCCTAATGGACCAAGATAATTACTCCCTCCGTCCCACTTCAGTAGTCATCTTTCTTTTCGGCACGGGATTTTACGCGTAGTGTTAAATTTGAAAAAGTATGGGGTCTACATCAAAAGTAAGGGATAATTTTTGCCTTTTAAGGAAAGATAACAAATGAAGTGGGACGGACGAAAATAGTATTGAGGACTACTGAAATTGGATGGAGGGAGTATATATTTTGTATGGTTCTGAAAATCGATGATTTTAACTCTGGTTATTAGAGCATCATCAGCAGAGTACGAGAGTACGACGTATGATAGATAAAAAGTGTGCTGACTAGGACTAAGTACGGCGTATGCTGAAAAGTAGTGCAGTAGAGTACGGTGTATGATGTTTAATTTATATGATGACTGGACATTTTAGTGTGTTATTTATTGAATTCTTGTTTTATTTTAATTTTTTTGATCATTTAAATACGAGATTTTAATAATGCATATTCGAAAATTTACAATAAATATTAACTGAAAAAATTAAATAAAAGAAATAATTAAAGATGAAAACAAAGAAAATAATCGGAAACAAAAAACGAAAGAAAACGTTTAAACAGAAAAGAGGAAGGGAAAAAAAAAAAGAAAAAAAGAAAAGAAAATCAGAACAGGAAAAGAACGCTTAACGCTTAAGAAAAGGAAAAAGTAAAAAAAAAAAAAGTTAAAGTGGAAAAGAAAACGTACGGCAAAAAATAAAAAGGAAAAAAAATAAATAAAAAGAACCAATAAAAATGTGCCACGTGGTGTATGGAGACACACCATGCACGTACGCGCCGACGTACACCGAAGCGTACGCTGTACGCCCCGTGTCGCACTGGATCAGCGTACACATGTCGTCCACTGTACGCACGCCGACGTGGCCTGCGCACCTTTGTAGCTGTACATAGGTGCTAATGCTCTTACTCAATGTTAAAATGCCAAAAATTGAAAGTGTCAAGAAATGATAGATGTCCCGGTATAATGTTATTTGTCAAAAAGCTGAAAGAGTATTAATTGTAGAATATAAATTTAAAAAAAAAACTAAAATCCACAAAATAACCTTTTGACGTTCCTGAAAAAAAAGAAGATAACCGTTCTATTCCATTATACACCCACTATTATTCGTTCTGATTGAAAAATAGAAGACCAGCCTATAAAATGGAGTATGTGTTTAGTTGTTTTTTATTTTTTGTTTTGAAAAAGATATACTATAAATTATTTCTTTTAATAACTGCATGTAAACTGTCACGATTTATTATATGCATGCTTTTAGCTACTGTACTGTTACATTTAATCAAATAGCAGCAGTATTATCTTACTATTTGACTTTCACTTTGACGTGATTTTGACTAAGAAAATCAATAACATGAAAAAAAAAAATAGAGGAGACAATGAGGTCTAAAGCTGGAGAAAGGAAAGCTGAAAGCAAGAGTAAAAAGCATATTCTTACCACGGTAAAAAAAAAAAAAAAAGAAGTAAAAAACATACTTTCGAAATCAAAAAAGGTAATTCTATTCCTACCAAGGGTGAAGAAAACCTGGTCATGGAGGAAATCGAAAAGACCCGCGCCATTACACGTCCCAACACAAACCCCACCACCATTTCCTTACCCTCCACCTTTTTCTGAAGCGGACTTGCCTTCTCCCCCACGATCAAAATTCCTCTCTCTCTCTCTATCCCCTTTCTTAGCTAGGTTGGTAACCTCAATCACTCAGAAAAATTAAATCGTGGTCCTTTTTTTGTTTTTAATAATTCATGCATGCAGCAGGGGTTTGGTTCATGCTCATCTGAGTTGGCCTTTTATGTATTCTGCAGAATTTGTGTCTGAAAAGTGAAAAAGAATTAAGAAATGGAAGGGAGCTGCTCAAAAAGTAGTAAGCGATCACTGCAGAAAGATGAATTTACTGATTTGCTCTTCTCATGGTCGGTCGAAGAAATTCTTGATGAGGATCTGTTCAAGCACCAGGTGAGTGTGTGTGTGTGTGTGTTTGTAGCTGCAGATTTCTCCTTTTCTGTGTGAATTTGATTGGGCCTCATCCCCTCATCTGTGTTTGTGTGTTGTAAAAAATGAAACATGTTTCGTAATCTTTTTGTGCTTCTCTTGCTTTCATACTCATCTTGTGCAGATTTTTGAACATGCTTTCATTCTGTAAGTCTCATATGCTAATTCGCTAGGGCATATCGAACGAGGAGGTGTTTCGCCTCGAATGAATATGTTATGTTGTGTAAAACTGATCAAAACAAGGTGAGAGACAATGTTGTGACTTAAGGCTACTTGGCTCTCTTAAACTTGGTTGGAAGTTTAAGCTTTGGATTGCACTATGTATGTATATGCTTGCACTAGTAAATTAATCGTACGTGCATTGATGGGTGAAGTTGAGAGGATAATGTAGTTGCATTCTTGTTTCTTACGAGATGATGCCCCTTTTGTTATGATAGGTGCAGAAGATTCCTAAAGTATTCGAAAGCGTGGATGGTTATCTGTCATCTTATGTATACCCCTTGCTAGAAGAGACTCGTGCTGCACTTGCTTCCTCCTTGGAAGCTGTTTACAAAGCACCTTATGCTGAAGTGGTGTCTCTCGAAGAGGCAAAGCCAGACGCAAAAGCACCTCTTGAAGAAGTGGTGTTTTTCGAAGAGGCGAAACCAGCCGCATGTCTGTACAATGTGAAAGTTGACAACTGGAGAAACAGAACAAGTGACCATGGCAAGGAGCCTTACAGGACATTGCCTGGTGATTTCGTAATGCTCTCTGATTCAAAGCCTGAAAGTGTTTCTCACTTGCGGCGCATTGGACAGACGTACACTTTTGCATCTGTAACAACAATGTCGGACAATGGGAATGACGATAGCTGCACGTCCTCTGGATTTAAACTTAAAACAGCTGGCACCGTTGGAGCTGGTCATCAGCATTGCAAGTCACTCTACGTGGTTTACTTGACGAACATAACCACTCACAAAAGGATATGGAAAGCACTGAAAATGCGACGAAATCTGAAGATCATCGAGAAAGTCTTGGTTAGGAATGATCTGGTATGCCACTCTGCTGGTCTAAAAGTATCATTTTTTTTTCTTTTCTGGAATTCTGAAAATTTAAGTTCTAACTATCTTGTATAATCTACAGGGTGACGAAGATTGTGATTTTTGCCCTGAAATTAATTACAGCGAAGTTGAGACGAAGTTTGGATCAGCTGTGCTATCCAAGTTAAATGAATCACAACTTGGGGCTGTTCTGGCATGTATACGTAAAACTCGATGCAGCCACCGGTCTTCAGTTGAGCTTATATGGGGCCCACCTGGGACCGGCAAGACATCAACGTTGAGTATTTTGTTGTACATCCTCTTAGAAATGAATGTGAGGACTGTCATGTGTGCTCCAACAAATACAGCAGTTCGAGAGATGGCTTCTCGCGTGGCAACATTGGTAAGAAATTCAGCTGAAACTGATAGTAAGAAGAACTTGCCTTGTTCTTTTGGAGACATGCTTCTATTTGGGAGCAATGATCGTCTTAAAGTTGGCTCTGATGTAGACGAGATCTTCTTAGATAACCGTGTGGATCAGCTTACGGAAATCTTAGTATCGCATACTGGCTGGAGGCAGTGTATTATGTCCATGCTTGATTTTCTTGAAAATTGTGTTTCTCATCATGAAGTATCTGTGGAAAACAAGCAATTCGAGACCACACCATTTTTGGACTATGCCAGAGATCGATTTAAGAATCTAGTATCACCTCTGAGATATTGCATGCTTACAATGATCACTCATTTACCAAGAAGATTCATTGGTGAGGGAAAATATCAAAATATGGAGCAACTTCTAAATCTTCTTGATTCTCTAGAAGAGTTGTTGGTTGAGGAAAGTGGCACGACGTCTGAGGATCTAAAGACGATCTTTATGCAACGAATAATGACTGTTTCTGGATCCTTTCTCGATACAACAGCCTTACAGCGCATCAGAAACCAATGTGTCTTCGTTCTAAGATCTCTTCAGTCTAGTCTCGGTGAACTCGTCTTTCCAAAAGTCACTAATCGAAGTTCAGCCACAGAGTTCTGTTTCCAGAAAGCTTCTCTGATCTTTTGCACCACTTCTGCTGCATTCAAACTGCATTCTGTTGATATAGAGCCATTTCAGTTACTGGTCATCGACGAAGCAGCTCAGGTAAAGGAGTGTGAAACAGCCATAGCCTTACAAATCAAAGGTGTGAGGCTTGCTATCTTGGTCGGTGACGAGTGTCAACTGCCGGCAACGGTGTCCAGCAAGGTCTCCATTTAGTTCTTCTCGCTAGTTTTTTGTTCAGCCCAAGTTAATTAATAATGATATTGCTTTGTTTGTTTATACGCAGTTATCAGAGGAAGCTGGCTTTGGGAGAAGCTTGTTTGAAAGATTAAGCTCAATGGGTCATCCCAAGCATTTGTTCGATGTTCAGTACAGGATGCATCCATCAATAAGTCTATTTCCGAATTCCAAGTTCTATCAAAATCGGATATTTGATGGTCCTAATGTGCTGAGCAAAAGCTATAAAAGATGCTATCTACCCGGGAAGATGTTTGGCCCGTATTCGTTCATTAATGTTCATGGTGGAAGAGAGGAATTGGATGATGCAGGTGTCAGCAGGAGAAACATGGTTGAGGTTGCTGTAGTAGTGAAACTTGTGCAGAAACTCGTCGAAGGTATACATATTACGTTTAAGACTATTTCTGGCTTATATTTGTGTAGTCTCATGTATGGATTCTGAGTTCCTCATGCGTAAGTTGGCCAAATATAGAAGCTTTAAACCCAATAAGCCAATCAGTTTGTCGATTTAGTGTTACATTCACAAAATTAGATAATATATGTTCACCACCATTGTTTGGTTTTGCTTCAAATAATAAAAAAAAAAGGTCATACATAGTTTCTTCGTATTGTTTCTGCATGCTATAACATTAATGTAGTTTGCTTGAACTCTATTTTATCGTTATACGTAGTTTCTTCTCATACCACCTTATGTATTACGTGAGATATAAAACTTTTTTTGGAGTGTTCTTTACGATTAGACATCTCATTTGCAGATATCATGTCTCTTTACGAATTTCTTATTGATATGTATGATGTATCATGGGCAGCATGGAGTAGCTCAACAGAAAAACTCAGTATCGGCTTGATTTCTCCGTATGCTGCTCAAGTTGCAGCAATTCAGAATAAGCTTCAGTCTAGATATGATGATCTCGAGACGATTACTGTTAAGGTTAAGTCCATTGATGGGTTCCAAGGTGGCGAGGAAGACATCATAATCATTTCAACTGTAAGGTCTCATAGAGGTGGCTACATTGGTTTCTTATGTAGTCCTCAGCGAACCAATGTCGCTTTGACAAGAGCTCGGTAATACAACTTATTTTGTTTGATTTTGTTACACTATGTTTCAACGGATTACGAGCTAGATTATAATCAACCTTTTCTTTTGTCTAGCCATTGTCTATGGATAGTAGGAAACGAACGCTCGCTCAGTAGAAGTGATTCAGTTTGGGCAGAGATAGTATCGGATGCTAAGGATCGGCAATGCTTCTTCAATGCTGATCACGATCCGGCCATTGACAAGGCTATTCTAGATGTTAAAAAGGAGTTGGGCCAACTTGATGATCTTCTAAGTGGGGAGAGTTCAGTTTTTAAAAATCTGAGGTGGCAGGTACTAGATTATTATCATCGGTAATCGGTACTCGTGATGTTACTCGTGCAAGCATTGAATGAGCAACCTTCGTATGTTGTTGCTTATGAATATTCATCTGTGTCTATTTTATGGTTAAACATCTAGCCTGAAAGTGTTTCCTTCGTTTTCTATGTTCTCCAATATTATGTTCGGTACTGATCATGTAGTCTTCGATTTTCTCTTGTCGTCACTGGCTGCAGGTTTTGTTCAGCGACAACTTCCGAAAGTCATTTCAGAAACTGAGATCCTCTAGTTTGAAGAAGTCGGTCATACATTTGTTAGTGAAGCTTGCAGGAGGCTGGCGACCAAGGAAACTGAATGTGGACTTCGAATGCAAGAACTCTTCATACATCGTAAAACAGTTTAAGGTCGATAAATACTATGTTGTCTGCTCCGTTGATATCATGAGAGAATACATCTACATGCAAGTTTTGAAAGTGTGGGACATATTGCCTATGTCGGATACCACAAAATTGTTGGGACGAATTGACAACATAGCTTCCACGTATACGGAGGATTTCATCAACCACTGCAATGACAAGTTACTTGAGAGGTATGATAATTAAGTTACGAAATGTCGGATGCAATCGCCTTATCTTATGCACAAAATACAAAATGGATCGTGTGCTAAACCGCATGCTTGTCATCTGTCATGTGCCTATGAGTAATGTTAAACGTTGCTCTTAGAACTAATCGAGTTACTTAATTTTATTTTCTGTTTAGGAATTTGGAGGTGCCATTAAGTTGGCCAGGCTCCAGTGAAATCGTGCGTTGCAAGAATTCTATTAACAGCGAATCAGTCTCTGGTGCAAGCAGTAGCTCTGGACAATGCAAAACTTATGTCGAGAACTCAAAAGTGAGCGAAAGCTTATTGTTGATGAAATTCTACTCCTTATCAGCTGGCACCGTGAACCATTTGCTTTCGGATGTTGAGGGCAAATTTGCTGATCTTCCATTTGAGGTTACTGATGAGGAACGCGACATTATACTCTATGACGGAAGCAGTTTCATATTAGGTCGCTCTGGTACGGGGAAGACAACAATACTAACTATGAAGCTGCATCAGAAATTTCAGCAGTATTGCATAGCTTCACGAGATTCTGTCGAACAGGACCATGGAGGATCCGAGAGTCCTGTATTACACCAGCTGTTTGTCACCGTCAGCCCAAAGTTGTGCCATGCAGTTAAAAAGACTGTATCCCAAATGAAAAGGTGTGTTCATCCCGCGCCATGTTATGCTCTGGTCGATTTCTCTCACGGGAAGTTGGTTATTCGCATCCTTCTGAAAGTGTTGAAGGAAGTTTACAGTTTTTTTCGAGGGATAACGAATTTTTGAGTTCATTGCAGCAGCATTATTTCCATGCCTATTTTAAAAAACTTATTTGAGGTCTTTTGCTTTTGCTTATGGATTTTGTATGTCTTAACATGCAGCTTTTCTACTGAAAGCTCTTTTGGAGAGAACAGCATCTCTTGTATGGATGATGTCGATGAAGTTGCCGATTTTAAAGATATCCCGGACTCGTTCGTTGGCATTCAACAGGAAAATTACCCTCTCGTGATCACATTTCACAAGTTCTTGATGATGCTTGATGGCACTCTGGGAAAGTCATACTTTCAGAGATTTCCTTTCGTACGAGATTCATGTTATTCTGAAGGCAGAAGGTCCGTCGCCCTCCAGTCTTTCATGAGGAAGAACGAGGTCACGTACGATCGATTTTCCTCCATATATTGGCCGCATTTTAATACGAAGCTGACAAAGGGCCTTGATGCTTCACGAGTTTTTACCGAGATAATGTCACATATTAAAGGAGATCCTTTGGAAGGTGAAGCATGTCGTTCCAAGCGAAGCAGACACGATTATATATCATTATCTGAGAGCAGGACTTCGACTTTATGTGTGGAACAGAGATGTGCAATTTATGATATATTCGAAAACTACGAGAAAAGGAAGTTGGAGCGAGGTGAATTCGATCTTGCTGATTTTGTAAGTGATATTCATATCAGACTGGAGAAAGAAGATCTTCTCGGTGATAAAATGGACTTCGTCTACATCGATGAAGTGCAAGACCTTACCATGAGGCAAATTTCCCTATTCAGATACATCTGCAACAATGTTGATGAAGGGTTTGTCTTTTCTGGGGATACGGCACAAACCATTGCCAGAGGGATCGACTTTAGGTTCGAGGACATTAGAGCCCTGTTCTATAATGAGTTTATAATGAGATCTCAAAATTGTGATTCTTCAGGGAAAAAAGAGAAAGGACTTGTATCTGATACATTCATTTTGTACTGAAGAAATCGAAGGATAAAAGTGTATATTTCATTTCAGCAGCAAAGATGCTCTGTAAATTCGAATACAAAATCTGAGAAATGAATTCAGTTAACACTGTTTATATACACAGTGTTAACTAATCCTACGTGGACAAAGTCGCACTTCACTAACTAAAACGTAAAACTACTTACTCCTATCAACTAGCGCCGTTAGATCACAAACGATCTAACGGCTATTATTTAAACAGAAAATAGAAATAGAAAATGCCATAAAATCACACCATCTTCATCTTCTTCCTGCGTTCATCATCAACTGAATTCTGCTCCATCGTCTGCACTTCCTCAACCTTCATCTCGTGCACATCTCCATTTCCAGACCCCCCCTCAAGATGAACTTGGTGGATATCCAGCAAGTACATCTTGGACAGTATAAAACGAAATCGAGGAGATGCCAAAGACTTAGTAAGGAAATCCGCGAGCTGATTTGTGGAAGAAACTGGTGTAGGGACGAGAAGGCCAGAACGAAATTTCTCTCGCACAATATGACAATCAATGTCAATGTGCTTGGTTCGCTCATGGAACACACTGTTCTTCGTGATATGGATTGCTGCATCATTGTCGCAATATAGAGGGAATGGAAAAGCAGGGGAAATGTGGAAATCTCGCAGCAGATAAGAAATCCAAGTCAACTCACGAGTAGTGACACTCAAGGCCCTGTACTCTGCTTCAGCTGTAGAAGAAGCAACTGTAGGCTGTTTCTTGCTTCTCCAGGAAAGTAACCCCGACCCAAAGAAGATGCAATACCCTGTAACAGAACGGCGGGTATCACTGCACGTACCCCAGTCTGCATCGGAGTAAGCATTGATCCGAAAATCACAAGTGGAAGGGTAGAAAATCCCAAGAGAGGGACACCCTTTGAGATAGCGCAGCACGTGTAGAGCAGCAGACCAATGGGCAGAACGTGGCTTTGCAACAAATTGGCTAAGCTGTTGAGATGCAAAAGTCACATCCGGGCGTGTGAGATTCAGATATAACAGCTGGCCAACCAATCTTCTATAGGGTTCAGGATCCCCCAAAAGTTCACCATCATATTTGGAAAGAGTTGAACCAGGAGGCAACGGAGTCAAAGCAGGACGACAACCTATTAAACCAGCTGAGGTAACAAGATCAAGGACATATTTTCTTTGATTTAGAGAGATACCTGCTTCCCCCCTTGCAATTTCCATACCTAGAAAATACTTTGCAGCTCCAATATCCTTGATAGTAAAAGTTGAGTGCAGAAAGGCCTTCAATTCATCAATCAATAACTGAGAAGGACCACTCACTAGCACATCATCAACATATACCAATAAGCAAAGAAATGAATCCCCTGAACCTTTAATGAAGAGGCAATGGTCACTATGAGACTGTGTGAAACCAAACTGTATTAATTGTTTTGTAAACTCTGCGTTCCACTCTCTTGATGCCTGCTTTAGGCCATACAAACTCTTAACAAGTTTGCAAACCTGATTTGGTTGTGCTCCCTTCAAACCAGGTGGAACTGACATATATATCTCATCCTTCAGAAAGCCATGAAGGAAGGCATTGTTGACATCCAACTGGTGGATAGGCCAGTTATAGGCAGAAGCAACAGCAAACAAGAATCTCACTGTGACCATCTTTGCAACAGGGGAAAACACTTCATTATAGTCTATACCCTTTTTCTGGTTGAACCCTTTAGCTACAAGTCTAGCTTTATACCTTTCAACCGAGCCATCTGGGTTTAATTTGACTTTATATACCCACTTGCAGCCTATAGGTTTCTTCCCATTAGGAAGATCTGTTAACACCCAAGTTTTATTCACAACCAAAGCTTCAAGTTCCTTATCCATAGCTACCACCCACTCTGGTGTAAGACATGCCTCTTTATAGGTGGTAGGTTCTTTAACCATGGCCAGATTAAAAAGAAAAGAAGTATAAGAAGATGTCAAAACTGAACAAACATGGTAAGGGAAGGTAGGGGGTGTAGTACCAGAAGGTGTAGTACCTAAAAATTCTGTAGTGAAGCTACTACAAACATAATCTTCCATCCATGTAGGTTGTCTACGATTCCTAGCCCCCCTTCCTTCAGCTTGTAAACTCCTCTCTACATCAAGATCAATAACAGACTCATCAACATGATCATCAAAACAAGAATCTGAATCTGCAGATACATCATCATCTTCTTGTGTTGTATTCTCTGGAACTAGTCCATCATCTTTAGTATGATCTATGACATCTCTTTCATTGCTAGGAGATGTCACATGATCTGTAGGTAAAGATACTAGAGGTAAAGTAGGCACTGGATTCAAAGATGAATCAGTGGTAGGAGAAGTATTAAGAAAAGGAAATGTGTCAATGAAGAACTTCACATCCCTTGAAATAAAGACTCTAGACTTATCTATATCATACAGCAAATATCCTTTGTGTGACAGGTCAAACCCCAAGAATACACACTTAATAGATCTACTTGCAAACTTACTTCTTGTAGGGCTCAAATCCACAGCATAAGATAAGCAACCAAAAGGCTTCAGCATGGAGTAGTCTGGTTGCCTTTGAAATATCACCTCATAGGGTGATAACCATTCAATTACCCTGCTAGGTAATCTATTGATCAACCAAGCAGCTGTCAACAGAGAGAAAGGCCAGAATTTAGAAGAAGCTCCACTAGTGAACATTAATGCCCTTGCAGTCTGCAACAAGTATCTATGCCTAATCTCCACTGTCCCATTCTGTTCTGGTGTATAAGGGCAACTCTTTTGATGCAGAATTCCATACTCAGAGAACATCCTATGTACAGTTTGATTCACAAACTCTGTCCCATGATCTGTCCTAAATTGTTTGATATCATGCTTGAACTGAGTCTTGATCATAGCAATGTAAGACTTAAGAGTAGATGCTACTTGATCCTTGCTCTGCAACATATAAACCCAAACCATCCTACTGTGGTCTTCTACCAGAGTAAGCATATATTTCACTGAACACAAATTATCTTCTTTGTAGGGACCCCACAGATCTGCATGCACCAATTCAAATAGGCTATCTGTCCTCCTGTTAAGAACTGGAAAGGAATTCCTAGTCTGTTTTGCTTTGATGCACACTTCACATCTCTCTATTATATCTTCCATATCTTTCACCATCTTACCATCCAATATTCTCATATGCTTCATAGTGGTCAAAGAAGGATGACCTAAAGCAATATGCCACTCATGTAGTGTAAGATTCTTTGGATTAACAAGACTGCAGCAGTACTTCTCACTAACTGCATCCAGTATATACAAATTTCCCTTCATCTGTGCTATAGCAAGCACTTGATCAGAATTATCTCTCTGGAAAACACAATGATTCTTATAGAACAAACACCTAATTCCATATTCTTGAATCAGTTTTGCCACTGACAACAGATTATGAGTGAATCCAGGAATGTAGAGCACATCCACCAACAATATGTCTTTATTCAACTTCACCTTTCCAGCATGTGTCACTACCTTTGATGATCCATCAGGCAAATGAATATTCACTGGCCTACTCAACCTATATGTGGTGCAGAGAAGCAGTGGATCACAGCAAATATGGTCACTAGCCCCTGAATCCACTATCCATATATCCTTTCCCATACTTGGTAGAACACTGAAGGCATAGTGGCCATCAAAAGGTGTAGATTGACTAGCAACCTCACCTACAAAATTTACCTCTGATTTGCTCTTCATCTGGCCAGTTTGTTGTAAGTGTGCCTGTATATACTTAGCAATTTCTGCTTGTATCATCTTGCTCATATCTTGACCAACTTCTCTCTGTGTAGATCCTTCATGTGTTGATGCAATCTCATCATCCACTTCTACCATATTAGCTCTGCCTTGTCCTTTGCTTTCCTTCAATTTCTTGTACCATTCTGGTACTCCATGCAACTTAAAACATTCATCCATTTCATGACCTGTGCCTTGACAATAACTGCACTTCAGTTTCTTCTTTTCCTCTTTAGACATTCTAGGCTTAAACTGCCCTTGTTTTGCTCCTTCATTCCTGTATCCTCCACCTTGCTTATACTGTCCTACATTCATGCTTAATATTCCACTTGCATCATATGATGGATTATTCAATTGTTTTCTGTCCTCCACTTGAACAACCAAAGAGTATGCTCTTTCTAAATCAGGAAGTGGTTCAATCATCATGATTTGATCAGCAACAGATTCATATTCTTCATTTAAGCCCTCTAAAAACTTCATCAATCTTTGTTGGTCCTCTCTAGCTACTACTTGAGCTCTTGCAGTACAAACACATTCAATAGGAGGTAACACAGCATCTAACTCATCCCATAGTGCAACTAGATTGTTGAAATATTCCAAAACATTCTGTGAACCTTGTGTATACTTAAAAATCTCTCTCTGTAATCTGTATACTTTAGGTCCATTCCTCCTACCAAATCTGAGTGTAATGGCCTTCCACAACTTAAAAGTATTCTCTATGTGTGTAAAGGCATTAACAAATTCCTTAGAAATTGAGTTAACAATCCATGTTGAAATCATAAGATCAACCTTCAACCACTTCTTATAATAAACTGCAGTAGGCTCAGGTATGGGAAAACTACCATCAATCAATTCCAACTTACTTCTAGTAGCTAACGCACGCCTCACAGATCTACTCCAATTGACAAAATTAGTACCTGTGAGCTGCGCCGTAACCAACTGCATACCAGGATGGTCTGACCTCTCGAGATGCAGAATCTCCTTCACTTGCCTCACTGTGAAGCCAGTCGGTGGTGTTATCACTCCTTCTTCGTCTTCTCCATCAGATCCACCACCATGCGGTCCAGATCCAACTACGAAACTTGGATGAAGCGTCTGGTAGCCATTATTCTTCACTCCAGAAGCTTCACCTTGCTCATCCTCTGCGCGCCTCTCCCACGACTCGCGCCGTTGTTGTTTCACCATTTTTATTACAAAATCGAGCTCAAATAGCGTAGATCCAGCTCAAAATAAAGGAAAAAAACACGAAGAAGAAACCCTAGAAACCTGCTCTGGATACCATGAAGAAATCGAAGGATAAAAGTGTATATTTCATTTCAGCAGCAAAGATGCTCTGTAAATTCGAATACAAAATCTGAGAAATGAATTCAGTTAACACTGTTTATATACACAGTGTTAACTAATCCTACGTGGACAAAGTCGCACTTCACTAACTAAAACGTAAAACTACTTACTCCTATCAACTAGCGCCGTTAGATCACAAACGATCTAACGGCTATTATTTAAACAGAAAATAGAAATAGAAAATGCCATAAAATCACACCATCTTCATCTTCTTCCTGCGTTCATCATCAACTGAATTCTGCTCCATCGTCTGCACTTCCTCAACCTTCATCTCGTGCACATCTCCATTTCCAGATGTACCATAATTTTCGTACTCATACCGGAGTACTTAGATTAGCACAGAGTGTTGTAGATCTTATATGCTATTATTTCCCTGACTCCATTGATGTGCTAGCTCCGGAGAATAGTCGAGTATATGGTGATCCCCCTATTGTTCTTGAGCCCGGAAATGCTGAGAATTCGATTATGTCCATTTTTGGACATAGTGGAAGGAGTGGTGGAAAATGGGTGGGCTTTGGCGCTGACCAGGTTATTCTGGTGAGGGACGATTCTGCGAAAAAGGAAATTTCTGACTACGTTGGTCATCAAGCTCTCATTCTTACTATAGTGGAGTGCAAGGGCCTTGAGTTTCAGGTTAGCAATTTGTTTTATACAACGGCCAATAATGCTGTTAATTTGGTTGCCATCACTTACTTGCTTTCTTCTACTGGGATGACATGTAGGATGTTCTGTTGTATAACTTCTTTGGCTCCTCGCCATTGAGCAACCATTGGAGAGTCGTGTACGAATACTTGATGAAGAAAGATCTTCTTGATGGTGAATCTGCAGAGTCATTTCCATCTTTTAGCCAGTCGAAACACAATATCTTATGCTCTGAGTTGAAGCAATTATACGTGGCAATTACTCGAACGAGGCAAAGATTATGGATTTGTGAAAACAATGAAGAAGTTTTCGCGCCAATGCTTGATTACTGGAGGAGGCTGCCCGTCGTTCGAGTGAGGAAAATAGACGATTCTCTTGCAGTGGCAATGCGAAAGGCTAGCACTCCTGATGAGTGGAAATCACAGGGAATGAAGGTTTGTTTCAATCTCCTTCGCTTTATCATTAAGAATTTTTTTTTTCTAGTGTGTTCGTTTTATTAATTCATTTATTCATCATTGGTGGTAGCTCTTGTGGGAGAAAAACTACGAGATGGCTACACTGTGCTTCGAAAAAGCTGGTGACGAGAAGTTGGAGAAATTGGCTATAGCCTCTGGCCATAGAGCTGCTGCTGACAGGCTGCGCGATTCAAATTATGAAGAGGCCACTAGGATTCTTAGAGTGGCTGCAGAAATGTTCGATTCTATTAATCGAGCTGCATCTGCAGCTGAATGTTTCTATGAATTGGGGGACTACGAAAGGGCAGGTATATTCTCCTCCTCCTCCTCCTCCTCCGATGATTCGGACATTGTACAGGCCCTGGCATGTGTTTTTGTTGATTTTCGGAATGGTGTCTAAATAACAATGGAATAGTTATTAAAGTTTTATGATACAATTTACGTAAGCTCCTGGTTATTCTTTTCGGAATTTGTTGCTGCAGGAAGAATCTATTGGGAAAAGATATCAGAGCTAGGAAAGGCTGGTGAATGTTTCTCGTTGGCTGGAAAACATAAACTCGCTGCACAAGTGTATGCGAGTGGGAACTTATTCAGAGAGTGCTTGTCAGCTTGCTCCAAGGGTAATTATTTTGACCTGGCTTTGCAGTATATTGAGACGTGGAAGCAGCAGGCGCTATCAAACAGTGTAATCAAGGCCAAACTTGTGGATATAGACAGAATTGTGCAGGGTTTTTTGGAAGACTGCGCTCGAAAGAGTCACGAGGCGAAGGATATCACATCACTGATGAGATATGTTCGAGCTTTCAGTTCTACTGAATCCAAACGCGTCTTCTTAAACTCATTGGACTGCTTCGAAGAGCTTTTGATTTTGGAGGAAGAGTTGGGGAACTTCCACGAGGCTTCTGAGATTGCCAAGAGAATAGGAGACACTCTTCGCGAGGTTGATCTACTTGAAAAGGCGGGACGGTTATCTGATGCTTGCTCTTTGTTGTTTTCATATGTTATATCTTATGATCTTTGGGGATCTGGAAATCAAGGACGAAGACTGAAGTCATTTCCTCGGAAAGTGGAACTTTTGAATAGAGTGATGTCAGTTGCAGAGAAGGTTTCTGAAACCTTTCATGCATCAATTTGTGTTCAGGCAAAATTTTTGCTATACGATGGTAAGAATTTGTCTGAAATTATTCGGTTTTACAATGGTTCAAAGCAGTACAATACTCCACTATGTGAAATTCTTGTTGTTCAAGAGCTTTTAGATATACATTTCAAAATGAATGCTACCAAGTATGAGTGGGATCATGACTTGCAGTTGGAGTCAAGTTCATTTGATAGGAGAATCGCCAGGAACCAAGTCTCTTCTGGGACACTCGTTTACGTTTGGAACTTGTGGAAGGAACGGAGTTTGGAGATATTAGAATGTCTCGACACCCTTGAAGGAGCAGATTCTTCGAAACAAGAAGGTGTTGCTGGGCTCTGTTTTACTTTCTTTGGACTGAGGCTGCCTGATAATGCCAGTGGCACTTTTCACTTGCTGAATCCTGATGCTTCATGGGCAAAAGATGTTGAGGGATACATTCGGAGGAACGGAAATGTGGCTACTATAGAAGCTCGTCATTTTGCATATGCTGCCCGTGAATTCTGGCACCAAGAATTAGCCGCTGTTGGACTTCGAGTATTGGAGGCTCTTCAACGACTACATAGCAATTCCACGAGGCTCTTGCCACTGTATTGCCAAAGTATGTGTTTGCTACACATTTTCGACGTTGCCAAGTTCTTACGTGATTCAGAATCCATCAAAATGAAGCATTCGGATAGCATGAAGGTGCAGAACTTCATTCAACTATGCCTTCAGTACTACTTCAATCTTGTTATCCCTAGCGATCCTCGAGAGTCTCTATCAGGAGACATGATTTCGTTGAGAGAAACTGAACTTTCCAGCAATTTACTTGAAGAATGTGTTTACAGATATATTGTTGGAGCGCGGGAACTCACTAGTGGGCAGATTGGCCAGGCCGTGATGACGATGCTGGGGAGTGGCAAGCTGAAGCTTGGCTTCTATGACAAAATTGCTGCAAGGCTTCCTACCGGAACACATTGGAAGCCATTCATCGATAATCTCAGAGATTCTGTTCAAAAGGATGCGAAATTGCATGCTTCAGGTTCACTTTGTGTGCAAGAATCTCCATTGACGGGCTCCATGCAGGCTTTGAGTCTATCACTGCATTTAGCATTGGCTGAAACTTATAATATCCATTGGAGGTCACCTGGCTATATATCTCCACCTTGTTTTCTTTACCTTTTGGAAAGACTAACGATCTTGGTTCCTTCTTCGCGGGGCTTCTTTTATGCCACGAAGTCGTCAGTTGTTGAATACTTGGTTAGTCTGCAACCAAATGCCAACCCCAGAACTGGTTTGAGCACACGCAACGAACCCCATACTGGAAGCACGGTTGACTTTGTTCTCTGTGTGGTCGAACAACTACTGTACAATAGAATTGAGACAGTAGAATGGATTAAAAGATCGGGTCTAAAATGGAATTCATATATTCGTGTACTTGTGCTGAGATTGATCATGATCCTGTGTGTGTTGTCTGCAAACTGGGGCTTGAACTTTGATATATTAAATCGGAAGATGGATCGAGGTGATATTGCATCCGAGCTGCCTAGAGAGTTCTGGGAAGCTCTTCGACCTAAAAGGCGCAGTTATCATCAATTTGTTTCAGCGGTTGCAACTGCATTCAAGCTGATCGGTGATCCTCTCGTGATTGTGGTTTCGGGTGACATTAATCGCAACTTTCCTTATCCTGATGCGGTCTTCCTCGACTTGCGATCATTTTCTTGCAAAAAGGATATCATGACAACACTATTTCCCAGAAGCACCGAAGCAGCATCCCATGATATCTTGCCTGGCAGTGTCGTCTTGCCTCCTGTCGTCAGCAATGAATGTAAGAATACCGTTGCGGAATCTTCAAAACCGGCTTCAAAAACTCCTTCTACAGGTTCAGAGAATGAAAATGGGAAGATGAAAACAAACTGGGAACTTATTGAGGAGATCTCTAAAGCATTAAAGTCATTTACTAATGGAAATGGTGAAGATTTGAAGAGCCTTCATCTCAGAAACAAGGTAAAACAAAGTTTGTTATAAATTATAATCTCGTAGTTCTTGGCTGATGTGGATTGTGTATCTGATCTATTTTCTACTTTTCAGGTGGACGTCGAGGAGCATATAAACCATATAGCTTCTGCCATTCCAAGGTTAGCTGAAAAGAGGTCCCGTTCCGGTGAATGTGCAGAGTTTCCCTGCGACAGCAGCCACTTGGTCGAGGATTTACACACACTTGTTTCTTTGTTACGCGGAAGGTGAGTAAATAAGATGAATCCAATCCAAGTTTTGATCAATCTTGAGCACACAACCTTATTAAGGCATATAGCTCATCTATCTTTTCGTTTTCTAGATACGTTGGGGATATAATCGCTGTCATTTTAGTTGTTTGATATGTATCGTCCAACTTATGACGTATGTTCCGATCTAACTCAAATGTCGACTGCACTTGATTGCAGTGAGTACGACTCTAAAGCAATGACAGAGCTGCTTAAGAGCATGGAGACTAGGCTGCCCCAACTTGAAGCGTTGCTGAGTTTCGTCTCTCCTGTCCCTGAAGAGATGGGCAATGATAACAAGACAAAGGATTCAGCAGCTGCGGAAATGGTCGAAGATGAAGATAGTAAGACAAAGGATCCGGCAGCTGTGGAAATGGAGACAAATGATTCAGCTGATGTGGAATTGGTTTTAGAAGATGAAGATAGCGAGACGAAGGAGGAACCGAATCCCGGGAGCAAAGGGACGGGAGGGAGTCGAGGAAACGGAAAGAATAAGAAGAAGAACAAGCAGAAGAAAGGGAAAGGAGGTAAGAGGAGATAGCTAGCCAGAGATAGCTAGCCAGCGATTTCCTCTTGATGTATGAATGTTGATTAGTTAAAATTTTGGTTGTGTGTAGCTCGAGTTCGATGAACACGTTGAGATTTTGTATATATCTTTTGTCAAAGCTTTTGAGTATGAACGAGCTTAATTTCCTAACTAATTATTTAACATGCATGCTTTCTAACTCATGTCGTTTTTTTGGAATTATTCACATTATTTTCATAAATGTCTATTATAATTTGTTATATAATGTAATTTTTATTTTTTTTAAATATAATATTTAATGGGGCAACCACTAAAATACCCACATTGTAATAGTGAAATAAAAAAGTACCCACTTAAATAAAAAGATAAATAATACCCACTGTTACTAAAACACCCTTACAACCATACTTTTTCTTAATTTCACAATTAATTATCCAGAAAATAAGAAACGGAATTAGAACAAATCACGAATTGAAAAAGAACAAAATCGCGACCACCAAAGTCCGCGCAGTCGTGTTCATCTCGATTCGGCGGCGGTCATGAGAGGCCGCCGCCCCTCGTGAGAAGGTGCCGCCGCCGCCGCCGGTGATAGATACAGCAATCGTGAGAAGCCGCCGCCGCCGCCGAGCTTCCGATTCTCCGTCTACTATGCCAAAATCACGAACAACAATTCGAGGTCGTGAATTCTATTATAAAATATACTGAATTCACGAATTATAAACCCTAGGTCGTAAATTCTATAAGAAAATATACTGAATTTACGAATTATAAACCCTAGGTCGCGATTTCTATAATAAAATATACTGAATTCGCGAATTAAAATTGAAAGTCTCTAGAGCCCACTTCCGATGCGGCGATGCCAACTCCGGCATATTCTGGCCGCCGCCTCTGTCGCTGGTTTCTCCGATGTATTCTGGCCGCCGCCTCCTCCTCCAAGTATCTCAACACGGCTGCGCTGGCTTCTTTTGATAATAATTTAAAAAAAATAGATTAAGAGGGAGAGAGATGAGCTTTTGTGAATTGCAATTGTGTGTTTAGTGGAATAATGTATTACTATTTGTTTCATCAAGGACAATTCAGTATTTTGACACTACAAGTGGGTATTATTTATCTTTTTTATCCAATGAATATTTTTTTATTTAACTATTGCAATGTGGGTATTTTAACCTATTTCCCGTAAAAATTATTTATGGCGCACCGTTAGTACACCAAAATCCAGACAGATGATCGTATTCAAAACGGGTTCATTCATCATCAATTCATCATATGATCATCAATATATTTACATTAGTAATTAATACATGCTTTTAAAAATCATGTTTTATTACTACCCAAAAGAAAATCATGTTTTATTATGTGAAATAATCATATCATTCAAAACTCTGAACCTTGACAAAGGACTATATTCATATACAACTCATATTTGTTCGTCAAAACTAATATTACTATTTCTTCTTACCCGCATTTCCCTTTTCTTGGCTTGTTTTTCTTCTTATTCTTTGCTTTTTCACTCTTGCTTGATTCCTCTGCTTTGCTATCTTCGTCCTCGTCAAGACTAATGCCGTCTTTGTCTGAACAAACACTAAGGTCGTCGTCTCTGCCTAAATTCAGAAACGAGTCTAGTTCAGGGTGCTTCGACACCATGATCTTGTAGAGCTCACCAACCTCTTTCTTCGCCTTGGCATCATACTCACTGCTTTCAAGAGTTAAACACGAGCATACGGTGTGAGTTTGAAGAAACGTATCCAGCAATAAACTGGCTGCAACGAGGCTGAGATCATTAGAATTAAAGAAGCAAGAAATAATATCCACAACAAGCATAGATTACTTATCAATGAATTCTGTTAACTTACCTTCTGCGAAACAAAGAAAAAAGTTCGCACACCCCCTCAAACATGTCAGAACTGGAATCAGAGCGTCGTCTAACATGACTTGCATAGTAAGAAGCTAGGATGTTGAAATGGTACTCCTATTCCTCCTGAAAAGTAGACAATAAATCAACTACAAAGATGGAGATCAACTACGAGTATGAGATCATCATGAACTTCATTTACCTTGTTTCTCAGAGAAAGAAGACTTGGATCTTTATCGTTTCCTCTTATACGCGACTTAAATGCCTCCATGATATCAATCACAAGATTTATGCTTAAATTCTAATTTCCATTTCCATTCTCTGAGCTTGAGATTGAGACTGAAGACTCCAAAACAGTATCCTTACATTCATTGCTGACTACAGAAGACATGACTATGTCCCACGACGTAGACAAATATTTCATGATATCAGTTTCGCAAGAGAAGGTTCTCAAGTCAAGCACGATGGTGTGAGTACGTGAAAAGTCAAAAATAATTTCACGAGAAACCACAACGACAAGAGGATCACGGAAGAGCCTGAATGCAATAGCAACATCTGAAACAAATTGATAAAAAGTACGCCTTCTAGGCCGAAGAGCTTCACAGAACTCTGTAGGCAGCTGGTATATGATCTCAACTTGAGCCATCTTCTGTAATAACCCGTATTTTTAAATACTAGAAAATAGAAAATAAATAGTTTCCTTTAGTATAATAAGCTTTTCATAATTTATATAGTAAAATGATAAAAGGATTATTTTTAAATTTAAAAGCTTTGATATTATTAGTTATGTAAATTTCTTAATAAAAGAATTTAAGAATATTTAATTTAATTAAAGATTTGTTAACTAAAAATATTATTTCTAACTTAATAAAACTTCAAAAATATAATGTTAATATATTTAACCTAGTTTTGACATTAATAGAATTATGAAAGAAGTTAGGTATTTTTCGGATAAACGGTTAAGAAAACCCGAGTCGCCGTTTGTCTATTTTCGATCTTTTCGCTTCTTTAAAAATCTTCGAGCTATCAAATTCCTTCCGAAAATTCTTTAACCTATATCGTTGTGTTTGATATTTTTCGTGGATTCCGTAAACCCTTTGAAATCTTAAATCGGAATTCGTTGCCGGAAAAATATCTTTTCGTCGGGAAACGAGACGTTCGATCGGAAACGGGATGACCCCTATAAATAGAGGCCATCACCGCCTCACTTGTGCATATCTTATCCCATTTTCATTTCCTTCATCCAAGAGGAAATCCACCAACTCTCACCAACTCTCTCTCTCTCCCGTACATCCCCACCTCCGCCTTCCCCCTTCCGCCGACAGTACCTCCGCCATCCACCTCCATCTCCGATCACCTCCACCATCTCTATCACCACCATCATCATCCTCTCCATCTCCCTCACTCCATCGATCATTCACCACCAGCCATCATCTTCGCCCTCCTCTCCAAGAAACCGAAGGAGCAGCAGCTCCATCTCTCTCAATCTCCGACGCTGCACCACCATCACCGCCGTTCAGTTCTCCGATCAAGCAGCAGCTGCTGCCACCGTGTTCTTCATCTTCTTCAGCTTCATCTTTTGTCATCATCTTCTTCTTCAAGCCGAGGCAGCCAAGAACAGCCCGATCGTCACCGATCATCCTTTTGTGCATATCTTTCTCTCCGATCATCGAAAAGGTATGTCGTTCGTTTCTTTGAACTCGTAGGAAGATTTCGATCCTAGGGATATTGGTTGATCGTCGCTACGAACTTCCGAAGTGAGACATGCATCGACATCTTCATTTGCATTTTCTCTTCTTCTCCGTGCCGTGCAATCGCCCTTTCTTTGGTGGTTGCCGGTATTCCTTTTTGCATCTATATAACCGAATTAAAGTTGTTCGTAACCTAATAATTAACATCTTGATCGGAATGAATCTTGTGAAAATGAATTGTTGTTGGTATACTTTCTTGTTCATGGATAATGTTTCCCTGCATGTCGAGACTCTGTCCAAATATGTTGAAAATATTAATATAGTTTCGAAATGAGATTTCCTAGCCTCCTATAAAATTTGGTAACAATCGGAATCACCGTTAATTTTCTAAAAATGAAACTGTGTTCATTTTGATTCGAAGGACCCTTACCCGTTTTGCATGTCTAATATTTTTGCACCAAAATATCCCTAATGATTAGTTGAACAACTTTTGTGTTGAAGTCTAAGCCATGCAAACGACGAAAACATAAGAAAATAATTACAGAAGGTTAATAAGTTATATATATAATTTTAGGGAATATTAATAATTAAAAAGGAAAGTTATGTTAGAAAATTCTAAGGATGAAACTACGAACGTAACTTAACCTCAGAAAATATTTGTAGGAAGACTCTCCGAAGAAGCTGACTAAGATTCGAACCAAAGAATCGAGTAACCGGTAAAGGTGGGGATCTATTTATTCGAACTTGTTAAAATCCTTGGGGATTCTTATTTCTTAATAACTCTTGAGCTAGTAAGCTCTATATTCTTCAAGTGCAGGCTTTGTTTCAGGATTAAATTGTGAATCACAGGTTTCCCAGGTTTAATGCTCTAATCTTTTACGATATCGGGTTGACATCGTTAGGTCTAACACACCAACGAGCAACTGGTGTACACCGGGATCGGGAGTGGGGTTTACCACGGAAATCTCGATCCCTAGCCGATAGACTTGCATATAACTTATTTATGCCGTCTAGCATAGTTGATGGGTTTATATACACTTTATGTATGTCACCCTGCAAATGTTCTTATAATCCGACAGGTGGTTTAACCGGGATTCGATTACGAGTAACCTCGGGAATACCTAAATGGACGTCTAAATGGTTTGGTCATATGGGATCAAGACCTATTCTTTCTCTTCTCTCTTTTGAAATCCTGAAAGCCCTGCTTTTGTTTTCC
This sequence comes from Thymus mandschuricus, assembly GCA_029379335.1. Lineage (NCBI taxonomy): Eukaryota > Viridiplantae > Streptophyta > Magnoliopsida > Lamiales > Lamiaceae > Thymus > Thymus mandschuricus. Next base: position 17,480,849 of record CM057082.1, on the reverse strand, counting down.
TTTGATTGGCAATGATTCCCACTGAGTGCTAGTTGTACTCAGCCCTGTGAAACTTTCTTTGTTTTGCAGATTGGGAGCCGGAGGCATAGTGACGGGGCGAGAAGAGAGAGAAAAGGAAAGGAGGAATAAACAAGAGACGAGGATAATAAAACTTAAAACCGTTAGACTCTTTCCCGTTTCTTAAGCTTTTATTTTGGTTATAAACAATTTACGTATGCTTTGGATCGTTAAACAATTTCCCTTTTCGTTACTTAGATAACCGGATCATCATACTAATATTCGAATTGGGAGTTATGGTTTAGTTAACTTAGAAAGTTAATGTTCGTTTAAAGTTTATTCGTTATTCATTTGTTAACTTAAAACTTGACGTTTTAAAATTATGAATTCATATAACGAAAACGTAAACGAATTTATAAAAACTATAACGGTTGTTAAATGAATGTTTATTTATTCGCTTCCGCTATTTAAACGCAACTTTGATGTAACTATATATTCTGGACCCAACTGTAGTGCGGTCTGGTCCGCCACGGTTGTTATGCTTTCGATATGTATTCTGGATCCGATGATGGCGCGGTCTGGTCCGACCTCATCGTTATGGTTTATGTACTTGTTTAGCTGATGTTAGGTCTTTGGTATTTACTACGACTTGATCCTGGTTTTTAAGGGGAGATATTGCCCAAATCTTCGGGCTAAACTAAATGAACTTTAATTAGAATTAATTAAAATAAATTGAATTATGAATCTCCCTTTTTATTTTACCCTTCGTTGCATCCCGATTTAATTGATTATAATTAAAATTGATTATTTTTAGAGTTAGGAAAATCGGGGTGTGACATCTTCTTATCAAATATATCCAAGGACAAGTTCCAACTGATCACCAACATACACAGAATCATGAGCAATCTCTGCACAAACACAAGAAAGTATTTTTTTCAGTCGATGGGATGGTTATCAATCCATTTCTCTGCCTCAGTTATGTTATCAAGGATTTCCTCAACCACTCGGAGAGCAAAGTCAACGATGCTTCTAGTATAATTTTTATCGTTTGTGACCAAACCAAAGCTTGGATTGGCACCCAGTGGTAGAGTTGCTATGTATTCAATAAATGCGGATGTTGTCATGATAAAGTAGCCATGTGGATGAGGAGCCAAGATCAACAGCCTTTCCTCAAGATAAAGGAAACAATTTGGAAGCATAAAGCCACGTGCTATCCGACGGATGTCATAAGTTTCTACCAGCCCTCTATGAAGTGCTAGACTCAAAGCTTCAATGGAGCACCTTAATGGAGATTCTAGCGTACATACTATACCAAATTTAGATTCCTCTGCAGAACCTGACCCAACGATTTCCCTGATTTTCTCGACGACTAACTTCCAAGGTGAGTGTTTTGAAAGCCTTCCAGTAATTTTATCATAGAAGCTATGAGTTAGCTTACTACTTCCTAGCATCGTTATCGCTGCAAGTCCAAGCCTACTATTGAGTTCATTCCTCATGCCAATATATATGAAAACACATTCTTCAAGTAAATCCCTGGAAAGTTCAGTTTTTCTCAAATATATCATGTTTTGAAATAATTGATTTCGAGGGTCTAAATGGAAAGCTATTGAAAGGTAATTGAAGCACAGACCCACAAAACCCTGCAGCTTTGTCTTATCTTTGTTTGTCATGTCAACGGACTTAAAATTGAGTAGGAACTTTGCTATGTCGAAAATGTGTAACAGGCGCATACTTTCACAGAATAAGGGGAGGTTCTTAGCCTTAGAGCTCTGATGAAGTTGTTGAAGAGTTTCTAAAACTCTAAGTCCAACAACAACTAATTCCTTGAGCCAGAATTCACGAGCAGCCGATGCAAAATAACGAGCTTCTAGAGTCGCCACATTTCTCTTTTTCCAAAGGAATCACCCAACATTTTTTACCCAAAAAGCATCATGATTCAGCAACTGAAGTGTGTGACTAGAATTATCTGGCGGCCTCAATCCAAATTAATCAAAACAGAACCTAATGACACCCTCTAGTTTGACACAATCTGTCATTTGAAGGTTGCTGAGACATTTTATAATCTCACAACTGCGTACCTTCCAACAGTTCCAAAGGTAAACAAGTGATCCGTTAGAGACTTGGTTTTGCGCAATTCTCCGATCAAATGACATAGGGTCCAAATGGAAGTCACTATCCCACTGATACCTGGTACCATTCACTTCAAGATATGCGTCTAGAAGTTTTCGGACCACAAAAATATCAACAATTGAAATTTCATATTGCTTTGAAACATTGTAACCTAGTTCAATTCGAAAAAATTCATCTGCTCATGTAACAAAAGCTTGGCCTGAGCACAAACTGATGCATGAAAGGTGTCAGAGACCTTCTATGCAACTGACATCACTCTATTTAGAAGTTCAACTTTCTGAGGAAATGACTTCAACGGCCATCCTCGATTTCTAGATCCCCACAAAACTTCAGAAATAACATAAGATAATATTAACGAACAAGCATTGGAAAACTGTCCAGCTTTTTCTAGAAGGTCAGCCTCACGTAGAGTATATCCGAGACTCTTGGCAATCTTAGAAGCCTCATTGAAGTTTCCAAACTCTTCCTCCAGATCCAAAAGCTCTTCAAGGCAGTCCAACGACTTCAAGAACTTGTGTTTGAATTCCGTAGTGCAGAAAGCTCGAACAAACTTCATCAATGATGTGTTATCCTTTGCCTTGTGATGTTTTAGAGCACGGTTTTCTAGAAACTCATGTGCAATTTTGTCAACCTCCATGTACCTAGTCATTATTTTGCTGTCCGATTGCGCTTGCTGATCAAAAGTATAACGAGCAGTCAAAACTGTAGCAGAATAATGTACATCAACTCCATGCCATGTTAACCATATATGTTAGTTCAATTAGACAGCTAAACAAAGAAAATGTCCACATCTTTCATAAGAGTTCATAGGGGAATCGTACAGGAAACATGCAGCAAATATAACTACCTGGCCAACAATATTAAAACAAGACGAAAGAGATAGTCTGGAAATGAGAGTGGAAAATTGTATATTGAATTTCCAGAAATGCAATCAAAACCAAAAATAACAGTGAATTGAGAATGAAAAATAATGTACATCAAACTATACATCAAACTAAAATTTCTAAAGGTACAATAGTTCAAGAATTCCAATGTGCATATAGACAAGCAGAATAATATACCAGGTCGCTCTTGACTAATACTTTGTCAATGATCTTCAGATTTCGACGCATTGTTAGCGCGTTCCATATCTGTTTCTGAATGGTTATGCTCATCAAGTAAACCACATAGAGTGGCTTGTATTGTTGATCACCAACTTCAACAACGTCAGCAGTTTTAAGTTTGAAACTGGAGGATGTACAATTATCATCATTCTCCTCATCGGATAGTTGTATCACAGATGCAAAAGTGCGCACCCATCCAACGGTTTGCACGTCAGAAACACTATTAGGTTTTGACTCTGAAAGCAGTACAAAATCACCAGGCAATGTTCGGTAATCTTTGCCACAAACACTTATTTTATTTATCCAGTTGCCAACTTTAACATTGTACAGACGCATTGAGAGATACTACTTCAGCAAAAGGTGTTTTGCATACATTGTTCAAGGAAGAATCAAGTGCATCACGCATCTCTTCCAATAACGGGTTCTCATATGATGAAAGATAATGATCCACACTTTCAAATACTTGAGGAATCTTCTTTACCTGCATGTTAATAAATATTGAAATTAAAGGGAGTTTGCAGTAACTGTGTTCTGACAAATAACATCAATGCCAAGTACTTGGAGAAGCAACACTGTTCATCAGTTATATCTATTTATCTCATGATGCTCAACTCGTGATGTCATCTCGTAAGAAACAACAACACAATTACGTTAACCTCTGCTCTCCTCTCCATTCCATCATGTATTCATTACTATTACAACCATATATAGCTCAATCCAAAGCTTTATTCACAAACTTGTTAAACCAAATTTCTTAATGTATTGAGCATGTATAAGCCAAGTAGCTCTGAAGAAGCAAAACTGACAAACCAGCAGCTAGAGTGTCTTCCTAAGCCCTTTCATTTGATTTATGTTCTTGTTTTAATCAATTTGACACAGTAGGAATAAAAATAAAAAAAATCAGACATTAATATACATGACTATTTCCCGACTTTGAGGACCGTCAAGAATCGTCTCTTCATCAAGCACAAGTCAATTTAAATAAGACTGGAGAATGCAAGTTCAAAAGTCTACACTAGCTGAAAAAGAAACCAAAAGAAGCATAAAGAAAGTACTAGTGAGGCTACCGAACGAACATTATGCATACGAAAATGGAGTGATCAATTGTTGGAGTCGAAATCACCAAATTATTTTCGATTTACATATTAACAACACACAACAAACAGCTATACACCCATTAAGATATTGCAGTACTGTTCCTCCACAACCGGTGAAACACGCCAGCAGTTTCATCTCCCACCCCCAATTTTTCACTCGATTGTAATTTGTGTAATTGTGCCTCCGATAATCTACCGATTCTTGAGTATATTTCGACAAACCCCAGCTAAGACTGAAAACTGAATCTGCCATGAAATTCACCCAGAAAAAACCCGGTAAAATCGTACATCCAAAACCACACACACTCAAGTACCCGGGACTTGTACAGATCCTCGTCCAAAATTTTATCGAGAGAGTAGAGAACAACATCTCGGTAAATTCATTCTTAGGCAGTGACCAGTTACTAGTTCTTGAATAGTTCTCTTCCATTTTCACTTTTCAAACCGAAATTTTGCAGAAATCATAACATAAACAATGTCGCATACATAGATGATTGAAACAATCGGCTAAAACAGAGATAGAAGAATGATTTTTCTCAGGAAACAAATGTAAAACGTCACCAACCTAAGAATTTTCCGTAGGCGTGGTACATTCAAGTAGAATTCCACCATTAGAGCGAGAGATCGAAGGATTTTGACCATGGAAAAGTAGTTGAAAAGGAGGGAAACGAAAGTCTGTTGAAAACAAGGTGAGAAGAAATTGTGTGGGAAAATTGAAAGGGCGGGTTTTTCTTTTCAATATCTTCTACTCTTACTGTATTTAACCACGGTAATGTTACCTTTTTTTTTACTGGGATGGTAAAAATACTGTTTTATACGGTTTAGTAGAAGTAGCTTTTAGTTTTTTTCTCCTTTTCAATTTTAATACTCTTGGATGGTCAGATTGAACGTTTGTATTACAAGTCTGCATCATCTCCTTTTCTTTTGCTCTATTTTTGACTTACTAGTTTGCTATGCAGCTAACGTGTTGTTGAAGTAAAATTATGTAAAATTGAAATTAACTTTTTCTCCTTCATGTCTCTTATAGGATGTTACACATTAATTTTACACTTATACGTCATCTGTCATGAGTTTTAGAGCCGGAGTCGACACGGAGTTCATTATATTTATGGTGATGTTTAAACGTTATGATAGTAATTGTACGCGGGTTCACTGCATAAAATGGAAAGACCCGTACAATAATTTTTACGTAAATCGCTCTCCTATTCGTAGGGGGAAAATTATCAACTAAAATTCATCTCTGCATTGCATAGTTCAACATGACTTATGGTTTTTCGCCTTTTTCTTGTTTTCGCTTACTTACAAGCATTTACTATCCATGTAATTTTAACTTTTAAGACTCCTCCGTCTAACTCGATGGGCCTCCCTAACATTGGATAGGCTTGGGATTGAAATATTTCGACCCAATTGAGTTTCGGGTTGGCCTGACATGGTCCAAATTGGAATCCAGTGGGATCGGGCTGGTTTGGCACAACCTAGATTGTTTTGTACTCTACATTATCATTGGCTAGGTTGGACCTCCATCTTATGTGGCCCACTTGATTTTCACGTAGGCCCGATTCGGCCTAATTGTTTCTGTTGGCTCGACAGGCTCGTGCCGATTCAAGATGGTTGACGGGTCTACTTTAAAGAGAAACGTTCCCTTACTCATAATATACACACTTAAATTTCAATTGAATACACCCCTTAGTGTGACCACTGCTGATGTGTTTGGGGTAAAGTTTACTTTTTAAAATAGATTATGGTGTATATTTGGAATTTTTTCATTAATAGTACAACCCTACAACACATCATCCGTGAACATATTTAAAATATCCACGTACGTCCTCCTACTTTTAAGTATGTGGCTATAATTTTATTTTACTCATATTGTACGATAGCATGATCTCTCTTATCGTTGTTATCCGTAACGCATTATCTACTAAAGATGTTATTTTAGATATAACAACAAAAAGCTAGTTTTCAGAGCTATTTTGTTCAAGGCATTAAATATTTACGAAAACTATTTTAGGTTTGAAAACAGAAGGGCACGACTTAATATAGCCATACGAATAAAATTTGTTAGGGCAAGTTCAATTCATTCCATCGTTAGATAATCTCGATCCCTCTTTTTGTCGAACTGACTTTTGAATGTGACATATATTATTCTATTTTGAGTAAATCGAATTTAAACGGGATGCGATCATCTATTGCATTTTGATTTAATATCTTGTATTGCATCAAACCATTAACAAATTATCGACATGTGACAATAATCTATAGATGCAAAATAAAAGACATCATGCTAAAATGCAATTAAAGATACAATATCATTTCACACATAATCAAATATTAAACCATTCGGATAAGATTTTCAAATTCTATTTTTTTTAAAGGTAATATGTAGTAGTAGTAATAGGGAAAAAAGGGGAGATATATTGTTTTTTATAGCCCATGACACAATCCACGTGGCAAATCTGAGCCTAGCTGTTTATAAGATTATTACAAAAGTTCCCACTGTTTAATTAACAACACAACAAAATATCTTGGAATCTCCTGCCTTCAAAGATTCCATGCATTTGGCCAATTCCTTAAAGAGCCAATAATTCAAGGTACAAAGCTAGCTAGCATGAATATATATAATTAATGCATAAACACAATTAGATATTTAAACATTGTTTTTGGTTGTGTAGCAATGTAATCTAAGGAGTTAATAGTATTGGTGAGGGTGTCTTGATCAAGCGATAGAGGGTTAAGTTTCAGAATCAAGCTAAGGTTTTGGGTTCGAGTTTTTTATGATATGTACTTTAAATTAGGGTTGTGCTTAAGGGTGGATCGGCATGGGTGACCGTCCATGACCCACCATTTACGGGGCACGATTTTTATTTTTTTTATTATTATTATTTTTTTTAATCAAGCTATTATTTTATATATGTATTTTTTGAAAAAAAATATATTTATAATTTGTGTAGCCCATAATAAATGGCTTTAAATAAGAAAAATATTTATACATGTATGCCTAAAATATTATTTTTATATGACCTCAAACTCATGACTATCTTATTTAATTCTATTGAAAAACTGCTTCATCTATAATTGTCGGGCATCTCTCCCCATCTTCGATCTTCTTATTGTCGATGTCTCTTCAACTTCTTTCTCCTTCCCGTTTTAATTTTCAAACAGTTTGCACTACCGGAAGTTCTGATCCCAAAATTCTAATTCTTAAATATTGTCGGTATCGTCAGAAAGATTGAATGATATGTTTTGACTACTTTGTGGATCGAGAAAGATGTTTTAAATGGTCTTCAAACATATGATATTGTAAACAACTTTACAAGTAGAATGTTCGAGAAGAACCAGTTTTATAATTAATATAATAAATTATTTTGTTATGTATGCATTAATTTTTAAAATTACATGGCCTATTCTATAGTTTCGCCCTCAACCTGTCAAGAACAGGCTGATCTTCTCGGAATGGAAAATATTTGAATTATAATATAACATATTCTTAGCATTCAAATACTTGAATTATTTATGCATAATGTTTGCATGTTCATGGTTGAGAACTCACCACATATAAGAGAACGGGTTCGTTATTTTTAGAATAAGACTAGAGAAGTATAATTTTATTTATAGACCGTGACATAAGTATTCACGTGAAAGATCTTATACTCATTGGTTTAATACAAAAGTCCCCAACAATATATAATTAATTAATAGGATATAATATTTTATGGAATCTCTCATGATTCCCAAAGATTCCATGAATCGGGTCAAAAGATTTTTTTTTTCCAGCAAAAGGTATAATATCCTATTTAAAATGTTTTAGAAGAAAAAAGTACAATTTATAAGCTTATCACCGTAGATGTTACTCCCCGTTTCACTGTAGATGACTTATTTTAAAGCTGTAATCTCATTTGGTATAATAATTCTCCTCGTCTTACTGTAGATGACTCATTTTTTTTAGACGTCCAACTTTAGATTATCAATTTCTTTTTTAGAAAATAATTAAACTTAATAACGTTCAAATAGTGTTCAAATTAAGCATTTAAACACTCAAATTAGTATAAATAAATATATACAAATTAATCAATTGCGTAAATAAAATATGAAATTTATACTTAGAAATGTTGTGTTAAAATATTGAAAATTGGGTGTAGAATTATGTTGTATATAGGTGCCATCTCAGTCGTTTAGTAGAGAATCTTCAGTTAAGCAACCAAATTCACAACCCCAAATAGCTTTATTTTGCAACACACAAATACTCTCTCTCTCTCTCTCTCCGAAAGCGAATTATAGCAGCGGGTTCCTCTGTTTCCTTCTCGTTGCCCTCCGCCGTGGAGCCCCGCCGCGCCTATGCCGGTACTCTATTCTCCCTGTTATTTCCTACTGTATCATCTAAGTTTTCATTTTTGCAAGTTTTATGCATTCCGAGTGTTGATAAACCGTAAAGTAAAGGATGCCGTGATTTGAGCTCCTAGAGATTTTCACTTTAATTTACATGCTATAAACTCTGTATTTGATAGTAGAGGATTATGAGTTCATCTATCAAGTGTTAAACACAATTATGGTAGAAGAAAGATGATCTCATTTCCGTTCATTTACTGTTCTATTGCATTCTGGCATGGGCTTAAAATTTGTGGGGGTTGAAATTTTAGGATTGAAAATCTGATTAGTGTGTGTTTTCTAAGTCTATTTGGAACACGACTTGATTAGGAGTTCGAAATTATCTTCAAATAAGATACACTCCCTCCATCTCACTTCATTAATCCCTTTTGCTTTTTTGGCATAGTAACCAAGAAAAGGCATAGGGGTTTTAAAAAAGTATTTTTTTGTGTTAATTTGTTTTATGTTAAGGAAATAAAACTAATAAATGAGACATACGAAAACGAAAAGTGGAACTAATGGAGTGGGACAAAGGGAGTAGTTGTGTTTTCATGATATTTTATTGTTGTCTAGTTATTAATATCATCGAATGGGAGAATTTATTCATTAAATTGAGTTTGATTTATGATAGTCTTTCTATTTTTGGTTAAAATTTCAATACTTGAGTTCTGCATACTAGTTGTCTTCATTTTTATTAGGGAAATTTGTTGAATCTGTTGCCAAAAACTAACATTTTCATTGGAATTATGTCTGTTTGCTATATTGAAACTTGCAACTTTTTTGTCATCAGATCTCTCAGCTCTATGTTGGTCGTGAAGCTGATTACAGTTCTTCGTGGTTTATTCCTTGCTAGCTCGGCTATATACTTGCTAGTAAAGGAGCGAGTATAAACTCTCTCTTCAACTGTTGGAAGGGTTATTTGGTTGATCTAAGATAAAATGGCCTCAACTTCAGAGGGGTCTACGCTGAGCAGGGGATTTCGGAAAATATCTGAATTAAATTACGGTTTAAATGTTTCCGATATTCTCTGACATTTGCTTTTTTCTGGATACTATTTGCGTTGTGGTTCCAAGTTAAATGGAGGACACTTCTAGGGACTGGATGGAGGATATAGACCTACCACAAATGGAGAATGTCGTGCATGCCGTGCATTTGGATAACTCACCTGATGGTGTTGCTGAATTGATGAATTTTGATTCATATTCACGATGGTGCGACAACCCTAATTATTTATTGGATCAGACGGTTCCCTCTTCCTCTTTTTCCCCATCTCTGAGTTTTCCACCTTTCAACGCGTTAAACTTCTGTCCATACGATTCAAGATTTCCCCTGGTGGATAGAGATATCATGGGAAACTTGTCTCATGGTAGAGATCAAATAATGTCTCCTGTAAGTGAGAATCAATTTTCTTTTCCAAGAAATTTTGGTGATCATGATTTCAATTTGATCAGAGCTAGAGATAAGACTCAAGATCAACAATATTTAGTAGGTGATGTGGGGAGGATTGAGATCTCAAGGCCTCTTATGTTGCCGATAGCTGACAGAATGCTCAGAGCATTGTATCTACTTAAGGCGAGGTGTACAGAGAAAGTCTTAGCCCAAATTTGGGTCCCGATGAAGAGTGGAAATGACTACTTCTTAAGCACATTCGGACAGCCTTATTTACTAGATAACCAACTTTATGGATACCGTGAAGCATCAAAACTGTTCACGTTTTCAATAGAATCTAAACCAGGTTCTTTCCCGGGGCTTCCAGGTCGTGTGTTTACATCAAGGATTCCAGAGTGGACCTCAAATGTGATGTACTACAACAAGGCTGAGTACCTACGGATTAATCATGCCGTAGATCATGAGATTCGTGGATCTATTGCCTTACCTATATTCGAGGATGATTCACGTGAAAGTTCATGTTGTGCGGTGCTAGAGCTCGTAACTGTGAAAGAAAAGTATAATTTTGATCTGGAAATGGATAATGTCTGCCAAGCACTTGAGGTTAGTTTTTTTTATCATCCCATTTTCTTCTCACATGCTATAATTTCTTAAATTTATATTTTTGCGACTTAAAAAAAAAATTATTAGAAACGAACCGTAATTTTCTTGTTAAGTGTCATTATTCATAATATTTTTGTTGAAGTTGTACTTACGGGTTCATCATGTATGAATGAGAATCCTGAATTATTGTGATACCTTAACAACACCAACATTATTTATTTGTCCTCGAACTAGTTATGCAATTTTCGTTTAATTGTCGACATGTGAAACTCAAAGCTCGTTCATTCATTACCAAAGCATAATGTAACTAACTTAGCTTTATCAATTGTTTTTAATTGCCTCTCATTTATTTTTATTTTTCATGATTCTGTATAATCTTATCTATAAGTGGTCCTGAACAATAAGCAATTCTTGCAACCTTTTACAGGCAGTGAATTTAAGGAGCAAAGTGCCTCCCAAGCTTTACTCCCAGGTTTCCGTCTACCTTTAATTTGATTTTTTCTGTTTTTCTTCCTTTATAGTTTCGATTTTATGGGAGCATGAGGACTTAATCTTATAATATCAAATGTTATTTCAGACACTCTCAGTGAATCAAAGAGCTGTTTTAGCTGAGATAAAAGATGTTTTACGTGTCCTTTGTCATACACACCGGCTTCCTCTTGCATTAACATGGATTTCGTGTAGTTATGTCGAAGGAGTTGATGATGAAACTATGAGAGTACGTAGAGGATATAATGCAGCTTTAAACGAAAAACTTGTTCTCTGCATTGAGGATTCTGCATGTTATGTAAACGACAAGGATATGGAGAATTTTGTACATGCATGTGCAGAACATTTTCTTGAGGACGGACAAGGTATTGCCGGAAAAGCCCTTCAGTCCAATCGCCCATTCTTCTACTCGGATGTGAAGGAATACCATGTCAATGAGTATCCACTTGTTCATCATGCCCGTAAATTTGGCCTTAATGCTGTCATTGCAATCAGATTAAGATCAACTTACACCGGTGACAATGATTATATTCTAGAAATGTTTCTTCCCCTGGATATGAAACAAAGCTCAGAGCATCAAATCTTGCTTAAAGAGCTTTCAGTTACCATACAAAAGATCTGCAAGAGTTTGAGGACTGTGTCGGATACTGAATTGCTCAAGATGGAGGATTCTGAAATCAAAGTATCGGATATTATGGGGAAAACTGTATGCCCTAGAACATTATGTCGGAGCTATGGAGAATCGCCAAATGACGGAGAGTTAAGCTTTGATGATCATCTTGTGGAAAATGCATCCGAAGTGACAGGGGCTTATCTTCAACACGAACAAGTAAGTGTGCATTTAAACATACGTTGTTTACTTTAAGCGCATTGTTGATATCGTAACGTTGATTAAAACACTGATTCAATTCCGCCGTTCAAAAGATTTTTCTTTTGCATTCTATTACATAAGCTTGAAAACACTTTTTTTAAGTTATACTCTCTTGGTTCAAATATCTTTATGCATGGTTACTCCAACCAACTACACACAAAACTCTTACCATGCCTTATCATTGCTGTAGCCAACTGCTAAACCGAAGAAACAAATCGAGAAGAAGAGAAGCACGGCTGATAAGCATGTTAGTTTGAGTGTTCTTCAAAAATACTTCTCAGGAAGCCTTAAAGATGCTGCAAAAAGTATTGGTGGTAAGTCAGAGTTCTCTTTTAATCTTTCTTTTAATTCTTTTTATTGTGCTTTGATCATAACAGTTTCGAATTGTATGTTTGTCGCTTCTCACAGTTTGCCCCACCACTCTAAAAAGGATATGCAGACAACATGGCATTTCGAGGTGGCCTTCTCGTAAGCTGAATAAGGTAAGTCGATCTCTAAAGAAAATACAAAGCGTGCTCGATTCTGTTGAAGGCGTGGAAGGAGGATTTAGACTTGATCTAACCACTAGCTCAATCCTCCAAGAGCTTAACGATGGAAATGACATTGTATTATCTACAAAGGCTTCTGCATTCGGAAACTCGGGTTTAGTCGAGAATATGTTGTCATCTTCCTTGCCATCTAGTATGAGTATAGAATCAACCACCATGAAAATGGAAGAAAAATGTCGTTTTGATGGAAATCGAGAAACAAGCATAAACTTGGATGATTTTAGAACTCATGATTCCAGATTCACAAAGAAGGTGAAGCAAGGGGATTTCGAGCCTCTTTTCATTTCTCGAAGCTCAGAGGATAACAGAGTCGAAAATAGCCAACTGAGTTCCTCCGGGATGACAAACTCGTCCCAAGGTTCCGAAACTGTTTCATCAAGCTCACAAAGCTCCGGAAAAGGCCATAGTTCCATGACTGAGGCAATCTGTGAAGGGAGTGTGCCTAAAATCACAGTCAAAGCTACGTACAAAGAAGATACAGTTCGGTTCAAATTCGAAGCCGCAGGCGGATGCAGTCTGCTCTATGAGGAAATAGGAAAGAAGTTTAATCTACAAACATGGCAATTCCAACTAAGGTATGTTGATGATGAAGATGAACTAGTCATGTTAGTAAGCGATTCCGATTTACTTGAATGCCTCGAGATTTTGGAATTTATGGGGAAACGTAACGTGAAGATCATGGTTCGGCCATTGCCTAGTGCTTCAGGCAGCTCGAGTGGTAGCACTTGCTGCTAAAATCGGTGTTTCTTTCATTAGTCGAATAATCCTTGAGAGATTGAGATTCGGGGAGACGGTGTTATCGAGGATTCGGCTTTCGTTCGCGGCACCAAGGATGCAAAGTGGTTGAAACATGAAAGATTACTCAGGTGTTTCCCAAGAGTTATGGAAGGTTGTAGTCTTGTAGTTTTGTTGGAAAAAGAAGGTAGCACTGGGCTTAAGTTTAGCTTGTATGTACAGTTGTTCAAAGTTGAGGAAATCAAAGATTAGTTGTTTGTTTCCCTCAATCTTCAACAAATATAAAATAAAGTTGGAAGTTGTAAGAATAGTTGTCCAAATTTTAATGTGATTCATTTTATAAGGCATACAATCGGCTTAATCAAAGAAAATTAAACTAGAAAGAATAATTAAAGGGTATATCTAGTAGTATTACTTTGGCCGTTTCATTTCAATTGTCCTACTCCCTCCGTCCTCCATATAGTAACATAGTTTTATGGGCACATGTTTTTTTGCATTTTGATGGTATAATAATAAATTAATGTGTTAAAGTGTTAAAGTGGAATAATTGTGGGTCCATTTGAATTTTTTAATAGTATTAAAATGTTAAAATAATAAAGCAGATGTATAAAGTATTAAAGTGTTAAAGTGATTGTGGGATCTAAGTCCTAAAACGGAATATGTCAGTAAATGGAGGACGTCTCAATATAGTAATTATGTCAGTAAATGGAGGACGGAGGGAGTACTTTTTTTTTTTTTGGACTATCCTACATGAATTGTCCTAATTATTGAAAAATTAACCCTTATACACCTCCCGTCCCATTTCATTAGTCCTATTGGAAATTCATATGTGAAGTATATAATATTCCAATATGACTAATCAGATGGAACGGAGGGAGTAGTTTAATGCGAACACCTTACTTTTCATATTTAACACTGCATCGTGCTAAAAAAATTTGTGTCGAAATGAAACAAGACAATTGATCTAGGACGACGGAGTAATATTTAAAATGGCTCTAAAGGTTTTTATTTTTATTTTTTATTTTTTTTATAAAATAAAAAATTATTATAAGTAGAAGTACTATTTATTATAGTATTTCTTAATTATGGATTTAGGGTGGGTATAAATTGTATTTGTTAACAAATTTGGCAATTTTAATCTAAGCCCTTACACATATTGAAAAGTATTTCATCTTTCGATTGCACATGTTGTTAATTTAAATAAATTAATCACGGTGGCCGGAAATCTATCTCCGGCGACTTCTCCACGGTGGCTGCATTTGGCGTTGCTAAGGTAAAAGTCGAACGTTGCTTAATGGCGCTGAAATGAATCACTTCTAAAACAGTTACGAACACTGGCTATCTGCTCGGTTGGAGCAATTTTCAGTAAAATAATGCGAGATTCGAACCTATTTTCAATCTCCAGCTCCACTTTTGTACTCATTACATCTGGTTAATTCCATAATTACTATCCCATAAATCTTTCTGGCGTTTTCACTTCTGCTACGTCGCTGCACTTTGCACACCATGTGTTTGTATTTATGCCCGGATCTTTAAATACGGCCATTTAGAGATACAGTATTCATGTATGTGTTATTTACTTTGAGCTTGTTCATTTCACAGCAAAGCTCTTTCCTTCGGGGAGAAGCATTATCTGTTTACAATTTAGTTTCTACTAATTGCTTGGTGAATCATTTGAGTGGGTAATGTATGCTATTTGACACGATGAGGTGAATGGTTAGTGCTGACTTGTTTGTTTGCTTCGTTGCATATATAGATACACGTCATTCTCGAGTTATTAAAGATGGAATCATAATTTTGATTAGTCATGCAGGTTTATTTCATTCTGCAATGGTAGTGTTGTTTAGAAGCAAATCGATTAACCATAAGTATAAAATTGATGCAGCTGCAGTTTCTTGCTTGTGAGAAATTTTGCATCAAAGAAGATTCTTTGTATGTCTAGATCCTCTTTGCTTCTGAATTTCCTTTTGAGGGTATGAGATTTCCTACTGTTTCATCGGTGACCAGCCTCCAGAATCTTTGTCACAAAATCAAAGAGGCATCGTCAAGTAGCAGATGGAAAGAAGTGCTTTCCCATTATGGAGAGATAAGAAAGGCTGGGTTTCGACTGATAGATCATGCAATCTACTCTCATGTTCTCAAGGCTTGTATAGCCTTTTCATTCAAACTTGGACAGTCAGTCCATGCATCATTGACTAAGCAGGGCTTCGACGCATTCAGTTCGGTGGGAAATTCAGTGATGGACTTTTATACAAAATCTGGTGCATTGTGCTCTGCATCTAGGTTTTTCAATTGCACGAGTACAAGAGATTCGGTTTCATGGAATATAATTATCCATGGGCATCTGGATCAGTGTTTTCTTGAAGAAGGAGTCAATTTATTCATTCAAGCTAGAGCATTTGGATTTGAACCCAATATCTCTACTTTGGTGCTTATAATTCAGGCATATCAAAGTCTACAAGCTTTTGAGGATGGCCAGAAATTGCACGGATACTTGATTCAAAGTGGTTTGTGGAGCCTAACTTCAGTTCAAAATTCTCTTTTGGGTATGTACTCAGAAATTAGGATGGACTGTGCAGAAAAACTTTTCGATGATATGTATGAGAAAGATGTAATATCGTGGAGCGTGATGATAAGAGGATATGTGTATGGGGACAATCATATATTTGCTTTGGAGTCATTTAAGAAGATGGTTTCGAAGTTTGGGGTTGAATTGGATGGTCAAACCATGGTAAGCGTGCTTAAAGGGTGTGCTCATTTAGGAGATATAAAAATAGGAAAATTAGTTCATGGCTTTGTAGTCTTAAGAGGTTTGAATTTTGATTTATTTGTAGGTAACAGTATTGTTGATTTGTATTGCAAGTGTGGAGATGTAGACTCTGCTAGAGTCGCATTTGAGGAGATGCCTAATAGGAATATAGTATCTTGGAATTCTTTGCTTTCTGGGCTTGTTCGTAATGAGAAGCATGATGAGTCATTGAAATTCTTTGCTTTGATGGAAAAATCAGGACCTGGGGCTGATGAGGTGACTCTAGTGAACCTACTTCTAACATGTAAAGTTTTAGGGGATTTGCATCAATGCAAGCTGATCCATTCGAGAATAATTCGGAAAGGTTTCAATACAAACGATTTGGTTATGAACACTTTACTAGACACATATGCAAAATGTAATCAGATTGATCTTTCATGGAGACTATTCTGCCGAATGAAAAGACCAGATATCATTACCTGGAGTACAATGATCTCAGCTTTCACTCACTGTGGCTTACCTGATGAGGCAATTTCTCTATATAGAAAGATGATGCTTTCACAAGAAAGGCCGAACCTCGTTACCTTGTTAAACCTTCTGGATGCGTGTGGACTTTCTGCTGAAATTGGAAGATCAAAATGTGCTCATGGAATCGCTATTCGAATGGGTCTGTCATCACATGTAGCAGTTGGGACAGCAGTTCTTGATATGTACTCAAAATGTGGGGCGATACAAGCTTCTAGAAGGGTGTTTGACCAAATCTCACCAAAAAACGTTGTTTCTTGGAGTGCAATTATTGCAGCTTACGGCTTGAATGGACTCCCACATGAGGCTTTGGCTTTGCTTTCTGAAATGGAAGTCGATGGTGTAAAGCCTAATTCAGTAACACTTCTCTCAGTGTTATCTGCTTGTTGCCATGGAGGATTGGTTGAGGAGGGACTCTCTTTCTTCAAGGATATGGTGAAAAAGCATGGATCTGAGCTAAAGTTAGAGCATTACTCGTGCCTCGTAGACTTGCTTGCTAGAGCTGGAAATCTTGATCATGCATTTCAACTTATTAAATCCATTCCTACTGCCATGAAGCCCGGTGCTAGTGCTTGGGGTGCACTTTTGAGTGCCTGTAGAACTTACGATAATAGAAAACTCAGTGAAGGCGCATTTTCTCAGATACTCGAATTGGAGCCATCAAATTCTGGTGGTTATCTACTTGCATCCAGCACGTTTGCTGCTGGAGGTTCTTGGACCGATGCTTCTGGGATCCGATGCTTGATGAAGGAAAGAGGTGTGAAAGTTGTGGCTGGTTACAGTATGGTTCATGTGGGTAAAAACGTGCATACTTTTACAGCCGGTGATAAATTTCATCCTTTGTCTCATTTGTTTGGTCCTGTGGTTAAGCAATTGCACTCATGCATGAGGATTGATGGAGAAGCAAGAATGCTGCTTACCTAGGAGCAAATTCCTAATGAATTTTTTGGGATCCAGGGTAAGAGAGATTCATAGTCTTGAAAATTTTCGGTCTTTTGTTCTTCCTCTTTCATCTAAACCGAGGTGTTCCTTTATTTGCCCTTATACACTATATTGCATATTAGTATCTGTATATTCTCTGTATGTATGTAGAGTTCAAGAATGAAATGAAAATCTGGCCAAGTGCTCGTAACTTTTCCAAAGTGGCCGAGATACAAACAGATCTCTTATCTGAGGGATGGTGAACCTCTTGGTATATAAATAAGTTAATCTTCCCACTTCTTCTCAGGGGTCAATCAAAAATTTTCAACTGCTCATTGTTTATGATCTCAATTATTAAGAAACTTCTATGGTGGCAGGCTGTCAGTTGATCCACTCAGGAAAACAAGCTGCCATTTGATGCAAAAAGATGCCACCACCACGACTTACGGTCACGGAGCACAAGGGGTTGACTGCTTATTTCTAGCTGTTTCAGGCAGGTTGAGCTGTCAGCTGTAGTCAAAGGATTGCTCTCACCTCAAGGGTGCTATCTCTTTTTTATCGATAGAATATCAAGGTAAAGAATCGAAGCTCCTCCCGAAAGAATAATTTTGATACCATGCTGCTGTTTTGCCATTTGTGATTTATGTCAAGAAATCTCAACTAGCAACTCAGACTACTCCCAATTAGAATATCTGTTTTTGTAAGTAACCCTTCCCTAAGAACTGATTCAAAAAAGTATATACATAGGAGGCACCCGATTTTTGTTTACCCTCGAGTTTCATTCATTTGCTTTGTTTTCATTTCCTTTTCAATTCAAGGATAAAATGGCGTTCCGCTAGTGACAAACAGTGGGACGAGTTTTGAAGAATCTGATGACTGAAACTATAGATGTCGACAAAATTCGGACGATTACTTAGATGATAGTTGCATTTCCTATAGACTATAGAGTGATGCATTGAGCATATAATATAATGAGCATTGTTTTTCTAGAAGCCTTTTGGAATCTTGTGCCCACATGTTTTTTTTTTTTTAATGTTATCTCTTATTCATCATCCACCAGCTTCTTTTGCATTTGTTTTTTCTTTTGTCACCTCTTTACCAGTAAAAAAGCAAGTATTTTGTGTTACTTAGTATAGTAGGTGTGTTTATACATAAGACTAGTAATTTTGTTCAATATTAGCTTAGAACAATTTTGAATGTAGGAAGATTATATTAGTAATTCTGTTGACATTTGATTTCATCACCGACCGAAAAAAAACCCAAAAAAGATGCAAAAATCAACCAAAAAGAGGTGATTAAAATCAAATCAAAAAAAGAAAAGAACAAAGAACACAAGGCCAGAACACAGGAATTACAAGAATGAAAAAAGAATGATCTTTTGTCGATTTTAGCCTCCCTCCGCACTTGGATCCACTCATATAGAGTAGCTTGCCCTGTATCCATTGATCAGTGCCTCAACCCTCTTGTCTTGATACATCTTTCTATACGTTGAGCAATCGAAATATATATACTAACAGTTGCTCACCGATGATGCCTTTTGCAGATTGTGAAGCAAGAAATCTATGGAGTTTTGCTGGATGGATGTCAATTTTCAGTTTTTGTGATAAATGGAGAATATGAGAGAGAGAGAGAGAGAGAGAGAGAGAGAGAGAGAGAGCCAAGATTTATATACACTGCAACCTATGGAACGGAATTGAAGGAAGGCGTCGTCAATTGCCTAAAGCAACGAAGCCTCCTCCTCTCATCATCTGCTTGAACTCATCAAAATCGACTCGTCCATCGCCGTCTTCATCGACCTTGGTTATCATCCTCTCACAATCCTCAGCTCCCCTACCTTGCTTGAGCCCGAGGGAGGCCAAGACAGAGTTCAGCTCCTCAACAGTGATGAATCCGTCCCCGTTCTGATCAAACACGTTGAACGCCTCCTTCATGTCTTCGTCCTCGTTGCGCTCCTTCATGATGGTCTGGTACAAGGTGGAGAACTCATCGATGTCGACGCATCCATCTCCGTTGACATCGACCTTGTCCATCATCTGGGATAGCTCGCTGCTTTCGATGACGATTCCCATTTTCTCCAGGGAATGGTTCATCTCGGCCTTGGTGATCCTCCCGTCCCCATTCCTGTCAAACATCTGGAAAACCCGCCTCAGCTCCTCGATATCCATTCTTCTAGGAACCCGAACCGATGGGGAAGACGGGATCGCAGAGACAAGATCTTCCCTCTTGATATGCAACTGTTCTTGTTGTTGTTGTTGCTGCTGCTGCTGTTGTTGTTGTTGTTCCGGGTACGAAGGAGTCGGGAAGTACGCTCTCAACTTCTTCGGTACCAAGTACTGAAAGAATGTGTTGAAGACCTTGTACACAAGAAAAATTCTCAACAAGATAGTTGGCATTGTTTGTGGAGCTGATGTGATGCTACTCTGAGAGAGAGAGAGAGAGAGAGAGAGAGAGAAGGGCTTGAAATAATCGTTGGAAAGGGAGGGTTGCTATATAAGTGAAGGGAGGAAATAATTAAATGTGGGGGGTTGAAAAAGAGCTGTCGTGGTGCAATTGGATGGTGTCGGAAAACGCGTTTTAGATTCTTGAATTGTGCACTAAATTAGTGGCGATGCGATTTATTTAAACGCCAAAAGCGCGTTGATATAATTGGTTGCATTTGGTGTGTGCGCGTGCTTTGGGGGGAAAGAAATAAAATAAAGGTGGTGGGGGACCAATATGCAATTATAAAAAGATTGGGTGAAAAGCGAGCGGGAAGAAAGTGACCGTTGATAACGGATCTAAAGCAGCAGCAGTAGTAAAAAAAAGGAAAGGGGAGAGAGAGAGAGACGTTGGGTTGAGGTTGAAATTAAGGGCCGGCCGTTGGAAAACGCGTGATTGGTGGGCGGCTGACACGTGCACACGCGTGAAGTTGGCGCCATGTACATTTTGCACTATAGTCGTTGGTTTGTTAGAGCTTCATCAAACCCAATTTTTTATGTTGCATTTGGTATACTACTACTTTCTTTTTGTTTATTAATTACATTCATTTTGTCACTATTGTATATTAAGATGTTTCAATTATGTAGTGGTATATAATACGACCTCCGTCTCACCAGATAGTAGACTTATTTCATGAGAGCAGAAGCCAGGAGTTATCATATTTTGGTTTAAAATCAACATATGTTTCACCACCTATAATGTTATCGGTCTATCATTTGACCTTCTTGAATTTTTAGTTGGTTTTGACACTTGGTAACGGTGGGGATTTAGTACCCTAGCTATCTTCATATTGTTTTCTTTTTAAAATCCATTATTATGAAGTTACAAACAGTATTTAAAAAAATTAAATTGAGTTAAGAGATGGCAGACAAAAGGGGTATAATTTTATTTGGTTGGATATCTATTCAGGTATACATTTATGATAATTTTCATCATATGTATTATCATAAAAATAAATAAATTATATGGTCGGGAGAGTGCAATTTTTATTCTTTAGTATACTATTTTTTTTTTTTTTTTGTTTACTTTTTTTGATGATGAGCTTGTAGATTAGTCATATGATTATTGATTAGTTAAAGAAATATTTATCAAGATCAAGCTTGGTATATAAGTTGGCGTATCAAATAAACATCAAAAAGCAAAAAGGGGTATGCTGAAATAATTGGGGATCCCTCAAATTTCTTAAGTAGGGTCGACATGTCTTGTGACTTACACATTCAAATTTCTTATAGTACGTCACTTTCTTTGAGTAGTATATATACTCCCCCCGTTCCACTGGATTTTTTCTCGACACGAGAATTAAGACGTGAGTGATGATGGTGTATTAAAGTGAAAAGTAGTTTGTTAAAGTGATGTGTCTGAATTTTATTGAGTTAGAATTTTCTATTTTAGGAAAGGTCCCTATATCAGTGAGACGTCCCGAAAAGGAAAAAGTCTCTTTATCAGCAGGACAGAGGGAATATTAATTAATTTGTGTTTTTTAGATAGGAAATTTAATTATTGCATCTTGGTTATTTTCCATATTAATTAAGTTCTACCGTGAACGATAATGCGGAAAATGATGATGTTCCATGTGTGACACTCGACGATGGATGTCAAAAGATATGGCATCACTCACTTTTTTCTTATTTAATTTCTCAAAAATAATTTTCATTGAACACTTTCAATTGTCTTGTAATATAGGACTCTTTCTGTCTCTTAAGTATGTGCTTTGATTATTTCAGTATGTATTTTTTTTTTATGTTTAAAAGTTGATGTTACCATAAAATTTATGTCGATTTTAATATAGAATATTATACATTGCATAACGTAGAATATCACATTATTTCAAGTTCAATCTAAACTTCACCGTAACGTTAACTTATAACACGTTAAAATACTAGTCTACAGACATGGAGGGCGAAGGAAGTAGTATCTTTTACGTGTGGATGCAGGATTCGAATTCGCACATTAATTTATCACTAACCCCTCTAACAAAATGACGAGATCAAAGAAGTTGATGAATGCATGTCGTATATCGTAATGTATTACTCCATTCGTCCGATTAATAAGGAGGTTAATTTATTAAAAAGTTGAGCACAATTCAACTAAAATTAATAAAACGTTAGCGACTATGGACCAAATTTGTTGCTCAATTATTTTAATCATCGAACAATCATCCATTTTACATTTATTGACTGGTAGGATTGAGCAAATTAATCGAGTTGTTGAAACAACAATATAAGAATAAATGCAATCAATTAACATGTGAGATTGCACCCTAAATATACTCCCTTCATCGCAGGCTAGACGACACATTTGCTTTCAGCACGAGAATTAATAAGAGATTGTTTAGATTAAAATGTATAGTTGTCAATAAACGAATTTGAAATGTGTAGTTGATAATAAATGGAATAGTTGTTTATAAATCGATATAATTATTTTCAAAATAATAATGTGTCATGTTAGATGAGACGTCCCTAAATGAAAAACGTATCACCAAATTTAGGGCGGAGTTAGTATATAAGATAGTTGCATATATGTATATGTAGGTGGAAGTTGACTTTAGTATAGTTGTAGACGGAATATACAAACTCAGCGACAGTACAAACATAATGTAATAACACTACAAAAACAAAAGGATCAGACAATTAAATAAATGGTGCAGCAGATTGTTTTATTTTATGACAACTTGTTTACAGATTCCTACTTGTCTCCAAAAAGTCAAATTTTGGTTTTTACATACAATTTCTTGTTTCCCGCCTTTCTGCAAAATTTAACATTTACTCCGCTCGTTACAAGTATTAAAATCCTTAAAACCGTTTCGAAAGATCCATGTCTAAATATTAATGGCCAAGACAGGCAGTGTGGGAATCTTTATTTGTAATTGAGTTGTGTTTAATGTATATGTGAAATACTACAAGACAACTTCGTCAAAAATAAGTACTACTACTTATAATAATATTATATTTTTCTTTTCACCTCAAAACACTATATATTTCACCCTCAATTTTGAGTAACTAATTAGTAATTAGTTTCTTGTGAAAATAGTTAAATTTTAAAATAAAATTTACATAGTCATTATTCATTAATGCCGTCCAAAGAAATTGTTACATCTTCCATTTTCGGCTCATCTACAAAAATTGATGTACAGTATTTTAATTTTTTTTTTGACATACTCAACCTTTTTTTTTTTTTTTTTTTTTTTTTTTTTTTTTTTTTTTTTTTCGGACAAATGTTAGTTGTTAGATTAGATGTTAGTACTCCAAGCTCCCAAACACTCCAAGAAATCTCCAAGCCACCCCTTATATCTCCCAAATTCGCTCCCACAAGGGATCGAACCCGGGTCACCCACAAGGGATCGAACCCGGGACATACTCTACCTACTACTTTTGATTTTATACCTTAATTTCATCTATTCCTTAATTTTGCATCCACCATATGTGGGTGTGGGTCAAAATATGCGGGTATCTTTTCTAAAAAAATCACTAAATTTTTTAAAACTTGCGTCGGAACAATATACAGTACATCTATTTTCTTGATGGAATTGAAATTCATGTACATTCTCATTAATTAAAAACACTTCTTTCAAATTGAGAGTTTATGTTATCTACTTTTCTTCTTTCTTTCCATGGACAATTTCCTAAACACACTAACTTTCTTCAAAAATTCTACTTTGTTCATAAGTTTTAAAATTTGCATACAATATGACAATGCTTAGCCTTTGAATTGTATCCAATTTGCACATGAGGTCATTTTTTCCCAAATTTCATGTTGACATAGAAAATCAAATTTCACCTCACCATCAGTGAAATTCTAATTTATCCACACATATGAAGGACTTGCCTTCCATGTCATTAGACGATTTGACCACTCAATCAAACCCGACTTTGATGTTTGCATGAAATTGAAGAATAATCAGCTTTACGTGCAAAACCAAGCACAATCAAAAGATTGTAAAGTTGGTACAAAACCAAAATTTGACCTAAGATTATGCACTTAAGGTTAATTTCCCTCTCTTTAATTTGAATATAATCTTATAAATAATTTAGTCATTTTCAAAAATTAATTAAAATTTGCCATTTCTATTCATTGTTGCATTCGAGTTTTGGGTTCTAAAAGTCATGTTTAAAGTTTGATTTGATCTCTTCATGACCCAAATATCTCATTGGGCCTCTTTTACAAAGATCAACTTTCAAATTATATTTTCTAAACCTTCAATTTATTTTTCTTGTTTGTTTTTTTGTCCTTGTAAAATACAGTTAAAAAAAAAAACTTAACTAAATCGTTTTTTATTTACGGAGAAAATTAAAACTACCAATTTTCAAAAACCCTACCCCAAAACTTCCCATTTTAATACCCATGATATTTAAAATACCCATTTTACATTGAAATGTCATTAATGCCCTTTAAACAATGAATTTCTCTTTGCTTTTGTATATTTCCACTCCTAGCCATGCAAAATATTATCAGGCCCATCACTCTTCCGTAAAATTAAAATTTTTGTAACACCAACTTCATACCTTTTGACCGAGTTACAGTCGGGTCCTATCCGTCTGGGTTTTACGGCAAACGCATTCCAACCACGCGAAGCACCGGATGATTCCAGCCACGGATTCCTTCAACTGCAAACAGCACAGCCCTCGTTCGTTTCCTACTCGGGGCGTAAAGTATTTTGTTGGTATACAAGAATTAAAATTTGGCGACAGGTGATGAACAAAAGCCCAAATTTTTATTAGGGAATTATAAACTATTTATTACATAAGAATATCTCCTGTTGGGAGGAGACAAACTTGCTTAGCTACCTATGGTAGCAAATTAAAAACTCTCATGCACTCAAAACTAAAACTAATACAATGTTTATTTTTGAAGAAGGTGTTGGTCCCGGGAAAGAGTAATTGGTGTATGGGGGGGGAATACACCAATAACCAACCGTTTTTGACTTTTGTAAATCAGGTCGATCTGCAGGTCGATTGTCAAAGTCGACCTTATCAGAGGCAGTTTGATCTATCAAGCTTGTATGGTATCAAGCTTGATTTATCAAACTGTTGTTAATGCGGAAGTTGGTGGAGGTTGATTAACTCTTTGAAAAATCTTAAGGCTGATAGAACAGTAGCAGGTTGATTCAGATATGCAGGTTGATGCTAGTCAGTTAGATGATAAAATATAAGGGCCATAAATAAAGAGAGAGAGAGAGAAAGAGAGACACCGCGATTTAGCGTGGTTCGGAGAAACCCTCCTACGTCCACGTCAGGTCGACTCGACCTGAGAATCCCTTTACCTTTGGATTCAACCTCTCTCTTATTTATACTGACTGAGTATCAGTTCTAGATACAATCTAACCTGAAAATATCTAGACACGAGTTTTGGGTCGTGACCCTTACAACCTTCGAACTGAATCGTACAAACAACCTTACGCTTTTACAGAGCTTGACTAACTCTATAATGGCGAAAATGAAAACAAGCTTTCTAACTTCGAACAAGTCGGAGAAGAAGCTGTTGAACAATCGACAAGCAGCAGTGAACGCTTCGTCGTTGTGGTGTTTATCGGAATCGGAAACCTCTCTTCGTCAAGTGTTTGGGAAACTAATCGGATTTCGAACACTTGAATGGATATGAATTTTGAGAGAGATTTGGGCAGAGATATGGCGTTGATAGCTTGTGTTTCCCGTGCTTGAATCCGATAATGGCTGAAGTATTTATAGGCAGTTTTGAAAAACTAGCCGTTGGAGTCAGGCTGACGTGGCACTAGCCGTTGGAAGCTGACTCACTTCTAGCCGTTGGGAATATTCGTCCTTGCTGGCACTCGACGTGGCAAGGATCAGGTCGTGACGCTCCATGAAGGCGGAGCATCGACCTTGATTGATAATCCAACTCTTGAAATCTTCTAAGGCAATGCCAGCTGGAAGCTTGATAGGGGAGGTCGATAGACAGGCAGATGATCCAGCTCGATCCAATTTGAGGCAGGTCGATACATCGACCTTACTCTTACATGGTGGATCGAACTTGATTCTAAACATTAGAGGGCATCGACCTGCACTAACAGGTAGCAGGTCGATCTATCGGCCTTGACCCTAAACAAGTAAAATATGCCTAAGTGTGGTTTCGATAAACATCATCAAAATCAAACTGCAAGGGGTTCCCAACAGAAGGTAAAGAAAGCTCGATGCCCTCTTCTCCTTCCCTTTACTCCTTATATAGATGCAGGATTGTATCTCCAACTCCTGCATATTGCCCCGGATGCCATATTCGCTGCCAGTGCTTTTCCTGTCATTATCTCCACCGAAAGTGTTGATATTGTAACTTGACAAATGGAGTCTGGGTCCTCCATTTTTGAATTCCACCAAAATTTTTGGTGAAATGTCTATATCCTACAGCCCACCCTTGTCGTCTTCTTTTTGGATGGGGTTCCTTTTGTGCAAAGAAATTGTTACATCTTCCATTTTCGGCTCACCTACAAAAATTGATGTACAATATTTTATTTTATTTTTTACATACTCTACCTACTACTTTTGATTTTATACCTTAATTTCATCTATTCCTTAATTTTGCATCCACCATATGTGGGTGTGGGTCAAAATATGCGGGTATCTTTTCTAAAAAAATCACTAAAATTTTTAAAACTTGCGTCGGAACAATATACAGTACATCTATTTTCTTGATGGAATTGAAATTCATGTACATTCTCATTAATTAAAAACACTTCTTTCAAATTGAGAGTTTATGTTATCTACTTTTCTTCTTTCTTTCCATGGACAATTTTCCTAAACACACTAACTTTCTTCAAAAATTCTACTTTGTTCATATGTTTTAAAATTTGCATACAATATGACAATGCTTAGCCTTTGAATTGTATCCAATTTGCACATGAGGTCATTTTTCCCCAAATTTCATGTTGACATAGAAAATCAAATTTCACCTCACCATCAGTGAAATTCTAATTTATCCACACATATGAAGGACTTGCCTTCCATGTCATTAGACGATTTGACCACTCAATCAAACCCGACTTTGATGTTTGCATAAAATTGAAGAATAATCAGCTTTACGTGCAAAACCAAGCACAATCAAAAGATTGTAAAGTTGGTACAAAACCAAAATTTGACCTAAGATTATGCACTTAAGGTTAATTTCCCTCTCTTTAATTTGAATATAATCTTATTAATAATTTAGTCATTTTCAAAAATTAATTAAAATTTGCCATTTCTATTCATTGTTGCATTCGAGTTTTGGGTTCTAAAAGTCATGTTTAAAGTTTGATTTGATCTCTTCATGGCCCAAATATCTCATTGAGCCTCTTTTACAAAGATCAACTTTCAAATTATATTTTCTAAACCTTCAATTTTTTTTTTTTTTTTGTTTTTTTGTCCTTGTAAAATACAGTTTAAAAAAAAAAAAAAAAACTTAACTAAATCGTCTTTTATTTACGGAGAAAATTAAAACTACCCATTTTCAAAAACCCTACCCCAAAACTACCCATTTTAATACCCATGATATTTAAAATACCCATTTTACATTGAAATGTCATTAATGCCCTTTAAACAATGAATTTCTGTTTGCTTTTGTATATTTCCACTCCTAGCCATGCAAAATATTATCAGGCCCATCACTCTTCCGTAAAATTAAATTTTTTGTAACACCAACTTCATACATTTTGACCGAGTTACATTCGGGTCCTATCCGTCTGGGTTTTACGGCAAACGCATTCCAACCACGCGGAGCACCGGATGGTTCCTGCCACGAATTCCTTCAACTGCAAACATCACAGCCCTCGTTCGTTTCCTACTCGGGGCGTAGAGTATTTTGTTGGTATACAAGAATTAAAATTTGGCGACAGGTGATGAACAAAAGCCCAAATTTTTATTAGGGAATTATAAACTATTTATTACATAAGAATATCTCCTGTTGGGAGGAGACAAACTTGCTTAGCTACCTATGGTAGCGAAATAGAAACTCTCATGCACTCAAAACTAAAACTATTACAATGTTTATTTTTGAAGAAGGTAAAGAAAGCTCGATGCCCTCTTCTCCTTCCCTTTACTCCTTATATAGATGCAGGATTGTATCTCCAACTCCTGCATTATTGCCCCGGATGCCATATTCGCTGGCCAGTGCTTTTCCTGTCATTATCTCCACCGAAAGTGTTGATAATGTAACTTGACAAATGGAGTCTGGGTCATCCATTTTTGAATTCCACCAAAATTTTTGGGGAAATGTCTCTATCCTACAGCCCACCCTTGTCGTCTTCTTTTTGGATGGGGTTCCTTTTGTGCAAATAAATTGTTACATCTTCCATTTTCGGTTCATCTACAAAAATTGATGTACAGTATTTTAATTTTTTTTTGACATACTCTACCTACTACTTTTGATTTTATACCTTAATTTCTTCTATTCCTTAATTTTGCATCCACCATATGTGGGTGTGGGTCAAAATATGCTGGTATCTTTTCTAAAAAAATAACTAAAAATTTTAAAACTTGCGTCGGAACAATATACAGTACATCTATTTTCTTGATGGAATTGAAATTCATGTACATTCTCATTAATTAAAAATACTTCTTTCAAATTGAGAGTTTATGTTATCTACTTTTCTTCTTTCTTTCCATGGACAATTTCCTAAACACACTAACTTTCTTCAAAAATTCTACTTTGTTCATAAGTTTTAAAATTTGCATACAATATGACAATGCTTAGCCTTTGAATTGTATCCAATTTGCACATGAGGTCATTTTTTCCCAAATTTCATGTTGACATAGAAAATCAAATTTCACCTCACCATCAGTGAAATTCTAATTTATCCACACATATGAAGGACTTGCCTTCCATGTCATTAGACGATTTGACCACTCAATCAAACCCGACTTTGATGTTTGCATAAAATTGAAGAATAATCAGCTTTACGTGCAAAACCAAGCACAATCAAAAGATTGTAAAGTTGGTACAAAACCAAAATTTGACCTAAGATTATGCACTTAAGGTTAATTTCCCTCTCATTAATTTGAATATAATCTTATTAATAATTTAGTCATTTTCAAAAATTAATTAAAATTTGCCATTTCTAGTCATTGTTGCGTTCGAGTTTTGGGTTCTAAAAGTCATGTTTAAAGTTTGATTTGATCTCTTCATGGCCCAAATATCTCATTGGGCCTCTTTTACAAAGATCAACTTTCAAATTATATTTCTAAACCTTCAATTTATTTTTCTTGTTTGTTTTTTTTGTCCTTGCAAAATACAGTTAAAAAAAAAAAAAAAACTTAACTAAATCGTTTTTTATTTACGGAGAAAATTAAAACTACCCATTTTCAAAAACCCTTCCCCAAAACTACCCATTTTAATACCCATGATATTTAAAATACCCATTTTACATTGAAATGTCATTAATGCCCTTTAAACAATGAATTTCTCTTTGCTTTTGTATATTTCCACTCCTAGCCATGCAAAATATTATCAGGCCCATCACTCTTCCGTAAAATTAAAATTTTTGTAACACCAACTTCATACCTTTTGACCGAGTTACAGTCGGGTCCTATCCGTCTGGGTTTTACGGCAAACGCATTCCAACCACGCGGAGCACCGGATGGTTCCAGCCACGGATTCCTTCAACTGCAAACAGCACAACCCTCGTTCGTTTCCTACTCGGGGCGTAGAGTATTTTGTTGGTATACAAAAATTAAAATTTGGCGACAGGTGATGAACAAAAGCCCAAATTTTTATTATGGAATTATAAACTGTTTATTACATAAGAATATCTCCTGTTGGGAGGAGACAAACTTGCTTAGCTACCAATGGTAGCGAAATAGAAACTCCCATGCACTCAAAACTAAAACTATTACAATGTTTATTTTTGAAGAATGTAAAGAAAGATCGATACCCCCTTCTCCTTCCCTTTACTCCTTATATAGATACAGGATTGTATCTCCAACTCCTGCATTATTGCCCCGGATGCCATATTTACTGCCAGTGCTTTTCCTGTCATTATCTCCACCGAAAGTGTTGATAATGTAACTTGACAAATGTAGTCTGGGCCCTCCATTTTTGAATTCCACCAAATTTTTGGTGAAATGTCTCTATCCTACAGCCCACCCTTGTCGTCTTCTTTTTGGATGGGGTTCCTTTTGTGCAAATAAATTGTTATATCTTCCATTTTCGGCTCATCTACAAAAATTGATGTACAATATTTTTATTTTTTTTGACATACTCTACCTACTACTTTTGATTTTATACCTTAATTTCATCTATTCCTTAATTTTGCATCCACCATATGTGGGTGTGGGTCAAAATATGCGGGTATTTTTTCTAATAAAATCACTAAAATTTTTAAAACTTGCTTCGGAACAATATACAGTACATCTATTTTCTTGATGGAATTGAAATTCATGTACATTCTCATTAATTAAAAACACTTCTTTCAAATTGAGAATTTATGTTATCTACTTTTCTTCTTTCTTTCCATGGACAATTTCCTAAAGAGTGATGCTATTCGGCCATAATGTGGCCGGCCATAATTTAACTTGTTTTATTTTTTATAATATCAAATAATTTATATATTTATGCCAAACTTTTTTAGATTATAAAATACTCAAAAAGTGATACTCCGTATTTTTTACATATTTTTTAAAATTAATTCTTTAATTATTTGATAATTTTTACTATTTAAAGTATTTTTATACCTTTTTTTACCTAAAAAATGAAAAAAAATATGTAATTTTTGGGAAAAAAATATTTTTAAATTAAAATATGAAATTAATAAATTATTGTTATCATTTACAATTTTTAAAATTACAAAAAATATGAAAAATATTGTTGTGTGGCCGGCCACATTATGGCCAAATAGCATTATTGTTTCCTAAACACACTAACTTTCTTCAAAAATTCTACTTTGTTCATGAGTTTTAAAATTTGCATACAATATGACAATGCTTAGCCTTTGAATTGTATCCAATTTGCACATGAGGTCATTTTTTCCCAAATTTCATGTTGACATAGAAAATCAAATTTCACCTCACCATCAGTGAAATTCTAATTTATCCACACATATGAAGGACTTGCCTTCCATGTCATTAGACGATTTGACCACTCAATCAAACCCGACTTTGATGTTTGCATAAAATTGAAGAATAATCAGCTTTACGTGCAAAACCAAGCACAATCAAAAGATTGTAAAGTTGGTACAAAACCAAAATTTGACCTAAGATTATGCACTTAAGGTTAATTTCCCTCTCTTTAATTTGAATATAATCTTATTAATAATTTAGTCATTTTCAAAAATTAATTAAAATTTGCCATTTCTAGTCATTGTTGCATTCGAGTTTTGGGTTCTAAAAGTCATGTTTAAAGTTTGATTTGATCTCTTCATGGCCCAAATATCTCATTGGGCCTCTTTTACAAAGATCAACTTTCAAATTATATTTCTAAACCTTCAATTTATTTTTCTTGTTTGTTTTTTTTTTTGTCCTTGTAAAATACAGTTAAAAAAAAAAAAAAAAACTTAACTAAATCGTTTTTTATTTACGGAGAAAATTAAAACTACCCATTTTCAAAAACCCTACCCCAAAACTACCCATTTTAATACCCATGATATTTAAAATACCCATTTTACATTGAAATGTCATTAATGCCCTTTAAACAATGAATTTCTCTTTGCTTTTGTATATTTCCACTCCTAGCCATGCAAAATATTATCAGGCCCATCACTCTTCCGTAAAATTAAAATTTTTGTAACACCAACTTCATACCTTTTGACCGAGTTACAGTCGGGTCCTATCCGTCTGGGTTTTACGGCAAACGCATTCCAACCACGCGGAGCACCGGATGGTTCCAGCCACGGATTCCTTCAACTGCAAACAGCACAGCCCTCGTTCGTTTCCTACTCGTGTCGTAGAGTATTTTGTTGGTATATAAGAATTAAAATTTGGCGACAGGTGATAAACAAAAGCCCAAATTTTTATTATGGAATTATAAACTGTTTATTACATAAGAATATCTCCTGTTGGGAGGAGACAAACTTGCTTAGCTACCAATGGTAGCGAAATAGAAACTCTCATGCACTCAAAACTAAAACTATTACAATGCTTATTTTTGAAGAAGGTAAAGAAAGATCGATACCCTCTTCTCCTTCCCTTTACTCCTTATATAGATACAGGATTGTATCTCCAACCCCAGCATTATTGCCCCGGATGCCATATTCACTGCCAGTGCTTTTCCTGTCATTATCTCCACCGAAAGTGTTGATAATATAACTTGACAAATGTAGTCTGGGCCTTCCATTTTTGATTCCACCAAATTTTTGTTGAAATGTCTCTATCCTACAACCCACCCTTGTCGTCTTCTTTTTGGATGGGGTTCCTTTTGTGCAAATAAATTGTATATCTTCCATTTTCGGCTCATCTACAAAAATTGATGTACAGTATTTTAATTTTTTTTAACATACTCTACGTCTCTACCTACTACTTTTGATTTTATACCTTAATTTCATCTATTCCTTAATTTTGCATCCACCATATGTGGGTGTGGGTCAAAATATGCGGGTATCTTTTCTAAAAAAATCACTAAAATTTTTAAAACTTGCGTCGGAACAATATACAGTACATCTATTTTCTTGATGGAATTGAAATTCATGTACATTCTCATTAATTAAAAACACTTCTTTCAAATTGAGAATTTATGTTATATACTTTTCTTCTTTCTTTCCATGGACAATTTCCTAAACACACTAACTTTCTTCAAAAATTCTACTTTGTTCATAAGTTTTAAAATTTGCATACAATATGACAATGCTTAGCCTTTGAATTGTATCCAATTTGCACATGAGGTCATTTTTTCCCAAATTTCATGTTGACATAGAAAATCAAATTTCACCTCACCATCAGTGAAATTCTAATTTATCCACACATATGAAGGACTTGCCTTCCATGTCATTAGACGATTTGACCACTCAATCAAACCCGACTTTGATGTTTGCATAAAATTGAAGAATAATCAGCTTTACGTGCAAAACAAAGCACAATCAAAAGATTGTAAAGTTGGTACAAAACCAAAATTTGACCTAAGATTATGCACTTAAGGTTAATTTCCCTCTCTTTAATTTGAATATAATCTTATTAATAATTTAGTCATTTTCAAAAATTAATTAAAATTTGTCATTTCTATTCATTGTTGCATTCGAGTTTTGGGTTCTAAAAGTCATGTTTAAAGTTTGATTTGATCTCTTCATGGCCCAAATATCTCATTGGGCCTCTTTTACAAAGATCAACTTTCAAATTATATTTTCTAAACCTTCAATTTATTTTTCTTGTTTGTTTTTTTTGTCCTTGTAAAATACAGTTAAAAAAAAAAAAAAAAAACTTAACTAAAACGTTTTTTATTTACGGAGAAAGTTAAAACTACCAATTTTCAAA
Organism: Thymus mandschuricus; assembly: GCA_029379335.1. Taxonomy (NCBI): domain Eukaryota; kingdom Viridiplantae; phylum Streptophyta; class Magnoliopsida; order Lamiales; family Lamiaceae; genus Thymus; species Thymus mandschuricus. Next base: position 17,447,473 of record CM057082.1, on the reverse strand, counting down.
AACCCTACCCCAAAACTACCCATTTTAATACTCATGATATTTAAAATACCCATTTTACATTGAAATATCATTAATGCCCTTTAAACAATGAATTTCTCTTTGCTTTTGTATATTTCCACTCCTAGCCATGCAAAATATTATCAGGCCCATCACTCTTCCGTAAAATTAAAATTTTTGTAACACCAACTTCATACATTTTGACCGAGTTACAGTCGGGTCCTATCCGTCTGGGTTTTACGGCAAACGCATTCCAACCACGCGGAGCACCGGATGGTTCCTGCCACGGATTCCTTCAACTGCAAACAGCACAGCCCTCGTTCGTTTCCTACTCGGGGCGTAGAGTATTTTGTTGGTATACAAGAATTAAAATTTGGCGACAGGTGATGAACAAAAGCCCAAATTTTAGTAGGGAATTATAAACTATTTATTACATAAGAATATCTCCTGTTGGGAGGAGACAAACTTGCTTAGCTACCTATGGTAGCAAAATAGAAACTCTCATGCACTCAAAACTAAAACTATTACAATGTTTATTTTTGAAGAAGGTAAAGAAAGCTCTATGCCCTCTTCTCCTTCCCTTTACTCCGTATATAGATGCAGGATTGTATCTCCAACTCCTGCATTATTGCTCCGGATGCCATATTCGCTGGCCAGTGCTTTTCCTGTCATTATCTCCACCGAAAGTGTTGATAATGTAACTTGACAAATGGAGTCTGGGTCCTCCATTTTTGAATTCCACCAAAATTTTTGGTGAAATGTCTCAATCCTACAGCCCACCCTTGTCGTCTTCTTTTTGGATGGGGTTCCTTTTGTGTAAAGAAATTGTTACATCTTCCCTTTTCGGCTCATCTACAAAAATTGATGTACAATATTTTAATTTTTTTTGACATACACTACCTACTACTTTTGATTTTATACCTTAATTTCATCTATTCCTTAATTTTGCATCCACCATATGTGGGTGTGGGTCAAAATATGCGGGTATCTTTTCTAAAAAAATAACTAAAATTTTTTAAACTTGCGTCGGAACAATATACTGTACATCTATTTTCTTGATGGTATTGAAATTCATGTACATTCTCATTAATTAAAAACACTTCTTTCAAATTGAGAGTTTATGTTATCTACTTTTCTTCTTTCTTTCCATGGACAATTTCCTAAACACACTAACTTTCTTCAAAAATTCTACTTTGTTCATAAGTTTTAAAATTTGCATACAATATGACAATGCTTAGCCTTTGAATTGTATCCAATTTGCACATGAGGTCATTTTTTCCCAAATTTCATGTTGACATAGAAAATCAAATTTCACCTCACCATCAGTGTAATTCTAATTTATCCACACATATGAAGGACTTGCCTTCCATTTCATTAGACGATTTGACCACTCATTCAAACCCGACTTTGATGTTTGCATAAAATTGAAGAATAATCAGCTTTACGTGCAAAACCAAGCACAATCAAAAGATTGTAAAGTTGGTACAAAACCAAAATTTGACCTAAGATTATGTACTTAAGGTTAATTTCTCTATCTTTAATTTGAATATAATCTTATTAATAATTTTTCAAAAATTAATTAAAATTTGCCATTTCTATTCATTGTTGCATTCGAGTTTTGGGTTCTAAAAGTCATGTTTAAAGTTTGATTTGATCTCTTCATGGCCCAAATATCTCATTGGGCCTCTTTTACAAAGATCAGCTTTCAAATTATATTTTCTAAACCTTCAATTTATTTTTCTTGTTTGTTTTTTTTGTCCTTGTAAAATACAGTTAAATAAAAAAAAAACTTAACTAAATCGTTTTTTATTTACGGAGAAAATTAAAACTACCCATTTTCAAAAACCCTACCCCAAAACTACCCATTTTAATACCCATGATATTTAAAATACCCATTTTACATTGAAATGTCATTAATGCCCTTTAAACAATGAATTTCTCTTTTCTTTTGTATATTTCCACTCCTAGCCATGCAAAATATTATCAGGCCCATCACTCTTCCGTAAAATTAAAATTTTTGTAACACTAACTTCATACCTTTTGACCGAGTTACAGTCAGGTCCTATCCGTCTGGGTTTTACGGCAAAACGCATTCCAACCACGCGGAGCACCGGATGGTTCCAGCCACGGATTCCTTCAACTGCAAACAGCACAGCCCTCGTTCTTTTCCTACTCGGGGCATAGAGTATTTTGTTGGTATACAAGAATTAAAATTTGGCGACAGGTGATGAACAAAAGCCCAAATTTTTATTAGGAAATTATAAACTATTTATTACATAAGAATATCTCCTGTTGGGAGGAGACAAACTTGCTTAGCTACCTATGGTAGCGAAATAGAAACTCTCATGCACTCAAAACTAAAACTATTACAATGTTTATTTTTGAAGAAGGTAAAGAAAGCTCGATGCCCTCTTCTCCTTCCCTTTACTCTTTATATAGATGCAGGATTGTATCTCCAACTCCTGCATTATTGCCTCGGATGCCATATTCGTTGGCCAGTGCTTTTCCTGTCATTATCTCCACCGAAAGTGTTGATAATGTAACTTGACAAATGGAGTCTGGGTCCTCCAAGTTTTAATTCCACCAAAATTTTTGGTGAAATGTCTCTATCCTACAGCCCACCCTTGTCGTCTTCTTTTTGGATGGGGTTCCTTTTGTGTAGAGTCACATGACTCTATTATTTCTTGTTGGGAAAACTTTTCCCCGGGGCCCTTGGCATTCTCTTGGCTGCTCCTGCCTGTGACTCTCCCTTGTCGGTGGCTCGGGCTCGTCCTGCCTTTGGCATGAAACCTTTCCCGAACTCAAGCTCTTTCTTGTTTTGGCATGACGAACAGATGCGTTCATCCCAATGTCCAAAATGAGCCATGTTGCAATATTTTCGATGAGTCTCTTTACTCACCAACTGCTGGTTTTTCCATAGCAAAGTTCTCTTTCTTTCAAAAGCTTCCTCTGCAAATCTTGTTGTTTTCCCTGTCATGGTATTTAACAGGAAAGATCCATTTACCGAGTTCTGGAAAAATTTGAACTGGTACTTGACTTTGTCCATCTCTGTGAGACAAACCCATAAACCCCAAGCTCGTCGAGTTGAGATTTCATCTTCTGAGATGGTGGAGACAAGTGGAACATCTCCATCTAGTGCCTTAACTCTATTTAAGGCTCTTTCATCGGGTCTTCTTAGCCTTATGTAATGGAAGGCTTAATGATTCCCTTTTCATGCTGGTTCGGGAGCTGCACTTATAAAGTATAACTCCAAAACATCACCGCAGCTAAGTTGATCATTGTTAGCCCACGAATCCTACACAGCTTCTTGAATCCATTTGGGTAGATTCTTGATTTCTGTGAATGCTGGTGATATGGTTATAACCGAAGCAAGAGCTCCAAAATCATACCATTGCTTGACATCTTGTGGATTTGCTCCTTGCTTCATCCACACCCTGGGATATTTTCCAGAGCCATCGATTATACAATAGCTTGGATTAATTCCCCTTCTTGTAAGAAGCTTCTCCCAGCCAGCTTGATATGCCTGCCAATAAGAAGAAACTTGAATATCTTGATTAGTATCAATCTTAGATTTGCCAGTCATTGGCCTAAGATTGATCTCTCCCTCTTTAACCCCAGAGGTGCCGGGTTGACATGATGATTCAGATTTGCACATCTGAATTTCATCTTTTCCTTGGGCCGGTGGATCCGTAGATGCCATCAACTTAGGACTCGTGCTAGAGGTATTTAAATCCTCTGCTACCGTTATAGGGACCGGCAACCGAAACACTTCTTTTTCCTTATCGGACGCCCGAAGGAGTGGCGCTTGTACTTCATTCCAGCACTGATTTTGTGCTAGCCTACAAACTCGTATTCTGTCGGTGACTTTCGTCTTATCGACAACTTGTATCTTTCCAGCTTGTTCAGCTTTTAAGACACACTCGTCCCATTCTTTAGATAACATCTCGAGGTTTTCTCGGAGATGTTTCTGAGAAATGATGATGGAGTTACACTCAGTTGGCTCCATCTCTTGTTAAGAAATCTGCAAGAATATTCTCATGAGATTTCACAATAACAATGTCAAAAACAAAATATTGACATTCAGCTTGCCATCTTAGTAATCTAGCCTTTTCAGGTTTAGATTCTATTTTGTTTTTTAAGAAAGCCTTAACCCGCGTGTTATCAACTTTCAAAGTAAATTTCTTTGCTAATAAAAATAAAGGCCATTTTTTAAACGCCTTTCGCACTGCAAAAAAATTTTTCTCATTAATGTGCCATCTAATGGCTTCATTTGCTGGGAACAACCCGCTGCAATATCTGCATGGTTCTTCTCCATTTGGTGTGATCTTTGTAAGGACTGCTGCCCACCAATGATCACTTGCGTCGGTATACAGGACTAAATCATCTTCGTCCTGTGGTATTAAAAGTTTGGGGAGATTCCCACAGACTCCTTTCAATATTCTCGTTCCTTCTTTGTGTTCCTCAGTCCAGATGAACGGAACATCTTTCTTTAGTAGTGGACTAAAGACCTTCCTGTATTTTGCGAGATTCTTAATAAATGCTCCTGCAAAATTAACAACTCCTAAAAAGCTTTGAAGTTGCTTCTTTTCCTTGAGATCTTCTGGGAAATCTTTCACCTTTTGCACGATATGATCCTGCAAAATAATTCCCGTTTCATCGATCTCAATTCCCAGAAATTCCATCTTCCTGGTTGCTATAACCGTCTTTTTCTTAGACAGTAGCAGCCCTTCTTTGTGACAAACATCTGCAAAGATTCCCAGATGTTTAATATGTTTGTTCATATCTTTTGACGTAATAAGAATGTCATCAATATAAACAAACATAAATGATGAATAATCTTTAAATAGATTATCCATCTTCCTTTGAAATATCTGGGGTGCATTGGCTAGCCCCATAGGCATTACGTTCCATACGTAATGTCCTTGTGGAGTAGAAAAAGCTGTGAACTTCTTACTCCTTTCTTCCATGCGAATCTGGTAGAAACCTGACTTGCAATCAAATTTTGAGAAAACCTTTGCATTTCTTATGCAGTTAATAAGGTGTTCTCTACTTGGAATGAAATAACCATCGAATTCCAAACTGTCATTAATACCTTTGTAATTAATAACAAGTCGAGGTTTATTTATTTTTATCTCACCATGATTTCTTACCAAGAAGCCTGGGCTACTGTATGGTGAGTTTCCTGGTTCGATCAGCTTCATATCAAGGTGTTCCTTGATGATGCCTTTCATGTCCTCTTGATCTTTAACATTCATCAAGATTGGCTTGTATCGAACAAACTCGCGAACCTTGTTTGGTTTGACCGTCAGGGTTGCTCTGAGTTGATTCTTCTCCCACCATGCCAAGGGATCCTCATTGTGACATCGTACAATTTTCCTTTTGACATCTTCCAATGATACCTGTGTATCCAATTCATTATCTTTACAAACTAAAGATACCTTTAGGATCTGGATCTTAGCAACATTTTCTTCATCGTTCTCGCTAAGTTCCCCTTTGATCCTAAGATCCAACAATGATTTGTTAAATCTTCTTTGGTCCTGCATTTTTGGGTGGTGAAGTAGTCCTTCATCACCATGCTTGCTGCGAAATTTGAGCGGCTTTTGTCGATTAAATGCTCCTTCCAATCTCTGAACAATGATTTTGTGATCACATTGCGTTGTGAACACTAATCTTTGCCTCTCATTATCCTGCATATATCTTTTAAACATCTGCAAGAAATTGTTACCAAGCAAGATATCTGCATCGGTATCATGGAAATAAATTGGAGGGGTTTTAACCTTATACCAAGGTGTCTGACTTGCTCCTCCAATCAAGATTTGCACTGCCTTAATTCCTTTTGATAGAATCAAGACCCTTTTGGAAAAATCTCGTCCTGCAATCCGTGGTAGTTCTTCCTCTATTTCTGTTGGGAAGATTTCACGTCTCGCCGTGCATATTCCTGCCCCTGAATCAATATAAGCAGCAAAATATTCTGCCTTATATTTCTCATACACCACTCCAATAGGAATGTATATTGAGAATGGACTTGTCATCCGATCAACAGTTTTTTTTCATTGATCGTGATTTCCATTCCTTCTTCCCTGCTTCTCCACTTCTCCAGGGCTTGTATTTCTCGAGAAAATCTAGACCAAGGATAAGAATATTTTCTTCTCTTCCTGCTCGGCCTTTGATTTCAACCTTCCATCCACCCATTTCGATCATGGCTTTGTAGTGATGGATTTCTGGTTGTTCCAGATAATACAAGATATTACAAGGAAAATTATTTTCCCATCTTGTAGTATCAAATCTGGTTGTTACTCCTCTCCATCCTTCCAGACATTTGATAGTAATAACCGTCTTGTTGGAGCCTAACAACCTTGGTTGGGTATGTTGTGTTAGACTTAGGCTTCTTCCCAAAGGTTGAGAAATAATCCTATCTCCCTGGAATGATAATCTTCCAGAATGTAGTCTAAGACTTTGATCATGTCTTATAACCATCCTATCTTGAATTTGAATATCCACGTCCCTTAGTCGTGGAATTTCAACTCTATCGGGACAAATCGCCGTTGTCACCTTCTTGAAGATATCTGGTATCTCAATAAATTGCTTTCCCAAGAATAACTCAGTATGGTGTGAGTTAGAAAGCGCATATGATACCTGATATGTGATGGAATAAGGTCTATTCCCTTCCTCCAACAACTCTTTTCTTTTGAAGTCCTGATACAATGTCAGGGCCTTACTGAAGTTGGTGTCATTAAGATTGTAAGCAATCTTTGGATATATAATCCCCACCACTTGTCCGGCACATAGATTTCCTGCGATGGTTCCCATCACAGAATCCTGGAGGTTTCGTACTCGCTTATCGCATATTGCAATGTCGATTGGTGAATCGACTCCTGCGAATAATGCTGATTTGAGCACAAGTTGAATTGCTCCGATGTGGATCCAATTCATCTTCTCAGCAACCTCCGGTTTCATCTTTGATAGATCTTCCCGGATATCACTTGCTGGAATCAATTGCATCTCCACTTAATTCCCCGTGAGTTCGATCGGTAGCGCCATTTCTCGTCTTGTTATTCCATAGACAATATGATGCTTCCGACTTTTTAGACTAAAGTTCCTTAGAACTTGGTCTAGGTTTCCTGCTGAAAAACCTTGATATCTTTGTATACTCAGGTTTTTCTTCATGATTTTATCAATCTGGCTTTGTGAGATAATCGTCCGGCTAGAATATCCGGTTCTATCTTCACATTCCTGATGATGTATCTCTTCTTCAGCTGGATTCTGAATCGATGGATACATCGGATTCAACTTCGCTGTCGAAGTCTTCTTTTGCTTCATATATACTCTCATCAGAGGGTATATCCTCGAACTGGTAAACTTGTACCAAGTCTTTGAAATAGATTGCGTCTTCAATGTCGGGTGTTGACTCGAATCTATTCATCCTCCTGTTTTCTGGGCAATTGGTTGAGATATGCCCAAGTGCTCCACACGTCCAGCAGTTGCAATCCTTAAAACTTTCATTTGCTATGGCATGAGCTTTTCTGAAAGTTTTCTTGGCTGCATAGAGACTGGTCTGTTCTTCTGGGAGGAAATCTGCTTCTGGATGGACCGCTTCTTTGCCCATATTTATATGATCCGGCCTTCTGTCTGGACCACATAGTTCTTGGCTTCCAAGATTTCCTCCTGGATTTTCCTTCTTTTGAATAGGGTTGAAACATATTCTTCTTGTACCTTCGCCTTTCTGAAGGTTCTTCTCCAATGACCGTTGGAAGATCATTGCCTTCGCAGTTGAGGGTGGTAGTTTTGTTGATCCTCCTCAACTTTTTCATGTTCTTTTGTGCTGCAACTTGTTGACACCATTCCATCAACTTGGCATGCACATATGACATCCTTTTGGAAACACTATCATGGATACCTGGGGTATATCCACGAATGAGCATTTCTCTCCATGGGTTTGGAAATTTTAGGAAGAAAATTTCCTTAGCCTTCTCTTCATCAATCCTGGATTGATGTTGATATAAGGTGAAGAGCTTTAAAAACTTGTTAAGCGTCTTTTGCTCTAAGACCACGAGTCTTAGATTGTAGAACGCCATCAAGTATTTCTTTCTTTTCTCCTCATCGTAACCTTTGAAATAGCCCTCTCCCAAGAAATGGAGTTTTAGCCAATCTGCCATAGAAGGAGCCATGTTTTGATTGTCTCCTTTAAAGCATGACTCTCTTGTTGCTTGGCTCATTCCTTCCCAAGCGATCTTGGCAACCCCCATGAGACTTAACTCGAGGGTCTTTGCAAAACTATCTTGACACATATCAAGAGTAGCTGCTGCAATAATCATGGAACTCTTCCATTCTTCAATGGCTTCCTCTCTCTCGTTGAAGTTGACATCGTCGAGATTGAGATGAATTCCGTATGGATGGATGGGTTCCATCGTTGCCTTCCCTACAGGTGTATCCTGCATTTTGGAGGGCTTCCACCTTGCATTTTGCGTATTAATTTTGTGAGCTTCGTAACTCACATCTTCAAGGTGTGTCTCATGGAACGAGGGTCCGGCTTGGACTCCGGGTTTTGATTCCGGTTCTCCTTCGTGCACCTTTAGATCCACCACTCTAAGGTCAGCAAATGATTCTGCTAACTCCTGTAGGTCCTCCAAACCAATTCTTTCCAGATTTGCCATTTTTTCTATCTTGAATCAGTTTGTTTATGAGTTCCCACCCTGGATCTTTCTGGTTGGACTCTTTAATGGGCAGTACAGTCTGGGGACTGCTTGACTAGCCTTTAAAGAAATTCCTTTCGAAGGAACTGGAACGGGGTTGTTCCAATTTCTCCACTCGTCGTTGGATATCTTTCAAGATGATTAGGATTTCATCTTGTTGGGAAGATATCTTTTCAACCTTTTGAGGTACTCTGTACTGGCTATTGCCGTAGTTTTGCACCGTCTTCTGGATCTCCCTCAAATCCTTAGAGATTTTTGCAGAATCAGGTTCAATCTTTTGGAAATTAGGGCCAACTCTTTCGGATGACTCCGTCATTCGGTATGAGTTTGATGAGCTAAACTCATGGATCGCCTTAAAACTCCCTCTAGGTAATGATTTACCCAAAGGCGATCCACATACATCTTCACGACCTTTTCATAGATCTTGATTTGGTCGAGAGTGGCATTTTCTCGAATGGCATCTTCGAGAATTCCTTGTCTTACTCTTAATTGAGTAAGTTCAAACTCCTTCTGATCCCTTAATAAATCAAGGTATCCTCTGTAACACTCGCAACTCAGACAAATGTCTGGTTCCATTTTAACTTTGTTGGTCCCATTTTGTTATAGGAAAAATACGTAGAGGGGGGGGGGGGGGGGGGGGGGGGGGGTGAATACGTATTTTGAAGTTTTTCAACTTCAAGTTCCTTAACTCAGAGTATGAAGTAAAGTGCTCGTAGAAATACTAAGACCTAGCCAAGAGCTAGATCTAAAGCAATCAAGATTCTCTTGACCTAAGCTTCAAGATTCTCTTGACCTAAGTAATTAAAATTCCAGATTATGTTTGTTTAGATGCAATATGCAATGAATAATCAAAGTAAAGAGTTTAGGGTTAGAGAGATACGACACATAGATTTATAGTGGTTCGGAGATAACGCTCCTACGTCCACTTGTTGCACTTGGCAACAGTTCTCTTCACTCAAGAACTTGAAGATTACGGGCTCTTCAAAAGCCTGGTCAAGATCGAGCTTCACTCTCTTGGATCTGACAACAAATGCAGTGATTCCGGGTTCACTACAAAGACCTAGACTGGACTGGAAGCTTCACTCGCTTCAGTCCAAACAATAGACAGAGAGATTGCGGGCTCTCCTTACAGCCTAGCTTCGATCGAGATTTACACAAACGATGTAAGTACAAGCTTGGATCTAGACTCTATGATCGAGGCTTCTTCAATCGATGAAAGAAGGGCCTTGGATCGAAACAACCTAACGACGACGAACTCAAAAACCTAACAACAGATTTAGGGTTTTTGGTTTACGACGACACACTATGAAGAGCTCTTTACAATAAGTGCAAAGATGGCTAGAGCTCTTCTTCTAAGCTTGGATATGGAATGGGCTTAGACTCTAAGTGTGAAGGTTGTGAAGACGGGTTCCGATGAGACTGGAACTCGGAGAACACTTGGAAACAAAGACTCAGAATTTGCTCTAAGGCTGGGAGTGTTTGTTTGCAGTAGGCTCGAATGCTCAGGAAGTGTTCTACTTCTCTTCGTCTTCATCCTTCACTATTTATAGGTGGAGGGATGCCGAGATCCGTTGCTTGGTTGGTGGCTTTGTCCCTCCTCCTCTCGACAGTACTTGCACAGGCTGGCTGCTTTTTAGACGCACAGTTTTGGATTTTTGCCGGAATTGGCTAGGATCCAATTTCAACAGTAACTGGAGCGATCCAGTACTGTTGCGGCGCCCTGTCGGCCTGGCAGTCAACTCCGCTGCTCCTCTCCGCGTTCGACACGTGGAGATCTCGTAATTAATGCGGAGATCTCCAGTTGACTGGAGTTCAAATTTGGAGCGGGAATTGTGTTGTCGCTTTCTGGTAGGTAGTGGCTCGCTTCGCTTTGAAGTAGTAGCGTCCGCTTTGAATTGAGTCACTTCGTAGTCATTCTGTAGTGAGTCGCTTGGGAAGTAAAGTTCCCTAGTGACTGCCTTGAAAAATGTTGACCAGAGTTGACTCGCTTTGACTTTATACTGTAGCGCTCGCTTCGCTTCGCTTTGGCAGACTCACTTTGAATCTACTGTAGCGCTCGCTTCGCTTCGCTATTCTTCGGCACGCTTCATTTCGGCTTGCTAGACTTGCTTCGCTTCGGAAAACACACTCAAGTGAGTGGCCTTCACTTGATCATTTGAAGTCTATATTCTAAGCAAAATAAAGAGCCATCCTAACAGAGTAGGCTTAGAAAAATTCTAACCTATTATCTATATTGAAAAAGTGGGTCGCTTGGGAACAAAACGCTTTGGGGTTTTGGGATCAAATCAAAACAATGAAGTGTCCCTTATAGGTTCCCCCTTAACATGTTGTTCTTAACAATTCCCAACAATTTCCCCCTTTTTGATGATGCCAAAACCCAATGACTTAGATTAAAATAACCTAGCCTATCTAACCGTGGATGGAACTTCAAGCGACTGCTTCCTTTGCAGGCTTCGTTTGAATTTATTTTTAAGTTCCTTTCCCGTTTTTTTTCGGTTAAATTTTTGTTTGAGTTTGTAGCTTAAGGATAAAATATCCACAAAGCTATTAAATAACACAGGAGAGACAGAAAATAAATTGGATAGATGAACAGTAGTTCACAATTAAGAGACTTGAAACTCAAAGGTTTCTTGCAGCCTCTTTTTCCTTCTCTTCCGTCTTCTCCTCCGTCACCTCCTCCTTCTTCTTCTCCTTTTCTTCAGTAAAATAGGCAGATAGGACGTTCAACTCCAAAGTACCAACAGTGTGGATACTTGGTCTCCTCCATGCGCTCTCCAATCTGAACGCTTTATTCACCTCTGCATCTGTGACGCTGCGATCAGGAATTCTTGTGCCTGGAAGGAATGGCATTGGAAATTTCTTCACTTCAGGCACCTTGACGATAAGGGATTTGGGCTCTGCAAGCTCAGCCATGGTGAATATTTTCCTCCGCATCTTTTCATCATATGCGCATAGGAAGTTGTTGAGAGCACTCATCCGAGAGCACTCATCCTGCAGTGGCACTACTCCCCAGTAGTAATAAGCTTTGATGAAAAGCTCCTTGTAAAACAGCCACTGGTCGCGGAGATCTCTTGGAATGAAGTCCTCAATCTCCCTTGCGTCAGGATGCTCATTCCTCCTAGCTGCCAGCTCTTCCTCTGATCTGCTAGCTAATTCCTTCATGACAACATGGAATTTGGCACTCGATTCTGTGCTCCAGATTGGACGCTTCTCGTTGAGACGCTTGCGTATATGATCTTGTTCCTCCTTGAGAGGGTAGCGTCCAGAGTCGACCATTTCCTTTCCCGTCACGTCGACGACATCAATTATAGCTTGGGTCTCGCATGCTTCGGACTCTTCGGGCATGAAAGAAACAAAGGCACTTCGGCAGATGGCGGATTGGATGAGTTTCACTTCGCTGAAGTGTTCCTCGATCCGGCCATCAATGACTTGAAGTCTTTTGGCTCTTATCCTCTTCTCCTTCTCCTCCTTCTCCTTCCATTCCTCTCCTCTCTTCCTCCTTCTTTCCTACTTCTCAGCCCTCGAAACGACTGCTTGTTTGACCTTTTGGCACTTGGCCGCAGGGTCATCTTCTTTTGAGTCCGGAGCAGTTCGTTTCAGTGCTTGCTTTGGTGGTGGGGGAGGCGGCATGTCCATCTTTGTAGTGCTTGGAGGGACGACTGCAGATGAAGTGGCTCCAGCAGTCGTTGAAGTGAGCGCGGCCGTTGAAGCGGGTGCGGCGGCTGAAGCGGGCGCTTTAGAACCTGAAGCACCTGCAAGTGTTAGCTTCCTTAATTCAAAATCACGCTCCAGTGCCCAAGCCAGGGCCTCATCCTCCGCAATTTGCTGCTCCCTCTGCTCCTTGGTCATCACTACGACAGGAGGATGACGAGCGATTGAAGAGGCAAACACTTTTTCTTCATTAGGCCTGCGAGGCTCTTCGGGCTTCTTCATGAGCTCCTCCTCAGTGAGCTTCATTTTATCCTTCTTCGCAAGCCTCGCCCTCGCTTCATCATCTAACTCTTCCTCCTCATCTCCAACACCACTGCCTCCCTCCAGCATCCTCTCCACACCAACTCCACTTCCTCTCGAACCTCCTTCACCTCCTATCTTCACTTGTCCTTCCCCCTTTTTGGCATCATCACTGCCGGGGGTTGGAATGATGGACTTTCCAGTGATCGATTTGTGCATGTTATTTACAGCATCAAAGACGGCATGCAGCATCCGTTCAGTTTTGCCTGCGAAGGTGTGCTCCTGGGCGAGCACCAACTGTGCAGTTTTAATGCTAATTTCTTCTAGCAAATACTCGCATTGTTTTTCTCTCTCCTTCACTGAGAGCATCAACCTCTCCAGTGACTCCACCGACTTGAAGCGAGCCTCCAGCTCCGCTTCAACTACACTCCTCATATCCTTCTTCTCTTCCTGTAGATTGAAGTACCAGAACTCTTGGGCCGCTTCAAGTTCTGCCTTCATTGTTTCAAGGCTCCTCTCTCTCTGATTTAGAGAGAGATGAAATTCAGCACCTGCAGCAACTTTCTCTGTGTAAGTTTCTCCCAGTTCCTTGACTTTTTGCAGTAGGATAGACAATTCAGCACTCTGAAGATCAAGAGCCTGCTCACTTCTTCTTCGGCTCTCAAGCTCTTTCTTATCAATCTCACTTTCTTGCTTGAGCTCCTTCAATTCATTTCTTAGTGAGCCGAGGGTCTTTTTGGTGCTGATCAGCTCACTCCCCTTCCTTATCAACTCTTTATCCTTCTTCTCAACTGCCTCCTTCAGCTTCTTCACCTCCTTCTCCAGATCCTTCTTTTCCTTGCCAATTGAGACTAACTTGGCATTAACCTCCCTCAAGCGACTCCTTTCCGCATCAAGCGAGTCCTTGAGTTTGGTGATGGTTTTCGCCTGGTCTCCCACCAGCTTCACTTGCGCCTCCAACGCCTTCTCCTTTTCTTCCAACATCTTTCCCTTCTCCTCCACCTTTGCCTCCAGTTCTCCCTTCTTCCTGTCAAAGTCTTCACGAAGACTCTTGACCTCCAGTACTCTCCGGTTCACCTCTTCCTCCTTCTTGGAGATCTCGCTTTGGAGATTTGAGATCTCCACCTCCTTCGCCTCCATCTCCTCCGAATGAGCATTGATCAACTGCTGCTCGTGAGGGGTTGGCTCTCGCTTGGGAATCACAGCATCTGGGTATTGTTGTTTTATCTTGGCATCCAGCTTGTCCCAGAAGCTGGTCCCATCAAGAAAAGTGTGAAAGCCGTTCACTCCAATAAAGTTGAGCATCTTGGCCTCCAGCTGAATTAATTCTTCCTTCTTGAAGGCCTGCATGAGATTGTAAATCTTGTAGTACTCCGTTCCGCGGTATGTAATGTACGTCAGGAAGTCGACGGTCTGGGTGTAGAACACGTCGGTCCACGGAACGTTGGAGTAGCGAAGAGCAATGGTCTCTGCAGCTTGCTCTCAATCCTTGACGTAGAGATCGATAGCCTGCATTTCTGCAGAGATAGTGGGAGGAACGAATGGTGAGATAATCGGGAGTTCATCGGCTGTTTGGGCGGTATCGGCTGTTGCTACCGATGTTGAGGGGGATAGGGATGATGATGAGGCTTCAGTGGTTTCGGTTATGTGAATGGTTTCTGTGGGTGGTGGTTGTATTTACTGGGTTTGGATGGGTTGGAATGTGGTGTAGGCTTCGGCTGGGTCTACATGTAGTAGAGGGACTGGGGGCATCTGGAAAGAAGAGCCAGTTTCTTCTTCCACTGGGGAATGGGGTGATTTTTGGGATTTGGGTTGAGCAGTTGATGAGGTTTGAGTTTCTGGTTGTTGCTGGGTTTGGGTTTGAAGTGTTTGGATTTGGACTTGGGGTGTGGGAGTTTGTGTTTTTGTAGGTGAGGGTTGGGGTTGAGTTACTTCAACATCCTCAAGCGGCTTCTCCTCCGCCTCGCTTGACAGGATGAGTGAAGTGACTCGCTTCGTCTTCTTCTTCCCTCGCTTCGGTGCCGCACGCTTCCCGGGTGAAGCGGCTCGCTTTGCTTGGGACGCTTCAGCTCGCCTTTCGGCGACTGACACTGCGACAGGCACTTCTACAGCTAGAAGTCCCGAATCAATAGGAACCTTTTTCTTCCTCCACTTGTCATAGAAAATAGACTGCTTGTTGTAGACAGCCACGTCGGAATCCGGCCATACTTTGTCGGGGTAGCGCTTCTCCAAGGCAACAGACAGTCTGGAGAAGAATTTCAGCTTCCCCTTGCGGAGAATCTGATCGGCGCTTCCCTTCACGAACGCAAAATCTTCGGCAGCTTCGTGAATTTGGTTGAGAAACCAACCATGCCAGTTGAATTTTGTTCCGGTGAGGCTGTCGACGATAACGGTTGTGGCGAACAGCTTCGATTCCGAGAGGGTGTCTAGGGTTCCGACATAGCATGCGACGCTCTTCGAATAGAGCTCGCAGATGTGGTTGAACGGAGCCTTCAAGTTGGAGCGAATACTGGCCTCCTTGAAGTTTGGTTCAGCTCCAGCGGCGGCAAATCGACCATACTCTACTCCGGCCGAAAATCCCAACTCCAACAGGGAGTTTCCTCCTTCCCTTGGCAAGTCGAACACGCCGATGAACTCGCTCAAATCCACCTCCACCGGCCTTCTGGTCTGTGGATCTGTGAACGAGGATGTGTTTTGCTCCTTTCTCAGATTTAGCAGAAGTTCACCCACCGCTTTTGCCAGAATCTTTGACGGCACCGCCGTCATGAACTTCCATAGACCGGCTGTGTTCACGGCTCTACGGAAAAATCCATTCTCTTCTACGACGACAGGGTCGAGATGGGGCTCGACGTTGATGTGTTTGTCGACTTCGGTGAGGAACTGCTCCATCGTCTCGGTGTTTAGCTTCTTTCCCATGGTGTAATATGAGAGAGTTTGAACGGAGATTTAAAGAAGAAAACAGAAGGGAGACTCGTGAGTTTGCAGAGAGTTTCAGTTCTTGCACAAGAATGGCAAAGATTGAGAGTTGTGAAATTTTTTCAGTCTGCAACTCCATCCTTATATAGAGGTAGGGTTTGGCTGACGTGGCAAGGGGCAGGACAGTAATATCGGCGAAGATCCTGTAGGTAGGCGGCGGACGTGCAGTGATGGATCTGATGTGTCCGGCGTCATCACAATAAAAGTGAACCGCCACTTGCACGTCGTCTCCACGTGGCCTGCTTTGATTCGTTTGTCTTATACGGCGCAGATCCAACGGCTACAAATTGCGGACTGTTAAGATTCGACGGCCGGATCTTCTCCGTCTTTTCCCGCTTTGAATTCAAAGTGTAGACCACGCGCCCGTTATTTTCGCCAGTACGTGAACCTGCATTAAATGCACGGCAAAAAGTAAAATTGCACTCGAGTGCAGACAGCTCATACTCGCTTCGTACCCGCTCGCTTTGAGTTGGGCAGCTAGGCCTTGACTCGCTTGAGAGGTACTCGCTTGAGTGACTGTTCTGCACTCGCTTGCGATGGCTCGCTAGGAGTGACGTAGCACTCGCTTGGCCATCTGAAGCGACTGGAATAAGAAATGAAATTTCTTTGCTTAATTTAAAATGTTTCTGACTTACATACTTCGAGGATAAACAAGAGTGTTTTCCTCTTTGTATTTGTGTCAGATTCATTTCATATTTTCCACATAGTGAGTGAAGGTTTCTAGCACGCTTCAGCTCACTTAGTGTACTAAAAATTGAAACACTTACCAGTCAATCTCACTTCGTAGGAGATTGATACCTCTTATTGAAGACTCCATTTTGAGGATTTGGATAACACTTGATGAATCCAATTGTTGATATTGCTTTGAAGCTTGTTGATACCACCTGTTGGGTACTTCATCTTCTTGGCATTCATCTTCATGGCATTCATCTTCCTCTACAAATTAGAGAGTCCTCCATCGGAGTGAATGGGGGAGAGAATGAATATAGTACACAAGCTTACTACAACCCAGAGGGGAGCTTCACATAAGTGTACATATTCACGACGAATGGGGGATGAGTACAAGTCCTTATCTCAGAGCAGAAATGGACAGGATGACAATGAGAATGCTTTGACAAGACAATCTCGTATTTTACGCAGAAGCATGTCACCAGCCCTGCAACCTTTTGTAGAAAAAGGTAAACCTTCAAGCTTCCTCCTACAAGCTACAGAATGAACTTGCAATCGATTCGCTTTGACCCAAGCTAGGGCAAATTGAAGCGATGCAAAATTCAAAGTGGGGGAGGAATGGATAGACATCCGGCAGCTCAACTCAATGAAGAGTGAGTAAGGAATGGACATTTATCCACGATGAAGGAGATGAGAAGACTTGCTCCTCTTCGGCGGAAAGAAGGGAAGAGGACACAAGGTCTAGGTGCCAGCCCTGCCCAAGCTTTCACCATTTTTACGTGGGAAGGCCCGATACAAGACCCCACAACCGTTACTAGAAACGGCACTTGCGAGTGTTTATACCCACTCGCTAGGAATCCTAGGCCAGGTAGCAGCTTTCCTTGCTCGCTTTGGAAGTAGCTTGCTCCGAGAGCAAACAATAGTTCCCCCTTAACCAATGGCTTAACAATTCCTGTAAGCGGGTAGGGAACGTCTTCCAACACTCCACCTTATTTCTCCTTCTTCAAGCGAGTGGAATTTTGAAGTGACTCGCTTGAGTTGGTGAAGATCCGAAGCGAGTGACGCTACGAAAAACTAGCGACCACTCCTTCGTGCATCCTGAATCTAGCATTCTTCACCAGGGTCTAGCAACCCTAACTCCATGCATAGCTGATTGAAACGAGACTCAGCTAGAGGCTTGGTGAGAATATCTGCTCGCTGGAGATCGGTATGAATTTTCTCGAGCTTGATATCCTTCTTCTCGACATGATCACGAATGAAGTGATGTCGGATTTCCACGTGCTTGCATCTGGTGTGAAGCACTGGATTTTGAGAGATGCAGATCGCGCTGTTGTTGTCGCAGAATATAGGAATTTCATTTGCTTCAACATTGTAGTCCTTCAACTGCTGACGAAGCCATAGAATTTGAGAACAACAGCTTCCAGCGGCCATATACTCAGCTTCAGTCGTTGAGGTAGCTATACTTGTCTGCTTATTTGAAAACCATGAGATCAACTTGCTTCCCAAGAACTGACAAGTGCCCGAAGTTGATTTCCTATCAATTCGGCACCCTCCATAGTCAGCATCTGAATATCCAGTGAGCTCCAAATTATCCTCCGTTGGATACCACAACCCCATATTGACAGTGCCCTTCAAATATCGAAGAATTCTCTTGGCAGCTTCAAGATGGTTGTGCTTGGGATTGCTTTGGAAGCGAGCACAGACTCCAACTGCAAAAGCTATATCCGGCCTACTTGCAGTGAGATATAGAAGGGATCCGATCAAGGCTCGGTAGTCTGTAGCATCCACAGACTTCCCATCTATGTCTGGCTCCATCTTCCAGTTCGTGTTCATTGGAATCTTCACAGCTTTAGCACGCTGAATACCGAACTTGGCAAGCATATCTCTTGTATACTTAGCTTGATTGATGAAGATGCCATCATCCTGCTGCTTCACTTGAAGACCTAGAAAGCAGCTCATCAACCCAATCATTGACATCTCATATTTGGTCTTCATAAGCTCTCCAAACTTCTCGCTAAGCGACTGGTTTGGTGATCCAAATATGATGTCGTCCACATAGATCTGAACCCATAGCATATCATCTCCATGATTGATGGTGAATAGGGTTCGATCTATCTTTCCTTTGTGGAATCCATTATCCACTAGGAATTGAGAGATGGTATCATACCAAGCTCTGGGAGCTTGCTTCAATCCATATAGGGCTTTCTTCAATCGATACACCTTATCTCCTTGCTCGAAACCCGGTGGCTGCTCCACATACACTTCTTCCTTCAATTCACCGTTGAGGAACGCGCTCTTCACATCCATCTGATAGACTTTGAATTTCTTGGCCGCTGCATAGGCTAGAAATAGTCTGATCGCTTCAAGTCGTGCCACTGGAGCGAAGGTCTCATCAAAATCGATTCCTTCCTCTTGGCAGTAGCCTTTAGCGACGAGACGCGCCTTGTTCCTCACAACGTTGTGGTCCTCGTCCGTCTTGTTCTTGAACACCCACTTGGTGCCAATCACATGCTGAAATTTGGGACGATCCACGAGATACCATACGTCGTTTCTGGTGAACTGATTCAGCTCTTCTTGCATGGCGATCACCCAATTTGAATCGGCTAGGGCTTCCTCCACGCATGACGGCTCAATGTTTGAGAGAAAGCAACTGAACATGGCACTTTCTCCAAACACTTGACTTCTGGTCACTACACCCTTGGATGGATCTCCAATGATTTGACTTGGTGAGTGATTCTTGAGCCATGCACGCTTGGATCCGCCAGCTTCATCTTCATCTTCTTCTTGGTCGCTCGCTTCACCTTCTGTAGCGACTGGATTGGGTGCTTGGCCTGCACTCGCTTCAGGAATCTTGGGGGCAGTTTCAACTTTTCCTTGGACATTCTGCTCGCTTGAGCCCTTGAGTTCTTCATCATCCTCAAGCATGTCCCAGGGTAATGAATTGATGGGTTCCTCGCTTGTCTTTCCTTTCTTAGATTGAACCTGTTCCTGTGGAAGACTCAAAGAAGACTCATCAAATACGACATGGGGTGATTCCTCCACGATTAGGGTTTTACAGTTGAACACCCTATAAGCTTTGGTTGATGTAGAATATCCTAAGAATATTCCTTCATCAGCTTTGCTTTCAAAGGCTTTCAACTGCGACATCCCATTGTCATGGATGAAGACCCTACAACCAAAAATATGGAAATAAGATATGTTTAGAATTCTCCCTGTCCATATTTAATATGGTGTTTTGTCGTGCCGTTTGTAGAGAAGCGTTCGATTCTGCGTGTAGCATGCTGTATTGGCAGCTTCAGCCCAATACTTCATTGGAAGCTTCGAGTCTGCAATCATGGTTCGAACGGCTTCTTTGATGATTCGATTCCTTCTTTCAGCAACTCCATTCTGCTGAGGTGTGCGTGCTGAGGAAGTCTGATGTGCTATGCCATGCTCCGTGCAGTAAGCTTCAATGGTAGAGTTCAAGAACTCTGTGCCTTTGTCGGAGCGGATGGTCACAATTGCTTGGTTCTTCTCCACAGCCAATCGGTTGAGCAGTTGTGGTAGCTTGGTCAGTGTCTCCTTTTTGCTGAAGAGAAATACAACCCAAGTGTAGCGAGAGAAGTCGTCGACTACAACTAGAGTGTACTTCCTTCCATTTACACTAACTGGAGTGACAGGACCAAACAGATCCATATGAAGCAGCTCGAGCACTCGCTTTGATGAAGCTTCTTCGAGACTGGCAAAGTGCTTCTTCGTCTGCTTCCCTCGTTGGCATGGTGAGCATGGATGGTGTTTGATGAAGACTTCATTTGGTATGCCTTGCACCAAACCCTTTCGAGCTAAGCGGTTTATGGCTTTGAAGTTGAGATGGTTCAAGCGTCTGTGCCATAGCCATCCTATTTCTGTAGCACTCCTTGCTACTAAGCACGTCTCCTCTTTGCAGCTGTCCCATTGTGCTATATAGACGTTCCTTTGTCTAATTCCAGTTAGCACAATCTGGGCAGTGAGCTTGCTCTTTACAATGCACTTGTTGGAAATAAATTCCACCTTGTATCCCTTGTCACAGAATTGTGAAATGGATAGCAAGTTGTGCTTGAGTCCTTCCACGTAGGAGACTTCTTCAATTGTGAGCTTTCCAACTTTCAGTGCGCCGTACCCTTTGGTGCTTCCTCGAGAGTTATCACCAAAAGTAACGTGTGGACCCTTCTTCTCTATGTAGTCATGAAGTAGAGCTCTCATGCCGGTCATGTGTCTTGAACATCCACTGTCCAAGTACCAGATTTGTTGACTCTCACTTGGCATGGGATCCACGGCGCTCACCTCTCCAGTTTCCTCATCGGTGAGCGCCATGAGTCCAAGATCCTCTCCCTCACTGGAGTTGGGATCTGTGAATGCATCCGAGTCGCTTGAGACTTCTTCAGTTGAAGCGACCGACATTTCACTCGCTACGAGCGCTCTCCTTGGAGCATCCCTCTTTGCTCTCAGTTCCTCTCGCTCCTTCGCACTCAGCTTCGGGCAATCGGATTTGTAGTGGCCCATTTTGTGGCAATGGTAGCATTCCACTTCCATCATGTCCCTTGAGATCGGCTTGGTCGTCTCTTCTCTCTTCCCTTTTCCTTCTCGAGCATCAGTGCTCCTCCCTTTGTACTGCTTGTAGAATCTTTTGTATTTGCCCACTCGAGAGTTCATTTTGTTGAAGTTCTTGGATAAGAACGCAACATGTTCTTCGAGCTCTTCCCTCGTCATTTTGTCTAGCGACTGGTCGCTTGGCCCTTCAGCAGCTTTGAAAGCTACGCCTTTTGATGTCGTGGGGGCTTCATCCTCTTCGTCGAGGTTCATCCGATTCAGATCGAATTCATGAGCTTTGAGTTCGGAGAACAGAATCTCCGGTGTGAGCTTTGAAAGATCCTTGGTAGCTGATTGGTGTCTAGATGTTAGGATTTTCGTCATGTTTTCGTGTCCGTTTTCCCTTAGTTTTTCTGTGTTTTCGTTGTTTATGGCTATGATTTGGTTGCTTTGGAGTCATTGGTATTGTAGGATAAAAAGGGCGAAAATGAGAAGAAAATGAGAAGAAAGAAGTCTTATATCGAAGAGGGGTTCGATAGGAGCATGTAGGCGAAAACGGAGGTCAATTTGGAGTTCGGACGAGGAAGATACGATCGAAACAAGAAAGGCGCGCAATACAATGCGAGTGCTACGTTGGACGAGCGTCCAACGTACGTTGGACGACCGTCCAACGTTCCGGCCAGCTTTCCTTTCCTTCTATAACTAGGTTTTCATACCTATTATAAATACTATCCCTTGTGCACGAATTATACAACATCCTTAGCATATTTTAGCTTTAGTTTTCAGCACTTAAACACTTTAGATTAGTTTTATTTTGTTCGGATCCGGATTCTTAGTTCGTGCAATTCAATTCAAGTTTTTCTTTTACTTCGCGTTCTTCGTTCTTCGTTTAATTCTCGTAAGTTATTTATTGCTTTCGTTTACTTGCTTTAATTGCTTTACTTAGTTTTAGATTCGATTTCGTAATTGCTTCTTTTAATTTCCTTAGTTTAATTTCGTTCTTTCGATTTCTAGTTTAAAGTTTAGATTCGTTTTTTTAGATTCGTTTTGCAAGTTTCAATTCTCTCGTTTTCAAAGCTTTCAAAGTTAGATTTATTTTCTTTAAAATTTCCAGATTTCATTCATCATGTCTAGAGTAGTTTATGCTTCTATCTTTGCTTCCTTTATTGCTTTCTTTTCGATTTTTGCCTAGGTAGATTTATTGCTTTCTTCTAGTTTAATTTTCTAAGTTTATTTAGTTCGATTTATTTCCAGCTTTTTAGATTAGATTTATTTGCTTTGATTTTAATTGCTTTGATTTATTTACTTGCCTAGGATTTAAAACAAAAACCCAACAATTCTTTTTACTTGCTTTCTTAGATTTAGGCTAGATTAGGATTTACTATATAATTGATTGCCCTGTTAAGTTTTCCTTGAGATTCGATACTTTGGTTTTACTTGCTAGTGCTACGATAGGATTTCGTTCTATTGCGAACACTTTTTAGTGAAACAAATTTTGGCGCCGTGAATGTTGGATTTGGGGGCAGCCGTGAACTTGATGCCATACTCGATTTTTGAGAGAATGGGTTCAAGGGATCTTAAGCCTACCAATTTTTGCATCGAGCTAGCCGACGGTTCTTTGAGTCGTCCCTTGGGGATTGTGGAAGACATTGCATTACTTGTGAGAGGAATTCGAGTTCTCGCCGATTTTGTTGTTCTTGATGTGGGGCGAGGAGCTAGGAGTGAGAGAGGTCATCTTCTCTTGTTAGGGCGACCTTTCATGGCTTCTACTCAAACTCGAATCGACGTTGGATCCGGCACTTTGAGCATGGCCGGTGTAGGAGGTTCGGTAACTTTCTCAATTTTTGATAATTATTCTTCTTGTCCTAATTCTTTTATCCAAACATGTTCGTATGTGCATATTACTAATGATTTGGATGAGAAAAAGGTAGAGGAGAATTTTCAGGTTGCTATTCATGAGGAAGAAGCCATTATTGATGAGTTCTTGAGCAAATTGGATGAAGAAGAGATCGTGGAGGAGTTTTTGAGCATTGTGCAAGGCATGGAGGATCACAATAGTCATATGGAGGAATCGGTTTTGAGCTTACAACAAGAGGAAGAAATCATGGACAACTTTCTTGCCAATCTCGACGAGGAAGCACATTTTGTGGTGGATCCATCATCAAGTTTTGAAGATCATGATATTTCATACATGGATTTTCACACAAGTGTGGGGGAGATGAGTGTCCAAGATAACCCTCTTTTCGAGTTTCAAGCCGAAGAGAAAGAAGAGTCCACCTTTGCACCGAGAGTCTCCTATGGATGGTTAAAGACGTTGCTCGTTGCAACAGATTTTGGATGAGAATTTTTGGTACGTCAAGCTAATGACGATAAACAAGCGCTTGGTGGGAGGCAACCCACGTAAAAAAAAAATTTAGAGTAGGCTTTATTTTTATTATTTTAGTTGTTTTTCGTTCGTTTTCTTTTGAATTTCGTGTAGGGAATAGTTTACAAGGAGGGTATGATGAAGAGAGAGATCGAGCCGGACCCGAACGATCCCCGTTTTTGGGCCCCAAATGATCCCCGTTGGAATGATCCCCGGTTCCGAGGTCCATACAACCCATAGCTTTGTTTTGTGTCTTTCTATTTTTGTTTTGAGTCTTTTATTTCTTTGTTTTGTGCACTTTTACGCTTTGGTAGTTTGTTTTGGTGTTTGTTTTGTAGGTACTACTTGGAGTCTTTCGAGATTTTGAGTTATTGGTCGTCATCTTGCGATACGTTCCTTCTTTCCTTCTCCTTTTTATTTTCTTGCAATGGGGACATTGCTTGATTTTAAGTGTGTGTGTGTGTGTGTGGGGGGGGGGGGGGGGGGGGGGGGGGGGTCTTTGAACTTTGGCATGATGTTTTTAATTTTGTTGAGTCTTAGGAGTTAATTGAGTCAAATGAGCATGTGATGATAATATTGTGGATTTGGCCGATGATAGAAAATTTTCCTTGATTTTTGGAGAAAAATTCATGATCTTTATTATGCATGGAACCATGACGAAGCGACGCATTTTATTCATTGAATTTGAAGTATGCTATGGTGTCGGGAACTAGTTAGTTTGAACCCGTGAGAATTGAGCTATTTGTGCATATTTATGCCTATTTTTTTTGATTGAGTGATCATGCTTGCTTCATTGTTTCTAGAACTTGCCTTCCATCAAGACCTTAGTATATTTACGAACTAGGAGATGATCTTAGGCCATCTCTCTTTAGCCACATGATCCCTATACACTAACCTTGTTCATAAACCTTTGTTTACCCCTTTTGAGCCTTTGTTAGCCGTTCTTTGTAAAACCGGATGATAGGAGGTTTGGATGGTTATGGGTATCCTTAGTATTTGTGGTTGGTGATATGGAAGGAGTTGAATAGAAAAATTTGGTTGTGGTGAAGAAGGAGGAGAAAGAAGTTTTAGATGCTTGATTTATGTAGTTAGCTATCCCTATGAGCTTAGAGAAAAAAAAAAAAAGATGAGAAAAAAATAGAGCCTTTGTTCAACATTAGAAAAAACGTTTATTAGTGGAGCTCTAGGAAAAAAAAAAGAGAAAGAGAGAATAAGAATATAAGCATAAGGGGGTAGTTAGCTTTGATTTATATAGTTGATATTTTAGCATCTTTGAGTTTGTATTTGGTGTGTTGGATGGTAGAAGATGGAGTAAAAATCCATACTTTGGTTGGAGTTGAAAAGAGGTTGATGATTTAGATTTATTTGAGTCACTTAGCCTATACTTTCCCTACCTTAACCAATGTCCCTACATTACAAGCTTATATAAAGACCTTTTTGATCCTAATTTGTAAGTATTACATTAGGTGGAGATGTTGAGATTGAAGGCAAGCCTATGGTAAACATGTTGCATTGCATTGATGTTGAGTGAACCCTCTTGATGTGCATTATCTTACATCTTTTCTTTGAGAGAGTTGAGCGTTCACTTTCATATATAAAATTTCACATGTTGGAGAGTGTTCTTTGATGGATTAGCATATTTTGAATTAGTTGAGTAGATTGTGTTGATTGATGCTAAGGTTGTGTGCATAGTTTTGATCATGATCATGAGAGTTTGTTTTCGAAAAGTTTTGAGGCCTATATAGTTCACAATACTTGAGTCTATTGTTTATTTCGTTTTTATGTTGCTTGAGGACAAGCAAAGGTCTAAGTGTGGGGGATTTTGATTGGTGTCTAGATGTTAGGATTTTCGTCATGTTTTCGTGTCCGTTTTCCCTTAGTTTTTCTGTGTTTTCGTTGTTTATGGCTATGATTTGGTTGCTTTGGAGTCATTGGTATTGTAGGATAAAAAGGGCGAAAATGAGAAGAAACTGAGAAGAAAGAAGCCTTATATCGAAGAGGGGTTCGATAGGAGCATGTAGGCGAAAACGGAGGTCAATTTGGAGTTCGGACGAGGAAGATACGATCGAAACAAGAAAGGCGCGCAATACAATGCGAGTGCTACGTTGGACGAGCGTCCAACGTACGTTGGACGATCGTCCAACGTTCCGGCCAACTTTCCTTTCCTTCTATAACTAGGTTTTCATACCTATTATAAATACTATCCCTTGTGCACGAATTATACAACATCCTTAGCATATTTTAGCTTTAGTTTTCAGCACTTAAACACTTTAGATTAGTTTTATTTTGTTCGGATCCGGATTCTTAGTTCGTGCAATTCAATTCAAGTTTTTCTTTTACTTCGCGTTCTTCGTTCTTCGTTTAATTCTCGTAAGTTATTATTGCTTTCGTTTACTTGCTTTAATTGCTTTACTTAGTTTTAGATTCGATTTCGTAATTGCTTCTTTTAATTTCCTTAGTTTAATTTCGTTCTTTCGATTTCTAGTTTAAAGTTTAGATTCGTTTTTTTAGATTCGTTTTGCAAGTTTCAATTCTCTCGTTTTCAAAGCTTTCAAAGTTAGATTTATTTTCTTTAAAATTTCCAGATTTCATTCATCATGTCTAGAGTAGTTTATGCTTCTATCTTTGCTTCCTTTATTGCTTTCTTTTCGATTTTTGCCTAGGTAGATTTATTGCTTTCTTCTAGTTTAATTTTCTAAGTTTATTTAGTTCGATTTATTTCCAGCTTTTTAGATTAGATTTATTTGCTTTGATTTTAATTGCTTTGATTTATTTACTTGCCTAGGATTTAAAACAAAAACCCAACAATTCTTTTTACTTGCTTTCTTAGATTTAGGCTAGATTAGGATTTACTATATAATTGATTGCCCTGTTAAGTTTTCCTTGAGATTCGATACTTTGGTTTTACTTGCTAGTGCTACGATAGGATTTCGTTCTATTGCGAACACTTTTTAGTGAAACAAATTTTGGCGCCGTGAATGTTGGATTTGGGGGCAGCCGTGAACTTGATGCCATACTCGATTTTTGAGAGAATGGGTTCAAGGGATCTTAAGCCTACCAATTTTTGCATCGAGCTAGCCGACGGTTCTTTGAGTCGTCCCTTGGGGATTGTGGAAGACATTGCATTACTTGTGAGAGGAATTCGAGTTCTCGCCGATTTTGTTGTTCTTGATGTGGGGCGAGGAGCTAGGAGTGAGAGAGGTCATCTTCTCTTGTTAGGGCGACCTTTCATGGCTTCTACTCAAACTCGAATCGACGTTGGATCCGGCACTTTGAGCATGGCCGGTGTAGGAGGTTCGGTAACTTTCTCAATTTTTGATAATTATTCTTCTTGTCCTAATTCTTTTATCCAAACATGTTCGTATGTGCATATTACTAATGATTTGGATGAGAAAAAGGTAGAGGAGAATTTTCAGGTTGCTATTCATGAGGAAGAAGCCATTATTGATGAGTTCTTGAGCAAATTGGATGAAGAAGAGATCGTGGAGGAGTTTTTGAGCATTGTGCAAGGCATGGAGGATCACAATAGTCATATGGAGGAATCGGTTTTGAGCTTACAACAAGAGGAAGAAATCATGGACAACTTTCTTGCCAATCTCGACGAGGAAGCACATTTTGTGGTGGATCCATCATCAAGTTTTGAAGATCATGATATTTCATACATGGATTTTCACACAAGTGTGGGGGAGATGAGTGTCCAAGATAACCCTCTTTTCGAGTTTCAAGCCGAAGAGAAAGAAGAGTCCACCTTTGCACCGAGAGTCTCCTATGGATGGTTAAAGACGTTGCTCGTTGCAACAGATTTTGGATGAGAATTTTTGGTACGTCAAGCTAATGACGATAAACAAGCGCTTGGTGGGAGGCAACCCACGTAAAAAAAAAATTTAGAGTAGGCTTTATTTTTATTATTTTAGTTGTTTTTCGTTCGTTTTCTTTTGAATTTCGTGTAGGGAATAGTTTACAAGGAGGGTATGATGAAGAGAGAGATCGAGCCGGACCCGAACGATCCCCGTTTTTGGGCCCCAAATGATCCCCGTTGGAATGATCCCCGGTTCCGAGGTCCATACAACCCATAGCTTTGTTTTGTGTCTTTCTATTTTTGTTTTGAGTCTTTTATTTCTTTGTTTTGTGCACTTTTACGCTTTGGTAGTTTGTTTTGGTGTTTGTTTTGTAGGTACTACTTGGAGTCTTTCGAGATTTTGAGTTATTGGTCGTCATCTTGCGATACGTTCCTTCTTTCCTTCTCCTTTTTATTTTCTTGCAATGGGGACATTGCTTGATTTTAAGTGTGTGTGTGTGTGTGTGGGGGGGGGGGGGGGGGGTCTTTGAACTTTGGCATGATGTTTTTAATTTTGTTGAGTCTTAGGAGTTAATTGAGTCAAATGAGCATGTGATGATAATATTGTGGATTTGGCCGATGATAGAAAATTTTCCTTGATTTTTGGAGAAAAATTCATGATCTTTATTATGCATGGAACCATGACGAAGCGACGCATTTTATTCATTGAATTTGAAGTATGCTATGGTGTCGGGAACTAGTTAGTTTGAACCCGTGAGAATTGAGCTATTTGTGCATATTTATGCCTATTTTTTTTGATTGAGTGATCATGCTTGCTTCATTGTTTCTAGAACTTGCCTTCCATCAAGACCTTAGTATATTTACGAACTAGGAGATGATCTTAGGCCATCTCTCTTTAGCCACATGATCCCTATACACTAACCTTGTTCATAAACCTTTGTTTACCCCTTTTGAGCCTTTGTTAGCCGTTCTTTGTAAAACCGGATGATAGGAGGTTTGGATGGTTATGGGTATCCTTAGTATTTGTGGTTGGTGATATGGAAGGAGTTGAATAGAAAAATTTGGTTGTGGTGAAGAAGGAGGAGAAAGAAGTTTTAGATGCTTGATTTATGTAGTTAGCTATCCCTATGAGCTTAGAGAAAAAAAAAAAAAAGATGAGAAAAAAATAGAGCCTTTGTTCAACATTAGAAAAAACGTTTATTAGTGGAGCTCTAGGAAAAAAAAAAGAGAAAGAGAGAATAAGAATATAAGCATAAGGGGGTAGTTAGCTTTGATTTATATAGTTGATATTTTAGCATCTTTGAGTTTGTATTTGGTGTGTTGGATGGTAGAAGATGGAGTAAAAATCCATACTTTGGTTGGAGTTGAAAAGAGGTTGATGATTTAGATTTATTTGAGTCACTTAGCCTATACTTTCCCTACCTTAACCAATGTCCCTACATTACAAGCTTATATAAAGACCTTTTTGATCCTAATTTGTAAGTATTACATTAGGTGGAGATGTTGAGATTGAAGGCAAGCCTATGGTAAACATGTTGCATTGCATTGATGTTGAGTGAACCCTCTTGATGTGCATTATCTTACATCTTTTCTTTGAGAGAGTTGAGCGTTCACTTTCATATATAAAATTTCACATGTTGGAGAGTGTTCTTTGATGGATTAGCATATTTTGAATTAGTTGAGTAGATTGTGTTGATTGATGCTAAGGTTGTGTGCATAGTTTTGATCATGATCATGAGAGTTTGTTTTCGAAAAGTTTTGAGGCCTATATAGTTCACAATACTTGAGTCTATTGTTTATTTCGTTTTTATGTTGCTTGAGGACAAGCAAAGGTCTAAGTGTGGGGGATTTTGATTGGTGTCTAGATGTTAGGATTTTCGTCATGTTTTCGTGTCCGTTTTCCCTTAGTTTTTCTGTGTTTTCGTTGTTTATGGCTATGATTTGGTTGCTTTGGAGTCATTGGTATTGTAGGATAAAAAGGGCGAAAATGAGAAGAAACTGAGAAGAAAGAAGCCTTATATCGAAGAGGGGTTCGATAGGAGCATGTAGGCGAAAACGGAGGTCAATTTGGAGTTCGGACGAGGAAGATACGATCGAAACAAGAAAGGCGCGCAATACAATGCGAGTGCTACGTTGGACGAGCGTCCAACGTACGTTGGACGATCGTCCAACGTTCCGGCCAGCTTTCCTTTCCTTCTATAACTAGTTTTTCATACCTATTATAAATACTATCCCTTGTGCACGAATTATACAACATCCTTAGCATATTTTAGCTTTAGTTTTCAGCACTTAAACACTTTAGATTAGTTTTATTTTGTTCGGATCCGGATTCTTAGTTCGTGCAATTCAATTCAAGTTTTTCTTTTACTTCGCGTTCTTCGTTCTTCGTTTAATTCTCGTAAGTTATTATTGCTTTCGTTTACTTGCTTTAATTGCTTTACTTAGTTTTAGATTCGATTTCGTAATTGCTTCTTTTAATTTCCTTAGTTTAATTTCGTTCTTTCGATTTCTAGTTTAAAGTTTAGATTCGTTTTTTTAGATTCGTTTTGCAAGTTTCAATTCTCTCGTTTTCAAAGCTTTCAAAGTTAGATTTATTTTCTTTAAAATTTCCAGATTTCATTCATCATGTCTAGAGTAGTTTATGCTTCTATCTTTGCTTCCTTTATTGCTTTCTTTTCGATTTTTGCCTAGGTAGATTTATTGCTTTCTTCTAGTTTAATTCTCTAAGTTTATTTAGTTTGATTTATTTCCAGCTTTCTAGATTAGATTTATTTGCTTTGATTTTAATTGCTTTGATTTATTTACTTGCCTAGGATTTAAAACAAAAACCCAACAAATCTTTTTACTTGCTTTCTTAGATTTAGGCTAGATTAGGATTTACTACATAATTGATTGCCCTGTTAAGTTTTCCTTGAGATTCGAAACTTTGGTTTTACTTGCTAGTGCTACGATAGGATTTCGTTCTATTGCGAACACTTTTTAGTGAAACAGTAGCTAGGTACAGCTCCTTCATTGTCTGCCACTTCCTCGTGAGAGCTCGGACAATCTTCAGGTTGACTTCCTTGTCTGTGAGTTCCTTCCCAAGTGAGTTGAGAGTTGCAAAGATGTTAGTGACTCTCAGCTCGAAGGTGTCGATTGACTCTCCTGGCTTCATTATCAAGCTTTCAAACTCCCGCATTTGTACGGCGAGCTTGTTCTCTTTAATCTTGTCCGTTCCTTGTGAAATGAGGGCTAGGGTTTCCCACATTTCCTTCGCCGTCGCACACTTCCTGATCCTAGGAAGGTAGGCATCCGACACGGTGCTCTGCATCGTGTGACGTGCGATTTTATCAAGGTTAGCGATCTTGAAGTCGTTGGCATTGTATTCATCTTTGTCCTTCTCGACGTACTCCTGCCTAACATGGGCTTCGCGACCTTCGGCGGCTGGAACGTTCACAGATATGGCCTTCTTGATCTCGATTGGTCCGTCCTCTATGACTTCCCACATCCGGTCGTGGATGGAGCATAGGAAGCTCTCGACTCGGAAACTCCATGTCTCGTATCCTTCGATAGAGAACTGTGAAAGACTGGATGCACTAAATGTAGACATAGCAAACTATCAGCAGAAAATGCAATATGCGTGGGTGAGATTTTGATGCACTTAGAAAATAGGATCCGGTTCAGTGAGACAACGTGAAGCGAGTGGGGACTCGCTTTGGATATGCAAAGCAGAGGCTCGAAAGAACCGCTGCTCTGATACCACTTGTTGGTCCCGGTTTGTTATAGGAAAAATACGTAGAGGGGGGGGGGGGGTGAATACGTATTTTGAAGTTTTTCAACTTCAAGTTCCTTAACTCAGAGTATGAAGTAAAGTGCTCGTAGAAATACTAAGACCTAGCCAAGAGCTAGATCTAAAGCAATCAAGATTCTCTTGACCTAAGCTTCAAGCTTGACCAAGAATGAGACTTTACTCTTTGTGCGGAATTTGGTGAGCTAATGTTTTTCCTAAGTAATTAAAATTCCAGATTATGTTTGTTTAGATGCAATATGCAATGAATAATCAAAGTAAAGAGTTTAGGGTTAGAGAGATACGACACAGAGATTTATAGTGGTTCGGAGATAACGCTCCTACGTCCACTTGTTGCACTTGGCAACAGTTCTCTTCACTCAAGAACTTGAAGATTACGGGCTCTTCAAAAGCCTGGTCAAGATCGAGCTTCACTCTCTTGGATCTGACAACAAATGCAGTGATTCCGGGTTCACTACAAAGACCTAGACTGGACTGGAAGCTTTACTCGCTTCAGTCCAAACAACAGACAGGGAGATTGCGGGCTCTCCTTACAGCCTAGCTTCGATCGAGCTTTACACAAACGATGTAAGTGCAAGCTTGGATCTAGACTCTATGATCGAGGCTTCTTCAATCGATGAAAGAAGGGCCTTGGATCGAAACAACCTAACGACGACGAACTCAAAAACCTAACAACAGATTTAGGGTTTTTGGTTTACGACGACACACTATGAAGAGCTCTTTACAATAAGTGCAAAGATGACTAGAGCTCTTCTTCTAAGCTTGGATATAGAATGGGCTTAGACTCTAAGTGTAAAGGTTGTGAAGACGGGTTCCGATGAGACTGGAACTCGGAGAACATTTGGAAACAAAGACTCGGAATTTGCTCTAAGGCTGGGAGTGTTTGTTTGCAGTAGGCTCGAAAGCTCAGGAAGTGTTCTACTTCTCTTCGTCTTCATCCTTCACTATTTATAGGCGGAGGGATGCCGAGATCCGTTGCTTGGTTTGTGGCTTTGTCCCTCCTCCTCTCGACAGTACTTGCACAGGCTGGCTGCTTTTCAGACGCACAGTTTTGGATTTTTGCCGGAATCGGCTAGGATCCAATTTCAACAGTAACTGGAGCGATCCAGTACTGTTGCGGCGCCCTGTCGGCCTGGCAGTCAACTCCGCTGCTCCTCTCCACGTTCAACACGTGGAGATCTCGTAATTAATGCGGACATCTCCAGTTGACTGGAGTTCAAATTTGGAGCGGGAATTGTGCTGTCGCTTTCTGGTAGGTAGTGGCTCGCTTCGCTTTGAAGTAGTAGCGTCCGCTTTGAATTGAGTCACTTCGTAGTCATTTTGTAGTGAGTCGCTTGGGAAGTAAAGTTCCCTAGTGACTGCCTTGAAAAATGTTGACCAGAGTTGACTCGCTTTGACTTTATACTGTAGCGCTCGCTTCGCTTCGCTTTGGCAGACTCACTTTGAATCTACTGTAGCGCTCGCTTCGCTTCGCTATTCTTCGGCACGCTTCATTTCGGCTTGCTAGACTTGCTTCGCTTCGGAAAACACACTCAAGTGAGTGGCCTTCACTTGATCATTTGAAGTCTACATTCTAAGCAAAATAAAGAGCCATCCTAACAGAGTAGGCTTAGAAAAATTCTAACCTATTATCTATATTGAAAAACTGGGTCGCTTGGGAACAGAACGCTTTGAGGTTTTTGGATCAAATCAAAACAATGAAGTGTCCCTTATAGGTTCCCCCTTAACATGTTGTTCTTAACAATTCCCAACAAACTTGATGTCTCCTCTGTTAGTTAATAATCAATTATGTAATAAATAAATATAATTCCCAAATAAACCTAGGGCTCTGATACCATTTTTAGAAGCGTAGGATCATAATAGGCAAAACAAGATTCTCATCCTATTTTTGCAAATTTTTAGACGGATGAATACTCCAAACAAAGAAACTCTTATCCATAGCAATTTTGGAGTTGCAAATAGACAAGGATAAGGGACATTATGGGTAAATGGGTAGATTTAAATGAGGGGAAAAAATTGGTTAGTCTTGGGGTTGAGTTTTTCAAAATGGGTAGAAAACATAATTTTCATTTTTACTTATGTATTTTCATTATATCTTCTTTATTGAATACTCCCTCCGTTCCTTTATAGACGTTACATTTCTTTTAGAGTACGAGAATTAATAAAATGTGGATTTGTGAGTTAAAGTGAAAATTGCATGTGCAGAAAGTGTTTTTCCTAATTTTTTACCAAATAACGAAACGTAACATCTTCCGCGAGACGTACCAAAAAGGAATACATAACGTTCATAAAAGGTCGGAGGGAGTATTTAATAGTACCTTTTTTTTCCTGCTTCTGAATACACGTGTCATTTCTGTTTTCTTTTTCATTTTCTCCCCCTTTTAATTTCTCCGCCCTTTCTAGTTTCAATTAAATTTCATCGAACGAATTTCACTTCCCAAAAATGCATCGGGAAATTTGGTTTCTTGCATCGATCAAGATGAAAACTTCCCAGTTTTCACGCTGCTAATTCTTCACTCTCGATCCGCGCCACTAATTCCCATGTTTGTTCGTCCTTGGAGCTTCAATCTTATATTAATTTCTCTATTTATTCTTCAATTCTCACCACCAGCTACGGCTATCAGGTATTTCACCTTCGATTTTCATCTCTCTTAATCAATTTTCGATAATTCCTCAAGGAAATTTGAAATTTTAGCGTGAAATGCTTCTATACTGTTCTGATTTTGATTGAGATTGCTGTAGATATGTAAAATGTGATGCGTTTTTCTTTTGTCTTGTTTCTGATTTTGATTCGCTACTTCAGAGTTGGTTATTGGGTTCTCAGTTCAGAGTTAGTTATTGGGTTCTCAGTGTTCTTGAATTTGTAGAAATTTTATTGTAGCTTGCTGGTTTGTCATGTTCAGTTGATTACACTATCCCCATTTCATGTGCTTAATTAATTAAGTAAAAATGAGATTGATTTGTGTTTACGTGGTTGCAGGAAGGATGTAAGCCTTCAGATGAAACGGCATTGCAAAACCACGGTACAAGGAAGATACCACCTCACTGATGATAATGGTATTACATATTTTTCGTTCTTTAGAAAAAAACCGAATATGGTATTTTTTATACCATTTGAATTTACTTGGTGTTTGTGATACTTGTAAGACTTGATTATGATGTTTATAGATAGTAGAATGAAATTAACAAAAAGAAAGAGTATGTTCAATGTATATTACTGAATTCTGATGTATAGGATGAATGGACACCGTTCTTTAGTATGCTTGATCATGATTTTAGTGTCTTTTAACACACCGAAGAAATTGTTTACTGGGATGTAATGAAAATGATTTACTGGGTTTTAGTAAGGTTCTTGAAGGATATGTAGTTAATATATGGCTTAGTTTGTATCTTCTTTTCATAACAAAAGAAGGAGAAACAGAGAATCTGGGTTAACTTGAGGATAGGCCATAAGAATCTGGGTTATTCAGCTTTAGATCTTCTGGGGAATTTTAAATTCCGAGTAGCCTAATAATCACAATTCACTCCCATTTTCCTAGGTTATGTGTGTGATGCGTTCTCCGTTGATCCGTTGTCTCGCTGTTGTCCAAGAAGAGGAGATCAGTTCTCTTGTCAGTGAGTTATCTCTTTAAGTCATTTTATCTATTTGTCCTCTTTTTAGCTCTTCATATACCATTGTTTTTAGTCCTTCTGCTCTTTCTTTATTTGGTATTTGCGCTGAAATGTATTGTTTGCTCTCACTTTCACTATCATGACATAAAACTAATAGGTATATCTAATCACAAGTACAAAAATATTGAGTTGCAAGTACAATATTGGAAAGTAATAATCCTTTGCTTAAAGCCTTTAACAACTGTTAAGTACAAATTGAAGTTGCGTCTGTATTTTATTTATACCTTCTACTTTTTGAAGCACTATCTTTTGTTAAATTTCCGTGTCATCAATATGCAGGGGCTGCAATATCGTTTCTCAGTGTTGCAACTCTTATGAGTTCTGTGTTTCCTGCTGCGTGAACCCCCAAAGGGTAATTTCATACTGAATTTTCCGCTTGTCTTCTTATCTAATCCTTCTTATTCTGATATTATGTTTACTTGTCCAACAGACCAATAGAGGTCTGGCTTCAAACATCCAGATAGCAAAGCCTGTGATTGCCGGTAAACTATTATTTTCAAAGAAATATTGATTTAAGTGCTTATTTTTATGCTGCTCATCTTCCTCGTGAGGTTCTTTTAAGTTAGTACTGATCTTAACTCTAAGCTAAGCCAAGTGCATATTGTAATCATCTTTTCATTATAGATATTTTAAGTTTGATATGAACTACTTTGACATCAGATACATGTTGCATGATGTTGCATATTCTGAGTTTAATTTCTCAACGCTCTGCATTCATTTTTATAATGAACTTTCTCACGCATGCATAATTATTTGATCCTGTAATTCGTACATTAATATAATTTTTTGATGATGATTTCAGATTTTGTTTCTGTTTGACAGGAGTCTATGGAAGTGTTTTCGATTATTGTGCTGGGAGGTGTCGCCATAACTCTGAGAGCGTGGTACTCACTCTTTCTGGATTGCATTTTTAATATTATTTTAAATTGACGCCTTTCAGTTTCAGCCAATGGAACATAAAATACTATTATGAGGTCTGTATGCATTGTGATCTATAGCAGTTTACTGTGATTAAAAGCTATAGTCTATGAAACTACTAAAGTCTTAGGGTTTCGAGTATTCATGGTTTTCTCTAAGCAAATGCAGATCTTGTTAGAATTGGATCCATTATGCATTTTCTATTCTCCTTGCTTCTGCTGGGCTTTCTGTACAAAGGTGGTCCTTTTCCCTGTTTCACAGAAGGACCACCCACCCTTGGCTCTCAGCTTCGTTTTATGATATGGAAATCATACTTTTTACTTATACCACGCAATCTATACTAGAGTTTGATATAGTTTTTTTTGACTTTTCAGGTTCATGAAAATGCATATCTGAGTGAATTTCATCATTGTTTTTCCATACCAACTAATTCTTCAGGTTAGTGCGCGTGTCATGCATGCAATATATGTGCCACGACCTCCCACAGAAAGGTGATTTTGAATATGTTAGCCTTCTATTCTTTCATTAAGTGGTTACAATTATTATTTAAGGAAGTTTACCCATACTACTTTAGGTAACAAGCTCGTTGCTACAAGTAGGGCAAGTGAATTAGGGGACTAATTAGGGGATCTAAGTGGTGTAATGTTATACGTCAAGAGAAGTAATTCTTTAACTTGTGTAGACAAAATAGAAAATGTTCTTTACCTGAAAAATTAAATAATATTTGACTCATGTTGAAAAGCAAACTTTCCCATAATAACAAGGCAAGCTTTTGATTGGATTGACTGTCTTGTACCCGAGCTTCCCTAAATTTTATTTTTGTGAGGATGAATTTTCTGTTTCTTGCCTGACCTTCATTCAGTTTAAGATGATAACTGTTCTTGGATATGGTTTTTTATTATGTCTTTGATTGTGGATTTTAGTCGCACTCGTAGCTCAGTCCTCATTTTCTTGGCTGTTGTTATCATTGATATACTTTCTGCTCAAGCCTTCTTCTAGATATTTCTTCAATAGATGTGTTGATAAATGATCCTTAAGTTCTCAAGAAACTAAATTGTTCCATGCTTAATAGTATTTCAATGGCAGAATCTTCTAGCACACAAATAGAAACAAGACTAGCTGGCATCAATGTCATTATTGGAAGGTAAAATATCCTGATGATTCTCTTATGTTTTTTAAATTGTAGACGAACCTAAACAAATAGAAGATGCTAATGGATCTCTGATATTTTTGTCCATGTAAATAGACAAGGAGAGTCTTGCGACTCCGCTTGCAAATCTAGTGGGGAATCTTGTGTGCCCAACAAGCTTGCTTTACTTAATCAGTGTGAAGTGTAAGTTGACCTCTTCTTACATTCAATTTGTGTTTGTCTTGATGCATCCCTCGACTGTAACTGATTTTCTTGCGTAACGTTCAGCATAAAGAAATACATGAGCTGCAAAGGTAACTGTTTGTCGAGTGTTGGAGCTGACCAACCAGCTGAAGTAGTTGATGATGCTCCAGCATATCTGGTATGTTTGCTATCTCAAATTCGATAAACCAACTCCGTATAGTTAATTTATGCCTTAATATTGGTTATATTTTCAAGTCATTCTTATTACCCGATTACAAGGCACGATAGGATCCTCTCCAATTGTGTCTTACTATCAATTTCATTTTTCTCCAATTTGAATCTCGTGTCTTTGTTACAAGAGAGCCCTCAGAGTTTTGCTTGTTTTACGGCTTTCAGAATTGCACGGTCGTAACTTCATGTTTGTATCATCTAGCTAGTAACTTCTCCCTCTTCACATTCTACACATGCAGAACCCCGGTGCATGCTTGTATACGGAAAGACAATCTACACTTTCTTGTGACGGCTCTCACAGTCACACGAGGAGGCTTTGCCCTTGCGCATAAGGTTTGCTTGCAATCTCTCTCTCTCTCTCTCCCCGTCCCCCGATGAGAAATTGTATTCACTTGTGCAGGCAACTTATATCTTCATAGATGCAATAAGTGGTTGTACATTAGTGCTTCTGTCCTAAAACAAATACTCCCTTCCATAGTATTGTATCATCGCTTAGTTTGTGTCACACTCAATGTAATGTTAGTTTGTAAGAATTATAATGTATGATAAGGGTCCAAAATTTTGAGGAGTACGAGTGTTGATCATTTGTAGTACAATACTCCCTCCGTCCTACTCTAGTTGACTGCGCATATTCCTTTTTGGGATGTCCTACTTCAGTTGACACGTTTCCTTTTTAGGAAATAATTATATTCATAAACAACTCTCTTTTATTTACAACCACACATCTTGAACTAAACACTCCGTCCTTAATTCCCTCACGGAAACCACTTAAACAATTAATATCGTTAATCAAAATAAATAAAAGGTTGAGACTGAATCATAGTTGTTGCCTCTAAGTATATAGATTTCATTTGATCGCCCACATATGCATGTATATATATAGTGTTGACACATGGCACTTGGTGAAAACCAATTTGAAATATATAAACGTTTCTTATCCAAATGTATTATACGATTGAGATCTTGAGATTTGGAAAATATTTTCATTTTTATGATAACTTTTTCATGCATTTTTAGTATACTAGCGGAGATTACGTGCAAGGTTTGTATTTGTGAGATATAGGATTTGTTTAGCTCCGAAGAACTACACAAGAGAACTAATTTATGTTACGAAAATTTCATTTTATGTGTGCTAATCAGTTAAGGAAAACTCACATTTAAATTCTCGAAATCGCACGAGGATAATGCAACTTTGCACGCAAAATTTTGAGAAAAATCGCACTTTTATGAGAAAAATTGAAAAGTGAAATTCGATTATCTTTCAATCTCACATAATCTTTTTTTCATAATAATGTTGAAATAAAAAATTCTATCATGCATATATGGTATATATACATCTCAACAGTCATATATTACAACCAAGTTCACAACAACAGCACTTCAAAAATTGATTGTGGCAAACTACCACACCCTTCATCAATTTGCAAGAAATGAAAATCTGTTTTCGAAACTCAAGATCGCTCGTGATTGTCGTTACTAGCTCCCTTCCTCTTCTGCCTCCGGTTCCCCAAGTATCCGCGTGCAAAAGCTTCTAGAGCCCTCGTTGTCGGAGGTCTTTGCCTTGTGCTATATCTCATCAGAATTGGGCTAGACTCCTCCCCCTTCTCGGGCTTGCTTGGGGTCGAATTTTGCTCTTGGCTCGACTCAGCAGCAACGAAGCCATCATCCTCATCTACTAGAGGTAAGTTGAGGTCTATCAACAACCGGGGCCGTGTCTGATCTTGAGTTCTTGCTTGATCTTGAGTGTTTTCTTGCTTGCCCGTCTTCTTTTTCTTAGGGACTAACGCATTGCTGGCTTCATCGTGGCTGCGTTTCCTCCCTATATATATAATGCACAACTCATTAGGTGTTATTTTATATGCATCTAAAGCAATGAGTTTCACAAGGGAAGAAGACATATATAATATATACATACCATGATCTTCATCATTTTCTTTCGAGTTCCCTTCTTCGTGGTTGAGCACGATCAAGCTAGGGTCTCAAGCAACTTCTCTCAAGACATCACTAAGGGAGTCAAAATAGTGATAGCCCTTCATGTGTCTTCTTCTTGCAAAATTCTCGACCCCCAGTATGATGAAAAGCAGGCTAGGGCTTGAGCCAGAGACGTGTTTGTAGCCCGTGTACTGCTCTGTATGCCAACCATTTGCTAGCAGACGCGGCCACACTGCTTCCCAGAAAAGATCACGTGACCTCGACTTACTCAGCCTCTGATTTCCATTCAAAAGGCTCATTATCTCAGCTGTTGTAAGTGAGGAGTACCCCTTCCCCGAGGGCAAGTGATGGTGCGCTTGAGTCGAAGGATCGGATTTTGAATACTTCGCAGCTGCTGCAGTCAGATCTCGATGTGTGCTAGCGATCCCTGCAGCTTCTAAAAGTGTTCCTGCCCCAACCATCGCCTTCAAAGAGAAGACGTATTCTGCCATTGACATCTTTCCTCTCTCGAATGATTTGGAAACCTTGGAAAAAGGAAAAAAATGCACAAAGTTAGCACAACCTTGCACAAATTTGCACAAATATGCACAATTTTGTAATAACAAGAAAAACCCATAAATGATTACCTCCAAGATATCATTTTTACAGTCTCCTACTGTTGGAAGCAGCCTAGGGAGAAATTCTTTAAGCCTTAAGTCAGAAAATATTGTGCCTTCCTTGTGCTTCGTCTTTCGGTTTTGGGACCATCTATGGTGTTCAGGAAAATCGTAGAACTTACCATAGTAGTACGAATGCAGAGCTCTCATATCCTTTGTCTCGACAAATTTCTTTAACTCGACAAAGTTCTTTGCAAATGCATACAGTCCGAGAAGGAAACAGTCCTTCTTGGATTCAGTCCACTCTTCGTCACAAGTTCCAGGCACCAATAACTTCTCAGCAGAGTCCTCCACAGATGTCCTCAAATCATGTGAAGAGCATGATGTCTGCGCTTTCTTGAAAATTTTCGCCTCCGATTGTTGTGGACTTGAACTCGTTCCCGAGGTGCTTATCCACGCCAACTCTATACGCGACCCCACGTGGAAAGTGTGGAGATCATCTCTAATCTCACCATCAACATAATTTCTTGATCGAGAGAAACTGTTGGACTCTTCAAGAATCTGAGGAAGTTCGGCTTGATATTCGTCCCCAACTCGAGGTTCGATCTCTGGCTCTCCATAAGTACCGACTGCATTATAAGAAGAGGATGCAATTCTACGATCCATAGACTTGATCTACACACACACACACAAAAAAAAAAAAAAAAAAAAAAAAAAAAAAAAAAAATCATCACATTTCAATATTTAATTAGGAACTGAACTTATAATATTTCAGTAAGAATAAACACCAGCTTTGAACTTAGAATAAGGAAAAAAGCTTCTTAAACTTGAGAAAGCAAGTGGAACAAAATGAGACAAAGTTTGCTACAAAAATGCACAAACCTGAGAACTTCGGAGAATCGTGCAAACTGCAAAATTAGGTAGTGAAACGGAGATTCTTTCGAGAAATTTGGAGGATTCTGAGATCAAGATCGACTAGAAATGACGAAGAGGTAGAATTCTGCTCCTTTTGAAGTTAAAGGAGTATGATGAAGAACTTCTCCTTTTAAAATGATTTATTCCAAAAATAAAATGAAATGTGTTGATACATGTACAAAGTTCACTATAATTAATTCCACTAAATAAAATCTTTTTTTTTTTTAATACATGAATATACTTATTTATGCATGCATGTGTATATACAAGAAAAATAAGGAAGCTCCGGTCGAAAATGGGTTTAGATGTGAAACATGCAACTAATTAATTAAACCCTAGTTTGCATACGATTCTGCTTACACACCAAAACACGTACACAGTACGTAAATCATCAACGATTCTGCCTACAGTACGTATAGGCGACGGAGAGGGACGAACTTGCCCTTTTTGAGAGGAAATTGAGTCGAGAAGAAGAAAGAAGTTATATATGTAGAGTTCATAACATTCCATGCGCGGTGGAGAAACAAGTTTTTGTTATACATAGAGAAATATGAGTATTGTAGTAGATTCTTTTTTAGGTTTTATTATAAGAGGAAAAATATGATAGATTAATTAAAATTTTAAACATAGACATAAACATAATCATAACCATAAAAAAGAAAGTTACCAAGTCATTTAATTCATGAATTTACAATTAAAATAGACTCCAACACAATTAATAAAATGCTTTATTTGATAATATTCGAAAAGAAAGAAAGAAAAAAAAAAAAAAAAAAAAAAAAAAAAAAAAAAAAAGATGGCTAGGGTTTCTTCGAGTTTTCATATGTGGCACATTGAAAAAAGATGTGCATGCTTGAAGAAAAGAATCACACATAAGCGATGATGATCTTACGATTATAGAACGATCTAGTCCGTGAGGAGGTGACGATTCTGTGATTAGATCGGCTTAATCAACTCTATTGAAATAAACGGCAAATAAAATTAAATGATGTTGCACATAGGATGTAAAGGAATCATATAAGAGATATATTGAGTTATGTACTGCTATGGGAAGAACTTGGCCTTACTGGTAACAAAAACTGAGTTTTCTCGCACGGAGGAGAAGCGTAAGCTAGCTGCACGCACAAGAATATCGTTATTGTCTCGATTGAATTTGATACACAAAAAATCTATACTTAATTTTTCTTTTATCTAAACTCATTGAGCTAATCTATGAGTAAATTAAACAGACATGTTGATATAAAAATCATGCAAGATTTACACAGCGCGTGTATATAGTAAGATTTATATAATGGAAGTGATAATTATTTAGAAAATGTATATAAGATTGTATTTCTTGTGGAAATCTAGATGTGTATAAATACGTTATAAATTGCATAAAAGAGGAAACAAATCGTACAAAGTATACAAAACGCGATAAATACAACTTATAAAGTATTTATGGGATTGGAAATATTGACTATTAGACCCTTGATAAAGAAAAATGTTGATGGAGGGATGAAAGAATGAAAAACAAACCAATATAATACTTGATAGAACAAGTAGTACTCATGCATATGTATTTGCAGTTCAACAAATAAGCAAGGAAAAAAATGATTATGGTAGACAAAATATTCATTACACAAGTAGTATCATATTATTATCATAGATGATCGAGTTGGTAGGGAAGCGAATTCTTAATTGAAAGGTCTTCGGTCAAATTATTCGACAATTCAAATAATTAAAAGGCAAGTAAATAAATAATTTTGAAAAACGATTGTAAATAAAAGAATTGTAATAATCAACTTACCAGGTACCACGATAGGATGTCAATTCGACTTTAATGTTGATGAAAATCGAGTACTTATGCACGACGGAGGAGCGTACGCTGCACGCACAAAAATGATAAAATTTGTAATAATTGGCAACTTTTTAGATTTGTTGTATACAAGCAAAATCTCAAAACCTAATATTCATAATTAGATGTACTAAATCAATTAATGGTGTCGTATAAAGATTACAATTTAAAATGAGTAATCGTACGTGTGAAAATCGTTGTGTATTTATTTCTTCTCACGTACGAGTATACAAAGAGCTTTATTTGCCAAATATATGTTTACCTATAATATTTCTATTATATGTTTTATTTAAAGGTAAAAAATTTATGTACAATATTTTGTTAGGAATTTTCACTTCATTTATCAGCCGATTGATCTTCATATATTTTACATATAAATATGTGTCTTGGAAAACGGTGGATGGAGGAACAGCTGGAAGAGATTGACTTACATGTTCAGAGGAAAAAAATCAATCACACAAGAATGTCAATTTATCATCATACGAGTCGAGGACTATATTGTAGTAATTAAAAGGTTTTCGGTCAAATTATTCAACGATTCAAATAAATGGCAAATAAAATTAAATGATTCCAAACATCAGATGTAACAACCAAAGGGGTTGAGCGAGACTTTATCTCTCTAGATTAGAATTCTCCGACTTCTCTCTAGAACTCAGCCGCAACGACTAGTTTTCCGTCACCTCTTTCATCTTTTCCGGCGATTTTTCTGGCATATCTTACCTTTTAATTTACAGATTCGGAACTTACTCTCCAAGGCGCACAATCTGGTGGTGGTGGTTAAGCCATCCACCGGAGAGCCCGATTAGGGTTTCGGCGCCGCCACCCAATTTCCGGCAAATCTAGCCGGCTGATTGGAGCCATCTTTCACAAGGGCCCTCGCCCATCACTAAGGAGGACTCACTGTGAGGTTCATCTCAACCCGGCCGGCGGATCGGCGGCCGCGGCCTGTTTGGCTCTCAGGCTGCAGTTTCTGTTTTGGAGGCGGTCGGAGTTTTCTGGCCGTGCGACTCGTCCCAAACTTTTCCTGGTGTCTTCCCATACATATTCGAGGCTGCGCACAAACTTTCATTCGATTCCATCAGCTGGATTCCGACTGGAGAATCCCTGTGGAATTGTTACTGTTCCATCAATTTGCGTTATTTTGGCTCGTGGGATTTGGTTGTTTTATCTTGCAGGTCATCCTGATCATTACTGGAGGATCTCCACCATTTTCAGTCAGTTCCATTTCCTCTGCCAACTTCGGGAGGGATCTGTTCGAATGACTACACTTGTGGAGGAATTTCCTGAATTGCTGGCCTTGCAACACCCCAGACCTCCTCCGGTTGAACCCAAAGCTGGGCTGGATTGGATAAGCAAGCTCCCCTGGAAGACCCCAATCCTGCTCCGGCAGACGGGGGTGTTTCATCACCGACTACGGAAGAACGG
The DNA here is from genome assembly GCA_029379335.1 of Thymus mandschuricus. Classification (NCBI taxonomy): domain Eukaryota; kingdom Viridiplantae; phylum Streptophyta; class Magnoliopsida; order Lamiales; family Lamiaceae; genus Thymus; species Thymus mandschuricus. Next base: position 17,403,829 of record CM057082.1, on the reverse strand, counting down.
GAGAGAGCTCGACCGGGGGTTGACACCGGACAAAAGAGGAACCCCTGGATTCATGATGGTAACCTTAAAACTAAACCTATCATTCTCAAGTCTGACCTTGTGCTTCCGAATGTGCAGGGCAATGTGGTTGGGGATACCTTATGCCTCGAACCCGAAGACTACGTGCCCCTCGCTGTTGGATGGGGATTCTGCCTCCTCGGCTTCATGGCCGGGAAATTCCCCGGAAGGGACGCTGTTGAGAGACTCATACTCACGTGGCCGTGGCCAGCCTGGGTGGCTTTACATCCCAACGGATGGATGGTTTTCCGGTTCGAATTGGCCGAAGATATGGAGGCAGCTAGAACAGGAGGGAATTTTTCTGTCTTTGGCAGGCCCCTCATGCTGTGCACTATGCCGGAGGACTTCAACTTCGACGAAGCACCGGAATTTAAATTTAAGGTGTGGGCATCACTTCCAGGGCTTCAACTGGAGCTTTGGCAGCCTACAACGCTCGCCAAAATCGCCAATATGGTTGACACTCCCATCGAAGTCGACCACCGAACCGTAGCAAGGGTTAACATCGACGGGCTAAGAATCCATGTCATGGTCGATGCCAAATCACCCCCTCCAGAAATCATCAAGATTAAACTGCCATCAGGTAAGGTGGTTGTCCAAAAAATCGTGTTTGACTTTTATCCTATATATTGTACCCACTGCCCGCGCATGGGCCATGCCACGGCTAAGTGTAGGCTGTTGGGACGAACTAACCCTAACTCGAGTCGCAACACTCGAGGAAACTCTTCTACAGGTGCTGATGAGGAGGGGTGGCAAACGATACGCAGACAGAACGGGCTCGCTGATAAAGTTGGCCAAACTGCCGGGGCTGGATGAAGGCCCTCTCGCCCACCACAGAATGGGCGTGCGCGGAGTGCCTCTAGACCGATGCATGCAACGGGCAGTGCTCAACATTGCAGCATCTCTCGGCCGCCACCTGTTCCGGCCCAACCTGTCCCCAACAATAGGGTGGTGGACGCACACAACAACAACACCAAACAACACCAGACGATGGCTCCCGACCCTCTCAAGGACCTGGCTGGACGTGCGTGGGGTGTCATCCCGAGGGAAATTGTGAACAACTACACCTACATCCCCTCCCCCAACCTAACAAGGAGGTGGAGTCCTACAAATCTGATCCTATGCTGGAAGAAGAGACCTACTATACTCAGCCACTCCCATCACGGCCTCATCTCGACGGACATGATCAATTGTCTAAGGAGAATGGCGATGAGTCCGGGAGCGAGGACACCGAATACACCCAAGTTCCCCCATCCCTCCACCCCGAGCATTCGGCTAAGGGTTATGGGAACTTGATGGGGCTGAATCCGATGAGTCGGAATATGGCTCGGACGATCAGGCTAGCGAGGCTCTAGCATCCGAGACTCCACAAGAAGAACGGGATGAGGAAAATCTGTATGAGCCCTCTACGATGGTTGGCTTAAGTAAACCCACTATTCCCAACTCTCATCCTTCGATGACGGCCTCGAAGGACATATCCAGCTCACCCCAAAAATCAATCTCGGCATCAAGCTCGTCAGCTTCGGATCTCGAGAAGGAACTAGCAGGGGTCAACAAGAATAGAGGCAACAAGGGGGAGAAGTCCCGTGGAAATTCTGTGGTCAGACGATCTAACCGCTTAAATGAACATAGGATTCTGGAATGTCCGTGGTCTCCAAGACTCACGGAAGCAAAGGGAGGTAACATCATTCATCATTAATAATAATATTGATATTTTTGGTTTATTGGAAACAAAATTGAATAGCATTACGTATAACTGTTTTAAGAAAGGTGGTCTTCGTGACTGGTCGTTTATCGATAACTTTTTCCTTGCTCGCAACGGGAGGATTCTACTCGTGTGGAATCCTTCTCGGGTGCTCGTTGATGTGTGTGTTGTTGAAGCACAGGTAATCCTGACCAAGGTGGAGTGTCGTGTCTCCGGGAATCGGTTCCATCTCGCGGTATGCTACGGGCGGAACCAACTGCAAGAACGTCGGGAGCTGTGGGATTTCCTTATTAACAACTGCCCCACTGACGAACCACTTTTTGTGGGAGGAGACTTTAACAATGTCTTAGACTTTGATGAGCGGATTGGTGGGCGGCCCCCTATCGAGAGAGAAGTCAGAGAATTCGCCGACACTGCGGCATACCTGAATCTTCAAGACTGTCCGTCGTCGTCGGGGTGTTTCTTCACGTGGAGTAATGGCTTCATCTTCTCCCGTATTGATAGACTTCTCTTCAACAATGCTTGGCTAGAGATGGGATGGTCAGCTAAAGCCCATTTTCACACAAGAGGCTCCGGGTTTGATCACACGACTTGCACCACAGAATTATTTAATCCCATCAAAAGGTTCCGGAGGGAGTTCAAGTTTTGCAATTTCTGGAACGAGGAGCCAAAATTCAGAGATGTGCTGGAAGTAGACGTGCTTGGGCTAACCGGCCCGCCGGTTCGGGCCCGGAACCGGCCCGAAAGTCAACGGGCTTAGCCCGGACCGCCGGTCAACGGGCCTGGACCGGACCGGGACCGTCAAAATGCCGTGCCGGGCTCGGGCTCGCTCTCCTCGGACCGTAGACCGGCGGTTAACCGGCCGGCCGGGACCGCCGGGCCTAGCTAGGACCGCCGGGCTCAAAGAGCCGTTGGGGGACCGCCGGGCCTAGCCCGGACCGCTAGGCCCAAACGGCTCCTAGCCGTTTTTTTGGCACTACACACCCTCCTAGCCGTTGGACCACCCCACCCCACCCATTCATGGCCCAAAACCACCCATATACACTCTCAACTATATATACTACACTCTTATACAACATAATTCACCCAAATTACTCTCAATCTCTCTTAATCTCTCTATCTACATTCTACACTACTTACTCTCAACTCTCAAGTCTCAACTCAAGCTCTTGTCTCAATCTCTCTATCTTTCAAGCTTACACTTACATACACTCTTACTTACTTACACTCACTTTCCCCATGGATAAGTTGTCAAGATTGTTGGGTAAGGGTAAGGGTAAGGCCATTGTGACTCAAAGCGAAGGTGAATCTCGACCGAAACCGAGGTCCAAGGCGGAAAGGGCGGCAATGGCGGAGGAGATTGATAGGCAAATGGCCATGCGTCTTCAACAAGAAGAGGATTCGAGATTTGAAGCTATGGTTCATGAAATGGAGGAGCACAATTACGAATACCAAGGCTCCACCAACGACGTTGATGATGATGAAGGCAACGACGAGGGCAACGACGAGGGCAATGACGAGGGTGACGACGAAGGCGAGGACGAAGACAACATGCCACCTCCGCCTCCGAAGTCTAAGAAGATGCCCTCGTCCCACATCTTCGTCAAAAACTTTAAAAAAGTGGAGGTCGTTGTTGCCGAAGGTCTTCCTCCCCATCCCGATCCCCGAAAGAGATACGTGGCGTATTGCAACTATTGCTCATCTTCCTTCAAATGGGTCGAAGGGGGAGGCTATGGCACGTTGTCAAGGCACATGGAAAGAGTTCATCCTTTCGAGGCCGGAATATCAACCTCTCAAACTCAAATCCGAGGTACCGCCTCTTCGACTACGGATTACCCGGGTACGTCTCCTTTATTTAAATTTGACAAAAATCGATATGAAGATATGGTTGCTAGATTTGTTGCTATGGATAAACAACCTTTTAATTTTGCGGATAGGATAGCGTATGAAGATAATTTTAAAGAGGGATTAAGTCCCAATGCTAATAAAGTCACTAGGTCAAATGTTCTTAAAAGGATTAGGAGACAATACATGGAAAAAAGGTTGATTTGATGAATTATTTGAGTCGTTTGGGGCATAAAGTTTTTATTTGTGCCGATGTTTGGACCGATAATTATAATAGGAATAATTTTATGGGAATTACTTGTCATTGGATTGATACAAAATGGAAAGTTCAAAAACGTTTGATTGCATTTAGGGAGTTCGAGGAGCCTCATTCGGCTCAAAATATTGCTCTACTTATTATTACCGTTTTAAATGAGTATCGATTGGTTAACAAAGTATTTTCGGTTGGTTTTGATAATGCATCGTCAAACACGGCTAGTATTCCTCAACTCATTGATGCATGTTCACCTTCTTTTCAAGGAAAATATTTTCATTCTAGATGCATTTGTCATATTTTAAATTATGTGTTCAAGATGCGCTTAGTATTCTAGATGAAACCGTTTGTCCTATTCGGAATGCCATTAAAATATTGCATTAAAAAAAAGTCGTGGGAAAGAAATGGCAAAAGTATTGTCTTCAAAAGAATATTGTGTATACGTGTTTTGGACTTGACGTCTCACATCGTTGGAATTCTACGTATGAAATGCTTAATGATACTATGGAGTATAAGGGGCATTTATGTGATTTTTTTAGAAAGGAGTTTAGGGACATTCACCGAGTCTCATTGGGATGCTTGCATGGAGGTTTTTGGATTGTTTAAAGTTTTTTATAATGCTACTAAACAATTATCGGGTGTTTACTATCCTACTTCGGTTGATGTTTTGGAACATTGCACGTATATTGCTTTGTCCTTTAAAAGTTGTTTTCAAAAGCCACACTTGACGGGTGTGATTTATTTTATGGTTCAAAAGTGGCTCAAGTATTTTAGGGAGATCCCGGAAGTGTTCTTGCTTGCTAAGTGTTTAGATCCTAAATAGAGATATGATGGTGTTTGTCAAATGTTGACTCTTTATTATGATGCTTTTAGACAAATGGACATGAGTGGTTTTGTAATTGATGGTGAACAAATCTTCTTTGATCTTCCGGATGTTGATTTAGTCTAGGTTAGGCTAAATAGGAGTTTTAGAGCTCTTTTTGATGAATATTATTCGTTGCATGGTAGTAGAGACGATTCTTCTAGAAACTCTAGTGCTTCTTCTAATTTTCTATGACATCTTCATCTTCTTCATTTGCTTTACCTCCTTTTATGGATCCAATGGATCCCTTAGTTCAACAAATGCAAGGTATGTACAATACTAGAACCTGTGAAAATCCAATGGCCCAAGGTAATGGTGAATTGGATATATATTTGCAATCTCGTTTTATTTATGGTGTTGAAGATAGTGCTCCATCGATCGATGTGTTGCGATGGTGGTCGAAGAGAACGGAGTTCCCCATACTCTCTATCATGGCGAAGGAGTTATTCGCCGTCCCGGCATCTACCGTGTCCGTTGAACAAGCCTTTAGCACGGGAGGACTCATGCTAGATCAAATAAGATCAACTATGAAGGCGGATAACATTGAAGCTACAATGTTGCTTGATGATTGGTGCAAAGCCGACACTAGATCTCAAGAACCGGAGTGGGATGATCGAAATGAGAGCGACACGGAAGCCTTCACGGAATCGGATCGTGGTAGATCCGGATCCGGTAGAGAGTAGAAATCATTCCAATGTAATCGAACTACGTGGACTTTGATTCCTCTTAGAGGATACGTAGGCAACTCAATTTTTTAAATAAATTGAGCTCAAGTCCCTTAATAAAATTTATTTTTCATTTCAATGTCAACAACTCAACATCCTATTACTTATTGCAGTGTCAAATTTCTTAAATTGAAGTTAAGTTATTTGTTCTAAATTATCAATGAAAAATTCTAAGTGAAGTTAGTGAATTACTCAAATTTTACTACAATTCAATGAGTTATTTTAACTTAAAAAAAAAATAAGAAAAACTCAAAATTAAAATATAAAAGTTAACATTTTCTATTTATAAGATTATTAGAATAATAAGAATTATAATTACAAATTATCAATGAAAATTTTTAAGTGAAGTTAGTGAATAACTCAAAATTTTACTACAATTCAATGAGTTATTTTAACTTAAAAAAAAAAAACTCAAGATTAAAATATAAAATTTAACATTTGTAAGATTATTAGAATAATAATAATTACAATTAAAAAATATTACAAGCATTACAAGTTTACAAAATGAAAAAAAAAAAAAAAAATATGCACATTTTGTGCAAAAGCCGTAGCTTATGGAAAACAGGGGAGCCTCCCCTGTTTTGGACTCCCCCCATGCATGCAAAGCCAACTGCCAAAGCAGCAAAGTGAACCAGCCGGGCCTCGGGCCGGCCCGCGTGGCCCGCCGGTTCTGAACCGGCCCGGGACCGCCAGGCCCAAGCCCGGCCCGGGACCGCCATCCTCATCAACCGGTCCGGGCCCGGTCCTTCGATTTTAGGACCGCGGCCCGGCGGGCCTAGCCCGTAACCGGCGGGCCCAGGCCCGAATACACGTCTAGCTGGAAGGGAGCTGGACTAAGGATTGTGGCGAGCTTGCTGGACAACAGCGCCTTTCTTATAAACTAAAGAGACTCCGGATCGACCTAAACCCACTCAAACGACGGGAACTGGCCAATATTTCGGAAAGGGTTTGCGAGGCGAGGGCTGCCCTCAAATCTATACAACAACGAGTTGATCAAGACCCACTTAATGAGAGCTTGAGAATGGAGGAAGTCCAAATCAGAAAGAATTGTAAATTCTTGGAGAATGCCGAGCATTCCTTCCTCACCCAACGAGCTAAGTCGAATAACCTTAATCTTTTTGACAGAAATTCTAAATACTTTCATTCCGTTATTAAGAGCACATCCGCACGTAATTCCATCTCGTTTATTTGCAGGGCGGATAACTCTATTTCGGGAGACATGGATATCATCGTTCGGGATTTCTTGGACTTCTACCAAAACCTATTCGGCCGAGTTGTTCCGAGATCGAACGTGGAGGCTGAAATCTTTGAGGAAGGCCCGGTCCTCTCGGAGGATGATCAGAATGGTCTCGTGTGTAAGGTGACTGAGCGAGAAATTAAAGAGGCCATCTTCGGGGTTGGAAATGAGAAAGCTCCCGGCCCCGACGGGTTTCCGGCGGGGTTCTTTAAGAAAAATTGGGATGTGGTTGGTAGAGATGTGATAGATGGGGTCTTGGAATTCTTCGAAAAGGGGCTCATCTTTCGGGAATGGAACCATATAGCCATCACTCTTATCCCGAAGAAAGCTCATAAGCCGACGGTGGCTGATTTTAGACCTATTGCGTGTACCAATGTTGTGTACAAGACAATCACGAAAATCATCAATAATCGGATGTCCCCCTTGCTACCGAAGGTGGTGAGTGCTGCCCAATCCGCATTCCTTAAGGGGCGGAATATCACCGACAACTACTTGCTTGCTCAGTCGTTAGTCCATCGCTACGGGATGAAACAACTTGCCCCGAAATGTATGGTGAAGATCGACCTTCAGAAGGCCTACGATTTCATCTCATGGGATTTTTTGTTGGAGGTCTTATGGGGACTGAAGCTTCACCCTTGCTTTATTCATTGGATTATGACGTGTGTTACCTCCCCTACGTTCGCTCTTTCCATTAATGGAGGTATGCATGGCTTCATCAAAGGGAAACGAGGTTTGAGGCAAGGGGACCCGATGTCCCCGACACTCTTCTTGCTTTGCATGGAGTATCTTTCGAGGCTACTTAAAAGACGGACTTCGGAAGCCGATTTCAGATTTCATGCGAAATGCGAGCATGAAGGAATCACTCACTTAGCATTCGCTGATGATCTACTCTTGTTCGGAAGGGGGGATCTTCCCTCAATGTCCGTATTGGCTGATTGCATCACGGAGTTCTCCACGACGTCGCACCGTTAATGCCCAGAAATCTGCCATCTTCTTTAGCAACGTCCCGGGATTCACAAAAGAGCTCATTTTGGAGAAATTCGGCTTCTAGGAAGGGTGTTTGCCGACCAAATACCTTGGTCTACCTCTGGCGTCCAAGTCCCTTCTTATTTCTCAATTTTCACCTCTAATCGAGAGCATTGCTAGTCGGATCAACAAGTGGAATAACTCATTTCTTTCACTAGTTGGGCGTGCTGAGCTGGTCAGATCCGTTATCCAAGGGGCGGAGTGTTTTTGGATACAATGTCTGCCCCTCCCGAGTGGGGTAGCCGATCGTATCCATACGTTGCTCCGGAGATTTGTTTGGGGTAGTAAGTCATGTCCAGTTGCATGGAGAACGGTCTGCCTCCCTAAATCGGAGGGAGGTTTGGGTTTTCGGAACCTCACAGCTTGGAATAAAGCTCTACTCTCGAAGATCATTTGGAACATTCAAGCCAAGGCGGACTCCCTATGGATCTGGTGGATCCACTCGGAGATACTTATTAATAGGGAGTTCTGGACTGCTCGACACGAGGCGAAGGCCCCCCCCCCCCCCCCCTCTGATGCGCAACCTGTTCCGGATCCGGGAGGAAATTCCCGGCCGTGTTGACGGGAACTTGGGCAGTGGACAGGGCTTGGTGGAAGGCTGGTTCAATAAAGGGGGTGTTTCGGATGCCTACCATTTTTTCAAACCTACGGCTCCAACCCAATTCTGGCATAAAGCAATTTGGCACAGCTACATCCCCCCACGCTTCTCGATCACTCTTTGGTTCGCGTTGCATGGGAGACTTAAAACGGTGGACAGGCTCAAATTTGTGGATCAATATCTTGTTTGTGGGCTGTGCAATCGGGAAGATGAGTCCCATGATCATCTTTTCTTTTCTAACGAAGGCCCTTTGGAGTATGGTGAAGCGATGGATTCAAATTACGGGCACCGTTAATACTACTTTGAGTGCCATCCGTTTTTGTAGAAGACACAAAGCCGGCTCGGGGGTGCTTCGAAAAGCTAGATGGATTGCTTTAGCTGCTACGGTCAACCACCTTTGGTACGCCCGTAATAAGCACAGACACCAACAGACCCCCTTTGATGCAAAACGGATTTTTCGAGATATTAAGGTGGATGTGTATCATGTTCTATACAATGCATTCCCGGTGGAGACGGTCCTATCACATATGGAGATCAACACCAGAGATTAGGCATCGTTTCCTTCGTGCAAATCGCTGTAATACCTCGGTTTTATTGATGAATAATAATAATAATGCGTGTGTGTGGGGGGTGCTGTCCTCGGCTGAGAGTGATAGCGCACCCTGGTGTTTCTTTTTTGTTGGGATTGGGGCGCTGGCCGATTTCATCTCGGCTAGTCAGTGCCCGGTGCGTGCTGGCTTTATGTCGGGCTGCTCTCCTCGGCGCCCTAGCAACTCCTTCCCTTTTGACGTGCTGGATGGGTGCCCCGACCAAAGTCGTGGGTCCCTTCAATGCCCCAATCCTTTCCCGTACCCCACAAACATCTCTCTATCCCGTTCCTTTGGTACCATCTTCTTTTGGCTTGTATTCCGGCCACCATAGTTAGCTTTTGGGTTTGTATTCCGACCCGCCTAGGTTAGTATTTTGGGCTTGTATTCCGGCCATATGTCACAAATTTTTGTTAAGTCAGTCTGATGTAGGATACCCCGGCACTGCCGTGGGTTTTGGTGGCTTCCCGCACTGCGGGGTCATTCTTTTTTATTTTATAAAGTATTTTTGTTAAAAAAAAAAAAAACATTAGATGTAAAAGAATCGTATTTAAAGAGATAAATCAACTTACCACAATATGATATGGTCAATTCGACTTTAATAGTAACGAATCACAAGCTCTCACGCACGAAGAGGAGAGTACACTGCACGCACAAAAATGTCTCGATTGCCTGGTAAGTGAATTTGAATACACACATAAAAAAATGATTATTTCAACTCCGGTAATTAAATGTTATTTGCATTAGAAAACAAATATGTTATATCTTATAAAAATCGTTCTCAACGAAACTAAAATCATACAAGAAAATTGTAAGTGCATGATTGACAATTCAATGTGCACCGACTTTCATCTTTAACTTCAATTGTAACGAGTCATATATCACGTACAATCTGGAAGATTGTTTACAAACTCAATATGCCCTTATTACTTGATGAGTGAATTGGAATACATACATAAAAATATTATTGTATTTCTTTACCTGTTTAATTAATATTGACTAGCAAGGAATTGTATACAAAATTATGGCAAATAAATAAATAATTGTGAATGTTGATTGTAAAAGAATGGGTATTAAAAGAGATAAATCACCTTACCCTAATAGGATGTCGATTCGACCTTTAATGATACTGAAAGATGAGTACTTACGCACGATAGAGGAGAGTATGTTGCGCGCTGACAAAATTTGAAATAATTGACAACTTTTAAATTTGTCATATAAAAGCAAAATCACAAAACTATTGCTTATTAGTATAATATTAAATCAGTGGTATCTTACAAATATTTCAATTTAAAAGTGATAAATCAAATTACCACAATAGGATATAGTCAATCATCCGTGAGGCCGGATCATGATTGACACTTTTGTTTATAAAGATTGACACTTTTGAACATTGACACTTTTATTCACAATGATTGACACTTTTACGAAAAATACGTTAATAATAAATATTAATTTTATCTTGTGGAAATAACTAATATATATATAGAGGATATATCATATAGAAACTAATGTTAAGTTGGAACTTAGAAACCGTCCACAACCGTTGATTTTGAAGATCTAATGGATCAGATTTGATTTCAAATTAATTATTAAATAATCATTTTCGGATTTTTTAATTCATTTAATGTATTATCTAGGGTTATTATTGACATTTTATTTCTTCATAACTGAATATTCCTAAAATATGGGATATGCATTAATTATTTCTCCTTATCAGTTATGTATTATTTATATTAATGATTCTATTCTCCTGCGAATTATTTTTCTTCTGCGTCGTCTTCTTCCTTTTCTGAAGATTTCTTCTTCATCTTTTGAAGATTGACCGGTGGCGGAGGTTTTATGGAGGGCGGCGACGCTGGGCGGGGGAGCGAAATTGCGTGGATTCTTCTTCTTCTTCTTTGAAGATTTATTATTCTGAAATTTGTTGAAGATTGATTATTCAGAAAACAGATTCTATAGTGATAGGTCGATTTATTTGAATGTAGGGAGGATTCAAGTGCACTAGTAAACGCAGAAGAGAAAGGTCGATTTTCTAGTGCAAGTGAAGAATTTGAAGGCATAAAGGTTTGTGGTCGGATTGTTTCGATTTGTTTCGATTTGTAATTTTTTCCCATTAAGATATTCTAATCGGATTGTAAGTTTTAGTTGTAATCTGGAATAGTTTCGGTTGATTATGTTTGGACCTTTTATAAATTTTTATACGTTATGTATGTTTATTGAATATGATGCATAGTATGTCGATTTTGTTGTATTTTATTATTCACTCTGATGCATTTTCGTTCATTTTCATACTTTGGTTTCAGTTTGTCATGTTAGGGTTTAGTATCTATACGAGTTAGGGTTTAATTTTCCCTATAAGTTAGGGTATAGCTTGCCCAAATAGGGTTTAGTCTCTCTTATGTGTTAGGGTTTATCATTCACTACAAGTTAGGATTTAGCTTTTTTTACTGGGTTAAGGTTTAGCTTACATATTGGGTTTAGTTCCAAGAATATGCAACAACATTACATATTTTTGTGCAACAAAAATACGTTTGCAGACCCATACTATATTATGTAAATGAAAAAAAGATCTGTTAATATGCAACAACTCGTGACCTAATATGCACCAAAACTTTTTGAATGTGCAACAATTGTTGAGTAATCACAAACAACTCATCGTAACTCAAATTGAATATCAATGCATATTCCAGTCATTTTGATGCATATTTCAGTCATTTTGAAGCATGTTCTAGTAATTTTGATGGGTTTTCGAGTGCTGTTATGCATTGTCGCCGCTTTTAAATTCAAATCGCAACCAAATCGGATGAAACCACCTGGAAACATGTTCTACTTTTCATGACGTTTCCAACGGTAGGTCGCCCATCTAAATCCGATCGCCGGTGAGGCCGGAATCGACCAAAAATCGCATTAATACAAGATATATATTTCAGTTTTGTTAAATCCCTATATCTATGGAAGATTATTATTTTCTTTAATTAAATCGCAGGAGATAGGGTAGTGGATGTAGTTAGTTACGGTAAATTCCTAATATTATGGAATTAAATTTATTTGCCTTTTTAATTATTATTTTTTTGGACAGATTTGTCCCTCAACGGATATGGGCGAATTTTTTGTTTTTTTTTTCAATTAATCTCAGCCCTCCATCTCTCCCTAATCAACGGATGTAGACGGTTTCTAAGTTTCAACTTAAGGTTAGTTTCCACCAGAATGCTATATATATATATATATATAGGGATGAGATCCCATGAAAAACACTTCTAGTGTATAAAATAGGAAGGATTCTGGATCGTTGATTACTCCAAGATAAACGGTCAAGATTAATGCAAAATAAATCACAAGGGATCTTTATTTAATCAAAACCGTTTTCTTTTTTAACACAAAAGGTTAAGAAAGTAATTTAATTGCATGTACTTTTATATCAATCAGTTGAGAATTACCGGATTTAGGATTTCAAACTCATAATTAATTAATATCGATGCTAAAATATTTCTATGATCTGAATCTTAGAGTGAGAAAATGGGACCATATGCAATATGAGAAGAATAAAATTATATTTTGTTAAAAATTGTTGTCAACAAGAAACAAATGGAAAATATAAAAGAAAAAAGAAACCCATAGTTAATTTTTTTTTTTTTTTATTTGCATGTCTAAATTAAATTTGTATAGTAGTTAATTTCTCTGAGCAATGCATTTTACATGTTCTTGAAAAAAACAATCATGATGCATAAATAAGATTTCTACAATGCAGAATCTTATATTTTGTAGTGCATCTAATGAATGTCAATATGATAGTTTAAAAGCATTATTTCACGATACACATTCTTCCCAGTATAACTATGCATTAAGAGGTAGTATAATGCATCGATCGGGAATTCGTAAAAACATAAAAAATGAGGTTTCGTAAAAAAATAAAATATAACGCATTTTATACTCGATTATAATGCACGGTCAAAATAATTATAATGCACTATTCATCGAATGCACTTTCAATATTATTATAATGCATAAGTCATTATAATGCATATGCACTACAATTATAATGCATATATACTACAATATAATGCACTATTACCGTAGTTCATATATATGGATCAACACTCCAATTATTTCTCATTTATATGTAAAATTCATTTATTATTTGATCTTCATATAAATTGTTCTAGTGTAACGAATTCACATATATGGAGATCATCTTTGTTTTCTCTTCTATGTTCTGTCGAGCCACCACCTTCACTTCTGTTGCCTTTAATTATCTCCAACATCACTATAAACGTGGCCAAATAAGATGATAAACTATTTCTGGATTAAAAGCAAAAAATAAAAAAATAAAAATAAATAAAATGTGAATAAAATAAGACACAAGAAAATCGTTTAAAAGCCACAAGAAAGTATTATCGTAAGCAACAAATTTGCATCTTCCATAATTAAAGGTGAAACCGACAACCATGTATAAGTAAAATACAATTATAGCCTCCATTACTTTTATAATATGATGGCTTGATAAAATAATAATGATAAAAACTGGCCGTTGATCAAAAAATATGGACAGTCAAGATCACTTCTTATTTTTTACAAGAAGTTGGTTTTTTATATGATCTCTCACCTACCTCTCTCTCTCTCTCTCTCTCTCTCTCTCTCTCTATATATATATATATATATATATATATATATATATATATATATAATAGTATAAATCATACCATCAAAATATTATAATAACAAGTTAATAGAAAAAATATAACAAATTTCGATGTCACATAGATTGACACTTTCGTTCAGAACAATTGACACTTTTATTCATGAAGATTGACACTTTTGCTGGAGAATTATATATCTTAAGTTTCAATTTATAATCCATATTTTACCTTTTAAAATTGAAATTAAATACCAAAAAATAATTATATATAAAACCCTAAATTGATAGGTCAACCTTATAAAGTAATTGTAAAATTACACCTTACATAGAAATTACATTAAAAAAATTTATTTAAAAGATTGACACTTTTATTCATAAAGATTAACACTTTTATTAATAAAGATTGACACTTTACCTGAACGGGTCGGAACAACGCAAACCGGATAGGGTTGACCCGACCCGAAATTGAATCAACTGGGTCGGGTTGACCACAAGTGGGCCGGGCCGGGTCGGGTTGGGCGGGCCGGGGCGGGTCAAGTGGATCCGGCCGCATGGTGCGGCCGGCCGCATACAAGTTTTTGCCAAACAAATATATTATATCATATAAAAACCATTCTCAACAAAACTAAATTCATACAAAAAAATTTGTACGTGCATAGTAGACAATTTTGTGTGCTCCAAAACGCTTAATTTTAAATAAAAACGATCTTTCATGAACAAGTAACATTTCAGTCGCATAAACAATGCAATGATACTAGTATACACATAAAGAAAACATACGTAAAGAGAGTGAGAGATAGAGAGAGTACGTTTTGATTATCTCTTCCTGAGCGCACAGAGAGATATATATAGAGAGGAGGTTATGCTACAATATTATTTATTGAGAGGTGATGCTACTGATAAATGAAAGGGTATCACTTTATAGAGAGACCTTAGTCCAACAACAATGGTTAAATAATTTATATTTGCAAATTATGCATAAAATAGAAAGGAAAAAAAAAAAAGTAGAAATGTAGGCTAAAATTTTGAAATTTTATAATAATTGAAATTTTAATAAATTAGTTAATCCAAGCAAAATTATTAACACTAACATTTATTAGATTATACAACATCTTGTTGTGATATAAAAAATTTATTTTAAATGAGTAATTGCACAAGCAAAAATCCTTTGCATTTATTAATTAAATGATTTACAATATGGACAAAAATAACAAAAAAAATAAAAATGCTTATTATCATGAGACGAGTTTCTCAAGCAATTTTAATTTGTTTCGTCAAAGTTTATTTGTGCAAAATATACCTTATAAATTGCACAAAAGAGGAAACAAATTGCACGTAACATGCAACATGCGATAAATTTAACTTTTAATTAAGTATTTAAGGGACTGAAAATATTAAATATTTGAGTTTATTAATTAGTTAGAAAAAATGGATGGAGGAATGAAAAACGAAGAACAAATTAATCAAAATAATGTTACTTGATAGAACGAGTATGTGTCAGTATTTAATCACCATGAATTTACAATTCATATATACATGATCGAATGAGTAACATTATGGAATGAAAAAAAAATATTACACAATATGATGGTCTAGAGACGATTTCAAAATTATAAAGTCTTAGGTCAGATTATTCAATAATTGAACAAACGACAAATATAATTAAATGATTTCGTGCATTGAATGTAAGAGAATTGCATTAAAGGGATAAATCAACTTACCACAATAGGAGAAGGTCAATTGAACTTAAAATGGTAAGGAAATACGAATAATTCTCACGCACGGATGGAAGGGCGTACGTTGCACGCACACCTGTTATTGACTGATAAGTGAATCGGAATACATGCATACAATGTATTACTGTATTCTTTATACATTTTGTTAATATTGCTTGGTAAGTAATTACGTAAACATTTTATATATATTTGCAGAATATGTGGAAAAGAAAAGGAAAAAAGTTAGAAAAGAACATGGCTAAGTTTTTACAAAAATTATACTCCAAGAAAATCACAAATTAATTAACATTTATTAGATAAATAGAATCGGTGGTGTCATACAATATTTCATTTAAATGAATTGATTTATTTGACTTTAATTTATTGTAAAGAATTACATGATACTGTATGTTCCATTAATATAAGAATACGTTCAATTTTCGTTCATCCTACTGATATAATGATATTACATACTAATGCGCACAACTTTATTCACTACTGTACTTTTCCCCCTATAATAATGATAATAATTAGCTAATATTTCGTACTACAATTTTACGATCTAATATTTTAAAAATAGTAAAATATTGTGAATAATTGAACTTGTTATTGCCCAAAATTAAACTTACTAGTCTTTTATCTCCTATTTATTTGGCCAAATAAAGATATACAATACTATATCCAAAAACGAAAGTTAAGCCCGTGGAACAAACAAAACAATAAAATACACATTCTTTGCCTAACAAAATAGAAAACACATGCACCAAGTGCTCATTGAACAACCGCATGCATCATCCCCTCATTTCTAGAGTAAGAAAGGGAAAGAAAGTAATTCTTAGGGTTAATTTGCCGAGGTGATGAACCGGTGAACCCTCAAAAATAAAATAAAATTATTCTGAATCATAATACGTTAAAATTATCGAAAAAAATTTATAAAATTAATAAAAATTAATACAATTGATAGATGGAAATAGGGATATAGGATCTCATTTGATAAAAATTTAAAAGCCGTTTTATCCTTTATCAACCATATCAACCCTTATCCTTTATTTTTGATATTATTTTCATTTCCATATCAACCATTGTCCTTTAACATGAATTTACTTATAAATCCTATCATAGGTAAATTTTGGTAGTATTAACTTTAAAACTCAATATTTATTGTCCGATTAAACAAACATCAACTTCCTTCGTTTCATTTCACTTGACAACGGGACGTTCCATTTTAATTGACTTATTTTTTTTAAATGGAAAGAATTAACTATCTTACTTTTATGATATGGAATTTTCGATTTCTACGACAAAATATTTCGTCAAAGATAGGGGAATATTTGCCGTACCACTCTTTATAATTTTGCTAGGTATGTACATTTTATTATTTTAACGGACTCATCTTGAATAAAAAAAATCTGAACAATTTCAAAATACAAATCGGTGCAACCCTAGTCCGAATAGGAGATGAATGACATCATTAATTCAAAATCACTTTAATATTTTTGGGAATTGAATCTAAACATATCTTAAATCTAGACAAAAGTAAAAGTTTCATCAAGTATTCTAGTGATTTAATTGGTTACAAAGTTAATCCCTAATCCAACTAGATTTCATCAATTCATACTTCAATCTTGATTCCTAATCGAAAATTGCCATCCGCTACTCTATTCATATATATATATATATATATATATATATATATATATATATATATATATATATATATATACTGTATATAACAATCACTCTCTTTTAATCAGCATATACTTTACTCAATTATAGAAGGAAAAAAACCCTAAAAAAAACTCAAAAATTTCTATGTCGGAACCCAAAAATCTTACCATGATCGTCGATTCCTTCTACATACCGAAGAAAGATCGCGGCGACGACGCCCACTTTTTCTGCCTGAAATCGCAGGTCATCGGCGTAGCCGACGGCGTCGGCGGCTGCGCGAGGCGCGGGATCGACGCCGGCGAGTACGCCCGCCAGCTGATGAGTAACGTCGCAGACTCCGTCAAGGACTCCGACCCCTCCGCCGTGGACCCCAAGTCGGTCCTCTCCGCCGCGTTCGCGAGGACGGTGGCGCCCGGCGCGTCCACCGCCTGCATCATCTCGCTCGCCGGAAACCGCCTCCGCGCGGCGAACATTGGCGACAGCGGCTTCGTAGTCATCAGGGGTTGGAAGACAGTGTTCCGGTCGCCGGTGCAGCAGTGCGGATTCAACACGCCCTGCCAGCTCTGGATGGAGAAGCGGGAACCCGTGGAGGCGGCGGCGGAGGAGATGGAGGTGGAGGTGGATTGCGGCGACGTTGTCGTCGCCGCCACCGACGGGCTGTTTGACAACATGTTTCCCGGGGAGTTGGAGGAGATGGTCGGGAGCTGCTTCAAGGAAGGGATGCCGCCGGCGATGGTGGCGCGCGAGCTGGCTGCGGCGGCGCGCAGGATCTCCCTGCGGCGCAGCGGAGTCACCCCTTTCGCGATGGCGGCGCGTGAGGCAGGAATCGCGCACCTTGGCGGCGGGAAGGTGGATGACATCACTGTTGTGGTTGCTTACGTCGTACCTTCCGTATTTGCATCCGTGGTTCGGATATTTTGGCAGATCTTTCTCGATACTTTCGCTTTGTTAATGCATCTCCTATTGTCGATTTTCTATTTAATTGGATTTTGTTAGGTTTTTTTTTTTTTTGTTGTAAACAAACCTACTATACATTCTTTTTTTTTTTTTTTTTTTTTTTCCACGATCTATATAGGGATGTCAACGGGCCGGGTTTTCGCGGGTACCCGCCTCGTCCAAACCCAATTGGGACGGGTTTGGGTATTGTAAATTGGGTTTGAGACGGGTATTGGTAATAAAGTAGATACCCTAAACGAGTTTGGGTCAGGTATAGGTATACACCTCTGGATACCCACTACCCAAACCCATTTATATATATGGTAAATATATATATTTCACATGTATATAAAAACTATATTTATATTTTTAAATAAAAAAATTTATAACTATTATCAATTTTAAGGTTTTTTTTAATATATATAAAGTTGAAAGAATATATCTCAAAAAATCTACTGGATAAAAAACATATATTGTTAGTTTTGTTATTTGTTAACATTTAATTTGATATTTGTTTTACATTTTGTATATCGTTCGTTAGCACTGATTGAGATGCACAAGTTTAAATTAAAAATTTTGATTATTGTATGTATATATTAAGTTATAATTTTTTTATTAAAAAATATTACTATTAATTTTATTTGGGCTTAACGACGGGTAATAAACAGGTATTACCCGATGAGTTTGGGTCGGGTATGAGTATTAAAGTTGAATTTTTAAACAGGTTTGAGATGGGTATGGGTATACGAAATTTTAACGGGTTTAGGTTTGGGAAGTGGGTAATTCTATACACAGCCCCCATATTACTCCTCACAGCCCCAAGTTTAATTTAATAATAAAATTAATAGTAAATGTACAAAAATATCCCTACAGCCTCCAAATACATCTTCTCTCTCCACAGCCCCCTGTTCATCTCCCTCTCATTCTCCCTCACCTCTCTTTTCCGATCTTTCAACAAGTGAACATTATTCCCTCTATAGGGATGCGTCATGACCAAGGACTGGAGCCGACTCGTCAAGGAGAAGAAGCTAACGCCGGCGACATCGTCTCCTTCATCGACTGGCACTTCCGCCCCGTAGCTCCCGACCTCGATCTAACATCAGTTCGCCTTCCACCAGCACTTCTCTAACCACCACCCTTGGAGCCCAATCTTCATGTCGTCGCCGCCGCATCTGCCGAGGGGAAGTGGGGTCCCTCTCAACTGCATGTCTCTGGATTTAGATATTTAGGTAAATTGATTAATTAAGGCCATTAATTAAATAGTTTCGTGTTTTCCAGAAATTCGAGCATTATCTGTACAATCAAATAAAAAATACTCCATAGATAGATGATGACAAAAACGTTTCTTCTTCTATATATCGTTCTCATTCCATTTTTCTTCATACGATATATTTGATGTTTAAGAAATTTGGCTCTCAAAAGGATAATGTAATCGGCGGCTACGACGATACTTGGAAATTTAAGAAGAAAATGAATTGTAGATTACGGATTTTAATATCTGGAATCTTAAAGAGTTTCATGTATTGAGATTCATGGCAATGATTGTCGTGAATGGCCGCCAGCGAGGTGGAGGAGAGAGAGAAAAAGAACAGTGGCTGTGAAGATGGTGAAGCATATTGTGGTTTCAGGGGCTGTGTGCAGTATACAGGGATAACTTTGTAAATTCTTTAATTTTATTTTTAATTAATTAAAAGGGGGCTGTGTGGAGAAAAATGGGGGCTGTGGATAGAATTACCCTTGGGAAGTGCTTAATGGGGCGGGTACCCGGCCCATTGACATCCCTAGATCTATATAAAAGTTTATTGGCATATAAAATAATAAAAATATAAGATATTGGGCATTTTTTGTTTTCTCTCACAAATTTTGAGCAGCTGTGTAAATTATAATTAACTTTCGATTTATTACAATTTCTCCAAAATTAAACTCAATTACCCCCAAATTAAATTCTCTTTCATCACTTCCTCTCACTCTTCTAGTATAAATTGAATCAACTATTTGTTGGAGAGATAATCTTTTATATCAGCCCTTTACCACGTACGTGTCTCATGTTTATATTATACGGAGTATGTTCTAAGATTATTACTTCATCGTATCCGTCTCAATTCACTAGTTCCGTTTGCTATTTAGGAACGTCTCGCCGTTTGATATTTAAGAACGTCTCGCTTCACAAGTTATGTTTTTTTAAATGGAATAATTAATTATTACTTTTCTATGTGGACTCCTCACTTATCTCTTTTACATTTCCTCATAAAATTTTATACCGAAATGAAATAAGACCTATGAAATTGGATGGAGGGAGTATAATACTATTATTTGAAGATATACAAAGTTACAAATTACAAATACTTTGCCCAAAACAAAACAGAAAACTTAACACACGTCCGTACATGTGCACCAAGGGCTTTTAAAACAACCATGCATCATCAAACATCGATCACCCCCTCCTTTCCTTCCAGACTCGGAAAGGGTAAGAAAGTAAATTTTATGGTTTGCCGAGGTGATGATCCTCGATGTCTTTGGTGACATCGATGATTAAGCCAAGAAGCGAAATGGGATGCTCCACGTCCTCATTTTGCATCTCATACTCGAACGTCCACATTACCAGATCGATGTCCCCGTGTGTCTCCACGTGGCACGTGAATACGAAATCCTTATAGAGCTCCAACAAGTCCCCCTCAATCGCCTTGAATTTTATCAGCCTCTTCTCTTCATCAATGACCTCAATTACCTCTTTCAGTGTTTGCTCTTTCCCATCTACATGCACTTTCCCAAATTAACTTCCATAATAATAACAACAACGATAACAATAACAACACATTTAAATTTGACGAGTTCTTACCATGGGTGTACCTCCAGAAAATGATGGAACCAACAAGACCAAATTGCCCCTCGTGAAGATCACAACCTTGTACCTTTTCAGGGGTAATTGTGGCAAAATGATGTGGATTGAGCTTGAGTAGTTCATGGAATACATCTCCACCAGCTTTGAATTCTACTGCTGCAATCAACTTCCCATGCAAACCCATCATCTCTCCTATTTTTTTCTAATTAATTTTGAATATTTATTTGAAATCAAAATTAACGTTTATGTATTTTAGGGTTCATTTACAAACTTCCCTTATATAGGGTAAGGCTAGGTTAACATATCATGATCGATCACCCAACTTTTATTATCTTAATCTTAATTAGTTCCCTTTTTGTTTATTAGTAATCATTATTGATTTAATCTAAAATAAAAAAAATAAAAAAATTGCTTCAATCTCAATTGAATGAGGAAATTAATTGAAATTAATTAATGTGCCTATCGAAGTTATTTTTCTAATTGGGTTGACCCAACCTATGGTTGTTATTTAATTTTTGATATTATATTGTCGTGTCCACATCAATCATTCTCTTTTATCAACATGGATTTAAGTAGAAACCCTAACAATCATCTTAAATATTCGACGTGTTAATTTAAATATTAAGCTAGTTGTTTCCACCTGTGTCACGCAAAAAGATAAACTAAAATATCTATTGAAATTTACTAATAGTATTATCTCCGTCCACCATTTACTGACACAATTACTATATTGGGACGCCCACCATTTACTGACACTTTCCGTTTTAGGACATAGACCCCACAATCACTTTAACAATTTAACACTTTATTCATCTACTTTTTAGTTCTTTAACATTTTAATACTATTAAAAAATCTAAATGGACCCACAATTATTCCACTTTAACACAATAATTTATTACTACATCATCAAAATGCAAAAAAAACTGTGCACAAGAAAGTGTGTCACTAAATCATGGACGGAGTAATATATTTCACTTGTGCTACGTACGGAATAAAGTGAAACATTTACTAAAATTCACTTATACTAACATGAGAACTCTTAATATGCACACGCGTACCACGTACATGATAAAGTTTCCACCAGTATGATTGTGATAAAATAGTTGATACAAGGATAAAACTCTGGGATAAAATTTCCACCCCGTACGGGACCACAATATATATATATATATATATATATATATATATATAGGGGTGAGATCCTGTACAAAATAAGATTATCGTAAAAAATAAAAAATGATGCATTTTATGCATATAATTATAATGCATGATGCACATAATTATAATGCACAATGCATTATAATGCATTATCTATACAATCATAATGCATTTTAGTAAAATCATAATGCACCAGTTAATCTACACCGTAGATCACACAGATCAATGGTCCAGATCATTTCTCATTTCTTACAGAACTTGTCTTTTGTATGTGATCTCTCCTATATATATATATATATATATATATATATATATATATATATATATATATATATATATTTGTTTCTCTATTTTCACCAAGAGGAATGCTCTCCTACCCATAGTGAACATTGTTAACGTGTTCACAAATGATGTGACATACTATTTATAAATAAAATAATTAAAATATATAGCATAACCTATCTAAAAAAAAGAAACTCTAACACTGCTACATCAACGGCGTGCACATTAAGAGTGCACACAATGGATATGAGATCGTTTCTCTTTTCCCCAATAGGCTGTATTAATTAAATATAATTATATCACTTGATATTATGATAAAATTTTGCACATCTAATTAAAATTAAGTTTTAACTCGTATAAATGGTGAATCTATAATTTATTTATACTACAATTCCCTATAACATACTCCCTTCGTTCCATTGGGATAGAGACTTTTTGTTTCGACACGAGAATTAAGACGAGAGTGATGATAGTGTGTTAAAGTGCTGGGTAGTGCGTTAAAGTGATGTGTCTGAATTATTGGTTTAGAATTTTCTATTTCGGGAAAAGTCCCTATATCAGTGGGACGTCCCCAAAAGGAAAGTGTCCCTTTATCAGTGGGACATAGGGAGTATCAAACATTTATGTTTTAATAGGATCTTTTGGTTTGATTTGCCCTCGTGAATTTATATATTTACACGGGTAACATATATATTAGCCGACTTGATTCATATATGTTCAATATATAAGTATTAAAATATATAAACGAACTAAGTCGGCTGAGATGAAGGGAGTACTATGTTATTAACTACTACTCTATCCTTTTTATTATGAACATAAAAATTAAGAGATGAGAGAATATGTGGTTGTAATTAATTCTTAGGACAAAGTTAATTATTGCCATATATTTTTTGCCATTTAAAAAAATGTTTATATAATAAGTGAAATAGACGAAACTGGTAAATATTGTTAGAATGGTAGGAGGAAAAGAGAGGTTAGGAAGGAAAGTCTCGAGAAATACGAGGGAGATTGATTACACCCAAATTGGAATTATTTCTTTCCATAGTTTGTAAACTTCTCTCCTTTAAAGGAGAAACTTTGGATGAAGAATAAGATACGATTCTCTCTGTTTTTCTCTAGGTCTTCTTCTCCCATGTCTTCTGTTCTAGAAAACATGGTACCAGAGCAGGTAAAACAAAAGAGAGGCTCGAAAAAATTCCATCATCTCTGAACCTCTCCCAAACCAAACCAAGAAAACCACAATGGCATCAAAATCTGACCAGATGTCCTAAAATACACCCGAAACTCCCAAACTAACCTCCGAAAATAAACCAGACGAGTTCACAATCCAACTCGCAAACCTGTTACGCAACAGTCTCGGGTTGCAATCTACACACAATGTCGAATCCCTCTCCATTGGATTCAAACTCAGTGGAGACAACTATCCATTGTGGGCAGTTCTTATGAAGAAAGCAATTGGGGGAAGAGGGAAAGCCTTGTATATCACTGGGGTTCCTTCTCCCCCTCCAACCAACGATGCGACATACCAGAGATGGGAAGAAGAGGATCAATGTGTTTTTACGTGGCTCATACAGAACATCGAACCAAGCCCCATCAACAGTGTGTCGAAACACCCTACTGCGAAGGCTGTTTGGGATGGATTGGCCCACACCTACGGCAGTGGAACTGACTCCCTCCAAGTGTTTGATCTACACAGGAAGCAGCAAACACTTTGAAACAAGGCGACGAAACTCTGGAAGAAATTTGGGCAAAATTGCAGGATATATGGATGGCGATTGATCGAAAGGAACCCAACCCCATGGAGTGTCCCAAAGACATCGATGTGTATAATCGTATAGTACAAACGCAACGATTATACCAGTTCCTTACGGCGTTACACGAAAGATACGAACCGGTGAAAAAAGAGATCTTAAAGAGAGAACCTCTGCCTTCAGTTGACATGGCCTATTCTATGGTAAGATGTGAGAATGCCAGGGATCAGATTCTTCGACAAGTGGCCGTTGATAAAGATACACCATCCGACATAGGGCTCGGACTTGCTGCGAGGGACAAGCACCGCTCCAGTCAACCCCCACAAAAGAGCAATTGGCCCCGTCGAACAGAGGAGGACAAGAGTAAGCTTGTGTGCTCACACTGTGGCATGAAGAAGCATACGAAAGAGTCATGTTTTCAACTCGTCGGGTATCCTGATTGGTGGGACGAAACCAAGAGAACGAAGGCTACGAGCAACAATCGAACCAAAGGAGGCAACAGTGTTGCTGCAGTTGCCGACGTTAACCGGGACACCAACGCCATAGCAGGCAACACCAAATCAACAGGCGACGGAGCAACACAAACAATCTCAGGTAATGGGACTGCCTCAATACAAGTGAATAATCGTTTTCAGGCTCTCGAAAATGTTTCTACAGCTTATACTGTCCCAGCTGCTAGCAATGGAAAGAATGAGCAATGGATTTTTGACTGTGGTGCTACAGACACCATGACATTTGATATCTCTGATATAGTCCAGTCTACCACATCTCAAAAAACACATGTTCAGACCGCTAATGGAGAACTGGCACCGGTTAAAGGGGCTGGAACTATTGCTCTATCTCCCACTCTGAAGCTTTCAAACTGTTTATTCGTTCCTTCTTTGTCACATAAGCTTCTTTCAATCAGCCATGTCACAAAGGAACTGAATTGCACATTGCTAATGCAACCTCGCTTCTGTTTGTTACAGGATATCAGGACGGGGGAGATTATTGGGCGTGGCACTGAACGACATGGACTGTATTACATGGATGAGATAGTTCAAAAAGGTACTGCGATGCTGACTCACGGATCTGTGGACTGGGAGGCTTGGCTTTGGCATCATCGGATAGGACATCCATCCACAGCCTATTTGAAACTTCTTTTTCCTAAATTTGTAGCCTCTATAGGGAAATGCATTGTGAGACATGTTTTTTGGCCAAAAGTCATCGACATTCTTTCAAATTTAATAACAATCGAGTTGATTCTATCTTCTCTTTAGTTCATTCGGATGTCTGGGGTTCGGCACCCATTGTTGGGGGTCAAGGTTTTCAATATTTCTTACTCTTTATTGATGACTATTCTCGAATGACTTGGATCTACTTTTTAAAACATAAATCCGAGGTATTTGATAAATTTGCCCACTTTTATGCCCTAGTCAAAACACAATTCCAGAAAACTATCCAGGTTCTTCGTTCTGATAATGGAGGAGAATATGTCAATTCTCGTATGAAACAGTTTTGTGACACAGAAGGTGTGGTCCATCAGACTACCTGCCCCCACACCCCCGAACAAAATGGTGTCTCAGAACGCAAAAATCGTATTCTCCTAGACATGGCTCGAGCTATGTTGATCGAATCTCAAACCCCACCTATTTTTTGGCCAGAGGTACTAGCAACCTCTGTATATCAGTTGAATCGCCTGCCTACAAAAGCCTTGAACCTTCAAACACCTCTGCAGTGTCTATACACTCAAGCCCAAATCCCTGTTGCCTTAACTCTTCAACCAAGAATCTTTGGTTGCTCCGTGTTTGTTCACATACCGAAACATAACCGACATAAATTGTCTCCATGTGCAGTTAAGTGTGTGTTTGTCGGATATGGTATTCACCAGAAAGGGTATCTATGCTATGATCCCAAAACTCATCGTATGTACACCACCATGAACTGCGACATTCTAGAGAGTGAATATTTTTACCACCACCTTAGTCGTCAGGGGGAGAGTGAAGAAAACAGAAACAAAGACTCTCTAAGTTGGTTGTCAATGTCGAGCCTAGTGCCGGAGACAGGTCCAACCGATGAAGTTAGCAGTACCGCTGAACTGACTCAAGACACGATCATACAGTCCAACACCCAAACTGGTGCCAATATGCCTAGTTCATCTTCCCCGCTCCCAATATCCGAGGTACGGAATTCTGATAATGTTAATAGTAATCCTATACTTGAGATTGTTAACGATGACAGGGAAGATGATGGAAGGAGTCATGAGATTATGGATCAAGGCGACGTCGATGCGGAGCGGTATGTGTTGCCACCAAGAAGCACTAGGGGGATCCCTCCTAAGAGATACTCTTCTGATCATTATGGACGGAAATCTCGGTATCCTATTGCAAATGCTGGTGAAAGTCACCTCACCAAGACGGCGCAGGCATTTGAGACAGCAATTCTACGGGAAGAAGGGATTCCTCGTACGGCTGAGGAGGCTATGGAGCATGATGCCTGGAGAGAGGCTATGAGAAAGGAGATTGATGCTTTAGCTAGAAACAAAACATGTGAGAAATGTAGATTACCAAAGAACAAGAAACTTGTAGGGTGCAGGTGGGTCTTCACCATCAAACGACGACCCGACGGCGCAATTGAGAGATACAAGGCGCGGCTGGTAGCTAAGGGTTATACGCAGACGTATGGAGTTGATTATTCAGAAACGTTTTCTCCCGTTGCCAAGATGAATACTGTGAGAGTACTATTGTCGATTGCAGCAAATCGGGATTGGCCACTTCATCAATTCGATGTGACCAATGCTTTTCTACATGGGGAACTAAAAAAGAAGGTCTACATAGAGGCACCACCGGGCCTCTCGGGAGAATTTGGAAAAGGTGAAGGGTGCCGGTTAAGGAAGACTTTGTATGGCTTAAAACAGTCACCAAGGGCGTGGTTTGGAAGGTTCACAGACGCCATGGTGAGGTATGGGTACAAACAGAGTAACTCCGATCATACCTTGTTTTTAAAGAAGAGAGGTGACTTAATAACATGTTCGATCATCTATGTGGATGATATGATCATTTCTGGTGACGATATTGGAGAAATCGAAAGCTTAAAGAAGAACTTGTTTCAAGAGTTTGAAATGAAAGACTTGGGAGCTTTGAAGTATTTTCTCGGAATAGAAGTACTGAGGTCCAACAAAGGTATCTTCTTAAGACAAAAAAAGTATGTTTTGGATTTGTTGGTTGAAACTGGTCTGCTTGATTGTAAACCAGCAGATACACCGATCATGTTAAATCATGGATTACGAATTGTGGAAGGAGCCGAACTGACAGACCGGATAAGGTACCAACGTCTAGTAGGGAAGCTAATTTATCTATCTCATACTAGACCGAACATCGCGTATGCAGTCGGGGTTGTTAGCCAGTTCATGCATCAACCTCAACTGGAACATATGGAAGCTGCACTAAGAATTGTCCGCTATTTGAAGGGCACTGTCGGGCATGGAGTTTTACTTCAGAAAAACGAACACCTAGAGATTTATGGATACACTGATGCAGATTGGGCCGGAAATCTAACCGATAGGAGGTCGACGGTGGGGTACTTCACGTTTGTTGGAGGGAATTTGGTTACATGGAGGAGTAAGAAACAAAAGGTGGTTGCGTTGTCCAGTGCCGAGGCTGAGTTTCGAGGAATTAAGAGTGGGCTTACGGAAATTCTGTGGCTGAGAAAATTGCTAGCTGAGATGGGTTATCCTCCATCACAAAAGAGTCGACTGTTTTGTGATTATAATGCTGCAATTAGCATTTCAGAAAATCCAATCCAACATGATCGGACGAAACATGTGAAGGAACCATATCTGATCGGTGAAGATCGGTTCGCCCGAGGATCTATTTCGGATATCTAACTATCGACATAAACCTATCATACTCCTATGAATTAAGTGCGGAATCATAGGGGGTTATAGATCGATTACCTGAAGAAGTAGAGAACTCGCGAATAGATCTTCTGATCTGTATCCCTGCTCGATTCTGACGTTGGATGGACAACGAACTTCGGAATCAGCCACGGAAAATGGGATCCCACCGAACTGCTACTGCCCGGCCGCGCGTCTCTCTCTCTCTAACCCTAGCCTCCCTTTCTTGTTCAGAATATTTAAGTGCACTCGATTATTCTGACTGTTAGGTCAAAACAAGACCTTGAGGGGTATATATAGAGGAGACCAAGTGAGACTTGGGCTTAAGTTGCAGGCCAGGCCTGCAACACATGGACTAGGCGTCCATTAGCAGAGTTGGCGCCCCATACTGGGCCCAAGTGCCCAACTGTGTGGTGGCCCACTTATTCCTTATACTGTGGCCTATTGAGCTTTTTGGGCCAGATCAGGGATCTACTAGCTGGTAAAACCGAGGCCTCCCAATGGCTAAATTCTCCATACTCAGCCCAGAGTATAAATTAGTCCATAAGTACTAAAACATTCCACTAGAGTAATAGTACTGAATTACCTGTTTTACCCCTGTTGAGTTCAGGGCTAGTATTAGACTTAGCGACCCCCATATTTAAGATATCCCACATCCGTTGATTAACTTAGAGCTTCTGACTGCTCGTGTTATTCAACTTCTTTATTCCTGAGTAGTACCATTCATTCCTTATTCATCATACCGGAATTTAATCCACCTGCAGGGTTTGGTATGATAATCCTTAATGAATTCCTCAGGGGATGTGATCAACCTGTTCTACCAGGATATGGTGCTCTGTTGCAGTTACACTAAGAGTCGTACTAGTTGTAGTTGCTTTCCAAGATACGGAGCATATTGAGTTGCAGATACTCTGAACTCTCACCCATGGTAAATCAAAGAAGCAGACTACAACTATACACCCTTAGGACTCAACTAGAGTTAAGGTTCATCTTAAGTCACCGAGGTCTTGATTCTTTCTACATCTGGTCAGAATAGAAGAATACACCTCACCGTGATCCTATCAGTACACGCACGTACTAGCATAGACAAGTAGCCAAGACAAGCTACCTATGCAGCCTATACTACAACCTAAACCGACAGTTATATCCAGAACTGTCTCAACTGTGATACCCTTTTATATCTCGTGAGGAACCGGCAACTATGGTCTTCTGTGATCTACAACACACCATAAAGCCTACAACTTTGAGATAATGGATAGATGTTTGATGCATAGATAACAATTCATACTTAATCAGATAGAAGATTGTTAGTGGTTATGGACAACACATGCATACAAGCTAAAAGGCCTGCTTTCTAGTATACAAATCCATCAATCTCCCACTTATACTAAAGCAAACTTTTAGTATATAATGTGACAAATAGGCAAAGTGTCTACAATCTAGCATCTATTACACATCTTCTCCCACTTATACTCAAAGTTTACTAGTGTGGGAGGCGCCCCAGTCCCATCCCTTCGACATGCTTGTCGAACACCTTGACTGGTAAGCTCTTTGTGAACGGATCCGCCAGATTATCCGCTGAAGGGATTTTCTTCACTTCTACTTCTCCTCTTTCGACGATTGCTCGTACGAGATGGTACTTTCTCTCTATGTGTTTGCTCGCCTTGTGAGCCCTAGGTTCCTTGCAGTTTGCAACTGCTCCAGCATTATCACAATATAATGTGATACCTCTGGGCAAACTGGGAACTAGTTCTAGCTCATTAAGGAAGTTCAGGAGCCACACAGCCTCTTTAGCAGCCTCACAAGCAGCCACATATTCGGCCTCCATGGTCGAGTCTGCGATGCACTTCTGCTTCACACTCTTCCAAGTGACAGCTCCACCTCCCAAGGTAAACACATAGCCTGAGGTAGATTTCCTCTCATCTCGATCAGCCTGGAAGTCTGAGTCCGTATATACCCTATCGGGATCATCTCATTGGACTGATAAACAAGCACATGATCTCTTGTCCTTTTGAGATACTTCAATATGTGCTTAACAGTCGTCCAATGTCCCTGGCCAGGGTTAGACTGATATCTCGCCACCATGCCAACCGCATAGCAGATATCTGGTCTAGTACACAGCATTGCATACATGAGACTCCCAACCGCGGAAGCATACGGTATAGTCTTCATGCCCTCTATCTCCTCTTGTGTCTTCGGACACATGTCCTTAGATAGAGGTATGCCATGTCTGAAGGGAAGAAAACCCTTCTTGGCACTTTGCATGCTGAAACGGGCGATCACAGTATCTATATATGAAGCTTGGCTTAAGCCTAACATCCTCTTATGGCGATCTCTGATCACCTTGATCCCTAGGATGTAACCTGCTTCTCCCAAGTCTTTCATCTGAAACTGTTCAGACAACCAATCCTTTATGCCTGATAACACGTTCACATTGTTGCCAATGAGAAGTATGTCATCTACGTACAGTACTAAGAATACCACGCTTCCGTCCGAACTGAGCCTGTAAACACAACTTTCGTTTATGCACTGGACAAATCCAAAGGATTTTATCACTCCATCAAAACGAATGTTCCAGGACCTGGACGCATGCTTAAGTCCTTACAAGGACTTCTTAAGCTTCCATACGAGATGCTCCTGGCCATCTCTCACATAACCTTCTGGTTGGCGCATATAAATGTCCCTACCTTTTTCAAGGTACCCGTTCAAGAACGCAGTCTTGACGTCCATTTGCCAAACCTCTAGGTCTAAATGTGCCGCCATGGACAAGAGTATTCTGACGGACTTAAGCATGGCAACCGGCGAAAATGTCTCATCATAATCGATTCCCTCTCTCTGAGTGAATCCTTTCGCCACCAATCTAGCTTTGAAGGCTAAAACCTTCCGGTCAGGTCCTCTTCTGATGCCCAACCGTACATGTGCGATGTACATTAAAAAAATTGAATACAAACGTAAATACTACTATAATTAAAAAAAAATGAACATTGAAAGTTAATGACATCATTGCATCAGTTAATGGGACCCCACCACACAGTATTAAAGTAGATGGTTTTCTAGATTTACTGTAGCAAACAATTCAAATTTAATAAAATAAACTAAATTCCACATGGATGGTTGTGATGCCCCTTCTGCACTGCATAAGTGGGTAGCATCGCCCAGACCGGTCAGGTCCACGTCAATAAAAATATTCAAATGAAATCCTTGGGCCTTATCATTTCAAGCGGATGAGGTGGTTGTCCCGTCTTCCTTATCCGGGCCCACATATAATAGAATATTGACCTTATAAATTAATGAGATGGATGAAATAGTTGTTTATTTTAAAATTAGTTAAGCTATAGAAAGAATAAATTTTTTAAAATAAAAGAATGATTTGGAGTGACAGCCTAAGAAACTAAAATTAGGAGAAATCATAGCGTGCATATTCTCGTTTTAACTGTAAGACGTTAATGCATAAGACTAAGGATCTTAAGTTCGAGCTATATGCACATGGCGTGAATTCTAACTACCCACAAATTGAATAGATTGAATATGAAATAAAATTTCCTGACTATATAGCTTGGGAGTTAGGGAGCCAAGGCCCCGTTACAACCTTCAACACTCCTCGCAGTCGCTCCTATCTCAGACAAATTCTCGACTCCGATCCATCATTTGGATGAAGTTTCCATCATTTTAACCTCTATGTATCGGAGTAGAACAAAAAGGATATTCCGAGTAATACGAGTGCTTTGGAGATACAAAATTAGGATGAGATTTTTTGGAAAGATGTTTTTGTAGCTGCATTCGTGGTGTGAGTTATATATGTGTGGCATGAATTATGTATGGTACGAGTTACGAGGAGATGAGTACGTGGAATTCGAGTTGTTTTATAATAAGGAATTTATTTTTCCTTATTTAATATTATTGAGAGGAGATTCACGCACATAAGGAAACTTCCATGCATAAGGATTTGCTTGAGATTCGATTCCAAGAAGATAAGAAAATCCTTAGAGATATACCTTAAATATATTCTCTAGGGTTTGCATGAGAGAATTGCGTGTGTGTATATATATATATATATATATATATATATATATATATATATATATATATAGTATAAAAATAAGTCCTGGTGTGAGAAATAAGAATGGATCTGAACCATTGATCTTAATTTGATCTGTGGTTGTAATTGATTTAAGAATGATTATAAGGTAACATAAGCATGACTAGGTTTAAGCATGAATTTGTACATTAAAAAGCATAATGGTGTTGTAAGCATAAATATATACTGACTTAAGCATGATTTTGTATAGTTTTAAGCATCTTTCGCATTTTAGCACGCAATGATTTATTTGCACACGAACCACTCCATATATATATATATATATATATATATAGGGGTGAGATCCTGTACAAAATAGAATTATCGTAAAAAATAAAAAATGATGCATTTTATGCATGTAATTATAATGCATGATGCACATAATTATAATGCACAGTGCATTATAATGCATTATCTATACAGTCATAATGCATTTTAGTAAAATCATAATGCACAAGTTAATCTACACCGCAGATCACACAGATTAATGGTCCAGATCATTTCTCATTTCTTACAGAACCTGTCTTTTGTATGTGATCTCTCCGCTATATATATATATATATATATATATATATATATATATATATATATATATATATATATATATTAAGGGATCGTGATTCAGCCCCTGCGCGCAAGATGAGAATTTCTTCTTGAGAGTTGTTTTTTGTTTTTCATGATCAACGTGCATTACGTTCTCGTGTTCATTCATCAATTCTTGGGTAGTGTAGTTGGTGAGTGATTGTATAATCTTGAATTGTTCAAATTCAAGATTGGGGTTTTACTTTTCGATATTGTGAAAAGTGTGTTGGGTAGACTAGGTGAGAGTCTACTTCGAGTTTGCTTGAGAAGAGTAGAGTTGGGTGATGAGAGAACGTATAATGTATCTTACGTTCAACAGTCTTGTATCCCTTATACTCTTGATAGTGAATTCCTTATTGGGATTGTTCCCCCCAAACGTAGGTGTGTTTTATCACCGAACTGAGTTACCACTTGTGTGTTATTTACTGTTACGCTTTGTATTCTTATTGTGAGCGTTTAATTCACACAATACATGAGTTATACAATTTCAGTTTTGAATCTAAACGGCTTGATTACTCTTCAATCTTTCACTCTCTTCTAGTGAAAATTGAATCAACTATATCCGTTGGAGAGATAAGTTTATACTATGCATTCATTTAATCTTACTTCCTTTTTCCCCCCCTACCTCTTTACAAGGTTCATTATTCTGTTTAGTGAACTGGTGTCCCGCGGATTCACGCATATTGTCAAACCACGTTAAATTTCAGGAAATTTACGTCTTCTTTCTCAATTTTTACAGACGGCTTCAGTTGTTAGGAATGTCACGACTGAGTCACATCATCTGTCTTCTAATAAATTTTATTTTGTGACAACATCGACCGTCACATCCTAACAGCTTAGATAATTTTTTTTGATAAAATGAGAAGATAATTGGATACTCTCTTTCCAAGCCTGCTAGCTAGCCAGTGGAATATCAAAGTCACATGACACCGTAACAAGACTATAACAAATTAGGAAAAGATCATATACAAATATGTATTAATATGGTCTAAGATTATTATAATAGGTATAGTAAATTATTTGAAAATATACAAAGTTCATATTTTCAAAGGTTTTTTTAATTACAACGTACCATTGAACAAAAACAATCACAAATACATTGTCCAAATAAAGGGGAAAAAAAAACACACAGAGGGTTTATTAAGGAATGGCAAAGCACACCATCGTATTTCAAACATCATTTCATCCCCTCCTTGTAGAGTCGGAAAGGGTAAAAGGGTAAATTCGATGTCAACCGAGGTGATGAGCCTCGATGTCTTTGGTGACATCGATGGCGAAGGAGAGAAGCGAAAGGGGATGCTCCACATCCTCATTTCGCATCTCGTACACGAAGGTCCACGTCACCAGATCGATGTCCCCGTGTGTCTCCACATGGCACGTTATCACGAAGTCCTTGTAGAGGTCCAGCAAGTATCCCTCCACAACTTTGAACTCAACCAACTTCTTCTCTTCATCAATGGCTTGGACCACCTCTTTCAACGTCTGCTCTTTCCCATCTACAG
This sequence comes from Thymus mandschuricus, assembly GCA_029379335.1. Lineage (NCBI taxonomy): Eukaryota > Viridiplantae > Streptophyta > Magnoliopsida > Lamiales > Lamiaceae > Thymus > Thymus mandschuricus. The sequence continues at coordinate 17,369,909 of CM057082.1, read as the reverse complement.
TTTCCCAAAATAATCACTACTCTTTTTACCGTAACAGAATACCAACAGCAACAAATATTGGACGAGTGCTTACCATGGGTGAAGGTCCAGGTCATGGTGGAACCAACATGACCAAATTGCCCCTCGTGAAGATCACAGCTGTGTACCTTTTCAGGGGTAATTGTGGCAATATGATGAGGATTGAGCCTCAGAAGCTCGTGGAAGACATCTCCACCAGCTTTGAATTCTACTGCTGCAATCAACTTCCCATGCAAACCCATTTCTCCAATTTTTTTTCTAATTAATTTTGAATATTTATTTAAAATCAAAGTGTTTATGTATTTTAGAGTTCATTTACATATTCCCCTTTATATAGGGCAAGGCTAGGTTAGCAAATCATGATCAAACCACTTTTATTTTACTTATTTTTTAATATTAGTTTCTTTTTTTAGTTGTAATAATTGCTCTTATCTGAATCGGGAGATTCGTTGTGCTTAGCGACTTCTCTTTTTGAATTGGAGGTGACCAAATGATTTTTGATTCTATATACAATATTGCCACATAAATGCTTTTCTGTTTTTCGTAGACATTCTTAACGTGTCTATCGTTAATGTAACAGTGACATAATATATTTTTTTAAAAATAGGTTATCGTTTATATTTCAATATTTTATTCTTTAACAGTATATCACGTCATCTATATATATATATATATATATATATATATATATATTAAGAATGTACGCGGTGTATGAATACATCATGCAGATATAGAGTATACTTTCGGTGATGATTTGATTTGCCAACAATTTAATTTGTATTTATTCGTTTGATTGGGGACAACTTTGGTCAATATAAAAGCAATATTTCAATTATTTTGATTTCTATATAATTATTTATGATTGGTTACAATTATTACACGTCGACTCTGAAAATTATACTAACATTTAACGTTTCAATCGAATCTTTTGGTTTGATTTGCCGTCAATAATTTATATACTTTAGAGGATGATATCTCCTAACCGTTCCAGCTACGATATCAATATCAATTTAAAAAAATGTTTATTTGTTCTTGTCCTTAAATTTCAATATACTATGATGTAATTTAAAACGCGTGCCTCATATTCAACATAATTGAAGGGAGTACTAATTAACTAACAAAGGTTCATTAATCGATTAAGGTATATACACTAGCATTTTCAACCATTTTAACAAATAAAATTAAAGTTGAATGCCAATGAATAATAATTAATTGAATTAGTGAACCCTAATCAATTAGTGTGAAGTTAGATTGAATTACTCAATCGATGAAATATATAAAAAACGATTTTGATATACAATTAACAATAAACACATTAATAGAAATCGAGAATCTCATTTTGATGAAGGAGGGTTATCCAATTTATATGTTCCCGATCAAGATCGGGATAAAATAAACTTGAGGTGGAGGCTTTAAGAGAAAATTTGTATGTGTCATATTTGGTCTTGCTTTTGTGATATTCAAACTTTAAACCTTTATGAATTTTTGCACCGTATAGAGTTCTGTCATGAAAGTGATCACTAAACAATTTGTGTTAATATGTATATTCCCTCCATCTCATTATATTAGTAACTTTTTGAAATGATATAATAGTCAATGAAAAAGAAGATATGTGGCTAGAGAGAAAATTAATTGTAGTCATGTATTCTTTGTTATTTCAGAAAATGTGGCTAATAAATGAGATGAACGAAAATGGAAAGTGCACCTAATATAATAGGATAAAGGTAGTACTTTATATGTCCCATAAAGAAAAACTTCAGTAGATGGAGGATGTCTCGATATAGAGTGTCAATAATGGTAGGACACAGAAAGTTTCTATGATAAAAGAAATATAACGTTATTTATGAGACGAAGAGAGTTCTATGATAAAATTGTGAAATTAATAATATAAACTAAATTATATTATACTCTCTTATTTTGGACTTATCCAGTCTACTATTTATTTACAATTTAAAACTAAAACATAAAGATTAGATGTACTGAAATATATATAGTACGGAGTATAAACTATTGATCGGTTTTCAATTTGAACATAATCTTTTCATATGATCATTTCACCCCAAGATGTCTAGGGAAGACTTTGATCGGTTACCAAAACTTCTTTGTTACCCTTGATTAGTACGCTATTGCTTTCTTGGTTACAGAAACGCCCCCTGCTCACCGTGAGCACTTTAATTTGTGTAGCAATCGCTAATGTGATAGCGATAGGGTTTTCTTTTTTAGATATGTTGTGATATCTATATACTAATAGCAGCACCGGGCTGCCGTATATAGTAAGTTCGATATTTATAAATAGTAACTTTTTATCTTATAATATTTTTATTTTTAACTTTTCTTTTGAAATAAATGTATTGATGGTATTTCATAATTGTCTTTTAATATTTTTAACCAACTAATTAATTGTATTTAGATGTTACAAAGTTTAAATTTATTACAAATTATTATTTTATTTTCATTATATTTTTCATTATACTTGGTATGAAATTGCATTCAACATGTTTATTCGCATACATATTCAAAGAAACATGTTTTTTTTAATTGAAAGAAAAAACAATTTTTATGTATTTCTTTGTCTATATATTATGAAACTTCCCACCAACACATGTAGAACATTTTAATTTTGTAATCTCAATGCCTTCTATATAAAATTTCAAAGCAGATTCGAAGCACCACACCCATTTGTATGCATACGTAGTGTCTCCTATATTTTCCATTCCCATTTATCTAAAATTCCTATATTTATATATACAAAAACTAATATCATAATAGGAGCTGCGGAATAACTATTTTTAATAACTTCTTACTTTTATTATTTTGTATTTGTTATTTTTTGTAAATCTTTAAATATCATAAATGAATCGATAATTTTAATGAGATAAATTATAGTAGACGCTACAAGTGCATGATTTCGGTAACAAATTAATTTTTGTTTTCCTATTTTGAATATATTTTGTGCTTATATGATTGACAATGTTGTAATCGAAAACAACACATAATTCAATCGTTATGTATTTATTTATTGAGACGTAATTCAAGGGAGAAATGCTACGGGGATAAAGCATATGATCGAGTAAAGGTTATCAAAGAATTATGTGTAATCGTTACTAATCTCCTAAATTGAACAATGGGTTTGTTAGTTTATTGAATATTTTATAGTAATCCATCTATCTATCTATATACTAATACTAATAGCAGCACATGTCTGCCGTTTATAGCAACTTTAACAATTTATAATTAGTAACTTCCATTTTACGTCAATTTTAATATTAAATTATGAAAATAAAATATATAAATTTTATATCATAATGGTGCATAAATATTTTCAATCAATCATTTAACAAAATAAGTTACAAATGCATAATTTTGGCATGTGTATTAACTTTTTTCCATTTTCATATAATTTTATGCGTATATATATTTATGAAATGTTATGAAATAAACACACATATGCACATTTTACTCATTTGGTTTATACTCTCCATTTTTTATTTTCCAGAAGAGGAGGAAGATGAAGAAGCAGCAGTTGGTTTTGGTGGGCCTCCCTCATTTCTTCTCTCCGTTTCCTTTCTCCATTGTTGTGTTGCTTCACTCTCCATGCTCTCAAACCCTGTGGAACAATATTAATAAGAGGGTAAAAATCTTTAATACATATAAATATAATTGAATTCTTTCAATTGCAACCTATATTCTTTAATTCCCTGTATAGTTGGACTCTTTTTATTTAATTATTTTCATTCACTCTTTGTCATTTGTGGTAATTATCTATGTATCCATTCACTTACATTGACTTCATTTTTCATGTATAAAATGATTATTTGTCTAATAGAAAGTGGTAATTTTAATATACCAATATCCGATATCATCAAGTACAATTGAAAAAACCATGGACGCATACATATGTAAATAAATAATAGTAGTATTATCAATTTTTACTAATGAATTTTAAAATTTAGCTCAACAAACAACTCCTACACAATGAAGTCAATATTGGAGGTCTCATATTGGATAGATTTATTGAGATTGGAGTTGAGATTTAAGGATAAATAAATGATTGCAGTGAAGGAGTATTCATAATATCTTATTAAGTTGACATGACATGATTCAATATTATACACAATTTTATAAGCTTTTGTAACTCCAATAATTCTTAAACCATTTGCTATGTAGTTTCGATTAAATATCATCATTTATTTTTATTGATTCGATATTGCACCTAGAGTAATTATAATTAAGCTTATCTCATGTACATAATTTAGTTTTAATTTCGATTTTGTTTTTCTTTTAGTGTAATATTTAACTGTCATTAATTGACATAGTTGATCACAAAATGAAGATTAACCAATTGTTAAACAGAGGCAATGGTATAACGCATCAATGAACACGAATCGAATTGTAAAGGAAGTCAAACTTAATTAAATGTTTTATTTTATTGTTTTGTTGGGTTTCCAATCCCAAATACGTACAATATTAAAATAATCTAATGTAAAAGTAAAAAAAAAAAAAAAAAAAAAAATCCGTTTAGAAGTAACATATTTGTAAGTTATGTTCAATGTATCGAATTTGTGTTAGTTAATAAATTAATTTTGACGTTATGAACATAAATCATGTGTAATTAAATACTTCTTCAATATTTATAATATTTTGTGCTTATATATTCTAGAAATATACATTAATACACTCGTGCTCCAACTATTTTCCATCATTCTATTTACATTTTTGTTCAAATTCAAAGACTTGGGTTTCCGATTAATTTGGTATGCTCTCAAGTCTCAATAACATTGTGAATGTCTTTAACTCAAGCAAACACTTATTTTTTTCCTTCCTATTTTCAATCTATGTTTTGTGCTTATATATCGAACTTTAATATAATTGATTATTGGTTTTATAAATTTAATTTTTCTTAAAATTTATTAAATGTGTATATTAATACGAGATATATTAATATATTCTACAAATATATACGTATGAATTTTAAACGCTCACTGATCAATTTGTATAGATTATTATGTATTGTTAAAAAAAAAAGATTCCAAAATTAGTTTCTAAAAGGAATACAAATTTATATGGATTAATTTTTATTTTATGTGAATTATTGTAATTTAGTGAACTGTATTTGAAAAAAATACAATTTTATAAAATTAATTATTGATTTGTGTTGATTTGGTAATGCATAGAAATGTTGCTGGTAAACTTAAATTCGACTAAAAGTTATTTTTCTCTGTCCATGTCATCCTCAGTTATTAATTGTCGTTTATTTTTCTCTGTAATTTCATTTTCTCAATTAGCAAATATCTTTGCTACAAACAATGAACTTTGTAGTTGTTTGTTACTCGATTGTTTTTGGTTTACGAAAGTTGATCGCCGTCTTCTATTGCCTCAATGAAGGCAACCTATAATTAAAATTTCACAACCTATTTTATCACAAATTGATTGTCATGCTCTTTTATTCAAAATCTTATTTTTCACAAAAGATTTAGATGTATATTATTGTACTCACATGTGTACATTATAATTTGAATTTTTTAAGAAACTTCAACAAAATAGATCAAGTTGAATTATTTTATTAAAAACTTCAACAAAAATCATATCTATATAGATTTAAAAAAAAAAAAAATCATATTCGACATATATAGTTTACCCCATGCATCGCATGGGTGTGATACTAGTATATTTAAATATTTTATTCGTTAATAGGATGTACGTACATCAACATCCGTTGACATATTAAGAATGTCTACGATTAATAGAGGAGCGTTCATCTTCTCGATTAATACGATAAACAAGAATTAAATGCGTAACTCGTGAATCATTACAATTATTATAAACAACGTTGACCCTAGCTATCTATATAAGATTAATTAAGAAAGATATGGTTAAAATCGTATCTTTGATTTGATGTCCCAACATATATAAATTTACTACTCCCTCCGTCCTCCATTTAGTGACGGAGGGAGTTTGGGCACGCGTTTTTTCGCATTTTATGGTATAATAATAAATTAATGTGTTAAAGTGTTAAAGTGGAATAATTGTGGGACCATTTGAATTGTTTAATAGTATTAAAATGTTAAAATAATAAAAAGTAGATGTATAAAGTGTTAAAGTGTTAAAGTGATTGTGGGGTCTACGTCCAAAAATGGAAATTGTCAGTAAATGGAGGACGTCCCAATATAGTATTAACGTCACTAAATGGAGGACGGAGGGAGTAGTAATTTATTTCCACGGAGCTCACGATGTTGATTGTTTCCAGCAAAATACACACTCAGGGAACATATGAAAACACTAAGTGCTTGTTTGGTAGCAGTGATTTTCATGCGGGCCGGCTCGGGCCCAGAGAGTTATCCCGGGCTCACATGAAATTCTATCATACAAACCAAACATGAATATAGGGGTGATATCTTGGTTTATACCAAGATATCACCCCTACCAAACAAGCACTAATACTAATGCACACTTCCAAATAAATAAATTTGTATTTACTTAGCAATAGGGTTAAATCATGACTAAATGATCACCTTCGTGTATGAGTATGAGTATGAGTATGAGTATGAGTATGAGTCCTCTGTGTGACCTTTCAATTTTTGTTGTTAAAACTAAAAAAAGAATATGTAAATTAGTATAGAGGAATTAATGATGTCACCTTCGTGAGCACCTTCGTCATTTTTTCGTTTCGACATTATGTTGTTCAATTTTTTCAATTATAATATATTATAATAGTTTATAAATTAATATTGAAATCATTAAAATCAAAACAAAAACATAAAAATCAAATATCGATTTGATTTATTATTCACCTTTTGAACTTATTAGAAGAAAAAACGAACAAATTGATCTTAATTTTTTTTTTTTGATTTAATTATTTCAATATTAATTTATAAGGTACTGGAATATATTACGATTAAGAAAACCGAACAAAATAACGTTGAAACGAAAAAAAATGATAAAGGTAAGTGCTTACTTAGGTGAGTAACACATCATTCCTCGTTATTATGTATATATTCAAATGTTGTTTATTTTCATATATTATAAACTCACGCGAGTAGCCCTAATTAGAATTTGAGAAAGACAGTTTTTATTACATTCACAGCATCAATTTAAGAAGTACAATGGCGAAAACGATACATATGAACTCGAATATGAAAACTCTCACGAAACCAATTTTCAAATAAGACACAACTATCTCTCTCTCTCTCTCTCTTGATATAAGAACAAGGGTATATTAACCATATACCTAAAGAGGAATTCTTAGGGTTTTCCCAGGTGATGAGTCTCGATGTCTTTGGTGATATCAATCAAGAGCGAGAGGAACGAGAGCGGATGCTCCACGTCATCGTCAAGCGTCTCGTACTCCAAAGTCCACGTCACCAGATCGATGTCGCCCGTTGTCTCCACGTGGCATGCAATAACCAAATCCTTGTAGAGCTCCATCAAGTCTCCCTCCACAACCTTGAACTCAATCAGCTTCTTCTCTTCATCAATGGATTGGATCACCTCTTTCGTCGTCTTCTTTTTCCCATCTATATAATATTTTTGTTCAAGAAATAAACAAAAAAATTGTAATTTTTGTATATTAACTAGATCGACAAGAGTGCAACTGCGTACCATGGGCGTAGCTCCAGGAAATGATGGAACCAACATGACCAAATTGCCCCTCGTGAACATCACAACTTTGTACCTTTTCAGGGGTAATTGTGGAAATATCGTTTGGGTTTTGCCTCATAATTTCGTGGAACACATCTCCACCGGCTTTGAATTCTATTCCTGCAATCAACTTGCCGTGTAATCCCATTGTTTTTGAAAAATTAAACCAAAAAGGAAAAATTCAACAATAATTAATTAATGGAACAAATATTTATATGTGGGTATTTGTGTGTGGTGGTTGGTTTAGTAGAGAGAGAGAGAGAGAAGGGTACAACGAGCTCCTAATTGCATTCTACATCTTATATAGGAGGAGGCGAGGCCGGTATAGCTCAGTCCCACTCGTGACTTTCGTGTTATATGTATAATCAAGTTATGCTTAATTAAGTTATCATCTTCTTAATTTCTCGCATTCTTGAGTAACGGATGTCAACACAATATAAGTATGAGAGTCTGATGGACACTTCAACAACTTGTGTTACGATGGATGCCAAATGTTTGCCGGACCATTGCGCCACCGAAATGTAATGGCTTCAAACCCCGGCCCTGTGACCTTACAAATGATATAAGAGCTCAATAGGCCCTGAGGGCAGTCACGCATTAATTAAGTGTTCACGACAAGAATGTTGTCATGTATCCCGCGCACATTGAATAAGTAAGTGATATCAATACAATATATATGCATAATTGAATCGACTCTGTATAACTTGTCTTATGTTTTGTAACAAAGTGAAGATGGATTCGGGTCACTATAACATAACGAGCTCCGACCTCTATTGCCCCGAGACGTTAAATAGTATGATATACATACTGCCATAAATAATATCCTCCTTATTAGATTGGTTGTCCGATCCTAGCTATCAATATATGTATAGTGTCATGTTTTTATTTTAGAAAAAAGGTACCATGATGTTTACATTTTACCCCATTTTCTTAATTCTTATAATCATACGTAATGTTACACTATAATATAAATATTTTTAACAGTAAATGTAGCTTATAGAAAGATTCATTTACTTTTGCTTACTCAAATTAATTCTTGATATGCATAATGAGAAACACTCCCATATATACTGTGAACATTCTTAATGTATTTACCGCTGATATGATATGGATATGATTTACTTTTTTAGATTGTTTATGGTACATATATTTTTTAAAAATATCTATTAATAATTTGTTACGTTATCGGTAAAAAATTAAGAATATATACCACAGTACATAGGGATTATTCCTCTATGTATAAGTACACAAACTATATAAAGATAAATAAGAATTATAAATAAATACATATTACTATTACAAATATGATACTAAGGTTGCGTTCTCTTTGATGCGAAAGAAAAGAGAGAAAAGAAAAAATCACAGAATAAATTCCACCATTTTCTCACTTTTAATTACTCACATTTTCTATTTTTTCCCCTTCATTTGCACTTCATTTGCACTACAATGGAGAGAAAATATTATATCTTCAATTTGGTGTTGTAAATATTTTATCCAATTTAAGGAATAAAATCCTCCCTCATTGATAAAAGGTGAGAAAATGGGAGAAAAAGAGTTGAATTTATAGTGTAATTTTCTCTTTTATCTCATTTTCTTTCGCATCAAAGATAAACGCAGCCTAACAGAAAAGAAAAGAAAAGAAAATTATAGTGATAAGGAAACGCCCAAGAAGTCTTCCCCTATCCAAATCAAGCCTTATTTGTAGATTTGTACATATCTTTTCATATCTTTCAATATGTGATGGAATTAATATAATAAACCTCCTATAAAGGTGTAGAATTAATCTTCTTACTAGATTATTCGTGAATTTGTAACTTCGGATATTTTTTGAGTGAATTCACGAATAAGTTAGTGAATTCGTGATTTGTCTTATATTTGTAAAGCAATTTACGACATCAAATTCGTGGATTTAAAAAGGACGGAGATATTAGGGTAAGAGTAAGAGTGACGATTTTAACCTTTTTATCGAAATAACTACTCCTTCCGTCCCACTTCAATTGGCTTGCTATACTAATCGGGATGTCCCACTTTAATTGTTCTGTTTCCTAAAATGGAAAGAATTAACCCAAACTTTTTAACATGAACCCCTTATTTTTCACTTTTTAACGTCACAACGGCTAGTTTTTAAACTACGCCTATATAAAGCCTTCGTCAACAATGGTTCTAACACGGGAAACTCATTAATCTTACAAGCCAAATCGCTGCAAGAAAATTCTCTCAAGTTCACATCCACTCAACACTCGAAAATCCTAGAGCTTTCCCAAGTGTTGAAGATAGAGAATTTCACAATTGTTATACCTCAAGCTTGTTGCGTTTACTGCTGCATCAAGCTCCCTGTACTCTCTCTCTCTCATATATTTAGTGATTAGCTAGTATAGTTGAGATTGTACGCTGATATTCGATTGTAAATCGAAAAGATTGTATGTTGTATGAAACTGATACTCAGTCAGTATAAACAAGAGAGAAGTAGAATCCAAAAGTAAAGGGATTCGTAGATCTAGCTTGATCTACCGTGGAAGTAGGATAGTTACATCCGAACCACGTAAAAATACTCTGTGTTCTCTACTCTCTTTATTCGCTTTCTTAATTGATAAACTGCTCATACATTCATAGCATATAACAGTCTCTCTACAAAGGCTGCAAAAGATTTTACATCAAGAGTTATCTAGCTCAACCTATCCACCACATTCCGCACTTTGACAGTTTGATAGATCAAGCTTGTTATAACCACAAGCTTGATAGATCAACCTGTCTTTCTCTGTAAAGGACTGCTTGACCAGCTAGTTCCTCAAAAAGACAGATTTATTTTCTAAATCGAAAAACGGTTGGCTATTGGTGTGAATTAATTATCTCCATGTTTAAGGTTTGTGTGAGGCTTCATGAATTAATTTGCTATTGACTTTGTTGAGCTGAATAAGGTGGCAACGTTGAGAAGGATATTTTAATTTGGGCTTATTCGTGGATTTTATTATCGGCCCAGAATATGGAATAGGCTTTAATTTGTTGATCGATTTGTTTCTATATATATGGAAATCTTGTTACCATGTTAATGCTCGTTTGGTTCAAATTGGATTACGGAAAGAGAATGAAATTAAGTAAAGTAGGGGAATAGTAATAATAATGATGGTTATTTTTATTGAATGTTTTATTTAATGATGAAAGTGAGCCACTTGCAAATGATTTTCTTTCTCCTTGTTTCTCTTCCTTTTTAGGGGGTAACAATTTGGGGATTGAGTTATCCCCAAGTAAAATAAATGATTAATCTATGACTCAAACCAAACAACAAGTAATGAAATCAATTAATCATTTTCTTTTCCTTATCCCAGAAAAGAGTGAACCAATTAAACATGTGCATGTGGGAGCCGATATTTGGAGGGAGATTTTGTTTTACTAGTTACATCATGGTAAGGAAAAAATCATATACAAATATATATTAATTAATATGGTCTTAGATTATAATAATGGTAATATAGTATATTATCTGAAAATATACAAAGATCATACTTTCAAAGTTTATTAATTACAACACACCATTGAATATAAAGGGGAAAAGAAAAACACAAAGGGTTTATTAAGGAATGGCAAAGCACACCATCATACATCAAACATCATTTCCTCCCCTCCTCGTAGAATCGGAAAGGGTAAAAAGGTAAATTCAATGTCAACCGAGGTGATGAGCCTCGATGTCTTTGGTGACATCGATGGCGAAGGAGAGAAGCGAAAGGGGATGCTCCACATCCTCATTTCGCATCTCGTACACGAAGGTCCACGTCACCAGATCGATGTCCCCGTGTGTCTCCACATGGCACGTTATCACGAAGTCCTTGTAGAGGTCCAGCAAGTATCCCTCCACAACTTTGAACTCAACCAACTTCTTCTCTTCATCAATGGCTTGGACCACCTCTTTCAACGTCTGCTCTTTCCCATCTACAGTTTCCCAAAATAATCACTACTCTTTTTACCGTAACAGAATACCAACAACGACAATAACACATTTAAATTCGACGAGTGCTTACCGTGGGTGAAGGTCCAGGTCATAATGGAACCAACATGACCAAATTGCCCCTCGTGAAGGTCACAATTGTGTACCTTTTCAGGGGTAATTGTGGCAATATGATGAGGATTAAGCCTCACAAGCTCGTGGAAGACATCACCACCAGCTCTGAATTCTACTGCTGCAACCAACTTCCCATGTAAACCCATCTCTCCAATTTTTTTCTAATTAATTTTGAATATTTTATTTAAAATCAAAATGTAAGTTTATGTATTTTAGAGTTGCTTTACATATTGCCCTTTATATAGTGCAAGGCTGGGTTAGCAAATCACGATCGCCCCACTTTCTTTTTATCTTTTTTTTTTTTTTTTTTTGAAAAAAAAATTATTTTCTTTTTTTAGTTGTAATAATTGCTCTTATCTGAATCGAGAAATTCGTTGTGCTTCGCGACTTCCCTTTTTTTAATTGGAGGTGACCAAATCTATGACTTTTGATTCTACACACAATATTGCCACGGAAACGCTCTTCTATTTTCGTAAACATTCTTAATGTATTTATGTTTATTGTAACAAAGATATCATTTACTTTTTTAATAGGTTATTGTATATATTCCAACCTTTTATTCTTTAACAATATGTCACGTCTTTCGTGTATATATTAAGAATGTACACAGGGTATGAAGATATCATGCAGATATAGAGTATACTTTAGGTGATGATTTGATTTGCCAACAATAAAATTTGTATTTATTCGTTTGATTGGGGACAACTTTGGTCAATATAAAAGCAATATTTCAATTATTTTGATTTCTATATAATTATTTATGATTGGTTACAATTATTACACGTCGACTCTGAAAATTATACTCCCTCCGTCCTCCATTTAGTGACGTTAATACTATATTGGGACGTCCTCCATTTACTGACAATTTCCGTTTTAGGACGTAGACCCCACAATCACTTTAACATTTTATCACTTTATACATCACTTTTTATTATTTTAACATTTTAATACTATTAAACAATTCAAATGGACCCACAATTATTCCACTTTAACACTTTAACACATTAATTTATTATTATACCATAAAATGCGAAAAAACCCGTGCCCATACTCCCTCCGTCACTAAATGGAGGACGGAGGGAGTACTAACATTTAACGTTTCATCGAATCTTTTGGTTTGATTTGCCGTCAATGTTTTATATACTATGGAGGATGATATCTCTTATCCGATCCAATTACGATATCAAAATCAATTTAAAAAATGTTTATTTGTTCTTTTTCTTAAATTTCAATATACTATGATGTAATGTAAAACTCGTGCCTCATAATCAATAGAATTGAAGGGAGTACTAATTAACAAAGGTTCATTAATCGATTAAGGTATATATATATATATATATATATATATATATATATATATATATATATATATATATATATATATATATATATATATATATGGATTGGTTCATATGAGAACCATATTAGTTTGTGAGAACTAAAAACTAATATCCACCATCCATTTTAATAGATGGGTGGTTCAGATTTATTTATGGAATTTAATGTAAAAAAGGCAGTTTTATTATTTAATAGGGGTATTAAAGTAATCTTTATTTTTTGTTCCACAATTAATGGGATTAATTGTATCTCATTTATTTTCTCGTTCATACATTCATAAAAATTATGCGTACCGTATTTTCTCAATTAATTTTCTTCTTCTTTTTATTCAAACTGATACTACAAAATTATTATGCATTTTTACGACCATGCTTATCTAGATATAAAAGTGTGCTTTTTACATATACTAGTGTTTCACCCGTGCGTTGCACGGACAATTAAGTATTAGTAATACTTTTATTGTCAGGAAAATATTAATATAAGCTTTTCCGAAATAGAAAGCTCTAACCCAATAAAATTCTGACACATCACTTTAACCCACACCACTCATCACTTTAACACACTATCATCACTCTCGCCTTAATTAATTCGCGGGTCGAAACAAAATGTCCATATCTCAATGGGACGGAGGGAGTAGTACTTAATAAAAATAAACTCTATTAAAAAAACTAAATCTTACTAAATAAAACTAAACATTATACGATATATTAATGACGTGATAGCATTACTGTGCCAAATCGGCAATGAGCACATTAAATGCGTCATGAGTAAAAGATCGTAGGGTATACTCAAAAGTCGCAATTCATATCAAGTAACATCAAATTATTCATTTCAATGATCCGAAGTGCCATACTGATAAGTTCCTCACTATGTTGACATAGGTTATGAAATAAATTGACCACATCTTCAGAATAAAGAGAGTAATATGTGTAAAGAATATCTATGAGAATATCCATTTTCAATTATTAAAATAAATTGAAAAATACATAACTATCATAATACAATGATGAGATTCTACTTCCTTTGTCACACATATTAGCTTGTAAAGATAAACGGCACGCGATTTAAGAAAAGAAAGAGGTGACTGTAAAAATAAGGAAAAAGTAGAAGGGCAAAAGGGTAAAAATAGGTGATAGTGGAAAAAATAATTAAACGGATTGAGAGTAATATAAAATGTCAAGGGTAATAAGGTAATTTTACAATTTGTATATTTAAGTTCATCGGGGGACGTCCAAACAAGAAATATTCACATTGATAGAAATATTCACATTGATATGGGGATGGAGGGAATAATATTTTTTGCACAAAGTAGAATACATCGAACATTTAAATCCACATAAATATTCATTTCATTTTAATAATTCCATGTTATGTGTGGTCCAACAATACTTTTGATATTCAATCATTATAAAAGTTTAAACTCGAGTCGATTCTAATTAAGCACAAACGCGGTGGATGAAGATAGTATCAAACAAATTGTAAATGATAAATACATAATTTTGCATGAGTCCAAATAATTTTAAATTTCTAAGTACACGTAATATTAACTTACCCTATATTATGTTGACATTTTTTAAATCCAAATTGCAATCTAGAAATATGATTCAATTTTGAATGAAAATAGTATAAAAAAAAATACAACGGGTTATACAATGAGTTGTGATTTAATGAGAATAAATATACCCTATATTATGTTCACATTTTTTAAATCCAAATTGCAATCCAGAAATATGATTCAATTATGAATGAAATACTATAAAAATACAATGGGTTATACAATGAGTTGTGATTTAATGAGAATAAATATACCCACAATATCCTGTGGTTAATATCCGAAAACTAACTAATTTGCTCTATAAGCATTTTGGCGGGAAAAGGGTATTGTAGTAAATAAGTGGAAAACTCCACTTTTAAGTATAGTATAGATTTTTATGCTTTTATATTAAAAAAATATTATGATTGCGTGTAATTTAATTTTCGAGTTGTACTCTCTGTTTATTTATTTATTTAATTTTTTTTATAATTTTCATATACATGTTAAACATGAATAAACACTACTAGAAAAAAGACTTTTTACTACACTACATACACTACGGTTTTTTTAAAAAACCGTAGTGTATACCCTTTCTCTACGGTTTTTTTCCAAAACCGTAGTGTATACTCCTTAGTATTAACTACAGTTCAGCTAAAAACCGTAGTGTATGAGCGCCTCTCTCATACACTATGGTTTTTGGCACTATACTCTACGGTTTAAAACCGTAGTGTATGAGAGAGGCGCTCATACACTACGGTTTAAAACCGTAGTGTATGAGCGCATTTTACAAAATAGGAAAAAAAAAAATGTAACCATTAGGATTCGAACCCTCGCCTATTAAATAATTTGAGGCTTCAATACCAACTGGTCTGGGACACAAACTTATAAATTGTTGCACAAAAGATTTTATTTATATATTAATTTATAGTTTTTTCTCCTTATTATATTTTGTATCATAACCCAGACGCGCGCCCAGTTCCATTTTCGTACAGGCAGTCTTCTTCCCCGGGCAAAGTTGTCGTCGGCGTTACCACTGTGGCGGTGACATTTCGTAATTTTCTTCATTTCTATTTTTCACTCTCAATTTCCCTATCTTCTTAGGGGAATTTTAAATTTAGGTCTTCTTCCCCTTTCCAGATTTGGGACGAAATTGCTGTTGTTCATTTCTATTTTTCGCCGGCGCCGCTGCTGTCCTCACTTCGGCGAGGCCTCAACGGAAGCAAGAGAACGACGCGCCTGAATTCCTTCCTCACTTGTGGTGCAGCAGGGGTAGAAGTGCCGCCCCTGCCCTCCCTCCCTCTTGATTTCGGCGGTGAAGTGCCGCCCCTGTTTTCATCGTGCTCTCCGCCTCACCGTCGTCGTGGCAGTCGTTGCTCCTCCTCCATTTTCAACCGTAGGCAAGGTACTCTCACCTTCTTAAACGCAAAAAGCCCTAAATTGTGTATACCTATATTTGCATTTTGAATTTCTTATTTCATTCTTCTACTGTGAAGATTCAGTATCACAAGAGTCACAAGACTTGAGATAATTTTGAACCATGACTTGAGAGAATCGATTCTTCAGTGATCAGGTCAGTGCTAAACCCTTGCCTACTCGTACATTTGTTTGCAGAACTGATTCTGAGTTTGAGATAATTTTGAACCATGTAGTAAGAATGCACTAGAATCTGTTCTTCTTACTTTTACTGTTTTGAATCCAAGTGATACTGCAAGAGTATTCAATAACTAACATGTGAGAAATATGCACATTCACCAGAAACATCATAATGTATACAATAAGCAACCACATCAACGGCCAAAATACTTTACAGAAAATCAATTGTGCCCGAGCAGAATGCTTCAAAATATAAATGAACTATAGCTATTAAAAATTAAAGATTCTTCGAAGAGTAATATTGTATCTTAGGATGTACTGTAGAAAGTAAAGAGTGTAGCAGAGAAAATACAAGATATCGAAGGTCAAAATATTTGGCACATATATTGCTTGTAACAACATAGTCATGAAGTGCTCTAGTGCCCTTCGAATAATCTATTCTGGTACCAACAACAGTAGCAATAAAGAAACCTTCATCGTGCAAAATCTAAGTAGAACGTTATGCTTCACCCATAGATGATTTGTACACAAGCTTATGTAACTAAAGTATCATAGAAAAGTAAGCAAGTGTTTCCTTTCCACATGCACAAAGTTGTGAATCGCAATAAGGTTTCCAGAATTAAAAAGCCCAGGACGAGCCTAACGACACTTTCCCCTACTAACCAGTCACCTTCGTCACTTGGTGATTTAGTTTGCATAGCTCATTATGAGTATGAATTCTCTTTATCTACGGTTTCAAATGATAAACACTACAGTAATAAACCGTAGAGAATAATCTTCATACACTACGGTTTAAAACCGTAGTGTATGTGAAAAAAGTTTTCTCTACAGAACCTATGTCTACAGTTGGGACGCTCATACACTACGGTTTAAAACCGTAGAGAATAGTCAGTATACACTACGGTTTTAAACCGTAGTGTATACCTATAAACCGTAGAGAATAGTGGGTATACACTACGGTTTAAAACCGTAGTGTATACCCTGCACCTTTTACTACACCACCTACCACTACAGTTTTACACGCTCATACACTACGGTTTTAAACCGTAGTGTATGCCTTTTTTTCTAGTAGTGAAATAGGAAGATAACATATAAACATGATTATTTAAGCTTAGGAATAGATCTTAGTTGCACTCGATTTTTTTTCTCTATAATTTTCATATATAGGTTATTAAGCATAAATAAATAGGAAGATAGCATACAGATATGGTTATTTAAGCATACAAATAAGTCTTAGTTGCATTCGAATATTCATCTATGTTTTTTTTATTTTGTTTTTTGTAATTTTCATATACAAGTTATGAATGAATAAATAGGAAGATAACATATAAACATGATCATTTAAGCAATGGAATAGGTCTTAGTTGCACTCGATTTTTTTTTTTTTTTTTTTTTTTTATCTTCATATACAAGTTATTAAGCATAAATAAATAGGAAGATAGCATAAAAATATGGTTATTTAAGCATAGAGATGAGTCTTAGTTGCATTCGAATATTCATTGTCATTCACGATATTTAAACATATTAATATAAAAAACAAAAAGCATGTAATTTTCATATACAAGTTATTAAGCATAAATAAATAGGAAGATAGCATATAAATATGATTATTTAAGCATATGAATATGTTTTAGTTGCATTCGACTATTCATCTCTTTTTTTTATTCTAGTTTTAGTATTCTTCATATACAAGTCATTAAACATAAATAAATAGGAAGATAACATATAAATATGATTACTTAAGCATATGAATAGGTCTTAGTTGCATTCGAATATACATCTATGTTTTTTTATTCTATTTTTTGTAATTTTCATATACAAGTTATTAAGCATAAATAATTAGGAAGATAGCATATAAATATGATTATTTAAGCATGGGAATAAGTCTTAGTTGCATTCGAATATTCATCTATGTTTTTTTAATTCTATTTATTTTGTAATTTTCATATACAAATTATTAAGCATAAATAAATAGGAAGATAGCACATAAATATGATTATTTAAGCATAGGAATATGTCTTAGTTGCATTTGAATATTCATTGTCATTCACCATATTTAAACATGAATTGATATATTAAAAAAAAGCATTAATTTTCATATACAAGTTATTAAGCATAAATAAATAGGAAGATAGCATGTAAATATGATATTTAAGCATAAGAATAGGTCTTAGTTGCATCGAATATTTATGTTAATTAATAGGATAATTAGTTTTAGGAAGTGGCGACAATCTTGGAACGTGTAATCTTTTCTTTTATTTTCTTTACTAAATTGCCCTTTAAAATTTGAGATAAATCATTAAATAAGTAAAATTAATAATTTGAAATTTAATATCCACCATTAGATTCTATAAAATGAGTGGATAAGATTGGTTCTTAAATCTCAAGATTGATACCATCTCCCATAAGAACCCACCCCTATATATATATATATATATACTAGCATTTTCAACCTTTTTAACAAATAAAATTAAAGTTGAATGCCAATGAATTATAATTAATTGAATTAGTGAACCTTAATCAATTAGTGTGAAATTAGATTGAATTACTCAATCGATGAAATATATAAAAGACGATTTTGATATACAATTAATAATAAACATACTAATAGAAATCGAGAATCTCATTCTGATGAAGGGGGTTTATTCAATTTATATGTTAACGATCAAGATCGGGATAAAATAAACTTGAGGTGGAGGCTATTAGTGAGAGAGGATGGTAAACCGTCGTCCGCCTCGTCGACTTCGGGTGCTCCGTGGGCCCGAACACTTTCTCCGACGTGCAGAATATGATCGACGCGGCGGAGAAGAAAGCCGGCCCCGACACGGAATACGAGGTCTTCTTTAACGACAAGATCTCGAACGATTTCAACACGCTCTTCGCCTCCCTCCCCCCGAGCCGAAAGTACTATGCCGCCGCAGTCCCCGGCTCCTTCCACGGCCGCCTCTTCCGCCGCGGCTCCATCGCTCTTGCGCATTCGGCCTTTACGTTGCACCTTCTTTCGAAGGTGCCGGCGGGGGTCGCCGACCGAGAGTCACGTGCGTGGAACGGGGGAAGGATTCACTACACGTGCGGAGGAGAGGTGGAGAAAGCGTACTCGGAGCAGTTTGGGAGGGATATGGAAGTCTTTTTACGTTGGAGAGGAGAGGAGATAGTGAAAGGAGGGCTCATGTTTCTCACCATAGCTTCAAAGGGTTCATATTCCATAATCATCAATTTTGTTGAGTCCGCCATCTTGGATCTACTTCATGAGGTGATTAAAATACGAGTATTCTTTTTTTTTTTTTAACGACCACGTTTCCAGCTTTTCGAATCTTTTAACTTTCATACTCTCTTCATCTCTCATATTTGAGTGTTTATTAGTATCTGTCTGGGACTCTTCCAATATACTATTAACGTGTTTATCGAAAATGGGAAGATTTCCTCATTAAAATTACTTACTTACTCTTCAATTTTTTCCCCTTATTTTTTAATTTTCTTTCTATTTTTTTTTTTTTCCACTTCCTCCTACTTTTTCACAATTAACCCTTTTCTCCCAACTTTATCTTACTTTTTCCCCTTGTTATGTTAGCGTGATTTTTCGCTTTTTTTTTTAATCTAAAAAAATAAATTAGAGTATCACAACACGCTTACACACGCGCGCACCCGAAGTGATTTGAATTTCTGACTTTTTGATTAGAGGGAAGGTTTTACTAACTGCGTTGCGCTTCATCGTCTCACTTAATCTTATTTTTCCTACATTTTACCTATTTTTCCTTAAATCACATGCCATTAAAGTACTTTATTAAAAAAAACTTTTCGACACATGAACGCACGAACAAATAAATGAACTTGTGCTTTCGTAAAAATGAACGCGTACCTTACAGGTGCGTTCTCTTTGTTGAAATATGAGGCGGAAGAAATCTAACGCCGTTTTTTCTTCTTTCCAATTTTCATTTGTTATCAGCAATGAATTTTTCTCACTTTTCATTCCAAATCATGATAATATTTTATCAATCTACGAAAAAAATGAACTGTCTTTTCATACGCTTGTCCAAAAGCCCCATTGCTAAACATGCCACCAGGAGTGCCACCAAAGCCAGTTGGAGCAGCTGTGAATACAAGAACAATTAATAAAATAAGATACGAGCTCTTGAGAGCAATGTTCTAAAATACGCTAGGCGGTAGCTAGGCGGCGGGCTGCCGACTAGCGTCTAGGCGGGCTTCTAGGCGGATTCTAGGCGGGCTAGGCGGATAAGAGTTATTTTATGTATTTTTACTATTATTTTTACACAATATCATATAATAAAAAGTATATATCATCTACTAATATACTTTCATCTACTAATTTATGATTAATAGACAAGATTCAACAAATATAAATTATATAATAATATAATATGCTAATTAATGGTTCAAATTCTACAAATTTAGTAGTCTTTAACATAAATTTGCGCCCAGCCCGCCCAGCCCCGCCTAGCCCCGCCCAGCCCCGCCCAGCTCCGCCTAGGGCCGCCTAGGCGGCCGCTTCTAGGCGGTGCTCGGCTAGGCGGCCGGGCACCGCCTAGCGCCTAGGCGCCGTCTAGGCGGCCGCCTAGGCCGATTTTTAGAACACTGCTTGAGAGAGAGCACTGACAAATGTTCTCAGAATATATAAAAACTTTTCGACAACGATTAACCTGCTTGAGACGGGCCAAAATTGCTGAAGTTAAGACCACCAGGAGCCGATTGTGCAGACTGAAATGGCGTAGTCGAAGGCTACAAAGAAAAGGAAAGTAGAGAAGTATATTATAACTGGGATAAGAAGTAACAACAGAGAAACAAGAAAGACAAAAAAAAATTTATCGGTTATGAAGAGAGAGCTCGGTACATATGCATGTGCAGAGAAAGATAGTTCAATTGCTTTTATATGAAATATACATAGTATAAACACGAAGAATAAGAAGTTGATAAAAAAACTCACAGTTGTTTGACCAAATCCCCCAGAGCTGCTATTGTTGGAAAACAAACTGCTACCAAAAGCAGTAGAGGGTGTAGAAGAAAACATATTTGACTGACCAAAAGCTGATGTATTCGGCCCAAATGCAGAGGAGGTCTGTCCAAAAGGTGTAGTAGTTTGGCCAAGTGTAGGTGTCGATGACTGGAATAATGGGGAAGACTGAGTGTTACCAAACCCCAAGCCACCATTAAATGTAGATGTAGTGCCCTGTGATGCTGAAGACCCAAATATAGATGATTGCCCAAAAGGAGATGAGCTAGCAGAGTTAAAAGGAGAAGGAGAGGCATTCGGTGCAAATGCTGGAGTCGACGAGGCAAATAAGGAGGATGTTGTTGATTGCGTCTGGCCAAAGAGTTTAGTTGTGTTTGATGTTGCAAAAGGCGAAGAACTAAATGCAGATCCTGTCGAAGTTCCAAAGCCTGTACTGCTGAACGATGGTGTTTTTGGAGCAAACGGATTGGAAGTTGTTGTCGAGGAAAAAGGATTTGCAGATGACTGGCCGAATGAAGGTGTGGGTGTGGCTCCAAAGCCTGAACCACCGAAGCCAATTGCAGTGGTAGCCTGACTAGCAGGAGCTGGCCCTCCTAGTTTTTTTGACAGAAAATAAAAATAAAAAAATCAGGTACATATTAAGAAATAAATTCATGCCAGAGCTGATAAATATCGGACAAGAAGAGCACCTTTATCTCCTTGTTGGTAGTCCTCCCATCTGAGCTCCTCGTGGCTTTTATCTATGTATGCTGGCATGGCGGAGATAGATTCAAGTTTGCCAGTAGGCTGTGTACCCGAGGCACCATCTGTCTCGGGTGTTGCTGAGTATGGAGTTACTCTGCTTCCCCCTCGTTGCCCTCCAAAAGCTGACTGGCCAAACGTTGAGCCTCCAAAAGCAGGAGTTGTAGTCTGAGCTCCTGTAACTAATTATTCAAGTACTTCTTCAAATTTATTCATTAAAAAATGATCTTTGTTGCTTGACCAAAACAAGGTAAAACAGACTGTTCAGTAAAATCTAGCATCCAAGCATTGCAAGTATAAGCTTCAGTGTGTAATAAATTACACTTGAGACTAGACAACCGAGCTTACCAAATGAAGTACTCTGAGCTGCAAAGGATGACGTTGCACCAAATGGACTGCTTCCAAATGCAGAAGTTGATTGGCCAAATGCAGAAGTAGATTGGCCAAATGCAGGAGTAGAGGAAGCCCCGAATGCTGGAGTGCTCGATCCAAAAGGAGAATTCGACGCACCAAAACCACCACTTGTGCTGCCAAATACTGGGCTAGCTGTAGAACCGAAAGCAGGGGTACTAGTTGTACCAAAAGCTGGAGTGCTGGGTGCACCAAATGCAGGACTACTTGCTGCACCGAATGCAGATTGACTAGGGGCACCAAAAGGTTGTGTCGAACCAAATAAGTTGCTACCAAAGGCAGGTTGTGATTGTTGTTGCTGAAATGAACCTCCAAAGGGACTTGATTGAGTAGTACTCGTTCCAAGACCACCAAATGCAGGCTTCTGTCCAAATACAAAGGAGCCTATACAAAAGTCAATTGAAGGAAGAATTGTAGGAAGGCATTATTTTAAAGATAGTCATTTAAATTTAAAAACAATAACATATATGATTCAAAAGGGGGTGCCACATCGCCTTTCAACAGAAGTGCCTCAAAGCACTGTGATTGGTGTGTAAATGTTAGGATTTTCGTAGTGTTTTCGAGTCCGTTTTCGTTATGTTTTGTGTCTCTTTCGTTTGTCTTTTGCTATGATTTGGTTGTTTTGGAGTCTTTGGTATTGTAGGATAAAAAGGACGGAAATGAGAAGAAATTGAGAAGAAAGAAGCATTATATCGAAGAGGGGTTCGATAGGAGCGTGTAGGCGAAAACGGAGGTCGATTTGGAGTTCGAACGAGGAAGATACGACCGAAACAAGAAAGGCGCGCAATCGTCCAGCGTTGGACGACCGTCCAGTGTACGGTGGACGAGCGTCCAGAGTAGAAAAGAAGCGCAGAGCGAGTGCGACGTTGGACGAGCGTCCAATGTACGTTGGACGACCGTCCAACGCTCCGGCCAGCTGTTATTTCCTTGTATAATTAGGTTTTCATACCTATTATATATACTATCCCTTGTGCACGAATTCTACAACCTTTTACATTAGTTTTAGCTTAGTTTTCAGCATTCAAATACTCTAGATTAGTTTTACTTTGTTCGGATCCGGATTCCTCGTTTAGTTCGTTTAATTCAAGTTCTTCGTTCTTCGTTCTTCGTCTTAACTTCGTAAGTTCTTTTATTGCTTTCGTTTATTTGCTTTAATTACTTGCTTTAGTTTTAGATTCGTTTTCTTAATTGCTTCGTTAAAGTTCCTTAGTTTAATTCCGTTCTTTCGATTTTCAAGTTCTAGTTTAGTTTTGTTTCCCTTCGATTTCAATTCTCTCGTTTTTAAAGTTTTCGTAGTTAGATTTATTTGTCTTTAAATTTCCAGATTTTATTTTATTATGTCTAAGGTAGTTTATGCTTTCTTTTATGCTTCCTTTATTGCTTTCTTTTCGATTCTTGCCTAGGTAGATTTATTGTTTTCTTCTAGTTTAATTTTCTAAGTTTATTTAGTTCAATTATTTTCCAGCTTTCTAGATTAGATTTATTTGCTTTGATTTTAATTGCTTTGATTTATTTTATTTGCCTAGGATTTAAAATCAAAACCCCAAAAATATTCTTTACTTGCTTTCTTAGTTTTAGGCTAGATTAGGTTTACTACATAATTGATCGCCCTGTTAAGTTTTCCTTCGAGATTCGACATTGGGTTTTACTTGCTAGTGCTACGATAGGATTTTGTTCTATTGCAAACACTTTTTGGTGAAACAAATTTTGGCGCCTTTGCCGGGGAAAACTTTAGGCGATTTAATTGTGTAGTATTTTTATTTATTTTATTTTAATTTGTGTTTATTCGATTTCTTGTTTCTCCCACTCGTGCGTTTAACCCGTTTGTTGAGTGTTGTGTATGCAAGGTCGTCAAATTTCTAAAGGAAGTTGACACCTCACATCGACGACATCAATAGGAAAAAGGCGCTCTTAACCGTGAAGAAGGCAGAAGAAGACGAGAGCTCGAAGCAATGGCACAAAATAAATGGAGAAGTCGCACCGTGGCTGCCATCAAAGCGAGCCAACAACGTCTTCACGCCTCACCCACCCCAGCTGGTCATCTCTCATCTCTAACGAAACAAGGTGATCCCGGCAGTTTCAAATTAGATGTTGTTTTGGATAATGGAGATAGTGTGCCGGGTATGTTGGATTTGGGGGCAGCCGTGAATTGATGCCATACTCGATTTTTGAGAGAATGGGTTCAAGGGATCTTAAGCCTACCGATTTTCGCATCGAGCTAGCCGACGGTTCTTTGAGTCGACCCTTGGGGATTGTGGAAGACGTTGCTTTACTTGTGAGAGGAATTCAAGTTCTTGCCGATTTCATTGTGCTTGACGTGGGGCGAGGAGTTAGGAGTGAGAGAGGTCATCTACTCTTGTTGGGACGACCATTTATGGCCACTACTCGAGCTCGGATTGATGTAGGTACCGGCACATTGAGCATGGCCGGTGAAGGAGGTTCGGTAACATTTTCGGTATTTGGAAATTCACCTCCTATTCCTACTTCTTCTTTTCATTTATGCTCTTATGTTAAGCTTGCTAACCCTTGTGTTGAGGAAAATGTTTGTGAGATTTTTAACAAGGGAGAGGCTCTAGAAGAATTCTTTGAAGATGAGGAGTCCATTGAAGATGACGAGTTCTTTAGTTGTGTGGATGAGGAAGAGGATATAATCGAGCAATATCTTGGGAATTTGGAGAAGGTTGATGAGGTGGAAGAGGAAAGATCGACACTTGCGCCGAATGAAGAGGACATAATCGAAGAATTTCTACGGAATTTGGAGGAGGTCGATGAAGTGGAAGAGGAAAGCTCGACGCATGCATCGAATGAGGAAGTGATCATTAACTCTTTTCTTTCTAACCTCACCATTTGTGAAACATCTTTCCTTGCAGAGTTTAACTCGAAGATGTTTGATGAGAAGTTCGAGCTAAGTGTGGGGGAGTCGAGAGTTGATGATGACCACGCTTTGGATCGTCGAGTTTGTTCGAGGATGGAGTATGAGTGTGTCGCAAGGAGCATCAAGACGTCGCTTGGTGCTACGGGCTTAGGTTGATCGTATCCTTCGTCAAGCTAATGACGTTAAATAAGCGCTTGGTGGGAGGCAACCCACGTAGTAAAAAAAAAAAAAAAATCTCTTTTATTTTTGTAGAGTAGGATTTATTTTCTTTATTTTCGTTATTTTTGTTTGTTTTTCTTTTTGGTTTTTGTGCAGGGATTAGTGCTAGGGATTCCAACGCATTACGGGCCCCCAACTCAGCCGCCTCGGAATCCCAATGATCCTCGTTATTTGTCTCCTTACGATCCCCGTTGGCAAGATCCACGTTTCCGAGGTTTCTTCAACCCATAGCATTGTTTGTGTCTTTTATTTTTGTTTTGAGTCTTTTGTTTTGTTTTCTTTTATTTTGTGCAATTTTACGCTTTGGTATTTTGTTTGTGTTTGTTTTATAGGTACTACTTGGAATTTCTCGGGATTTCAAGTGTGTGGGTCGACATCTTGCGATAAGTTCCTTCTATCCCTTTCCTTTTTATTTTCTCGCAATGGGGACATTGCTTGATTTTAAGTGTGGGGGGGGGGGGGGTCTTTGAAACTTTGGCATGATGTGTTTAATTTTGTTGAGTCTTAGGAGTTAATTGAGTCAAATGAGCATGTGATGATAGTATTGTGGATTTGGCCGATGATAGAAAATTTTTGTTTATTTTTGGAGAAAAATTCATGATCTTTATTATGCATGGTACCTTGGCGAAGCGACGCATTTTATTTGATGAATTTGATGTATGCTATGATGTCGGGAACTGGTTAGTTTGAACCCGTGAGATTTGAGCTATTTGTGCATGTTTATGCCTATTCTTTGATTGAGTGATCATGCATGCTTCGTTGTTTCTAGAACTTGCCTTGTTTCTCCATCAAGACCTTAGTATATTTACGAACTAGGAGATGATCTTAGGCCATTCTTTCATAGCCACATGATTCCTATACACTAACCTTGTTCATAATCCTTTGTTTACCCATTTTGAGCCTTTATTAGCCGTTCTTTGTGAAACCGGGTGATAGGAGGTTTGGATGATTATGGGTATCCTTAGTTGTAGTTGGTGATATGGAAGGAGATAATTGGAAAATATTTGTTGTGGTGTAGAAGGAGAGAAAAAGAAGAAATTTTAGATGCTTGTTTAAGTGTAGTTAGCTATCCCTATGAGCTTAGAAAAGAAAAGAAAAAAAAGAGATGAGAAAAAAAATAGAGCATTTGTTCAACATTAGAAAGAACATTTATTAGTTGAGCTCTAGAAAAAAAAGAAAAGAAAAGAAAAAGTGAAAAAATAAGCATAAGGGGATAGTTAGCTTTGATTTGTATAGTTGATATTTTAGCATCTTTGAGTTTGTATTTGGTGTGTTGAAGGGTAGATGATGGAGATAAAAATCCATACTTTGGTTGGAGTTGAAAAAGAGGTTGATGATTTAGAGCATTTTGAGTCACTTAGCCTATATATTCCCTACCTTAACCAATGTCCCTACATTACAAGCTTATATAAAGACCTTTTTGATCCTAGTTTGTAAGTATTACATTAGGTGGAGATGTTGAGATTGAAGGCAAGCCTATGGTAAACATGTTGCATTGCATTGATGTTGAGTGAACCCTCTTGATGTGCATTATATTACATCTTTTCTTTGAGAGAGTTGAGTGTTCACTTTCATATACAAAATTTCACATGTTGGAGAGTGTTCTTTGATGGATTAGCGTACTTTGAATTAGTTGAGTAGATTGTGTTGATTGATGCTAAGGTTGTGTGCATAGTTTTGATCATGATCATGAGAGTTTGTTTTCGAAAAGTTTTGAGGCCTATATAGTTCACAATACTTGAGTCTATTGTTTATTTTGTTTTGCTTGAGGACAAGCAAAGGTCTAAGTGTGGGGGATTTTGATTGGTGTGTAAATGTTAGGATTTTCGTAGTGTTTTCGAGTCCGTTTTCGTTATGTTTTGTGTCTCTTTCGTTTGTCTTTTGCTATGATTTGGTTGTTTTGGAGTCTTTGGTATTGTAGGATAAAAAGGACGGAAATGAGAAGAAATTGAGAAGAAAGAAGCATTATATCGAAGAGGGGTTCGATAGGAGCGTGTAGGCGAAAACAGAGGTCGATTCACTACTACAAAAAAGGTCTTCGACAACGGGTAATAACTGTTGTCTTTCTCAATTTCGTACTGTTGTCGTAGGCTGTGTTGTCGTAGATACGCGCTCATAGACAACAGTATGTTGAACTGTTGTTGTTATATATTAAGACAACAGTGTTTCAACCGTTGTTGTAGACTGTTGTTGTTTGTTAGAATGACAACACCATTTAACATCAGTTGTAAGCTTGTTGTCGTATACACCAGAATCGACCACAGTTTAAAAACCGTTGTCGTATATGTGAAATTTAACATTGTCGTTTTATTTAATTATTACACATATTTTTATATATATAATTCAATAAAGCAATTAAATCTAAGATAAAATAAAATCAGATTACATAAAATTTGAAATATTATAAATAAAAAAGTAAGATGAATACAATCATTCATTACAAGGTCTCTAAGTTTTAGTCATAGTCAATTTAAAAATAAAAAAATAAAAAAAAATAACAAAAAAATCGTCACTTATTCATTATCAATATTGTTCTCCTTCACTTCATCTGATTCTGGGCGGAGAAGGAGCTGTAACACAAAATTAACTTCAGATCATGTAAAAAAATGAGTTAACTACATTTACAGATCTGCATCATACCTGTTTTCTAATAAACAGAGGGAGGAATTCGAATAGTGCAGATGCCCATGGTGATAGTTGACGAGATATTTTGTCAGCACACACCTTGCCTGAGTAGACCGAGAATTGAGTAGACCGAGAATTTCCTGGAGAGATAATTAACAGTTAAAGATGCATAATAACTTCACATCTATATCATTTCAGAATATGGCACAAAACCTCAGGCTCCAATCACCTAAGTTAACTTTTTTCGATATAGCAACATAAAATAAAATAAAGCAACTAGTTTTATAGAAGTCCGATTCAGATAAATAGCAGACTACAACTAGCTTCAAGGATAGACCTGAATCATGTAAAGATCCTTAACTTCAGCTAGCTTTTGACCCTGCATTTTGGAATATGAGCCATAAACGTCTTTCTCATGAAAAAGAATGATACCTCAAGGTAAAATAACCATCGCTCGTTGAATAACTTTCTTAAACTGCAGCACCTTCATAACATATTAACGTAAACAAAAAAAATATAATTTACCTCGATCCATTCCATGGTGAGAACCCTGCCAGTTGAAAGCAGCCTTCTGATTTTCACAGAACTTTATTCCGTTGTTTGCTTCTCCAATGTAATCCATCTCCTGCATTTAATTGGATTACCTGTATTCAATATGAAGCACTAAGAAAAAGTATACTAGAACTTCAAGAGATGATCTACTGAGAAAGAAAGAGTCAACTGAGTTCTGAAAAAATTACACCTCAGACTAATATAACTGTAAAATTTGGAAATAATCAGAATCACTACAAGCCAAACACCCAATAGAAGTTGATATATATTATGAGGAAGCGCAATATAATGTGATACCATGCTGGCATGTAAATCCGACAAGAATACATACAGAATCTCAAAACTCAACAAAGAATTGGAAAAGGAAATACCCGAAAAATGCCCATTCGTCAACCACTGACTGCAAAATAGTTAGAAGGGATTAGTTACATTTAATCTACAAAAAGATATGGAAACTAAGAGGAAATACATGACAAATAAAATAGATAAGATGATAACTTGTAGTGTTTGAGAGTAAAAAAAACTGTTAGAAATCAAGTTAGAAGGGATTAGTTACATTTAATCTACAAAAATGCATGTTAGTAAATTAGCCATGCAAGTTTGATGCATCATCAGCTGCCCATAATCACTCAAACTCGAGTTTAACAAAAAAACTCCTGAAGTAGTAACTAAAAAATACAGCCCTACTCAATTGAATGTACATAAATAAACATCAATATCCTACACTAGTTCATCAAAACATAGCATTGAAGCCATCATCAACAATGCACTAGTTGTGCATAAGTAGGGGCTACAGCTATAAGAAACGAGCAAGGACGAGTCGGGTGAACATTAACGAAAAAACAGGAGACCGGCATCTGATGAGACAATTTCCCAAACTAGAGGAATGGAATTGTATTATTTTCAATGTTTAGTACTGAAATACTTGCTGCTATTTTCTTGGGGTAAAGGGCAGTTTCATGTTTTACAACATGTGAATACAGCCAACATAGTGTAAGCAGTATGCAAGAAATTTACAGATCGAGTTTACCGGCTAAATACCAGGAGTGCATGGCAAGGCTGCCAAAAGAGAAGATGTTAGCAAGAGATGACAAACCATGGATCATCCCGAATTTCTTGTTCATGGCAGCAAGCTTTGGGTTTTTCTTTGCGACTTCTTGGTTCTTTGTCCACCCAACTTCATCCCCGATGTTTACTTCTCTCTCGATCTTGTGCCTTTGCTTCATCATCTGCTTGCATCCAAAAGGAAATCAGGTTACATGCTGCTTGCTAAACTAAAAGCAGATGCCAGACAGTATAACACCAGAATGACACCTAGTGTTTTCCTATAATGAATGAGTCGAAACACAAAGAAAAATCCAAAAGTAAATTGCTCCTTCTCCTTACACTTTTACTACTTCACAAAACCCATACTAATAAACTGAAATTGGGCTCAAGAAACAGATTACCATGTGTAAGAAGTAAGGATATCAGCTCAAATTAAGTAGAATCAGAATGAATCTTCCATTACCATTCAAATATAAGCCAAATAATTCCCAGAAACCAAATAGAGAAAGCTAAAGCAGTAATAAGCATTCCAAAATTCACTCAGCTCCAACCAAACAATTCTGAACCAAAACAGCAACATAAAACTAATGTTACCGTTCACAATATCACGACTCCCGCTCTCAATTCTGTCTAACCCACTCCTCCCAGATGCGATGCTGCTTTCAAAATCTCCAAAGCCTCAAAATGAATTATGAACAATTCATTTGAAATATGCTTGTAATCATCACATGGCTCCTATCACAAACGAAAAATTGTGGAAAAGTTAATCACGAATCCGACAAAAGGCGAAACACATATCTGAAAAAAATTGAAATCAAAAGAGCCTCAGAAGGAAGGCAGTAGTGTGGCCATAATCAACGAATACTCATTCACAATTTCCCACTAAAATCATCATCGGCAGCTGCAGAATTCAACAAACGAAGAAAATAAATCCCAAAGCAAAAAAGAGAGGAAAAAAAGGAGATGCAACATCGAAGCAGGCAAAGTTATACAACTAATCTGACTTCCAAACCGACGCATTAAACAAATCAAGCTCACTGATCCACGGCGTACTGGAAAAACCGAAATCATACACAAAAATCTCAATTAATCGGAAGAATTTGAGAGAGAGCAGGGTAGAGTGACATAACAGTATTTCGGAGCTAGGAGACGGAAATTCCGGCGCCGGCGATCTCCCTCGCGGCGAAGATATCACAATTCCTTTAGCTAAACCCTAAATCCTAAATCCTCAAGTAAGGTTTGGAATTGAGGGTTACAAAAACTGGACAGACCTCATAGAGATAGAGACAGAGGGAGAGTACCGTGTTTGGGAGCTAGGGCACGAAAATTCCCTGCGACGGCAAGCTCCCTCGCGGTGGCGATGAGTCAGAAACCCGTAGCTCTCTTTGTCGATCGATTTCGCGATTCTAACCACAAAAAAAAATGCTGCAAAAAAGGAGGTCTATGAGGGAGAGCGAGAGAGAGAGGACGAGAGAGAGCCGGCGTCGACTGACGGCGGCGGACGGCGGACGACGGAGGGCGGCGAACGATTGGAGTGGTGCGGCTTGAGAAATTGAGAGACGTTTGGAGTGGGGGTCTCGCGCGCTGATAATTTGGGGGTTTTGAAAATTGAGGGAAAATTTAATTAAGTATTTTTTTTATATCAATAACAACATAGCATACAACAACAGTTAAAAGCACACGTTGTTATAAACTACGACAACACTAAACGACAACAATTTTATACACTGTTGTGAAATTTATATACAACAACACTATACAACAACAGTTCATAAAACACTGTTGTCTATGAGCGTACTCCGGTCGCTCATAGACAACAGTTTTTAAAACGACAACACTTTTTAGGGATACAACAACAGGAAAAACACGGAACCGTTGTCGTAGATGTGTTGTCTATGTGCGTTTTTGTAGTAGTGATTTGGAGTTCGAACGAGGAAGATACGACCGAAACAAGAAAGGCGCGCAATCGTCCACCGTTGGACGACCGTCCAGTGTACGGTGGACGAGCGTCCAGAGTAGAAAAGAAGCGCAGAGCGAGTGCGACGTTGGACGAGCGTCCAATGTACGTTGGACGACCGTCCAACGCTCCGGCCAGCTGTTATTTCCTTGTATAATTAGGTTTTCATGCCTATTATATATACTATCCCTTGTGCACGAATTCTACAACCTTTTACATTAGTTTTAGCTTAGTTTTCAGCATTCAAATACTCTAGATTAGTTTTACTTTGTTCGGATCCGGATTCCTCGTTTAGTTCGTTTAATTCAAGTTCTTCGTTCTTCGTTCTTCGTCTTAACTTCGTAAGTTCTTTTATTGCTTTCGTTTATTTGCTTTAATTACTTGCTTTAGTTTTAGATTCGTTTTCTTAATTGCTTCGTTAAAGTTCCTTAGTTTAATTCCGTTCTTTCGATTTTCAAGTTCTAGTTTAGTTTTGTTTCCCTTCGATTTCAATTCTCTCGTTTTTAAAGCTTTCGTAGTTAGATTTATTTGTCTTTAAATTTCCAGATTTTATTTTATTATGTCTAAGGTAGTTTATGCTTTCTTTTATGCTTCCTTTATTGCTTTCTTTTCGATTCTTGCCTAGGTAGATTTATTGTTTTCTTCTAGTTTAATTTTCTAAGTTTATTTAGTTCAATTATTTTCCAGCTTTCTAGATTAGATTTATTTGCTTTGATTTTAATTGCTTTGATTTATTTTATTTGCCTAGGATTTAAAATCAAAACCCCAAAAATATTCTTTACTTGCTTTCTTAGTTTTAGGCTAGATTAGGTTTACTACATAATTGATCGCCCTGTTAAGTTTTCCTTCGAGATTCGACA
Source organism: Thymus mandschuricus (assembly GCA_029379335.1). Classification (NCBI taxonomy): domain Eukaryota; kingdom Viridiplantae; phylum Streptophyta; class Magnoliopsida; order Lamiales; family Lamiaceae; genus Thymus; species Thymus mandschuricus. The sequence goes on along the minus strand of CM057082.1, from coordinate 17,337,475 downwards.
TTGGGTTTTACTTGCTAGTGCTACGATAGGATTTTGTTCTATTGCAAACACTTTTTGGTGAAACACACTGTAAAACACACACTAATGAAACTTATTATCGGATTCTTCAAGTTAGAAATTAGAATAGTAAATGCTAAAATACTAAACTTCCATAAGTAATTAGAGATGCCGAGTATTATTTTAAAGAAGATGATGAGCACATATGAAACATGTTTCAGAAATTATAATCAAAGGATAAACAGATGCATATCTTGGTTTAAATTTTGAACTTATTTCCAGTCAAAAGAACCTCTAGTTTAAGTTTTGCTACTTGGTTACATTTGCCTTATAGAATATAAGGGCTCCACCAACCAATCATTAAAGTATTTTAAGGGTTACATACTTGATATTGTTTGAGTGAAGCACCGACATTTCTAATTACGCTATTCTTTTTGAAAGTCTCTATTCAGCAAAGAGAATCCCACGCACACACAGCATGAAAGAGAACAATAATTTATGCAGACACTAGATCAATTACAAGATAGCAACTGTAGTAGGTAAAGAACAAGGAGCTTAACTGAAACAAAGTAACATTAGTTTAATGTTGATTAGAAAAGGGGGAAGTAAAAGGGGAAAAAAATGAAATGTTAAAGATAGAAGGCCAAAATTATCAAAAGAAGACAAATATAAGACTTTTCAGGCCACATTCTCCTTGCCATCTAAACCCCGTCCATTTTAGAGCAAGGACCTAAGATTTTTCCTAGCTCCATCCATAACCATCATGTAATAAGATAACATAAGGAGTTATGAGATTCAAAAAGGTACAAGAACAATTCAAAAAACAAGGTTGCATAAACTGCCACAAAATAGAAAACAAACAAATCATAAGTACATAAAAATGCTCACAAAACCATATATTACACCTAGGTAGCAGGCCCGGCCCTGGGCCTAGGCGAGGGGTGCGCCCGCCTAGGGCCCAGGCTGGGAGAGGGCCCATTTTTTTTAATTTCAGTTTTAATATGTAGTGTATTTTCTGATTTTTTTTTTTTTTGGCCCAACTGGAAAGAGCCCAATTTCTAAAACAAATTTTATTCATTGTCCCTCTTCTTTTGTTTTCCTACTCTTGCCTCTATGTCTTGCCTTTTTAAGCTTTCTCTCTCTACGATTATTTTCAGAATTACTTTTCGTTTTTGTTATTATTATACCCATCATATAATATATTTGTATTAATTTATATAATTTTTACACTCTACTTGATTTCCATGGGAGTTTTTTTATCGCCCAAATATCAAATGGTCTATATAAGTTTTCATTTTTCCTTTTCTTGTATGACAAATACAAACCTCTATTTGTTTTATTTTCTCTTTTCATTTTATACGTTTTTTTACACTCACTTAATTTCAATTCATTAATCTCATTTTCCTTATTCATTTGTCATATTTATTAATTTCTTACCTAAATAAAAAAATAAATTAACACAAAACCACACTCTTTAAAACACCTATAACTATGTTTCCCTTAATTATTGTGCCACAACTTTGGTAATAATGTCAAAGGGACAGATGCATTAGTACACACATGTATGCATATATGTGTATGTTTGTGCGTTTTGTGTACAAATGTTTATGTTATTTGTATATTTTTTTAATTTTGGTATTGATTATATATATATATATATATATATATATATATATATATATATATGTATGTATGTATAGAGAATAGATCATATGAGAACCTTTCATTTTGTGAGAACTAGGAACTAATCTCGTCCATCCATTTAAGTAGATCTAAGGGTTGCAAATTAATGTGTAAACTTAATAATAACCGTTTCATTAATTGATGGAGGGTTACTTTTGTCAATTTCAATAAAACTAATATGCACATCCTATTAATAAGGAAAGGAACTATAACCATTTATGTTAACTAATATATATCCATGTGTGGATATTTTGGCCGATTATTTTGATATTCATATTATCGTATTTTTTTCTTATTTATTTTTAATGTGTTATCATTTAGATATTATTAATTTAAATTATAACTATTTTATTTAGTAGTTCACAAGTTTCATCCAAATGGAAGCGCCACTTGTTTTTATGCTTAATCTATTTTTTGAAAAATGCTTAACACTTATTAATATATTGCTTAACATTTCTTAACAGTTTATTTTGTTCTAAAATACTAAAAAAGACGTCAAAGAAAAAAAGACGTCAAAGAAAAAATAAATCAACACAAAAATATAAAGGAATTAAAAACTGCTTTTTAAAATGCTATTTTTTCTTTAATTACCTTCTATTATAGTTTTCTTGTAGTTTTTTAATTCTCCATTTTTAGGCATTTTTATACCTTCTTTTATACATCTAAATGCTTGAATTACTTTTTCGAAATGCTTTTTTAATTTTCTCAAAATGCTTATAGAACACTTTTTAAAATGCTTATTTTACTTTCTTGTTTGCTACGTACTATTTTAATTTTTTCAATAGGGCTTAGTCTTTTCTAATAGGGTTTAGTTTCCCCTAGCTAGAAGGGTTTAGTATTTAATCTAAAATTTAGTTTTACATACAAGAGTTTATTTTAATCCAATGTCTAAAATTAATATGAAATCAACACATAAAAAACATGAAAGTAATATTGTAGAAGCATGAAATCAACACTAAAAAGCATTAAATTAATATTGTAAAAGCATGAAACTGAGACAAAAGAAAAAGCATGAAATCAATATTGTAGAAGCATGAATCGAGACAAAAAAGCATTAAATCAATATTGTCGAAACATGAAATCAATGTTGTAGATGCATGAAATCAAGTATGCTATAAGCATGATACATAGTCGAGACTAAAAAAAAGCATGAAATCAATATTGTAGAAGCATGAAATCGAGTCGAGACTAAAATTTATGTGATAATTAAATATTAAACCTTGTCAAGAAAAATTATGCCCTAAGGGAAAAAAGTGACCCCTTGGGAGAAAACTAAACCCTAGGGTTTATTTTGTCCCAATAGGCTTTAGTTTTCCCTCTAGGTTAGGGCTTAGTTTCCCCCTAGGGTTTAGTTTTCCTCCCTAAAAGTAGGGTTTAGTCTCACCATAGGTTTTAGTTTTTATATGATTGAGTTTAATTTTTTTTTTTTTTATCTTAATATGCTTAATTTGCTTGACTTGTATGCTTCAGCTATAATCCACTTTCATGCTTATTTATTTATTTATTTATTTTACAATCTTTCTAATTTAAATACAAAATTATACCTTTGATGAATATTAAAATGCTTAAATATTCAATTTTCTAGTAAAATTATAAAAACAACAAAATAATAATAAAATATCAATGAATAGCAAATTATAAGCATTGTTTAAAACATAAGTAAGCATTATGAAATTATACATCAAGCACTTAAAACATAATACAACAATGGAACAATTTTTAGCTAAATTTTCAAAATAATATGTCACTTCTTTTAATTGAAATTATGCTTCGTAATAAATCATGCTATGCTTTTTTAGATACCATAATGTGTTTTAAAGGCTATATACGAACTTGTCCACAAATAAAACAAGCACGCATGTTAGTCTAGTGAATAAAATACAAAAGAATTAATAAGGAAACAAGAAAAAAATAATATAATTAATTAATGTGCTTCAAATTTGAAAGGCAGTGAAATCGAAAATCTTACATTAAAAACTAATTGGTTGAATTGGTTGACTAAATCCCATAAATATAGGAACTTGCAAATTTAGATTTATGGATATGGTCGAAAATAACCTCACACGTTTTAAAAAAACTATTATTAATAATTTGTGTCTTTAATTGACAGCCTTAGATCTACAAAGATCTAATGAACTAGAATGGTTCCTAGTTCTCATGAAGTGAAGGGTTCTCATGAGAACCACCCCCTGTATGTATATATGGGAAAAAAAAGTTCCTTTGCTTTAGAGTTTGAAAATTAAAAAATTATAAGGGCCCCGAATTTTAATTTTGCCTAGGGCCCCGAAATTGTCAGGACCGGGGCTGCTAGGTAGTTGTCTTGATAGATTTGCTTACCACCAAATGCGGAAGATGTGTTTCCAAATGCAGAACCTGTGGAACCTCCGAAAGTAGTTGTTGAATTTCCAAAACCAGGAGATGATGAAGCACCGAAAACAAAAGTGGATCCTAAAGGAGAAGAAGATTGGGCACCAAAAACACCAGTTGACATGCCGCCAAAAATAGAACCCCCAGTCTGTGAGCCAAAAGGGCTGGTACTTGTACCAAAAGGTTTAGGGGCAAAAGGATTGCTAGTAGCACTACTAGTCTGCCCAAAAACAGGTTGAGACCCAAATGGACTACTAGATGACTGACCAAAAGCTGTAATAGAACAGGGAAAAAATCAGGATATACAGCCTTAATCCGGAAACATATGAATAACATTATGTGTATTCTCCCACTCATTTGATAAACAGTGGCATGTTTGATTGCACATTTATCACTCTAAGTAATGCTTGAGGTTGTGAGCACAAAGCCATAAAAATAGATCGCATTAAACAGTTATTACATAACATGCTAATTCACCATGGTGCGAAAAGATAACAAATTTAGCCATTGAAGAGAATTGCAGAAGAACTCGGTTGGATAAAATCAATTGGATCTACGAAAATAGATGCTACTAAGATGTAAATCCTTATCCTAAGTGGCCCTCAAGAATATTCCCTCAAAACATAAATCTTGGCTTCATTATGCATAAAGATATCCTCCTTATATCGTCGAAATCTGGAAACACGAATTGTAAGTGGCATTACGTTTTTTACAATACACAAATGAAATATCAATATAACATAACATAACAAATTCATCATAATAAGCAACCATGCACATAGCCAATATCATAATCATTAACTAATCAATACTATAACAAATATCAGTTATAATTTGCTATTGATTTTGCTATTGAGGAAATATCTAGTCAAAGATAAAGACAAGAGAAACATAGGATAAAACTCTAAAGCACAGTTATTCACACGATGATAACAGTGCAGAACAACCAATGCGTCAATGCAAAATAATCAAATAAGAGTCACAATCACTCACGGTTGCTTCCGAACATTTTTCCTCAGCAGAAGAAAGCCAGCAGCTTCGTATCCGATAATCTGAAACTAAACAGCGAGCGACAATGAGACAATCTCCATCAACAGATTAGCAAATAACAAACGAAGAAACAAATAAAAAAATAAAAACAGACGCAGACAAAGTGTGACGTTCACGATTCAATTTACACGACAAAGTGTAAATATATTGTATAACTTTTTCACATTTATGTGAAATAAGAGTCCCACTGATGTATAGAAAAGTAAAAAAGTTTGTTTTAATTGTTAAACATATATTTTTTCTTCATTAATTATTAATTTACAATTAATTTAGGATAAATAAGCACTAATATTATGAAAAAGAAAAAAATAAAAATAAATAAATTTGTTAAGAAATTTTAATACATAATGGCATTATGGCACCCCGGATTAAAAAAAAAAAAAGCATAGAGAAGGGAAAAAAAGAAACTGAATCCCAAAATTAAAATTAAGGGGAAAACTGTTGTTATTCGTTGTTTTTAGATATAATTAATATTACGATTAGTCTATTAGTACGATTTTAAAATTAAAATAACTGTTTTTTTAAAATTAACTTCTCATAATAAAAGACAATTTTATCCTTAATTTGGTGGAAAAAATAACTACCTTTTCGTTTTGTTTTAATATATTATAGATTTGGCTCATTTCGTTAGATGGTGGTGGTGGGGGCAATCTAGCTAATAATATAATATTCCTTCTATTCTCCATATTAGTGTAAATATTTTATGTTTGGAACGTCGTCATGTTAGTATGGTGGACTAAAATGAAAAGATTTACTATGTAAAATGACCATTTTACCCTTAATCCTAAAACACTTATCTAACTATTCATAACTTTATTCACCTACTTTCCTTCATTTTTACCTTAATGAATTGAATTAGTTGCTTGTATATAAATGTATATCAATCCTTTGATGCTAATTTGAGGAAGTAAGTTCAACTTCAAAATCTAAAACAGCTAGAATTGGTCCTTAAAAGTGGCCTCGATTCCAGCCTCGTACGAGATCTCTATCGTTTGTGATTCGAGCTTGCTCTTCGTTAGAAAAACTTGTAATCAAGTTAATGTAATGTTGATGTTGTAAGTACATGTACAGTGGGAGGTTATCTTTAATTCTGTTTCTATTTTTGTTTGAATAGTTTGGTGATTGGAAGGAGCTCGGTTGTGTAGAGGCGTCGAAGGAAGAAAGATACGAGGGTACCGATTTGTGTCTGGATTATTTGAAGGAGTTCGAAATGATTGGTTATTTAGGTTCTCCATCACAACTTCAGCTGGCTTTGGATGTTATCAATAGTGCTAAAGCTCTTGAAAAGTTGATCCCTTGCGATTTATGCCCCATGGTACGAATTGGCTCGTGCCAGCATATGATCTTCGATTTCTGAGGAGCATTGGCTTGCTCAGGACGTGACTTTCGATATCTGAGGTGGTATTACCTCGTGCAGATATATGAAGTTGGCATCTAGTTCTTGTAGGACGCTCTTCAATACATTTAGTAGTTATTATTGTAATTATTAAAGGATGTTTTGATGGCTTTACGAACTTGATGCGATAATATTGTATTAATCGTGGGCATATTAAGTACGTAGATAAATATAATCCCTATTAAATTATGTTACATCGCTAGTGGTAATTAGAGGAGGAAGGCACATGAATTACTTAGCAACACAAAATTTCTTATATATTAAGATGAAACTCATAGATTACTACAAAAACTCAACTCGCACCTAGGGGTAAAATGAACTAATTGAATTTAGGAGAAAAATGACCATTTATTAAATTATTTAAGAATTTAACATATTAGCCAAACTCCTCTCTCGTTCTCTCTCTACAGTACACCCAAATTTCATTGCCGACCAACTCACTCACACCTAGGGGTGGGTCGGGATGCCGTTACACCGAAATACCGAACATATCGCGCCGAAAAAAAACCGAAAATACCGAAAGAGACGGTATACTGACGTTATGGTACGGTATCATACCGTACCGATAAATTTCGGTACGGCAACGGTATCCAAAATTGCAATACCGCGGTATACCGCAAAATACCGTATCGCGGTATATACTGAATTTACGGTATATACCGAACATTCGGCATATACCGAATGCTCGATATATATATATATATATATATATATATATATATATATATATATACCAAAGATACCGAATGTTCGGTACATACGAATTTATGGTATACATTGTATTTTATGGTATATTATCGAATATATACTGAAATTTGTTATATAATTAAAGAGTTTTATAGAACAATATTCTTTATATTTTAGTACCTAGAAAATAATATGCACATTAGTTCATACAAAATAAAGTCTCGACTCTTGAATGTATCAGTATTACTACTACTAGCTTATAATCATAGTTAATGGCTACAATTTATGATGATTAATGAATACACTAACATATATAGGGCAAATTTGCTGTAAATACGCAAACTATGAAAAAAATTTGGTTTTTCCAATAATCTTTTAAAATAGGTTCAAAATACACAAACTATGCAAAAAAAATTGGTTTTTCCCATAATTTTTTAAAATGTGTTCAAAATACACAAATTATCGCTAATTTTGGAATTTCTCCCAAAATCCATTTTCAACAATATTAATGCTGATGTGGAACTGATGTATGCTGACATGGAATGTTTCTTTCTCCGACTTTTAAAACGACGCGTTAACATAGATGTAAGATTATGTTTGTTAAACCTTATCTTTTGGTGATCATTTAAGTCAAATCTTACAAACAATTTTTTTGGCAAGCTTGTAAGAGATTATCTTTGAAACTTTTCTATTGCTTTAGTTATCTATTGTCACACGTCAGACGTATAAAATGTAGAGAAAGTTGAGAAATAATTTAAAGGTTGGAGTTAATTTTTTTTATGCTTGCTAAATATGTTTGGGTAGTAATGATGCGGTCAAGTTGCGTCGTTTGAGTAGACCTAATGAAAAAAATGATTATTTGCCAATTTTTATTATTATTTTTTTAGAGGGATTATTTGCCAAGTTTTTAAGTTCTAAACATAATTAGTTACTGAAGTTATAGTGGATAACAAAATAATATTTAATGCCAACATATATCAGTGCCACATCAACATAAATTTTGCTGAAAATGAGTTTTGGGGGAAATTCCAAAATTAGCGATAGTTTATGTATTTTGAACACATTTTAAAAGATTATGGGAAAAACCAAAATTTTTGCATAGTTTATGTATTTACAACAAATTTGCCCACATATATAATATGTTAATCTTTACGTATTAAAACTTTTAAAGTATGTTTGTATGAAAGTGTATGAACATGATTGTATAAAGATTGAATTACATTTTAACTACTTAGCAAATTTAATCAACAATTGCATTATTAGTTTATAGATTTTAATTATTCATTGACTTTATTGTATGGAAAAAAATTAAATAGAAACATTTAGAATAACATAATGTTTGATAATTGTATGATTTTTGGTATACCGTACCCTACCGAAGTACGGTACGGTATACCGAAAATACGGTATGATAACGGGTATGGATTTTTTTCATACCGAATTTTCGGTATACCGAACATTGGTATGCAGAAAGGTACGACAACAACGGTATGAAAAATCTCATACCGCAACTAACGGTACGGTATACGGTATGACGAAAATTTTGTGATATGTCGTACCGAACCACCCCTAATTCTCTCTCAAATACAGTAGCGTTCCCTCACTCCAAATCCTAATTCAAACACAGAACACATACATAAGAAGAATAAGGCTCTAATAAATATCTCCCATCTTTTCCACTATTCCACTCTGATATGTTTTTAACTTTAGACCTAATTAAGCTTGTATATTTTGGGTTCTACTGCACTTCTATAGCTTTTAGATTTCTTTACAAAACAGAGGATAATCTCATCCTATTATTCCAATTACTGCAGATTTTAGGCTGTAAACATTTTGAAGTTGGGTTGATTATCGAGTTATGTAGTATCATTTTATTATCTACATTTTGGATTCATGCTTTGAGTGATGATTTAGAGCTTCTTACCGATTTTTTAGTGAGGAATCTGACCACCAAAACTTTGAATCCGAATTGCAGCAGTGTCCTGATTCCTTTCCTCCTTCTTCCTTTCGTATTTTTTTTTCCTTCTCTCTAAGCTTTTGTGTGAGGTAAGGAAATGAGATGGCAGGATTTTTTATGCTTTCCTTTTCTTCTCTTAATGTAGAAGTCTTGTCGAAGTCCTTTCAAAAAAAAAAAAAAAAAGTCTTGGGGGCTAAGTTTTTAATTATTATTATTATTATTATTATTATTATTATTATTATTATTATTATTATTATTATTAATAAGTACTATATCTCTTTTATTCAATTCTTTATTTTATTCTTATAGGAGTATTCCTTTTCCATCATGTAGGAACAATAATGCAGAACTAAGACATTTTTAATCTTACTAAGCTTAAGTTAGATTTAGGCTAATAGTAGTATTAATTTAACCGATTTATTTTGATTCACTAATCAGTTATTAGCTCCAAGTTCTTTTATATATAAGGCAACTAAACTTATTTGCAAATCTCAACTTTTAGACTAGAAGCGCGACGACTTAGACTAATACGAGCTCAACAAGCATAAATATTCATGAATTTCATATAGAAAGATTTAAACATTTAAAAATAAATAGCTTCACTTTATTCGGGCTGTGACATCATTGAAAAAGTAGTGATGATGGAAAATCAAAAGTTGTGCTTATGCATTTATTTTTTTGTTGGGACTCTTCGTTTACAGTTAACTAGTGCCACACCCGTGCGATGCACGGGGTAAGCTATACTGGGTATGTTATTATTTTTATAAAAATAAAATATTCAATATGTTATTTATCTACATTAGTACATTATTATCTTTGAGTTGTAAATATATAGATTTTATATTTCTTTTTAGAGTATGTTTCAATGTTTATTGAGATTTGTAATGCTTAAATTAAAGTAATGTGTTCTGAAAAGTATGAAAATGATAACAAAGTTGTAATACGAAATATAATAAGATAAGTCGGAAAATATTAAAATTTCATTACTAATTTATAAATCTACAAATTATGAAAAACTTCCTTATACACAACATTCGTGGTATATGAGCTGACTTTATTATCTTGTCGCATATCAAGATTTTCTTAATGTATTGCACCATTAAGAAAAAGAGAGATGCAATGGGGGTAGATTTATTATTTAATGATGCAGTGCTAATACTAAGAGAAGATTGACACTGGAAAAAAATTAAATGTGAGCATATTATTTGCCTATAATTTCTAGGAAATAGTTGAATATCCCTAGAATCACTCTAAAATCTTTATTTTCTTTCTCTCTTCTTTTTTTAATCCTTTTTCCTTTTTCTTTTTTGTTTAGCCGTTTTGCTTTCTTTCTTCCTTTTTAATCCTTCTTTCCTTTTTTTCTTTCTTTCTTCTTTTTTAATCATTTTCCTTTTTCCTTTTCCTTTTTTTGTTTTGTCGTTTCTTAAATTAGGTGTAACTTTATGTTTTGCATAGTTGCATGTCCTATAATCACTCTAAATCTTTTTTCTTTTTTTTTCTACAATTTCATTATAAAATCAACCATATGGTTGTATAAGGTACAAAAATAAAGCTAGTATAATAAAATGTGCAGTATTTATGTAGGAGTATAAAGTGATCATATTATTTGCCACCAAATCTCAATACTAAATACAATAGAATTAGTAGTATTTTATGTAGGAGTACTAACCCAACCATATTATTGCCACTGAATCCTTAATTATATATTTATGCAGATATTCAATAATAATTGAAGTAGAAACTAATTTCTAGTATTTGTATAAAGTCAATCAAATCTTTAATTCTACGAAATTGTAATATTTGTATTTATATGCCATAATCTTATAATCAATATACTCACCTTATCCACTCAATAATATGAGATTAAAAGCGGCGGTTTTTGACTTTCACACGAGTAAACATTTCCTATAGCACTCTAGTAGTGAGTGATATTTTCTTTCTTCATTGCCATCAAGCAAACACCCCAATGGCTCCTTTTTATAGTTTAATAAGTCATATTCAAAATAAGGGTAACTCAAAGGGAGATTTGATATTGAAACTTCGTATTTTTCGTGCATACAAAATGTATGGATATGAAAATATGAAGATATCATCATATGAAATAGTATGTCATGATCAAAATGGCAGTCGCATACATGGGACAATTCGGAAGGTAGATTACAAAAGGCTTAAACACAAATTTTTGGTAGGTAACATTTATGCATTTATTTAATTACAACAATATGGGGTGCAAGACTACGTCAAATATGTTTAAGTTTTTATCCTCCTCGAAAACACGAGTTACTCGGATATATGATGGAAAATTTCCATCGTACATGTTTGTCTTTCGCCAATATCCAAGTCTTTTCAATCATATGGAAATGGATATACGCATTTTGCTTGGTAAGAATATATATGTTTCAATATATACTCACTAAGTAGATAGTATTGATAGTATATCCAAAAATTGTAACTTATTTACTATTTTTTTGCATATGTCGTAGGCGAGCTCGATTATGTTGTTGATCCGCATGTGAAGAAAATAAGCCGACATGACGTTAAATAGTTGGAAATAATTTTGAGGCTTTTGGGTATGTATTGATAATGTTATGAAATAAAGTTAGTACACCATGTTTACTACTATATATCTATTAACATATATGTATATTTTTATTTCCTACACAGGGTACAACAAATTACTTGCAGTCTTTCAGTTAAGGTTGTTGATGCAATCGTTAGAAGTTGGAGCGGTACGCCTAAGCAAATGGCAATTCGGTTATGCCGCGAAAGATCTCTTTATAGTAAGAATTTATATTATCCAAAATTTACATTCAGTATATAATTATTTATTTAAAAAATGCAATTATCTTAGTTTGTTAATTAGTATTTTATGTTTTATTTTTTTTAATCAAACTTCACTACAACTTATACTTGCATTAAAAATGACACATCCTTTTAAAATATTTAGATAAGAGTAAAAATTTCAGCATGTTTCGTATTACAAAGATATTGCACATGGAACAACTTGTTACAAATTTATCAGACTCAAGCGAAGCACTACAGGAAACTGTAGTTTTAGCTACAAATATTTACCCACACATAATTATGTGTGGTAGTTTACCCACACATAACTATGAAATGTGTAGGTAAATCATTTTGAAAATTATCGTTAGTATATGACATTTATTACGTGTCACTAATGCCATTTAGCTACACATACTTGGTCACACATAATTATGTGTGGTAGCGTACCCACACATAACTATGAAATGTGTAAGTAAATCAATTAGAAAATTATTGTTCGCAGATGACATTTAATATGTGTCACTAATGTTTTTTTTTTTTTTTGCTACATTTGTATTTTAATTTTATTTTCTTACCCACACATAAATTAGCCACACATAATATGTGTGACTGATTAGCGACACATAATTAGAAAATGTGTGGATAAATCAATTTGACTGCTTTCTTTGTGTATTGACACTTTTTTATGTGTGGTAAATATGCATTAGTAACATTTATATTTTTATATATATTTAATTAATTTGTTTAAGCCACGTCTCCTATCCTTGTGCATACGTGGCAAATTAATTAGTGTCACCACTCGAATTTGCCACACATAATTATCGATAATTTTTGCGTGCAAGTTATTAATTATTTATATTATTGTATTATTTTAATTTTTTTCTGATTAACAACATTGTTTATAACTTAATTTGTTATGTTTATTTGGGTAATTACTAAATCACATGCATAATTATATTTATATAATATTTATATAAAACTTTACTAATGATAAAAATAATGAAAACATGCATGTGTAACGGTAACAAGGAAAAATTATTTATGTCGAATTAATATCTGTTCATACTATTTACAATTAAAAGATTGAAAAAAATTAAAATGTAGCTTCAATTAATTTTCATACTAGAAAAATATGTGCTCTAAGTTATTGTTAAGTAATTTGAAATATACGGTTAGTAATATAATAGTAGCATTAAAATTTAGGTACGATGCCTTTCAATCATTTTACAACAAAAATAAATAAATTAAAAACAAAAAAAAAACTTAAAACATGGATAACAATTGAAAAATTATGAAAAAAAATATTCCCCGCCCTACACTAAAAAAATCCCTCCAATCTAAAATTTTTCAAAACCCCACTTTCTTATCCTCAACGTATATGAAACTGCTCCATATCCCCATTATTTATTATATTTTCTGCAGTTTTTATCTTTCTTCTTCACAATTTTCTTTTTGCTCCAATGAGATCCAAAATTAAGCTTGACATTTATGGCGGCAAATTAAAAGAGATGGAGACAATCATAGAGACATCGATAGATGAGGGTGGTGACGGCGACCTCCGGGGATCATGGTCACTAGGTTATCATATCATATCTTATCGTGCTATACACATTACACAATTCTCTACATATCATTTTTTTTCAATCTAATCGATTTTACTTTCACTGCTTATTTATGTTTTAATTCATCAATTATATATATATACCATCACTTTTAGGTATATGATTTTTATTGAGTAGTTTATACTTTTTTATGTGTGGTAATTTTATGTGGAATTCTCTAAAGAAAATGGTATCAACGTTTTCTACGTATATGTTATGTGAGCTTTTGGTAGTTTCTCCATATGTTTGTTAATATTTATATTATGTGATAGCTTTCCAATTTTTTTCCAACATTGAATGAAGTATTGATAGTTCGTTGCTATTAATTTGCAGATAAAGATTATGGAAGGTTGCACTTGCTTGCTTTGATGGAGTAGATAACTAATGGCCAACACAAGCGGAGACGATGGATCAGAATACCTAGATTTTAGTAACATTTTTTTAGATTTATATTGTAGTTCTTATAGTATTTTGTTGTAGTTGACACTTAGTGATGGTTGTACTTTCATTTACTGAATATTTATTTAATAAATATTTCTATATTATGATCTTGTTAATTAAATTTTAATGCTTTGCATATTATTAAATCGATTTATGATCCATATTCTATATAAAAAATAATGTGCTAATATAATTAATAATAATTATAAAAATTATATATAAGAAATTAATAAAAAATAATATATTATCGGAAAAAAATATTTAACTACACATAAGATCACTATTTAACCACACGTGAAATGCCACGTGTCATTTCCACGTCAGCATCCACCTCATTTCCACCTTTTAATTATAAAATATCATAAATATATTTATCCACACATAGGAGATATATTTAATAACACATGCATGTGTAGTAAATAATCAACGATTTCTGCACACATACATGTATGTGTAGGCAAAATTCTTTTTCTACATAAAATAGTGACACGTGGTGATTCTTGCATTATGTGTGGGTGATAATCAATACACACACATAAGCATATTATTAGTCACACATGCATGTGTGGGTAAAACCCAGGTTTTTTGTAGTGAAGGTACCTACTTTACATGAATGAAAAAATCAATTTGTATTATTTTAATCATTGCATTATTGCCTAACGTTCATCTCTCATATATTTGACATTTCCATTATAATATAGGGTTCGTTGAGGAAGAAAAAATTGTTTCGGGGCTACTTATTGACCGCTCACCAATGATATCAAACATAATGTTGGCGTCAACAGACAAGCGGCCTTAGAATTTTTAAATTTAAGTGCTTAGAAACTTTTGAAATATCTTATAAGCACTTAAAATATGCACGGCATATATATTGATTTATTGCAATTTTGTTGCTTTGATTTTATTTTAAAGTTGTGAAAAGATACACTCAACATAATCAAAATGTGTGATGAATTGCCGTAAAAGGAACAAATATATTCACATTTCTAATAACAATGTACTTTTTTACATTATTGATATGTGCGCGTACATAATTTTAGTTGATTCAATATATATCACATAACTAAGTAAATAATTAAGGATACATTTTAAATCGTAATGACTTCTTTTGCTTTTATTTATCGTTTTGAGTTTTGAGTTTCATTAGTAGCTAGTATTTCTCAATAAAAGATAAGTCACTATTTTGAATTGATTTACTTAAAAGCAATGGCCTTTTGAATTGATTTAAAAAAATAGTGAAGAACTACCATGCGACGCATGGGATTGACTGAATCGTAGCAATATCTTTTCCTTTTTATGATATGTTTAAAGGTATTATTATTTATTTATAAATTTATACTCCGTATATCACAAATATTTCTTTAAGGTAATATTTTTTATTTAAATATTTTAAGATTTGTAGCTCTAAGACAATGTAAGATCTAAATGAAGTTGATGAAAATTGTTGTTAGTGGAGGATATGTCACATTGATGTGTGTGAGGGTATGTTATTAACGCATATCCGTATACATATAAAAAAAATTAAAACATATTCAAGAGACAAAGGAAATATATATGATTTTACTAAGTAGTTTTTCTATTCCAAATTTATTCACAAATAATATAGTATCAGATTGTCCATTTCACTACTTTTGTATTCCCCCTGTCTCACAATCTTGAGGCGTTGCTTATGGACGTGTGTAAGATTATAGAATGTGTCTTTTGGTATTATAAGTATATTCTATTTTAATTGTATACACATAATAATTATGTGTAAAATTTGAAATTATTTTCACAAATACTATATTATTAAATCATAAATTTACTTCTTCTTCTTCTTCTTTTTTTTTTTTTTTTTTCCAATTTATAAGTTCATTCAATTCAATTATTCTATTTGTTTCCCTTTTTTCAAATAAGAAAATTATTCAAGTAGAATTCTATAAAAGATGTTAAAATTGAGCTCTTTTTAAACCCATATATACGTCTCTTCATTCCCTAAAATGACGAAATCCATAAGTTATGATTCATTTATCTAATAAATTACGTTGCACTAACCCTTTTAGATATATCCCACAAAATTAGTCTCATTTCTGAGATGAAAACTATAACACGGTCTATAAAAAACTAACATCAACCAAATTCACTTATTTGTAAGAAAATTATTTAATACATTTTTTTTTTAAAAAAACGATTGATCATTTATATACCAATCATGATGTTTCTAATTTCACTTTTAAATCTATAGGTAAGGATTTAGCAGTGGAGTGACATATACTTTTTGAAATAAAACTTTATATTCTTCAATTTTATGCTAAAGTGTTAAATAATTATATAATACATAATGACCAAAATATTCATTTTGATTGATTAGATAATCTCTTCAAGTTCAATGATACACGTCTGAACATATAATTCTCGTAATTATGGAAATATGTTTACGATTAAATATCATTTGCTAACATCACACACAACAATTTCAACACATTATCCAACTTTTATACAATATCATTATGATAAAATAATAATAACAACAATCAATATTGTTTTTAAATATAAATATCTATCTATAATCTCACATATTCAGTAGTGATATGGAGAATATATATATATACAAATGGATCGACGCAAATTAAAGTACTAATATAATTAACTATTATTTGTGCTGAATTAAGAAGAAAATTATATCGGAAGCTATGATACCATATTACATATTTCGAACATCATCCTCGATTCGAATAATGGCCATCGACATGAGAACATTTATGGAAGCAAAACTATGAAAATTGAAGTAGTTTGTTGACGCAACGATCTATAAATTGACCAAAAAAAAGGGATGGTGCATCTGGAGTGAAATAATCAAAGTAGGATCTACAAATTGTGTGTATTGTTTGTTACGGAATTCCCGGTCCAAATGTCGATAGTGGAGTAGGCTTTAAGAGCCAACAACGGGCTATGCCACCCAAACCAACTGAGGGAAGTCGCATCCGTCCCATCGCAAGCACCTACGCTCAAATTGTTGGAGATAACAGAATGGTTTTTGAGGATCCACGTGTCTCCGTTCCCTTCCAACGGGGCCCGAGACTGCGACTTCAGAATGTTCCACAGGAGAAAGAATGGACCAACTATGAAATCTTGGGTGGAAATTTCTGCCTTCCTGATAGAAAATGACGACTCCTTCATAAAAACGAAGTTATCTCACCAGATGAGAAAATCAAAGTGAGCAGGGCCCTGCCGAATCTCCCTACTCTCCGGTTCATCCGTTAGACCGGTCCATACTTCTACTTCTATCAAATCATCGATCAGAATACGACTTTAATGAAGATTTATAGCATCATTCAAGTAAATACAGATTAAGATCGTAAAAACATAAGCTTGTAATACCTCTACTACTGAATATAACAAGGGCTTTCCTCAACCCAGCTAATCAACAATTAGGAAGTCCATTTACTCATCCCAAGAGTTCAGGAAAGGGAAGAAAGTCAAGGAGAAATCATCACTTTTGAAGTGGCGCGAGGCCCGGAAAAAAATATAGAAAAAACTCTATGATACTTTCTGTTTTGTCGAGCCCTGCTTTGGTCTCTGGTTTGATGGTTGTACGTGCTAAAAATCCGGTACATTCCGTTTTGTTTCCCATCCCAGTATTTCGCAATACTTCCGGTTTACTTCTTTTCTTAGGTCTCGACTTTTTCGCTATGATCTTCCCGAACCCTTGGGACCTTCTTCAACCCCAGGATGTGATAAGGATTAAGGAAGAGATAAAGACCTTTGGGTTACATGAACATGTTTCCGAGACTTCAACATACATGTTTGGCAGCGTCTTCATTCGGAGATCCATTATTCATATAACTAGAATTGCGATAACTAGAAAAATAACTTTCTAATTCACTTCCTTTTGTTTTGGGCAGTACCTCTATTGATCAAAGTTCCTTGGTGACATTAGATTGGTTGTGTACAACAACCTTAACCGCCACTTCGTGGTGGAACTATCGCACGATTAATCGGCTGTTGCAGCACAACCTGCAGCTAGGCTGCGCAATCTCAGTATCCGTGTATTGGGTGGGAGTCAAATTCGAAGCGGTTTTCCCCCCAAACTGGAAAAAGGAGACCGCAAAGCTTTAGTTTGCTGGTTCGTTAGGGTTTTTGCAACAGTTCGAGGGGCGTCCGGTTTCTAGTGAATTTTACTTTCGATTTATTGAGCGTGAGAAAGAGGATGGGGATAGATTATCCAAAGAAAAGAAAGAGTCTGAATACGCATTCGTCCGTCTCCGGTCTGTCGTAAAGTTTCGTTGTTCGTTCCGTCGTTGACCCTATCTATGTTTGATATTTCTTAAGTAAACACTTTTTCGAAAAGGCCTGGAGTGGTTCGCAGCTACACCGATTGATTGAAGACACTATTAGAATCATCCAAATGAATACGTTGAACTGCATTTAGCGATAACCACAAAGTCTCCCCCTAATAATAAACAAGTTAGGCTACTGAAAAAAAAAATATAATTCAATAGATACTTTTTATGAATGTCAACTAAGTCTGTAGCCGGGAGCCAATTAGAATTAGAATAAAAATAGCAAATTAAAAACAAATAGGACAAAACTCAGAGTTACTAGAAGAAAGAAAGAGGCGCTAGACACTCTTTACTTACCTGGTCTGGGGGAGAAATTCAATGACTTAGCCCAAGTCTGCCACTATGATAGCCAAAGCGGCCATCAATCCGCATTCTATCTTCGGTTTTTGGGTGATAAATTGATACGAGCATTCCACCTAAGGAACGTGAGGTAGAGAATGAGCAGGGGGATGAAGGGCCGGCCCACATCGTGTGTGATACTCGGGAGTTGCTGGCCGGCGATGGAGATGATGAGAGCCGCATGAGCAGGCCCAAGAGACGCACCCAAGAGCCCAAAAGGCTTGAGGGGTTTATTCGTTATCATTAATTCGTTGTAATTGATCGGGCCTTGTCCGATCCCTTCGAGTCGAGCCCATTAAAGCTCCTTTACGGGTTTTCTTCGTTGATTCTTTCCCGTATCGCAAAAGAGAGTCGAATCAACCCTAGGGTCCCTAGTTATAAATTGAGGAATTAGATTTGTATTATTCATCTTATCATAATACGAAACCCTAATTTCCTTATCGTTGTTTTCGTTTTCGTTCTCGAACGCGTACGTCGAGCTAGTCTCGCGCCCGTTCTCTTCTTGATAAGGAGCAATTTCCTTATCAACTGGTGCTTCCATTGTCGAACATGTCTTCCGCTTCATCTTCCCAACAGACGACGCCGCCCGTCTCTCAAGCTTCGGTGGTGGTCACGTCGTCGTCGCCAGGTTCGGGGTTCTCATCGGAGCAGCCGCTTTCGTCGGAGGAAGTGGCGCTGTTGCGCCGGATGTTATCGCGAGTGGACATCGGTGAATCGCGTGGCGGGTCCACACCTCTAGGGTTCCGACCGGACCCAGACCCGCCGTATGGGATGCCGCCGGGATGGAAGGCTCCGATTTGGCTGCCGGGTGGGCCCAGTTCGTCGCAGCAGCAGGTGAAGCCGCCCTCGCCGCCGGTCTCGGTGCAGCAATCTACTTCAGCGGCGTGGGGAATTTCCGCCAGCTTGCCGGTATCGTCGACGACAGTTCCGCCGTCGTTTCCGCCGTCGTCTCAGTGGAGCGATTATGGGGGGTGGAGTAGAGGACCACAGCAGCCCGTCTATGATTTAGGGTTACAGCAAACCCATGCACACCCTACTGCTGGGTTTAATGCCGCGTGGGACCCACCTTCCTATCGGCCTGGTTCCCATCAATCCTGGACCCGCCCGGGTCTCTCTCACTCGGTGCCTGACCCTTCGCGCTTGATTAAAATGGATCCACCCACGTTTGACGGGTCCGATGCCCAGAGTTGGGTGACGAGGATTCAATACTTTTTCGACCATATTCAGTTACCGGAGGAGCAGCGGTTACACTATGTGGCGATGCTTTTCGTTCCGCCGGCGTCGGATTGGGTGTTCGCCTATCGTGCGAACAACACCTCGGCTTCGTGGGGTCAGTTTTTGGAGGACGTGCGCAGACGATTTGATCCAAATTATTTCGTTAATTACCTCGAACTCATTGCCAAGCTATCACAAACGGGGACACTTGTGGATTACAATGCCGAGTTCGAGAGGATGATGACTCAAATTCGAGGGGTGCCGGAATCGACATTGTTAGCAATGTATATGGGGGGATTGCGCAATCCCGTGCGCAGTCAGGTTAGGTTCCAACACCCTTCGTCGGTGGCGGCCGCCATGGCACTGGCTTTAGAATTTGATGCTTCTGCAGACCGTGTAGCGCCGGTGTCGAAACGCCCTTGGACGAGTCGTGAGGGGCGACCATCTGGGCAGCCGGTTTCTGCCCCACCACCCCCTGAGAGTAAGCCGACACACACGCCGGCGACGCCCTCTCAACGCACTCGTGATTATTCGAAGCTCCCAGTGGTGCGCTTGTCGTCGGCTGAGAAAGCAGAAAAGACCCGTCTAGGGCTTTGCTGGTACTGTTCGGAGAAGTGGGGAAAAGGGCATGTTTGCAAGGGCAAGTTTTTGGCTTACATGGGTTCAGATGACGAGGATGACGACACCCAGCAGCCTGAGCAGCCGCCGGTGGTTTCGGAAGTTGTGGAGGACGATATCTCTCATATGTATCGGATGGATGGGAAACCAAAGGCTGCTTCGCTGGTGTTTCAAGGGGTTCTAGCGCCGGCTCCCGTTTTCATATTGGTGGACACGGGAAGTACACACAACTTCGTCCATCCCCGCGTTGTTGAGAAAGTTAAGTTACCCTTAACCTCTATTCGTCCATTTAATGTTTATGTTGGCAATGGACAATCTCTGACGTGTTCTTATATGTGTGCGCAAGCCGAACTTCGTATTCAGGGACATTCGTCTATATTAGATCTCTATGTCTTACCGTTGCATGGCCAAGACGTTATTTTGGGCATAGCTTGGCTACGATCATTACACAGAGTCACTAGTGATTATGATGCCGGAACGGTGGAATTTCAGAGCAACGGCCGGCCGGTGTGCCTCAAAGTGACGCCTCGCAAGCCGCGCCAGATTTCGGTGAATGCTCTCGCGACCCTCTTTTTGCATCAAGAGGACGCCGAGTGTTTTGAGGTGCTGCCCGTATCTCGGGAGGAACCGGAACAGACTACTGACTTGACCTTGCCGGAGAATTTGCCATCAGTGATTCGGGAGGTGTTGTTACGTCACCCGTCGGTGTTCTCGGTGCCTAGGGGACTTCCCCCGTCCCGTCCGTTTGATCACAAGATCCATTTGTTGCCTCAAACCAAACCGGTTAACGTTAGGCCTTATCGGTATCCTTATTTTCAGAAGACGGAGATAGAACGCCAAGTCAAGGAGATGTTGGATTCAGGGATTATTCGCCGCAGTTGCAGCTCATTCTCGTCACCGGTCTTGTTGATTCGGAAGAAGGACGGGACGTTCCGGTTTTGTATCGATTACAGAGCATTAAATGCGGTTACAGTGGCGGACCATTTTCCGATTCCGACTTCAGATGAGCTGTTTGATGAGCTGGGAGCGGCTAGGGTTTTTACTAAGCTCGATCTTCGCTCAGGTTATCACCAGATTCGGATGCATGAGGAGGACGTTTATAAGACGGCATTCCGAACTCACGATGGCCACTTCGAGTTTCTGGTCATGCCGTTCGGGTTGACGAATGCTCCATCTACCTTTCAGGCTGCGATGAATGAGGTTTTTCGGCCATTGTTGCGTCGTTTTGTGATCGTCTTCTTTGACGATATATTGATATACAGTCGGTCTCTCTCGGAGCATGCCAATCACTTGCAGGAGGTCTTCTCAATTTTACATACTCATCACTTCTTCATTAAATTGTCGAAGTGTTCCTTCGCTTGCTCCACCGTCGAATATTTGGGACATATTATCTCCGATGGTCAGCTCAAAGCCGACGGCGCCAAGATCGAAGCAATGGTGGCTTGGCCACGCCCTACTTCCGTCAAGCAGCTTCGTGGGTTTCTCGGCTTGACAGGGTACTATCGTCGATTTGTAGCCCGTTATGCTATATTGGCTGCCCCATTGACGGATCTTCTCAAAAAAGAGGCGTTTGAGTGGTCCGAACAAGCGGAGGAGAGCTTCACGGCATTGAAAACAGCCATGACAACGGCGCCGATTTTGAGATTGCCGAATTTTGAGAAAACATTTTTCGTGGAGACGGATGCGTCGGACATTGGAGTTGGGGCGGTGCTATTACAAGATGGTCACCCAATTGCATTCTTTAGCAAGAAGTTGGGTCCCCGGCGTCGTGTTTCTTCCACCTATCACAAGGAACTCTACGCTATAGTCGAAGCGGTGCAGAAATGGCGGCAGTATCTACTCGGTCGGGAGTTCGTGATTCGTTCGGATCAGAAGAGCTTGAGGGAACTCTTGCAGCAAGTCATACAAACTCCCGATCAACAACTATATGTGCGTAAGTTGATGGGCTATAAATTTCGGATTGAGTACAAGCCCGGGGCATCGAACAAAGTTGCGGACGCTTTATCTCGTCAGGGGGGCATCGACGACTCAATTGAGGATGAGGGGGCGTTGTTGGTGACTTTATCTCATCCTC
Source organism: Thymus mandschuricus (assembly GCA_029379335.1). Taxonomy (NCBI): domain Eukaryota; kingdom Viridiplantae; phylum Streptophyta; class Magnoliopsida; order Lamiales; family Lamiaceae; genus Thymus; species Thymus mandschuricus. Next base: position 17,314,944 of record CM057082.1, on the reverse strand, counting down.
TGCCCGAAATATTGGAGATCCTGCGTGAGGACGTGACGAGGGACTCCACGTTAAAGAAGCTCGCGGCCCAAATTGAGGCCGGTACTGCCCCGGCGCGTTGGTCCGTGGTTGACGGGTTGTTGTATCGGGGTCGGCAAATTATGGTTGCTGATTCATCGTCGGCCAAAGCTGCCCTACTTTATGAGCATCATTCAACGCCCATGGCAGGCCACCCCGGCGTCGAGAGGACGTTTCGAAGGATCGCCTCGACATTTTATTGGTCGGGAATGCGCAAAGATGTTAAGGAGTACGTGGCATCTTGCTTCGTATGTCAAACGACGAAGTACTCGACCCAGAAACCGGCGGGATTGCTTCAACCACTTCCGATTCCATCGCAAGTGTGGGATGAGGTCTCCATGGACTTCATCACGGGTCTCCCACAGTCGAAGGGGTTCACGGCGATAATGGTGGTGGTCGACAGACTTTCTAAGTATGCCCACTTCGCTCCTCTGCCTACGAAATTTGATGCATGGAGAGTAGCGAACGTTTTCGTGGACACGGTGGTAAAACATCATGGGTTTCCGTCGAAGTTGGTTTCGGATCGCGACTCCGTCTTCTTGAATGAGGTGTGGGAGAACCTGTTGAGTTTGAGTGGCACGAAACTCAATTTCACGACGGCCTACCACCCGCAATCGGACGGACAAACGGAGGTGCGTAACCGCGGCTTGGAGCAATACCTCCGTTCTTTCGTGGCGGATCGCCCTAACAAATGGGTGAATTTTCTTCCGTGGGCTGAACTGGCTCTCAATTGTTTCTTTCATGAGGGTCTCCAAACGTCTCCGTTTCATGCATTATATGGTCGGGAGCCCCCGTCCTTGGTTGCTGCTCGGCCTGCGACCACTTGCCCGACATCAGTGGCTGATATTATTCGCCAACGAGGGGAGTTACTTGTGGAGCTACGGAGGAATTTGGCGAAAGCTCAGCAGCGAATGCGAGACGTGGCGAATAAACATCGACGCCATGTTGAGTTTCAGGTGGGGGAGAAAGTTTTGTTGAAGTTGCAGCTTTATAGACAACATTCGGTGGCCCGGCCGTTGTCTCAGAAGTTGAGTCGGCGTTTTTATGGACCGTTCGAGGTATTGGAGCGTATCGGGCCAGTGGCATATCGTCTCGCACTTCCGGAGGGCAGCCGCATCCATGATGTTTTCCACGTCAGTTTGCTTCGGCAATTCGTGGAAGGGAGCACGTCGGTTGAGGCGGAGTTTCCATCGTACTTTGCGAGAGGTCGGGTGGTGTCACGACCTACGAAGTGGGTGGATCGGAGAACGGTGTGGCGCGAGGGAGTCGCGGTGGAGGAAGGCTTGCTGCATTGGGAGGATGATAACGGCTTGCATCCTTCATGGGAGCCGCTTGAGGTGATCTCCCGTCGTTTTCCTACGTTGGTCCTTGGGGACAAGGACGCTTCTAACGGCGGGGGAGTTGATACGAGCATTCCACCTAAGGAACGTGAGGTAGAGAATGAGCAGGGGGATGAAGGGCCGGCCCACATCGTGTGTGATACTCGGGAGTTGCTGGCCGGCGATGGAGATGATGAGAGCCGCATGAGCAGGCCCAAGAGACGCACCCAAGAGCCCAAAAGGCTTGAGGGGTTTATTCGTTATCATTAATTCGTTGTAATTGATCGGGCCTTGTCCGATCCCTTCGAGTCGAGCCCATTAAAGCTCCTTTACGGGTTTTCTTCGTTGATTCTTTCCCGTATCGCAAAAGAGAGTCGAATCAACCCTAGGGTCCCTAGTTATAAATTGAGGAATTAGATTTGTATTATTCATCTTATCATAATACGAAACCCTAATTTCCTTATCGTTGTTTTCGTTTTCGTTCTCGAACGCGTACGTCGAGCTAGTCTCGCGCCCGTTCTCTTCTTGATAAGGAGCAATTTCCTTATCATAAATCCTTTGACTGCGTATTGAATATAGATCCAGTCCTGACTCTAACGTTGAATCTTTTCCACTTAAATGAGCAAATTGGACTAAAGCAGAAAAGACAAGGTGCGAGCAAAGAGGAGAGGAAGTTGCCCGTGTAAAAACAATCAATACTCCTACCCGGAGCCACTCCCCTAGCGGTCCTGCCACCACGCCGCAGATCATTTGATGATGCCATGTGAATGGCTAGAAACACATCGTCAATGGATCATCTATCATGAGGAGGCCAAAAACAAGGGAATTTCCCAGAAGTCCTCCAGGACCTAAATAACTCAATTTTCTCCCATGAACTATTTGTGTCAATGGATTAGTTCGATCTAAAACTTGAGATAAGGGGTGTAAACCAAAAAAGGATTCATAAGTGGTTGTTAATGGAGTTGAAGTTACCAAATTCTGAGGAGTCGGTATCAATTTATGCCGAATTGCTCCACATATAGTTCCTCGAACCACATTTTCTAAACGAACCAGAGACAATCCGAATTGATCTTGTAAAAGATCCGCTACGGACCAAAACCCGTTGCCTTACCGCTTGGCCACGCCCCTTCAACCATAGCCGTCTCCCTTTGCTAAAGTTAGTCTAATCCGAAGCTGAGCTACTATCCTTTATCCTGCAAAGCGGACTAATAGACTATCTCCCAACATATCATATAAGGCCTCGCCTCAGATATATATTGGTTCCCTTGATCAGCCAGCGGCTGTGCTAGAGTAACTTCTCGACCCCGCTGCGGTGAAGTAGGCACGGGTATCTTATTCCCGTGTTTGATCTCTTCTCCTTCGGACCCTCGCTCGTTGGCAAAGGCCGGTCGTAGGATTGTTTAGTCGCCCTTCGTACAATATACAGGCAAATGCGACTTCTTCTCTTGATTTGGCTTTCAATCCTGTCTTTCATGCTCGGACCAAGCACGTTGAAATAGACTATCACTTCGTCCGGTGCAGCCTTTCTTCTCTCTGTCGAACAGCTCGCAAAATCCAACCACTTCACCTACTTCATTGCCCACAAGCAATGCATTTATCAAATTCGTCCTCGGAAACGTTCTGATGTAATCAATTTTTCGTAGGGGTATTGAATAGTTACAGGTAAACGATTCGCGTGGGACAAGGTAATCACGAAACCTTGACCAATGTACCTGGCAGGGCTGACAGGTTTGGCGCAAAAAAAGAGGGAGAGAAAGATCTCGTTAGTCCTGGTATGATTGTCGCGGGTTGTCGTCGGCCCGACGGACTTTGGTTTTTTGGGGGGGAGGGGTAAAGCTGGCGGGGGGCCCTGGCCTGTAAATGGACCTTTATGAGCTTCTAAAATATCTTTTAGCCCGTGACCAATGCCCCAGTTGGTTCTATACATGTGACCCGCTATCCACCTCCTGTATTAGGACTTCTTTCAGAATCCATCCTTGTACATAGCCGGGAGGAAAGAAAGGGCGGTAGATGATAATGAGAAAAGGCACCGCGGCGGCCGCTCTGTTCTTGGAGTGCCACCTTACAATTCTATTTCACTATCGATTCTTCATTGCTTCTCTTATGATGATTCTTGGTCTTTGATTTCCGCTCATAACAAGGAAGAAATAGCTGCATTCCCAAGAGCTCTTATCGACGGAGTCGTTTGGCACCTCGATGTCGACCATCCTGGCAAGCTCCTCCTGTTCGATTATTATTCTTGACTTGACTTATTATTATAAAAACGACTAGAGGAGGGTTGTTTGCCCGGGTGACTGATCCTGCCATAATGTACTCCTCGGCTCCATACTGCTCCAGCCGCTCGCTGTAATTGTAATATAATAGTTTGCTTCTCGGGCGGCTCGCCCCCTGGGTGGTGCGGCTGAGCCAGAGTGGGCTCAGCGGTAACGATAAATCCTGTGAAAAACACGATCGCCTGCCAGATGCAGCGGGGCCGAGACGACGTGACATACTACGAAGCTGACTTCAGAGCCGGGTTCCCCTTTCGTTGGGTCATTTTGCCGAGTTCCTTCGACATGGTTCTCTCAAGCGCGGACTAATTCACGTTTTTCCAGAGTTCGTAGGGTAGAATCGTCGATTCAATGATCTGAGATTCCCTGAAAGGAAGCCCAGTAACCGGAATGCGGAGAGGTATTCGGAACTTCTCTCTTCTGGTTGCATCTTTGTCTTTGGATCTCTGTCTTTGTTGTCTTTTGGGAATAGAGTAGCTTTAATCGACCTAACGGATTACAGTTTGACCGGTTATAACTAAACACTAAGCAAACCTTCGGAGAAACCCACCAGGTGTTTTATCTGTCGGTGCAGGCTCAAGAGTTAGGTCCCTGGCTGAACCTCCGTAATATCTAACAAGTCGAGTTTCGCCGCGGTTCATTGCTGTGCTTACACACTAGGCTACCCTTTTCCGAAAGCTCCGCGGGACCACCTACCACTAGTCTTCGGCCGGAGGGGTTTATTGCACAAAAACGCCGGGACGCAGGCTCCCGAGAAGCCCAACGAATGTCAGATCAAGATTCTATTCACTGAAAGAAAAGAAAAAGTACCGGATTTATCAAAAGAATGCAAGGAAGGGTTCCCCAGGAAAGGCATCTCGACTGCTTCCAAAATAAGGTCTCGCTCAGTACCAAGATAAACTACAGACTCAATCAGAAGAGAATCCAACCTTGCATACGAGGAAAGACTCCTTGAGCTAATCCCTCATTGTTTTCGCGCATTAAGCTTAGGAATACGTTTATTTGCTAATATGATGGCCGGTCATAGTTTAGTAAAGATTTTAAGTGGGTTCGCTTGGATATCGGTAGTTGTCCGGTCGTACCCAAACAATAATATTCCTTTAATCTTTAATAAATCAGTTTCAAACTGTTACTAAATATCTCCAGTTGTAGCCAATTTTCCATTTTTGATAGAATTGGTACTACTCTTATTTTACATAATCCAGGAACTTCCGGCAGAAATATGTAAAATTGTCCCTCCTAAAAAGATTATTCCAGAATATATTATAAATAGTTAGGAGAGGTGCGCCAGCGGTTTTGTCGATCGAGCCGCTCTCCCTCATTCCACTCGTCCAGCCCTCTTCACGAACTTGTACAATCGATGCCTTCAGTTCTGAATCTTCTACCTTTCTGATCCGTTCCGAAAAAACCTGCTAGTGGAGGAAGACCTAATCTTCATACGTCCTTTCGAAAATCAAAGAAGGAATAGAGGCTCAGTTAAACCAGCTAACAACACTCTGAACTCCGAGTGGCATAGGCCATGAATGAGCAAAATGAAGGTTGCATTAATGATAAAAATCTCTGGGGAAACCGCTAAAAAAAGCTTGCATGGTGCTGCCACGGGACATTCTGCTAAGTCGGGTGCTGGTGGCCTTCTCCGAAACTGTTCAGGGGGTATACCTGCAAAATCTCTTTCTCGTAGAGCCTACTTAGCTTTGGTTTAGCTTCCAACTAAGGGGAAAGAACGGCGAAGTCCATCCGAACCGTCCAATGAAGAATAAGAGGAGGTTCATAATTGCATAAAAGAAGTCAAAGTAGTGGCTGCGCTCCTCGGGCAAGGCATGAGCCAGAGGAATTGCATCTCTTTAGCATCGAATCCCATCTATTGTAAAAGCCCAACCCAGCAAGAAAATAAGCCTTGGCTTAAGATTTAAAATATGCTTGGGTCTTTTCGTTGCATTCACTTACAACAAGAAAGAACCACCAGTGTTTGGTGCAGCGACAAGGAATTTCGCTACCTTAGGACAGTTGGCTTGACTCTAGCCCAGTGCTGAACTCTTCTCCTACTCTTGAAAAGACTTGGGGAAGCCCTATCCCAACCCAAACTGAACTCTGCTAAGCTACTTAAGAATCCAAAGGTGGCCTTTGGATGTTGTCGTGACCGCTTAGGCTTGGTTGATTTTGTCAGAAAAGAAAGTAGGTTTCTGGGGTTCATTGATTAGTACACCTCCGGTACTGGTAAGGTCGGGACCGTGGTCGTCCGTCTCCGGTTTGCCAAAAAATATTGATAAATTAGGAAACAAATCAAATTATAGTTTTGTAACGTCTAATATTATTTTATTAATTTATTGATAATTATTACTGTATCTACATTTATGGTTTACAGTTCATATTATTATTTCTTGAATAATACTCCCTCCGTTCATTGGAATAGAGACTTTTTATTTCGGCAGGGGAATTAAAACGGAGTGATGATAGTTTGTTAAAGTGATGGGTAGTGGGTTAAAGTGATGTATCTGAATTTTATTGGATTAGAATTTTTTTATTTCGGAAAAAGTAACTATATCAGTGGGACGTCCAGAAAAGGAAAAGGTCTCTTTATCAGTGGAACATATGGTGTATATCAATAAAAAAAAATTGTGAGGTACTAAAAATATCAATGAGGATTAGTATATGGATTTATATTGGACCATTGGTCCTCATTTATTTTTTTCTCCTTTTGTTAGTATTTTACTTCACTTTTTGTTATGTTTTTTATCCACTAATCGTTCAATAGTTTTTATTTAATAGACATGTAATGAGAATTTGAATACATTTTAATTTACATTACTATAACACCAATATATTCACGTCAATATATTAAACAAAAAACGGTTAAATGTATACTTTTTATAGAGAAATTTCATATTAATATATACAAATAAATATAAAAATGAAAATAAATTAATAATTTTCAATAAATTTTACATTTATAACCTCTACATACAATAGTTAGTTAGAAAATAATAAAAGATAATTATCATGTACCATCAATACATTTGTTTCAAATTATGGCTAGTAGAATATAAAAAGTAATTATTTCAATATTTAAAAAATTATTAAAAAAGACAGTTTGTAGCTGCTATTAGTATATAAATACCAAAATTAATTTCCAAATACCAAAATTAATTTCCAAATATAATTTAAATGTTGCATTATAATTAAAAAAAATCAATTTCAAAAGAATAATTACGAAACATGTTTCTTGGAATTTGTGTGCGAATAAAAATTGTTTAGCAATTTCATACTAATATATATATATATATAGGGATTGGTTCATATGCTAACCATATTAGTTAGTGAGAACTAAGAACCAATCTAGACCTTCCATCTTAATAGATTGATGGTTATGATTTATTCATGGAAATTAATTAAATAAGGCATATTTTGTTTAGGAAAAGGATATTAATGTAATCTTCATTTATTTGTTCCATATTTTAAGGGATTAATTAATCACTCATTTAAAATTTCTCTGCCGTAATCTTCTTCTTCTTACTTCTTCTTCTTCTTCTTCTTCTTCTTCTTCTTCTTCTTCTTCTTGATTCTTTTTCTTCTTCTTCTTCTTCTTCTTCTTCTTCTTCTTCTTCTTCTTCTTCTTCTTCTTCTTCTTCTTCTTGACATTTTCATCTATGTTTTTAATTATATTCTGTTTTCATTTTTTTTTTCTTTTTTTGTAATTTTCTTATACAAATTAGTAAGCATAAATAAATAGGAAGATAGCATATAAACATGATAATTTAAGCATAGGAATAAATCTTAGTTGCATTCGAATATTCATCTATATTTTTTAATAATGTTTTTTGTAATTTTCATATGCAAGCTATTAAGCATAAATAAATAGGAAAATAACATATAAATATGATTGTTTAAGCATAGGAATAGGTCTTAGTTGCATTCGAATATTCATCTATGTTTTTTTATTCTATTTTTTTTTTTTTTTTGTAATTTTCATATACAAGTTATTAAGTATAAATAAATAGGATCATAGCATATAAATATGATTATTTAAGCATAGGAATAAATCTTAGTTGCATTCGAATATTCATCTATGTTTTTTTTATTCTATTTTTTTGTAATTTTCATATAAAAGTTATTAAGCATAAATAAATAGGAAGATAGCATATAAAATAATTATTTAAGCATAAGAATATGTCTTAAGTGCATTCGAATATTCATTGTCATTCACAATTTGTCATCGCCATTCACGATATTTAAACATGAATTGATATAAAAAAAAAAAAAAAAAGCATGTAATTTTCATATACAGGTTATTAAGCATAAATAAATAGGAAAATAGCGTATAAATATGATTATTTAAGCATAGAAATAGGTCTTAGTTGCATTCAAATATTTATGTTAATTAATAGGATAATTAGTTATAGGAAGTGGCGACAATCTTGGAACGCATAATCTTTTTCTTTTTTTTCCCCTAAACTACCCTTTAAAATTAGAAATAAATCATTAAATAAGTAAAATAGATAATTTGAGAATTAATATCCACCATTAGATTCTTTAAAAGGAGTGGATATGATTGGTTCCTAGTTCTCAAGATTGATACCATCTCCCATAAGAACCCACCCCTACATATATATATATATATATATATATATATATATATATATATATATATATATATATATATATATATATATATATATATATATGATACTGCCTATTGACACACTCAAAAATATAAGAATGAAAAAAATAATAATAATAATTTGCAATAAATTTAAGAGTTATTACATAAAAATAGCCATTTTCACTTAACAAACACAAAACTTACCCACCAACTTAAAATGCTAAAATTATACCCATTTGACACTTAAAAATACTATAATACCCTTACTTTTAATTTGTTTGACAATTATATTCCACCTTTCCCAACAACCATTTTGGAACTTGGAAGTATATGGCATTTGACTTCTCTCTCCTCACTCTTCTTAATCACGTCTCTCTCTCTCTCTCTCTCTCTCTCTCTCTCTCTCTCTCTCTCTCTCTCTCAACTAGGGATGGCAACGGGCCGGATCTGGACCGGATCTTGTTTGGTCCAGATCCAGATCCATATTTTCCCCATAGATCCGGATCCGACCCAGATCCGTCGGGTCCAAAAATATTAGGTCCGAGCCCAGATCCAACGGATCCACGGGTCTAAGGATCTAGATCCGGATCCGTACTTTTATTTTTTAAATGAATTTTTTTTTTCAATGCACTACAATGGTAACATTATAATTTTTTTTCGACAAAAGTTAAATCGTGATATTATATATATATATATATATATATATATATATATATATATATATATATATATATATATATTACAATCTTTCAAATGAAGTAGTATTAATGTATTATCACTTTAAAAATTACTAATGCATTATCTAGTCCAAAACATAATAAGAAGTGTATATTAAAATAAGTTATCTAAAAAGATAAATATAGAATATCGCATCTCACAAAATATAGAATAGGGTTACAAAAATAATAATATAATACATATTATATCATATGCATATATAATAAATAAAATATATTTATATATTTAACGGATCTGCGGGCCGGATCTGGGCCGGATCCGGATCTGAAATTTCAGATCCGGGTCCAAGATCCGAAATTTTTTAAAAAGATCCGGATCCGGTCCAGATCCGTCGGGTCCAAAATTAAAAGACCCAAATCCGAAAAAACGGGCCGGATCCGTCGGATCTGGACCGGGTCCTCGATCCGTTGCCATCCCTACTCTCAACCTCAATTTCCCAAAATATATTCAGGGTTTTTAGTTCATGTTGATAATTGAGTACAATCCTACTGCTCTTTGCTTTCTCTCTCTCTCTCTCTCTCTCTCTCTCTCTCTCTCTAGGGTGAAGAAGACGACCGGATGGAAGCCTGCCGCCGTCAGAAGAAAGTCGTCGATGACTTGATCAAGGTTTCTGACGATTCGATCAAGGTGTCCAACGATGTGCCGCTGCTTATCTCCCCCATGAACGTTTTCTTCTTCACTGTCTTCTTCTCCGTTGTTTACTTCATGCTCCTCCGATGGGGGGATAAGATTCGCACCTCTACTCCTCTCCGCGACGTTACTCTCTCCGACATGCCACATCGTTGTTGACCTTCCGTCTTTCATCGAATAATTTACATTAAAGCAGTTGTGCTTCCTTTGTTTGGTTCGTTCTAGGATTTTTCGAATGGATTTGTTGTACACTGTAAGCAGGGAGCTGTCTTCGTCGTCGACGATGATGTTCTGTTTTAGGATGAACTTATTTTTGCGAAATATATGATATTCATACCTTTTCGTGTATAATGTTTGTGATGAGTACGTTTTTAATATTTTTCGAACCTGTTAGTGCATAATAATTTTGGTATGAAATTCCTTTTTCCGTACCCGGTACATGTAAACATGTGTTTTGTTTTTGAGTAAATGAGATCATTAACATGTATTATAAACTAAGAAATATATTATCATTTGTTGGCTTGACAAGGTATGAATTATTACATTTCATACACACCTTATTTCGTATTTTGGTACGTAGTTCGCATTTCGTACCGGGTACAGAGGCGCAACCAATTTTAAATCATAGTATGAATGATACCAAAACGATAAGTAAAATTTTAAACACCATTATCAAGTGTATCACTATACATGCGAATAGATGACATATTTTTTTATTTTTTTTTTAATATATATTGGAATCAGATTAAGAAAAACGAGTTGATTAAATTTTGTCATTTTACTACTAAATAATCCATTATAAATAAGACGTGGAAAAGTATAGTATAACATAACAATAACATAAAATAAAGAGATAATACATGTTTTTACCTCTTTTAACTTTGTCAAAACAATATTAGGTATGAAATATAGTTTAAATAAAAACACCCAATTTTTGATTTAGGTGGACAAAAATACCCTTATCTTCAATATTTTTCATTTATTCTCTCGGCGTCGTCTTTGCAAAAAAACGTCTCTCTTCTCTCCCTCCCTTTCTCTCACATACTCTCTTCCTCTCTCTCTCACCGGCGACGGGCGGCCTCCGACACGAGTGCCTGAAAGAGCAGCGTCTTCGTCTCCCAGGCGGCGTAGGAATTGAGCAGCGCGAGAATAAAATCTGGAAGAAGAATCGGAAGAGCTCGAGAGCCATGTGTTTCACTAAAAAGTGTTCGCAATAGACGAAATCTATCGTAGCACTAGCAAGTAAAATCTAAGTATCGAATCTCAAGGAAAACTTAACAGGACAAATAATTATGTAGTAAAAACCTATTCTAGCCTAAATCTAGGAAAGCAATTAAAAGATATTTTGGGGTTTTGGGTTTTAAAATCCTAGGCAATAAAATAAATCAAAGCAATTACAATCAAAGCAAATAAATCTAATCTAAAAAGCTGGAAATAAATCGAACTAAATAAACTTAGAAAATTAAACTAGAAGAAAACAATAAATCTACCTAGGCAAAAATCGAAAAGAAAGCAATAAAGGAAGCAACGAAGAAAGCAATAACTACCTTAGACATGATGAATGAAATTTGAAAATTAAAAGAAAAATAAATCTAACTTTGAAAGCTTTGAAAACGAGAGAATTGAAACTATAAAAACGAATCTAAACTTTAAACTAGAAATCGAAAGAACGAAATTAAACTAAGGAAATTAAACGAAGCAATTATGAAAACGAATCTAAAACGAAAGCAAGTAATTAAAGCAATTAAACGAAAGCAATAAAAGAACTTACAAAAGTAACGAAGAACGAAGAACTCGAAATAAAGGAAAAGTCTTGAATTAAATTGCACGAACTAAAAATCCGGATCCGAACAATAGAAAGCTAATAAAAGTGTTTGAGTACTGAAAACTAAAGCTAATATATGCGAAAAGATGATACAAATTCGTCCCAAAGTACTAGTATATATATTAGGAAGAAAACCTAATTATATAAGGAAACTAAAATCTGGACGCGGACTTCTGGCCGATCGGCCAGATTTGTTAAGGACTTGGCCGATCAGCCAGATCAGGCACTGGACGATTGCGCGCGACTCTCTTGTTTCGGCCGTATCTTCCTCATCCGAACTCCAAATTGACCTCCGTTTTTGCCTATGTGCTCCTATCGAACCCCTCTTCGATATAATGCTTTCATAACATCCAAAATGAATCTTCAATAAAATCATGAGAGGTTAGAACTCGAGGTCAATGATTGCTCAACAACCTTTCTTCTCATTTTCTTCTCGTTTCCGCCCTTTTCATCCTACAGGTACCAAAAACTCCAAACAACCAATTCATAACCAAAGACACACGAAAAGACACAAAAACACAATGAAAACGGACACGAAAACATAACGAAAAACCTAACATCTAGACACCAATCACCATGGACGGTGAACGCCGATTTTGCACAGATCGGAGTACTGTTCCGCGACGGCGGTGATTTCCATCAACGCCATGGCAGAATGGTACCTCTATTCGTTTAATGCATAAATAGTATAATGCATAGTGCTACATGCTGTATGAGGGAGTGGCTGGAACTAGCATTGGCATTGCCTTTGGTGTTCTGTTCTCATCATTAATTCCTCAGCATTATAGCTGCAAGCTTCGCCGCTAGCTCCTCACACACATCACCTCCGTCGACGTCGAACCCCCTCGAACGCGTCTTGCTCGGACCGCTAAAATAACACCCTCGATTCTTCGCATCCGTCACTAGTTTTTGCCAAACGCAACCGCTCCTCGACAGAGTTTCGCCGTCGCCTAGTATCATCAGACAGTACCTAAATAGTAAACACAATCATCCACACTTATTTTTATTAGATTATTAGACAAATAAATGTGCCCAAAAAAGTATATGTCTAAGGCCCGAGAGGGTTGGTTATGTTTAGCTGATGAGCACCGGGGAAGTACGTACGTACCTAGCTCGAGTCAAGGCCACGTTGGCTCTCTGTCGATTGTCAAGAAAGCCGACGGAGCCCCTCCCGTTGCTTCGAACGGTAGAGATTATGATGACATCTTCTTCCCCGCCTTGAAAGCCATCCACAGACCTTATGTTCACTGAAAATTCATCATTTGTGTCGCAGCTGTAAAACTTTCCTATAGCTTCCTCGATTGCGGTAACCTGAGCTTTGTACGGAGATATGCATCCGATCCGAACCTTTTGCTTGTTCATCGTACATTCTATCAATGAAAAATACAATAAGAAACAGCTCAAAAACACTACTCTGTTCGAATGTTTATTAGTTATGATACCTTTATGGAGTTTGGACACTAGTTGAGAGACCATGGAGACTTCTGCATTGTTCATAAGGCTGCGTTTCTTGTCGAACTCCTCTTTCCCGTTCGCTACATTAACGAAAGAATACGAGCCGAAGAATTTTTCTTTGAAGAGGCTTTTCTCATAAGCTTTCTTAGTGACATTCGAGCCATTCTTGATCCGGTTTCCGTAGAATTCCTTATTTGGGAACAAGCTTATCGATGGATGCATTCTGTACTGGATATTGAGAAGATGCTTGCTGTGCCCTAACATCACTAGCCTCTCGAACAAGCTCCTCCCGAACCCCGCCTTTTCGCACATCTACAAGCAACAAACGAGGAATATATATATTGTAGTGGCAATAGAATTTGAAATTAAGATGTTGAGGAAGTTTTATGGACCTTGCTTATAACCATTGCCGGAAGCTGTTTCTCGTCTCCGACAAGTATGGCATGGCGAACGCCCGGAAGCTGCAGGGGAATCGAAGATTCGCATTCTTTCACTTGTGCAGCTTCATCAATGATCACTATCTCGAATGGTGTCATTTCTTTTGTTCGGTGCAGTTTTGCAGAGCTTGAAACTGTGCAGAAGATTAAGCAAGCATTTCTCAGACAGAACGCCTTGATCGAATCATAATCGGTGCATTCCGGGAGTGAGAGAGTTCGATTGAGGAAATTCATTAGCTTCAAGAGCCTCAGTTTTGAACTACAGAAGTCATCTTTCTCAAGAATACTCGTAGTTTTTTCTTCGTCCGGGATGAATGCCTCCTTGCGTTTGAGACATGTTTCTAGTTTTCGGAGAATGCTAGAAACGCTCGTCACTTTCTTTACTACCTTGGAACGAAGGCATGAAGTAGGCAAATGCGTGCACAAAGCCTTTATGCAAAGGACTAATCTTGCTTTGATAGCAACAAACCTAATCTCAAAGAATTCCTCGAATGTCCAAACTATGCTGCCATAATCTTGCTTCTCGGATTCACTTCTTTCTTCGTCTTTCGCTTCAATTTCAGACAAGTAACTTAGATACATAACCCTAGGAGACTGAAGGAACGAGATCATCTCATTGACGACAGATTTCCATCCGGACAACGGGGCAAAGAGACTAGCAAGCTCAACAATCCGGTGATCAAGAAACACATCATGGAGGTCTTGATGCTCATCAATCTTCATCCTCTCCCCGTTTCCAAACAAAACGACGTCTCCCAATCCGAACCCCTCGTGCCCTAGTTCACCATTGAGGCAACTAATCAACTTCTTAGCCACTCCAAGGATAGCAACATTTGTAGGGGCACAAGTCACTGTCCTGCACTCCAACCTCAAGAGTGTGAATACTAACGAAGATATCGTCTTCGTTTTTCCTGTTCCGGGCGGACCCCATATCAGCTTCACACTGTTACGATGGCGGCATTCTCTTAAAGCAACGCAGTTCGAAACTGCAGCCTTCTGAGAGTCGTCGAGCCCGAAAGAGTTGATAATTTTTCTAGACTTGGTCATGCTACTACTCTTACCTTCCTTAGAGGAGCAAACACCACAATTCTCTTCGATCTGCACAAATAGTATGTATTCATTCATATCACAAACTATCAAATTTAATGTCACATACAAAAAAAAAAATGCAAAAATCAGCATAACTCACAGATGGACCAACACTAAGAACAGAAGTGAAGATACTCATGTTCCCTCCTTTCCCCGGATTCAACGCATCCCAAATCCGCATGTTCGTGTTCAAATTCGTAAGGCACACGACAAAGAGCTTATCGTCCTTCGTTCTCTTCTCGAATAAGATGGCCTTTGAAGATATGACTTGCACCCTCAGAGACTGATAAACAGAAGCTTTACTAACTAAGGCAAGAGTGAATGGTGTTCTAGGGCTACTCAAATCACTTATACACTTAGGTCTCACACTTGTTAAAGCAACCAAATCCGTAACTTGTTCGTATTTCGATGGATTGTTCTCTCCGGCTGCACATAGGTTGATGGTGTATATGAAGCTCTCAGTTGACCTAGTTTTTTTCCTTTGCTTCACGTTGAAGATCTCACGAGAAGGCGAAGAACGGAGCGAACTCATAGTCGAAAGAAGATCAGCATGAGTTTCTTCGATAAGTGGGATCGTGAATGACTTCAAATAATGCTCAACACAAGAAAATGTTTCTGCGATTTTACCAACCTGCCATGGAATGTAATAACATGCATTATGAATCAAGATTAGGGTAAAGTTTGGAAATATCAAAAATTCATTAGAGAGAGAGAGAGAGAGAGAGAGAGAAGATGAAGAACATGTTCATCTATACCTTGTCCTTGTAAAGATCCTTGTTGATTATGTCAGCTACAGACCAAGAAAATATGAAATCGATTAAATGTGGAGTTTTGTCTTCTTTCTTCTTCGTTGTCGATCCCATGTTCTTCGCCTTGTTGAATTATAGTCTACAAGAAAATGCAAATTGATGAATGAAATTCAAGAATATATATATATATATATATATATATATATATATATATATATATATATATATATATATATATATATATAAGCTTCAAGGCAATGTTTCCATGCAAAAGCAAAAGTATTAGTACTATATATAAGAATGAATTTGATAACAGATACAGAAGAATGTATAGACATGTGTTAATGGAGGATGAACAAAAGAGAACTTAGCAAACCTGTCTCTCTCTCTCTCTCTCTAGATTACAAATATGAGGAGGTTGGGAAGCTCATTATGGAGATTCTCTCATGGGGAATGCATGAGAAGGAAAATAATGATATGGGACTTTTGGTCTCTCTCTCTTATATGAAAGAAGAAGCATTGCAAAAATTATGTTAATGAAAATCAGAAGACTGCAAGAGAGTGAAACATTGCACTTACAAAAATTGGGGAAATTTAAAAAAAAGAGAAATTTTACCCTTCACTGTATCTTCCGCTCCAAAATAAAAGAGAAATTTTGCAGGGTTTTGAATTTGAAATTTAATTAAATCATTGAAAGAGTGATGATGATGGAAAATCAAAAGTTGTGCTTATGCATTTATTTTTTTGTTGGGACTCTTCGTTTACAGTTAATGGGGGAGTGGATTAGTGGAATATAGTAATGGCCTAACTAATAATAATAATTATTATTATAATAATAATAAATAATTACCACATATTCATGCAGGGAAGGAGTATTAATAAATTAAATTACATGAAGACAATATTGTATTATTATATAGATAAAAATTACGAAAATATAGAAAAATCAAAATATTTAATAACATAGTAATCAAATATTTAATAACTAACTGAAATACATAGTAATCGCTTTGTTAACTCTAATTTGTCTCATTTCCTTAGATGATGGGGCAATCTAAATATTTAATAACATAATATTATGTTTGGGACGTCATCATGTTAGTATGGTGGACTAAAATGAAAAGATTTACGGTACTATGTAAAATGACCATTTTACCCTTAATCCTAAAAACCTTGTCTAACTATTCATACGGTGACATCTTTATTACTCTCCATGCAGAATATGTGGTATCATTTTATCTACATTTTAAATTCATGCTTTGAGTGATGATTTAGAGCTTCTTACCGATTTCTCAGTGAGGAATCTGACCACCAAAACTTTGAATCCGAATTGCAGCAGTGTCCTAACTCCTCTCCTCCTTCTTCCTTTCGTATATTTTTTTTTTCTTCTCTCTAAGCTTTTGGGTGAGGTAAAATTTTGGACAAGTGTGAGGTAAGGAAATAAGGTGGCAGGATTTTTTATCCTTTCCTTTTCTTCTCTTAATGTAGAAGTCTTGTAGAAGTCTTTGGGGCTAAGTTTTTAATAAGTACTATATCTCTTTTATTAATAAGTACTATATCTCTTTTATTCAATTCTTTATTTTATTCTTATAAGAGTACCTATTCCATCATGTAGGAACAACAATGCAGAACTAAGGCATTTTTAATCTTACTAAGCTTAAGTTAGATTTAGGCTAATAGTAGTATTCATTTAACCGATTTATTTTGATTCACTAATCATTTATTAGCTCCAAGTTCTTCTAAATATAAGGCAACTAAACTTATTTGCAAATCTCGACTTTTAGACTAGAAGCGCGACGACTTAGACTAATACGAGCTCAACAAGCATAAATATTCATGAATTTCATATAGAAAGATTTAAACACTTAAAAATAAATAGCTTCACTTTATTCGGGCTGTGACATCATTGAAAAAGTGACGATGATGGAAAATCAAAAGTTGTGCTTATGCATTTATTTTTTTGTTGGGACTCTTCGTTTACAGTTAACTAGTGCCACACCCGTGCGATGCACGGGGTAAGCTATACTGGGTTGTTATTATTTTTATAAAAATAAAATATTCAATATGTTATTTATCTACATTAGTACATTATTATCTTTGAGTTGTAAATATATAGATTTTATATTTCTTTTTAGAGTATGTTTCAATGTTTATTGAGATTTGTAATGCTTAAATTAAAGTAATGTGTTCTGAAAAGTATGAAAATGATAACAAAGTTGTAATACGAAATATAATAAGATAAGTCGGAAAATATTAAAATTTCATTACTAATTTATAAATCTACAAATTATGAAAAACTTCCTTATACACGACATTCGTGGTATATGGGCTGATTTTATTATCTTGTCGCATATCAAGATTTTCTTAATGTATTGCACCATTAAGAAAAAGAGAGATGCAATGGGGGTAGATTTATTATTTAATGATGCAGTGCTAATACTAAGAGAAGATTGACACTGGAAAAAATTAAATGTGAGCATATTATTTGCCTATAATTTCTAGAAAATAGTTGAATATCACTCTAAAATCTTTATTTTCTTTCTCTCTTCTTTTTTAATCCTTTTTCCTTTTTCTTTTTCTTTTTCTTTTTTGTTTAGGCGTTTTGCTTTCTTTCTTCCTTTTAATCCTTCTTTCCTTTTTTTCTTTCTTTCTTCTTTTTTAATCATTTTCCTTTTTCCTTTTTTTGTTTTGTCGTTTCTTAAATTAGGTGTAACTTTATGTTTTGCATAGTTGCATGTCCTATAATCACTCTAAATCTTTTTTATTTTTTTTCCCTACAATTTCATTATAAAATCAACCATATGGTTGTATAAGGTACAAAAATAAAGCTAGTATAATAAAATGTGCAGTATTTATGTAGGAGTATAAAGTGATCATATTATTTGCCACCAAATCTCAATACTAAATACAATAGAATTAGTAGTATTTTATGTAGGAGTACTAACCCAACCATATTATTGCCACTGAATCCTTAATTCTATATTTATGCAGATATTCAATAATAATTGAAGTAGAAATTAATTTCTAGTATTTGTATAAAGTCAATCAAATCTTTAATTCTACGAAATTGTAATATTTATATTTATACGCCATAATCTTATAATCAATATACTAACCTTATCCACACAATAATATGAGATTAAAAGCGGCGGTTTTTGACTTTCACACGAGTAAACATTTCCTATAGCACTCTAGTAGTGAGTGATATTTTCTTTCTTCATTGCCATCAAGCAAACACCCCAATGGCTCCTTTTTATAGTTTAATAAGTCATATTCAAAATAAGGGTAACTCAAAGGGAGATTTGATATTGAAACTTCGTATTTTTCGTGCATACAAAATGTATGGATATGAAAATATGAAGATATCATCATATGAAATAGTATGTCATGATCAAAATGGCAGTCGCATACATGGGACAATTCGGAGGTCGATTACAAAAGGCTTAAACACAAATTTTTGGTAGGTAACATTTATGCATTTATTTAATTACAACAATATGGGGTGCAAGACTACGTCAAATATGTTTAAGTTTGTATCCTCCTCGAAAACACGAGTTACTCGGATATATGATGGAAAATTTCCATCGTACATGTTTGTCTGTTGTCAATATCCAAGTCTTTTCAATCATATGGAAATGGATATACGCATTCACTACAAAAAAAACGGTGTGTAGTGGCAGCGGTTGTTGTCACTATAAGTGCCTAAGTTGTCACTAAAAGTACTTAGTGACAACTTTTGTGGTCGTCGTCAAGTTGCAGCTGTATGTGCCGACACTATAAGTTATTGCGACGACGAGTGAATATCGACACAACATGCCGATTTATGGTGACAGGCGATATTGTCACTAGAGGAGGTATTGTTGTGACAACATTATGTTATAACAATATTTCGTATTTTTTGTGACATGTGATTATTGTCACTGTATTCGATGTTTTTAGTCACATGTGATTTTTGTCACTATATTTTCTTGTTTTAGTCACATATTTTTGTCGTCACAATATTAATTGGATTGTAGTCACAAAGTTTTTATTGTCACTAATACGTCGTGAATTAGCGACATTATTTTATTGTCACAGATTGCCCACAAAACAGTGACACCTTGTTTTTGTCACTAGAATTCTTGACTTGTAGCCATGATTTTTACATAGTCACTATAATAGTATATTATACTCACGAACATTGGTTGTCGTAATAAAAAAAATTTACCTGTCACTAAAGTTGCGAGTTATAGTGACACCCATAATCCATCACTAAATCTAATTAATTCGGTCACTACAATACTAGATTTTAGTGACATCACAATATTGTCGCCATACTCGTTGTTGGTAAAAATGACGAGAATTAGTGACACGTGTATTTCATAACAATAGTAACCTAAATCGTCACTATAATATTTGAATATAGTGACATAATTTATTGTCACAATATATTTTGTCACAATTAAATGATCATATAGCAACAACATATAATTTTAAGGTCGTCACAAATCTTATAAAAATAACAATATTTATTTTGTCACTAAACTAAATTATTTATATAATTTAAATAATGCATATATTAAATTGAGTATTTATAAATGATAAAAAATAAGAACAAATAATAAAATAATAAATAATTCTACTAAATTAATTTATCAATAATTGAAATTAATATATAATAATATAAGTTCATCTAAACATGTAATACGGAATTAAAAGCTAGAGGATAGAACGTTTACAACTTAAAATGAAATATCTAACGAAGAAAAATTAATTCTAATAATAACTCCAAATTCTAAGTATCGTTGTTTCGGTTGATGCCTTGGATGAGACTTGGGAGTTGAACTCTCAAAAGAGCTTCCACTTGACTTTGCAGATTGGTTTCGTGGCTATTGACTTGAGCTTGTAAGGACTCAAAGCGAGATGTCAGTTCTTCATTTTGTTTCTTTAACTCCAAGTTCTCCTTTTGAAGATCAAGGTTTATCCTTTCTCCTCTCTTGGAAAGCGGCTTGAGCCCGTCTCCACATCCACGCAATCGGCTAGATTTTTCTTCCCCAAATATTTTTACAAAAGCTTCATCTTCAGACATAACATCTCCACCATCTTCAATCGGTTCACTTTGAAGCTTAAGAAGTTCATCCTGAAAATTAGAATTTGTTAGTATTCGCTTACATTCTCAAACATCAAAACATAACACATTGTATAACTTACATAAGCTTCTTTTGAAGCATCATCGATCCATCTTCTTTTATGGTTGCTATATCTGCTCAACCTCCAAGCAGCTGTACGAGTAGGCTCTTCGCCAGTTTCGACATTACGCTAAGAATATAAAAAGGTAGAAGAATTAATTAAACTAGCATTGAAAATATATAGACTAGTGTGCCTACCTCTTCGTAGCAAACTTGAGCAATGGACTTTGTACCACACGAATGACTCATTTTCAGCTTATCCCTATTTGCTTTATTTCGACGACTAATTTTCTACAAAAGAAAAGATAACCACACTTTATTGAATGATATAGGATCATAACCTTATTTGAAAAAAACGTGATCACAATCATAGTTATATGCATCAATACGGATCAGAACCTTATTTTTAAAAAAATGTGATCACGGAACCTTATTATAAAAAAAAAAGTGATCACATTAGTCATAATTATATGCATCCATACGGATCAGAACCTTATTTAAAAAAAAAAAACGTGATCACAGAAAAACGTGATCATAACAAAACGTGAATCAAAACCTTATTTAAAAAAAAATGTTATCACAGAAAAACGTGCTCACGACAAAACGTGATCAAAAACTTATTTAATAATAGTAGAACATGATCAATTGTATGCCTCCATACATGTATAAATTTATAAAAAAGATAAACATATGATCACACAATCATATTAACACCACTAGGCAAACATAGAAAAGAAAATTGTAGACAAAATTACCTGAAAAGTTTCACTCTCAAAGTATTCTACTAGTATTTTCCAATCATTGCGATTTACTCCATTTGGGGACTTCTCCAAGATGTTGCCTTCTTCTTTCTTGCTTTTCAGATAGTGCAAGTGCAGTTTATGTCTGTAGCTCCTATATTGACGGTTGAGCTGGTCGAAAATTACTTTTTTAACACGTACATCATCCTCGATATTGAACTTTTGCTACAATATAAAAATAAAACATCAGAGAGCTAGAAGCCGAAATAAAATATCATGCATGTTTAGACGATGACTCAACATAAAACATTGGTTAGAATTTTTATACCTTCATTCGAAACCACATTTTCTTCTTATCATCGTTTGAGATGTCCTTCCAGAAAGGTTTTGTAACAGGAGCATATTGTTTTACTACAACACATGCTTCTGTCTTAAAATCCTTAGCGTTCTCACCGACGATACGGTTTCTTGTAGGATGTATGACAACGTCTAACTTTTGATTATCTCCCCTTTTTTTTGGACCGACAAACCTTTTGTAACACCGCGCACATTACGTTTGGTAGCACCTACAACAAATATGTATATCATTAAACATGTAGTATGAAATAAAAAACGTATATACCATCAACAATGTTCTGGAGGATTTATAAATAAATGTTTAGATCAAAAGCTTAAGCACATCATAATATTATTTAAGACATGGTTGCGAGTGCAAAATATAAAGTGGATTATCGATTTCTTCGTAAACTCTTCGATATTGAGAACTAGGTTTTAGATGACAACGTTAAAAACGTGATAACATTTTATTTTGTAGATAATAACTTACTCTGTGGGGTATCATCACGTGCAGTATTTATTTCTTCCATATACTCTTCTTCTTCTTCAGTAGATCTGTGCCTTGATAAGTCTGTAGGAAAAATACGTGTTTATAATTTTATATAACACAAACAATTCTTTAAAAGAAATCATGAATCAACTCATTCAAGTATACCTCTATCGTTGTTGGTTGAGCAATTGGACGTGTTATTCAGAGAATCCATCGTTGGTGAAAACAAGATGAATGAAGGAATTTTGCAGAGAAAACTTGAGAAGGCTGAAAAAAGATATAAGGTAAAACGTGTGTTGGTGGCGGACGATACGGGTTTTTAATCGTGGTAAATATTATTGGCGGTGCTTTTGATTTTTTCGTTTGCCTCCAAAATTTTGGAGTGAGCGGCAGATGTTTAGGTTTAGCGGCTGCCCTCAATCTTATTATTATAAATAAAGATTTAATTATACTACTTTATTAATTTTTTTGGGCTTTTTATTAGTTATATGGACCTTTGGTGATATGTTACTTTAAATAAATAATAAAAAATAAAATAAAATTGAATGACAAGATTCATGGAGCCGCATATTCTCTATTAATTATAATATATTATTAAAAACATACACTACTTTTAATAAATAACTATATTATTCAAAAATATGTCAATAAATTATATTTTTACCTATACTATTTTTAACTATACTACTTTAATGAATAATATATTATTCAAAAATATTTTAATAAATTACAGATTTTTTAATTTTTAATTCAAAACACATAATATAAAACAAAAACATAAATATACAAGAATTATTTTATTTGCATATACTAAATAAAATATAAGATAGAGTGATCGACAATTTCTTATTCATGATGATATCTAATATTGAGACGAAAAAGATTTTTTTGATAAATTCTGAAATATAATGTAAATAACATAAAGATGTTAAGAGATGATGATCATCATTCTCGGAATATTTAAGGAACAAGTGGCTCTACTACTAAATTACATCATATAATTTAACAAAGACAATCAATTAAAATAAATTGACTTCATTGCATTTAAATTTAAAAGTGATGCTTATCACATTATTTGTTGTGTAGATAACAAATATTAGAGTTTTTCTTAGTCATGATGATAGGTGGTGATATGTGTTTGATAGGTAAATAGTGAAAATATACGAGGAAAATAGTCGGATAATGTATGTTTATGCAAGCTAAAAAGCTTTGAACACAAAAATGGCATTCATTTTAAATTTCAAGAAAATATAAAGTGTAAAGATCGAAGATAATTAACATTCAAACTTCAACTTTCAATATCATGCCATCCGTTCCTCACGATCAAGATGATAGAAATAGTGAATTTGTATGTTAAATTGTACTTTCAATATATACCGTATTGTTAAAGCTATGACTTGAGAAAACTATTTGTTAGAACACAGTAGTAGCTTAATTGTTTCACGCAATGAGTATTATTATTAGAATGATAACAAAGAATAAGTATAATAGTACACTACTTTAATATTTTAAAGTTCAATAATGTTATTCGGTCATAATGTGGCTGGCCACACAACAATATTTTTCATAATATATGTAGTTTTAAACGATTTAAATGATAACTATAATTTAAAACTTATATATTTTACTTTAAAATATTTTTTCTGCATAATTACATATTTTTCTCTTTTTCTTAGATAAAAGATAAAAAATTATTTAAAATAGTAAAAATTATCAAATAATTAAATTTTAAAATACGTAAAAAATATGGAGTATCATTTTTTGAGTTTTATATATATATATATATATATATATATATATATATATATATATATATATATATATATTCTAAACAAGTTTGGCATAAATATATAAATTATTTGATATTAAAAAAAAATTAAAAAAAAAAAGATAAGTTATGCTAGCCAAATTACGGCCGAATAGCATCACTCTTTAAAGTTATACATTGTCGACATTGTTGACAATTAAATATCAGATATTTCGATAATGGTTTTGAGTGGCTTATATAGTCGACATATCGGATTTCAACTTCTCTAATCTAATTATTCGTACTTTTAAGGAATTTAATTATTTTATGCATATCTCTACTCTCTCATAAGTGTACGCACATTGAACCTCTTTACCATACAAAACTTAAATTTTATAAACACTAAGTACAAAATTATAAGATGTAATTGAGATTCCATCAATTATTTGTCTATCAAAAAAATGCATTAATTGAACGTTTATAATTTCATATAGAACGTTTATAATTTCATCCCAATGTTATGTTTTCTTTTCATGCCTAACTTAACAAATGAATTTATTAAATTGAAAATTCAAAAAAAAAAAAAAGAAAAAAAAGGAGGAATAAATGGGTTATTAATTTTCGGATTTAATTACAGGTTTAAAATTTATTTGTAAATTAATTTAATATGTTTTTACTTCTCCAAAATTTGAGAATTAATTATTTCTTCTCCCATAAAATCGTTTCCCCCCTTTGTCTGAGATGAGCCCTAATCGCTGACTACTGCTACCGGCGTGACTTTGCCTGCCGCCGCGTACCTCCGCCGTCTCAGCGTTTTGTTCCGATTCTCTCCCTGCTGCAGTTTAAGGTAAGTGATGAGAGCTGTGTTTTCCCGCTGCAGTAGTTCTCGGAGTCACCGTCTTCATTCTCACCGTCTTCTACATTCTTACTTAGTTGCTCCTTCTCTACAGCTTGTGGTTCGTGACGGGGTAGAGTCACCGTCTTCATTACTTTGTAACTTCACTGCCAAGTTTCAGGTTCTTCTCTTCTTCTTCATCTTTTCTTTTGGCCCTTACACAATAAGATGGATAACAATGACTATGATTTGTTCACGTGTAGTGCCGATGGTGGCCTTAGGTGGCTTAGGTTTTTATGACTCACTTTAACTCTTGTTAGATTAAATTCTTATGTATTTGCTGCTCATAGAATGTTAGTAATAGAGAACTAACAAGGATAAGAAGGTGGATATGATTAGCTTCTTGTTTGTAGAGTTCATGTTTCATCTATGCTTAAAATATAATGTTTGGAATATTTAGTTTCTGAATCTTGATCTGATGAACTTATTTTAATAAACTGGTGTTGCACAGGGGTGAATTTCTTTGTTGCAAGGACAATTTTTTAACTAGAAATCTACGTGTAATTCGCACCTCGTTAGCTAGTTCTGTAATCGTACACGATTCAAGATTGACTGTTGCTCTGAAATAGTATTGTCTTTGGTGTTGATTCAGTATTCCACGTTGTTGATATAGTAACTGCACCATATATAGATTCAAGAGGCCACACCTTAGCTTAAAAGTCTTATGTTACAAATCTGAAAAATTCTTATGTTTTATATCTTTTGTGCAGAATATGGCTCGAACAAAAAATGGATCTCGTGCTACAAATCCAAATACTTCAAGCATCACACCTCCGGAAGCAATCATCAAGCAATCACAGTCCACTAAAAGGAAGCGACCTCAAGTTAAAGCAACTAGATCTAGTAAAAGGTTGAAAACTCTTCCTCCATCAGAGTCTATGCTGAAAAAAGCTTTAAGTTTTACTTCTAAAACCTTGCAAGATAGGTATGACATGATTTCTAAGAGTGATATTCTTCGAGGTAGAAGTATTCACAATGAGACTCTAGATGCCCTTGGAATTAGGAAACAAGTGGATGACTTAATTGATGGAATTGGATGGAAATCATTCTTTGATATTAATTGTCCTGCTTTTGTTGAATTGACGAGGGAGTTTTATACGACCTTTAGTTTTGATAATTCGGGCGATATTGATGCATATACTCCTGGGGTGGTTAGATATAGGTTGATGGGGCATAACTATGAATAATCCATTACTGATTTTAATAAGTCATTGGGCTATATTTCGGAAAATGATGTGCATGAAGCGTGGTACATAAATTCGAAGATAGGATATGGGAATTGGTCTTCTGTTGATACTTGGAGAAACATGTCATTTGACGGAGTGCATTATGACCCTAGTCAATCTTCAGGTGCCATGTTGAAAGAACCGGAATGGCAATATATTCATCGTTTTCTTTCATTTAATTTCGTTGCTAGAAAGTCTGGTTCTGGAACGTGTTCGAAGTTGGAATTGTATTTCCTTTGGGCTATGGTTAATGGTGTTAAAGTGAATTTAGGTTATTGGTTGGCAGATGCATTTAGAAAGGTGATTGACAAGAATAAAGGTTTGATCTTTGGACATGTGATTACCCACCTAGCTGTTAGACATGGTTTGGTTGATCTTGAGAACCATTCTTTGCATATAGTTCACGATTGCATACCTTTAGACTTGAACACTCTTAAGAGGATGGGAATCGTAGAAAAGAATGGTGTTGCTTACCGTTTTACAAATACTAAGTCGTCATCTGCTAAGGAGCATAAGCAATCACGGGGAACTAACCTTCGTGATGAAGCCGAAGATCTTGCCTGCAACTTGTCAGATGTGATTGATATGATCGATCAATTGGGCACAGATCTGTTGGGAAAGATTGAAAAAATTGCTAAAGATATGATGGAAAAGGTCGATCAAAATATTAAGGTGCTCTCCGAAAAAGTTGACGAGATAGCTAAGGTTCAGTCAGACCTCAATAGCTTTCTTGCAGCACAAAAGTCTCACTCTGCCCCGTCGGATAACTAAGGTAAATGTTTTGCATGGTTCTTTTCGTTTCATTAGATGTTATAGTTTTTTTGTTATTTAGTTTTACAATTACATTGGTTGATTAAAAATGATTCATTTATCTTGCAGGAATTGATGTGAAGTGAGATCAAGACCAAGGCCTTTTGAATTATTAGCTTGAGTAAATGGAGATATTTTGTAGTCTATGAATATTATTAGGGAATTGGTGAGGAAAACCAAGAGATTTTAGAACAAAGCAAGATACTTTTTGATGTGGCCATGTTCATTTGTACTTTTTCTTATGTTCTGTCAAAAATCTAAACAGTTTTTATGGTTTATATGTGTATTACGGATTGTTTTTAAGTTTATGCAGCAGCTTATTTGACATTTAGCGTGATCACGCTTAAACATTATTGAAACTTTAGAAAAAAACAGTAGACTGTTTGATATTTGGCGTGATCACGCTCGAAAAGTATTCACGAACTTAAAAATTATTGAAACTTCGATAAAATAAAACAAAAGACTATTTGATATTTGGCGTGATCACGCTCGAAAAGTGTTCACGAACTTAAAAATTATTGAAACTTCGATAAAATAAAACAGAAGACTATTTGATATTTGGCGTGATCACGCTCGAAAAGTGTTCACGAACTTAAAAATTATTGAAACTTCGATAAAATAAAACAGAAGACTATTTGATATTTGGCGTGATCACGATTAACTAAATCATTTGTATCTCCATCCATATCATCAGTCATACCTTCCCCATCTTCAGAATCACTAAGTTCTTCTTCGCCATGAAGACTCCACCTAACATATTCTTTGAGAAATCCGTATGCAAACAAATCAGCCTCAACATTATCCCGATCCTGGAATAAAACATTGTTGCATCTTGTACAAGGACATCTAATTTGCTCCGTTGAATCTTTAGAAGAATATGCAAAATTCAAAAATTCACGAACCCCTTGTTCATAACGAGGGAGCCTTCTATCATCAAGTGCAATCCAAGTCTTATCCATGGAGAAAATCTAATAGGTGATGTATAATTAGTCTAATCTATATATGATGTAGAGAAATAGGTTTATAAGCAAATAATTTAAAATTTGAGAGAAATTAAAAACCTGGATTTCCGAAGAGCAACGCCTGATGTAGGAGATGATCACTCATTTTTTCTTGTAGAAACGTTATCTATAGACAAAAATATGTTTTGATAAACAATATGCTCTTTTGTTAGGTATCATATATATATATATATATATATATATATATATATATATATATATATATATATATATATATATATATATATATATGTATATTTTAGGTTTAAATAGTTTGTTTGCGTATTAATGGAAAAAAAATTCGACTGTTCGCAAATAAGCGTGGCCACGCTTTTTTATAAATAAAATCTTCCAGCGTATCGTTAATCATGAATGTTTAGGGTTTGAGCGTGACCACGCTTATTGTAAGAAACTGTTTATGCGATGTAAAAAAAAAAAAAAAAAAAATCGTTCATAAATTTAATAACTATGCATTAATACTTATTTTGTTTTAGTGACAACATAAGTAATATGGTCATATATTCTATTTACAGTGACATATATAATACCGTCACTATGCTATAGTGACGCTATATAGTGGCAACCATAATATGTATCACTACGCAATATTTTTTGTCACGGTGTAAATTATTGTCATAATATTTTGTGTATACAGTGACAACTATATTGTTGATGCAAATATACAGTGACAATATTTAGTGATGAGAATATAATCTGTCAAGTTATTATTTTTGTGTGACAAAAGAAATAATAGTCACTAATCACCCGGGTATAGTGACAAGAAGTCGATATGTCACTAACATATAGTGATAATAGAATTTGACAACAACACAATATGTCACTATTTTATTAATTTGTGACATACAACATCATTGTCACTACACCTATATTTGTAGTGATAATCAAAACATCGTCGCTGATCTACAATGACGCAACATGGTGACAATGGGAAACTTTGTCGCTGATGTACAATAATGTGACAATGAAAATTATTGTCACTACAACCATTATTATAGTGACAATTTTATTATTGTCAAAAAGAATATCGTCACTACACACTGTTTTTTTTGTAGTGATTTTGCGTGGTAAGAATATATATGTTTCAATATATACGCACTAAGTAGATAGTATTGATAGTGTATCCAAAAATTGTAACTTATTTACTATTTTTTTGCACATGTCGTAGGCGAGCTCGATTATGTTGTTGATCCGCATGTGAAGAAAATAAGCCGACATGACGTTAAACAGTTGGAAATAATTTTGAGGCTTTTGGGTATGTATTGATAATGTTATGAAATAAAGTTAGTACACCATGTTTACTACTATTTATCTATTAACAAATATGTATATTTTTATTTCCTACACAGGGTACAACAAATTACTTGCAGTCTTTCAGTTAAGGTTGTTGATGAAATCGTTAGAAGTTGGAGCGGTACGCCTAAGCAAATGGCAATTCGGTTATGCCGCGAAAGATCTCTTTATGGTAAGAATTTATATTATCCAAAATTTACATTCAGTATATAATTATTTATTTACAAAATGTAATTATCTTAGTTGGTTAATTAGTATTTTATGTTTGATTTTTTTAAATCAAACTTCACTACAACTTATACTTGCATTAAAAATGACACATCCTTTTAAAATATTTAGATAAGAGTAAAAATTCCAGCATGTTTCGTATTACAAAGATATTGCACATGGAACAACTTGTTACAAATTTATCAGACTCAAGCGAAGGTACCTACTTTACATGAATGAAAAAATCAATTTGTATTATTTTAATCATTGCATTATTGCCTAACGTTCATCTCTCATATATTTGACATTTCCATTATAATATAGGGTTCGTTGAGGAAGAAAAAATTATTTCGGGGCTACTTATTGACCGCTCACCAATGATATCAAACATAATGTTGGCGTCAACAGACAAGCGGCCTTAGAATTTTTTAATTTAAGTGCTTAGAAACTTTTGAAATATCTTATAAGCACTTAAAATATGCACGGCATATATATTGATTTATTGCAATTTTGTTGCTTTGATTTTATTTTAAAGTTGTGAAAAGATACACACAACATAATCAAAATGTGTGATGGATTGCTGTAAAAGGAACAAATATATTCACATTTCTAATAACAATGTACTTTTTTACATTATTGATATGTGCGCGTACATAATTTTAGTTGATTCAATATATATCACATAACTAAGTAAATAATTAAGGATACATTTCAAATCGTAATGACTTCTTTTGCTTTTATTTATCGTTGTGAGTTTTGAGTTTCATTAGTAGCTAGTATTTCTCAATAAAAGATAAGTCACTATTTTGAATTGATTTACTTAAAAGCAATGGCCTTTTGAATTGATTTAAAAAAATAGTGAAGAACTACCATGCGATGCATGAGATTGACTGAATCGTAGCAATATCTTTTCCTTTTTACAATATGTTTAAAGGTATTATTATTTAGTTATAAATTTATACTACGTATATCACAAATATTTCTTTAAGGTAATATTTTTTATTTATATATTTTAAGATTTGTAGCTCTGAGACAACGTAAGATCTAAATGAAGTTGATGAAAATTGTTGTTAGTGGAGGATATGTCACATTGATGTGTGTGAGGGTATGTTATTAACGCATATCCGTATACATATAAAAAAAATTAAAACATATTCAAGAGACAAAGGAAATATATATGATTTTACTAAGTAGTTTTTCTATTCCAAATTTATTCACAAATAATATAGTATCAGATTGTCCATTTCACTACTTTTGTATTCCCCCTGTCTCACAATCTTGAGGCGTTGCTTATGGACGTGTGTAAGATTAAAGAATGTGTCTTTTGGTATTATAAATATATTCTATTTTAATTGTATACACATAACAATTATGTGTATAATTTGAAATTATTTTCACAAATACTATATTATTAAATCATAAATTTACTTCTTCTTCTTTTTTTTCTTCTTTTTTTTCTTTTTTTTTTTTTTTTCAATTTATAAGTTCTTTCAATTCAATTATTCTATTTGTTTCCCTTTTTTCAAATAAGAAAATTATTCAAGTAGAATTCTATAAAAGATGTTAAAATCGAGCTCTTTTTAAACCCATATATACGTCTCTTCATTCCCTAAAATGACGAAATCCATAAGTTATGATTCATTTATCTAATAAATTACGTTGCACTAACCCTTTTAGATATCCCACAAAATTAGTCTCATTTCTGAGATGAAAACTATAACACGGTCTATAAAAAACTAACATCAACCAAATTCTCTTATTTGTAAGAAAATTATTTAATACATTTAAAAAAAAAAAAAAAAAAAACGATTGATCATTTATATACCAATCATGATGTTTCTAATTTCACTTTTAAATCTATAGATAAGGATTTAGCAGTGGAGTGACATATACTTTTTGAAATAAAACTTTATATTCTTCAATTTTATGCTAAAGTGTTAAATAATTATATAATACATAATGACCAAAATATTCATTTTGATTGATTAGATAATCTCTTCAAGTTCAATGATACACGTCTGAACATATAATTCTCGTAATTCTGGAAATATGTTTAGTAAAAAATCGTCATGTTTGATATAGGTGAAATTTACCTTGTTTTTATAGCCAAAAAGAGTCAATTTTGTGTCTCAATTTTATAGTATTGTTTATGTTTTATATGGTTTTTAGTATATGGGACAATATTATGCTTGTAGGTATTTTTATGTGTTTTCAGGCATAAATTGATGATAAATCGATGATAAAACCCCGAGACGAGAAAAGGCGTGAAGATCGAAGCTGAAAATCTAAGATTTGAGTTCGAGTGAAGGCCTCTCGATCGACCTCTCGATCGAGAGAGGTGTCGAGAGGTGCCTTCTGTTTGAGCTATCGATCGAGAGCAGAAATCATACCCTCTCGATCGACCTCTCGATCGAGAGGTCTGTCGAGAGGTGTCCAGCCGAGAATTTTTCTCCTTTTTAATTATGACTCCTTTTTGGTTTAGGCTTTCCTTATGTAAATTTCTCCTATATATACTCCTAGTCTAGCATTGTAAACCCTATGTAGTAAACACCATATTTTCTAGCACACTTTTATTTTAGAGTTTTGTATTTTACATTGGAGCTTTTCAAGTTTATTCAAGATTCAAGTTTCGAAGTTCTTCGTGTTCAAGATTCAATTCCAACTTTTTCTTACTCTTACTTTTTAATTATGTTCTTTCAATCTTTTATGTTTATGTTTGCTTTAATTATGTCTAGCTAAATTTCTTAGTTGATTTTAGGGATTGAATGCCTAATTGAATCTATGTAAGTGTTTTTGTTTACAATTAGCCTTCCAATCTAGATGCATGTTTCATGGTGCTTATTCTCATGCATAGTTAACTGGCCATTAATTGTGCATGCATAATTATGTGTTTATGCCTTAATCGGATAATTGCATAATCGATCTCATGAAAGCATGGTATAATAGTTTGATTCTCTTGATTGATAATTGAATTGTTATATGTTCATATATAATTGATTTGGTGTCGTAGTTGAACCTAGTTGATTATATTATTGGTACTTGTTCTATTTTGCACTTGATTCGATTCTTATAATTCGAGAGAATATTAGGATCTTGTTAGGTGACTACTTGCATTGCTTTAATCGGGGTGTAAGTTATATTTGCATGCATCACATTTAGATTGGATTAAATTGGTTAATTGTATTCATTAATTGCTTGCATAAGTTTGATTAGGTAGGCTTCCTTAGAATCAACACTTTTCCTTATTTGTTCACTTTCCTTATTTATTTAATTGCTTGTGCCTTAAGTTGTTTAACTTTGACTAATTATTTTCCTGCACACTTTGTTTCCTTATTTGATTTAATTGAGTCTTTTTATTATATGCCTAGTCTATAAATACCACAATCATTAAACCCTTAAAAGCCTAGACATCACATTAGTTCTTGAGTAGAGGTATTGTGTGCGTTTTCGGTTTATCAGTCCCTGTGGATACGATACTCGTGCTTCATTATATTACACTTATTTTGTGTGGTAGAAATAGTGCGATCAATGTTTACGATTAAATTTCATTTGCTAACATCACACACAACAATTTCAATACATTATCCAACTTTTATACAATATCATTATGATAAAATAATAATAACAACAATCAATATTGTTTTTAAATATAAATATCTATCTATAATCTCACATATTCAGTAGTGATATGGAGAATATATATATACAAATGGATCGACGCAAATTAAAGTACTAATATAATTAACTATTATTTGTGCTGAATTAAGAAGAAAATTAGATCGGAAGCTATGATACCATATTACATATTTCGAACATCATCCTCGATTCGAATAATGGCCATCGACATGAGAACATTTATGGAAGCAAAACTATGAAAATTGAAGTAGTTTGTTGACGCAACGATCTATAAATTGACCAAAAAAAGGGATGGTGCATCTGGAGTGAAATAATCAAAGTAGGATCTACAAATTGTGTGTATTGTTTGTTACGGAATTCCTATTATATAGGCAAAAAATATTGATAAATTAGGAAACAAATCAAATTATAGTTTTGTAACGTCTAATATTATTTTATTAATTTATTGATAATTATTATCTACATTTATGGTTTACAGTTCATATTATTATTTCTTGAATAATATTCCCTCCGTTCATTGGAATAGAGACCTTTTATTTCGGCAGGGGAATTAAAACGGAGTGATGATAGTTTGTTAAAGTGATGGGTAGTGAGTTAAAGTGGTGTATCTGAATTTTATTGGATTAGAATTTTTTTATTTCGGGAAAAGTACCCTATATCAGTGGGACTTCCAGAAAAGGAAAATATCCCTTTATCAGTGGGACAGAGGGAGTATATCAAAAAAAATAAAATTGTGAGGTACTAAAAATATCAATGAGGATTAGTATATGGATTTATATTGGACCATTGGTCCTCATTTATTTTTTTTTCTCTTTTTGTTAGTATTTTACTTCACTTTTTGTTATGTTTTTTATCCACTAATTTACGTTCAATAGTTTTTATTTAATAGACATGTAATGAGGATTTGAATACATTTTAATTTACATTGTTATAACACCAATATATCCACGTCAATATATTAAACAAAAAACGGTTAAATGTATACTTTTTATAGAGAAATTTCATACTAATATATACAAATAAATATAAAAATGAAAATAAACTAATAATTTTCAATAAATTTTACATTTATAACCTCTACATACAATAGTTAGTTAGAAAATAATAAATGATAATTATCATGTACCATCAATACATTTGTTTCAAATTATGGCTAGTAGAAAATAAAAGTTATTATTTCAATATTTAAAAAATTATTAAAAAAGACAGTTTGTAGCTGCTATTAGTATATAAATACCAAAATTAATTTCCAAATATAATTTAAATGTTGCATTATAATTAAAAAAAAAATCAATTTCAAAAGAATAATTATGAAACATGTTTCTTGGAATTTGTGTGCGAATAAAAATTGTTTAAAGCAATTTCATATATATATATATATATGATACTGCCCATTGACACACTCAAAAAATATAAGAATGAAAAAAATAATAATAATAATTTGCAATAAATTTAAACTTTGTAACATCTAAATACAATTAATTAGTTGGTTAAAAAGTATTAAAAGACAATTATGATATACCGTCAATACATTTATTTCAAAAGAAAAGTTAAAAATAAAAATATTATAAAATAAAAGTTACTATTTATAGAATATCGGACTTACTAAATACGTCAGCCCGGTGCTGCTAGTAGTATATAGATAGATGGGGGAGTGGATTAGTGGAAAACTGTGGAATATTGTAATGGCCTAACTAATAATAATATTAATAATAATTAGGAGTAATAATAAATAATTACCACATATTCTGCATGGGGAGTATTAATAAATTAAATTACACGGAGACAATATTGTATTATTATATAGATTAAAATTATGAAAATATAGAAAAATCATAATTTAAAAAAAAAAAAAAAAACTCAAACTATGTTAATCACAGTATTTAATTTATTATATACACAAAAATCAAATATGTGTATAAACTAACTGAAATACATATATATAGTAATCCCTTTGTTAACTCTAATTTGGCTCATTTCGTTAGATGATGAGGGCAATCTAATAACATAATAGTCCTTCTATTCCCCATATTAGTGTAAATTTTGGACGTCGCCATGTTAGTATGGTGAACTAAAATGAAAAGATTTACTATGTAAAATGACCATTTTACCCTTAATCCAAAAAACACTTATCTAACTATTCATAACCTTATTCACCTACTTTCCTTCATTTTTACCTATCATGTTCTTAAAACTTATGTTGTACTTTTATATACCATTTTTCAAAAACAGGTACTGTTGTTTCTCTCCACGCTAATATGAGAGACGGAGATGTACTAACATAGCAATATTCACTACAAGAAAAGAGGTTTTTAGCCACACATGCAAATGGCTAATAATAGACTTATGTGTGGTTATATATTTTTATTCACAAATGTTGACATTTATGACACGTGTGGTTAAAATTTTGTAGGTAAATACTTTTAGTCACACTTGTATGTATGTGTGGATAAAACACCGATTTTTTACCCACACATATAGATGTCATTAAATGTATGTATTATGTGTGGATAATTAATTTTTATGATTTTATAATGATGATGTGGAAATGACATGGATACTGATGTAACATTTTATAATGATGAGGTGGATAATGACGTGGCAATTTGTATGTGTGGTAAAAATGATAAATTATGTGTAGATAATTCCTTTTAAATAATTAAAAATATGAGCATAATGATTATTATTGCTAGATATAAATTAATTCCACCATGAAAAATATGATTTATACTATGTACTTTAGAGAACAATAATAAAAAATATCATTTAATCTTTATTAATTTTTGAAAGCAAATACAAATTGAACTACACCCGATTACAAATTGAACTACACATATACAAATTTGTATTTGCTTGAAAGCAAATACAAATAAAACTTTTAATTTTCTATGACTAAACATTGACATTACAAAAAAATGAAAAATCTATCTAAGACGCGCTTGTCATGGTGTTCGGCAACAACTTGACCAATTCCTCCTCTCTAACTCTCCTTAGTTTTGCAGCAAATACAAAGTTAAGTTTAAGAAATCATTAATCCAACCACGTCCATAATATAGAATTAAAGGAAAGAAACAACTTTATAGAAAATTTTCCATCCCAATAGGAACTAAAAGTGCTCGAACAAGAAGGAAATGAACATTTGCAAATTTTAAACTAAAAACGTATAGACTGATATTGAATGCCAACCTGTTTGCTAATTGGAAAATAATAAAAAATATAAAACAACCAACAACATAAAAAGGCATACGCTTGCCTTATCTGAATTTTTGCTGGAAACTGTATTCTTCTTCAAACTATTCTGCTCCAGATCAGAAATTCTAAATATCAAATGATAATTAAGTTTGAAAAGAAAAAACGAAGAGGGAGGGAGAGAGAGAGAGCACATGAATCAGAATGACTGAAATACTTTTATAAAAGCACAACCCGAAAATCTAAACATAGATAGCAATAATTAGAAAAAAAAATATGTTGAAGTAAACACACGAAAAAATTTATAGAAAAACTGCCAAAGCTATAGCAAATTAAAGTAGTGGGTATAACCGCTAATTTGAAATTTTAAGATGGAACTCAAATATTCAAAGAGCGGGGATAATGAAAAATTTTCAATATTGCTGGAGCACTAATTTGCCATGTCACTTAATCTAAATAATAATAAATACACAAATGAAGAAAACTTATTCTAAAATTTCAATACTTAGTCATTAAGTGTAGGATTCATTTGTGTGACTATTTATGTGTGGCTAATAAAATACACAAATCCATCCCGTAAGCTTAATAAATTTCATAGTAATTTGGTTAAAATATAAGAAAATAGAGTTTGGAAAATAAATGTGACTAAAATATTGTTTTCACTACACATATGAAATGTCGACAATAAATGTAAATCACAAACAATGATTTACTTACATATTTTTAATTATGTGTGGTTAAATTACCACACATAATGATGTGTGACTAAATTATACGTGGCTAAAAGTTCAATTTCCTGTAGTGATTTGGATGTTATCAATATATAGTGCTAAAGCTCTTGAAATGTTGATCCCTTGCGATTTATGCCCCACGGTACGACACGGGGAATTGGCTCGTGCAGCACACGATCTTCGATTTCTAAGGCGCATTGGCTTGCGCAGGTCGTGACTTTCGATATCTAAGGAGGTATTACCTCGTGCAGATCTATGAAGGTGGCATCTAGTTCGATACATTTAGTAGTTATTATTGTAATTATTAAGCGATGTTTTGATGGCTTTACGAACTTGATGCTATATATAGAGTATTGTATTAATCGTGGGCATATCAAATACGTAGATAAACATAATCCCCGATTAAATTATGTAATATCGCTAGTGGTAATGAAAGAGAGGATGAAGGCACATGAATTAATTAGAAACACAAAACTTTCTTATATATTAAGATGAAATTCAAATATCACTACAAAAACTCAACTCACACAAGAAGCAAAGATACATAATAGAAAATGCTCATAAATAGTCAACAACATACTATCATAGTATTAGTGCATCTATCGGCCTAAGGCTAACCAAAGATAACGATCACGATGTCTTGATGTGTTGAAGTTGTCGAAAATGTTCCCGCGCCGCCACATCATCACGAGTACCAGCATCCGACTGCTCCTCGTGCTGATTTGCTCCGAAGAATATGGATGCCAGAGCCTCCCAGATGCACCCCAACAAGGGGATGGAAGAAACACAATTTGAAGAGTGTTGTTGGTCCATGGGCTCAAGATTTTGGTGATTAATTGAAATATGGAAGATAGCTTGAGTTTATGATAGCATGGAAAGAGGCTTGATTTATATTGGTAATGAATTTGATAATTTTCTTGGGAGCTAAGTTTGGGGGTGATGGAAGATGAACGACTGAAAATGTGGAAATGTATCTACTTTTAAAATAAGTCTTGTGACTAATAGTGATGTGATAATGAGCCTCCAAAGAGGACCCTTAATTTCTTGGAGAAGAGGGATAAAAAAATGGTATTGTTTTGACTTATATTTCTTGATGTGTTGGACCATATAACGTAATCTACACTCAGGATCTTAATATTATAAATAATGATATTTTCTTCGTCTAATTATTCTCGTCTCATTCGTTGAATATATGTAACACGAATAATAAAAATGAGGGAGGAGCATATGTATTACAAATGATATGCTACACCACTATTGGTAGACACTTTTGTGAGCACCTTCGCCATTTTCCCATTTTAATATTATTTTGCTCAATTTTTTCAACTGTAATACATTCTAATTCCTTATAAATTAATATTGAAATCATTAAATTTACAAAAAATATATATAAATATCAAAGCTTGATTTGTTTTATTATTCACCTTTTGAACATGAAAGGAAACGAAGAAATCAAACTTTGATATATTTATATTTGTGTGAATTTTCATGATTTCAATAATATATAAATTATTACTTAAATATACGACAATTGTAAAAATTAAACAAAATTATGTCAAAATAAAATAACAAAAGTGCCCAAAAAGGTGTCGGAGCGGTCCTCGGCGTAGCATATCATCTCCCACATTTGTATGACTTTGGGCCACTAGCTTTGTAATTTAGTGCTTGTAATTTTATGGTAAAATGCATATTACTACACCTACTATTCACTACTATATTCTTTAGTAGTAGTACGTAAGAAATTAATGGCTCAATAATTTTATTTAATTAATAAAAAAATTATTTTCTTTGTTGGCAGAAACTCTGCAGTTTCCCTCGCACAGAGAAACGTTCTTGAAATGATGAAGGAAACCAAACGTCCCAACTATAACTTGATTCCATCTCCCAGAACAAAATTCTACACAAGAGAGAGAGAGAGAGAGAGAGAGAGAGAGAGAGGCTCCACATCTCAAAGAAAGCAAAAATCTAGCCATGGCGTCGACAGTGAAGATGAATAAGAAGAAGCAAGATGGAACTCCAGAGTTGATCGACTTCATATTTCCATGGTCCGTAGCCGACATCATCAACAAAGATCTTTACAAAGATAAGGTACTTTCCATTACCAGTCACCACATTAATTTCTTACAACCTTAAAATTTCCAAACTCAGAAACCCTAATTAATCCATGCAGGTTGATGTAATTCCACAAACATTTTCATCACTTGATCACTACCTGCACTCATTTAGGGTTCCACTCATCGAAGAAACTCACGCCGATCTTCTCTCCAACCTCACTGCACTCCACTCTTCACCATTTCGTGAGGTCTCAAGAGTGAAGAAGAAAGAGAAAGCTTCTACTTCCTCTGAAATCTTGCTCTACACCTTGCATTTAAAAGTAGTTGAAAAGAGGGAGCATCAAAAATCAAGATACGAGCCTCAGTCTGGGGATTTGATTGTGTTAACTGATGTTAGGCCTAAGTGCATTAGTGATTTGGATAGGCCTAGATCACCCTTCAACCTTGCCCTAGTCAAGCACTCTTCGGGCGGGACGTCGGCTCAGAAGATACGGATCGTGTCCTCGAAGCCGATTTCCTCCGAGAGCGGCCTGACTCTATTCGGAGATAGGCTCTTCGTCGTCTGCCTAACGAACTTGATCACGAACATTCGGATTTGGGATGCGTTGAATCCGTGCGAAGGAGAGAACTCGAGCATCTTCGCCTCTGTGCTTAGTGCTGGTCCCTCTGTAAGTATTTCTAATCAAATATATTATGTTTGATGATTTAGTTGTGTAATTTATATATGTTTTTTATGTAGAAGGAAAAGGAATGTGATGATTGCTTATTCAAGAAAGGTGAGAGGAGTAAGTGTAGAGAAGTTATTGCCTCTTTTGGCCTTGATGAGTCTCAGAAGGCTGCAGTTACAAGCTGTGTAGCCCTAACAGAATGTGAGCATCAGAGTGGTGTCAAGCTGATATGGGGTCCGCCCGGGACCGGGAAGACGAAGACGATATCTTCATTAGTGTACACACTTCTAAGGTTGAGGTGCAGGGCAGTGACTTGTGCTCCTACAAATGTAGCCATCTTAGGAGTGACCAAGAAGTTGATGAGTTGCCTTATTGGGAGTCGGGAGCACGAGGCGTTCGGGTTGGGAGACGTTGTCTTGTTTGGAAACGGAGGGAGGATGAAGATCGATGAGCATCAAGATCTTCTTGATGTGTTCCTTGATCACCGGGTTGCTGAGCTGGCACGCCTCTTCTCCCCGTTGTCCGGTTGGAAGTACATAGTTAACGAGACGATCTCTGTTCTTGAGAGCCCTCGAGCTGCGTATCTACGCTACATGGAGGAAGTTAAGCGCAGGGAGGACGAAAGGAGTGAATCGAAGAATCAAGAAAAGGTTTGGACACTTGAGGAATTCTTTGAGAAAAAGTTTGTTGCTATTAAATCAAGACTAGTCCTCTGCATAAAGGGATTGTGCACACATTTGCCTACTTCGTATCTTTGTTCGACGGTACAAGAGAAGATGTTGAGAGTTTCTAACATGCTACGGACACTAGAAACGTTCCTGCATTGCAAGCAAGCTTTTGTTCGAGACGACGAAGAAGAAACGGGGAGAACAAGTGAGGCACATGGTTTTTACAAGTATAAACTGCAGTTCTTGGAAGTGGTGAAGTTTCTCAGTGAAAACATCTCACTCCCGGATTTCTCCGAGCGCGATTTGATCGAGGAGTTCTGCCTGAATAATGCTTGCTTGATCTTCTGCACCGTCTCGAGCTCTTCAAAGCTGCGGTTGATGAAAGAGATGACACCAATTGAGATGGTGATCATTGATGAAGCTGCTCAGGTGAAAGAATGCGAGTCTTCGATTCCCCTGCAGATTCCGGGCGTTCACCATGCCGTGCTCGTGGGAGACGAGAAGCAGCTGCCTGCTATGGTTATGAGCAAGGTTAAACATCCATCAACTTGTATATGTAAAGGTAAGCTCTCTGCCATTGGTAATGATTTCTTGCTTGTTTGTTGTTTGCAGAAATGCGAAAAGGCGGGGTTCGGAAGGAGCTTATTCGAGAGGCTAGTGATGTTAGGACACAGCAAGCATCTTCTCAGTATCCAGTACAGAATGCATCCTTCCATAAGTTTGTTTCCAAATAAGGAATTCTACGAAAACCGGATCAAGAATGGCTCGAATGTCACTGAAAAGGCTCATGACAGACACTTCTTCGAAGAAAAAGTCTTCGGTTCGTATTCTTTCATCAATGTAGCAGACGGGAAAGAGGAGTTCGACAGAAGGCGAAGCCTTATCAACAATGCAGAAGTCTCCATCCTCTCTCACATACTGTCCAAACTCCATAAAGGTATGATCAATATCATAACTAGTTAATAAACTTTTAGAATCGCAGATTCTCGAACTGTTTTTCATCGTATTTTCTTTGGTAGAATGTGTGAAGAACAAGCAAAAGGTGAGGGTTGGCTGCATTAGTCCATACAAAGCTCAAGTTACCGCAATCGTGGAAGCAATTGGAAAGACATACAGCTGCGACGAAAATGATGAATTTTCGGTGAATGTAAGGTCTGTTGATGGCTTTCAAGGTGGAGAAGAAGATGTGATCATAATCTCCA
Source organism: Thymus mandschuricus (assembly GCA_029379335.1). NCBI lineage: Eukaryota > Viridiplantae > Streptophyta > Magnoliopsida > Lamiales > Lamiaceae > Thymus > Thymus mandschuricus. The sequence continues at coordinate 17,273,696 of CM057082.1, read as the reverse complement.
CAGTCCGAAGCAATGTGAAAGGCTCCGTCGGCTTTCTTGAGAATCGACAGAGGACTAACGTAGCCTTGACTCGAGCTAGGTTAGCTTCGATTGCCTACTTAATCCATAACCACACACACATGTACACATCTCTAGTAAATAATTTGTACTAACCTTCTTATTCTGTGGTAGGTACTGTCTGATGATACTAAGCAACGGTGCAACTTTGTCGAAAAGCGGCTGTGTTTGGAATAAACTAGTAATGGACGCGAAGAACCGGGGCTGCTACTACAACGCATACGAGGATTCGAACAAGTACACATCCTTCTACACATGTTTGGCTTCATTTATGCTTAAGATTACATATAATGTGTATAATGAAGTATGTATAATCAATGTAGGGGCATGATTATACATCAAGAAAGTGAGAGCTCTTGCTCTACTACTGATCTAGCCACCAAGCTAGAAGCAATGATGCTGAGGAATAATTAGAGTACATCTCTCTACAACAAGGTGACCATAAACGACATACTCGTATTTCAGTCTCGTATTTTATTTCGCGTGACGTGCATTATCGTTGTTACAGGAGAGGTGTGACTGATAGCTAGTATGAAGGTCTTTCTTTTGCAATGATATATAGTATTAAGGTTTCTATGCTGAAAAATGCACCTATTTTTTGTAAAATGCAGATTGTATTTCTGTATTAATTTGAAATGTTAAAATCTGGTGTTATAATGTTTATGTAATTAATGGTAAGTATATGATATGTAGATTTGGATTGAACAATATTTTAGTATATGAGTGTCTAGTCCGGTACCCATAAAAAATTGACGGGACCGTAGTATATTTTGTAAGTATTAAATAATTTTTTCATAAAAAATAAATAATTATTATATATATTAGTTTTTTCAATCCGCCTATGTTAATTGTGATAGTAAAAAAAAGTAGGTTACGAGAATAATATTTCGATAATACGCGCAGTGTATCCCGTAAATATTCGACATGAATAATTCATGAGTACAACAAAAAAAACATAAAAATAAATGTTATTAACCTTGGTAACGCAAAGACGCTCATAGTTTGGAGAAGTAAATCACATCAGTAATATAGTAACAAAATAAACCATTTAAGAAGGGACATAGAGAATACCACTTCGGTCCCCTATACTTGACTCATTTGCTTTTTGCTTTTTCGGCACGCATTTCTACCGAGACGTAGTACGGGTTTTACGATATAATTTTGAAATATTATTTCTTTTACGGGATACTACGAGTGTCGTAGTAACAACTCAAACTATTCACTAACAAAAATATACTAGATAAAAAAACATGGGTTTTCAAACTTGCTTGGGAGGCGCCACGGTGTTGTTGTTGATCTTAAATAATAATAATAATAATAATAATAATAATAATAATAATAATAATAATAATAATAATAATAAATAAAACTCCATGACTTAATAACAAAAGGGGGACAAAACTAATTAAAAACTAGTAGTAACAACTCAAACTATCCACTAACAAAAATATACTAGATAAAAAAACATGGATTTTCAAACTTGCTTGGGAAGCGCCACGGTGTTGTTGTTGATCTTAAATCTTAACTGATGATATCCAACTTGAGCAATTGATTGTAAAAAGGTAAGAAGGAGAACCAATATTGGGTTTTGGAACCACATTCGGACAAGATGTAAACAATATAAATTCCCGACTACCGATGTAAAAAGAATCGCCAACGAAACTGAACAAATAACCCAATAAAACCAAACAGTGCAAACACGTATCAACATAAAGAATTCCAACCTAGAAAAAGGTATGTTCCCAACGATTTGTAAAATTGCCTTAAATATATTCGATTGCAGTATTTGCTTCAACTCCGACTCCAACGATTGTGCACTTGGATTTTCCATCTTGCAATTGAAATATACTCTTTAAAGAAAATTTGAATACTAATACTAACCTCATAGCATGAACAAAAGACTCAAAGTTCCCTCCGATTTAGGTTTTCTTTCTTTCTTCGAGGGGTTGATTCATCCAACCACTACTATAATCTATCGGGTTGCATTGTGTTTTATGTTGTTGCTAGTTTATCGACAATCGGTGGTTTGCTTTGCTTCATTCATATTATAGGGAGGATGTTTGGAGATGTCTATGTTACTATAATAAGTTGTTTTGGAGCTGTGATATACATATGCATTGTAGTAGGGATATATTACGCCGTAGCAAAACATTTCTCGTATTTCATCTTAATAATCTTATCATTGTTCATGCTTGATGTTGCGGGGCATCGACGTAAGACTTTAGTTGCTGTTGTTGCTACAGAGGGTACTGAAATTCTGGAGGTAATTAACTCTCTCAGCTATTGGGCATTGGCCTGGGCCCTAACTCTACTCACCGAGCTATTAGGCATCGACGAAAATGATGAGTTTTCAGTGAATGTAAGGTCTGTTAATGGTTTTCAAGCGGATAAGAAGATGTCATCATAATCTCCACGGTCCGAAGCAATGTGAAAGGTTTCGTTGGCTTTCCGGAGATCTCCACTTTGCGCTTAAACCGGTTAAATTGTCCGGTTTTAAAAACATTGATAGAAATGGGCATATATGTAAATAGGATCCCACTTCCTCTTTTTTTTTTTAATTTATTTTCTTAATTCTTATACTCATACGTAATGTTACACTATAATATAAATATTTTTAACAGTAAATGTAGCTTATAGAAATATTCATTTACTTTTGCTTACTCAAATTAATTCTTGATATGCATAACGAGAAACACTCCCCTATATACCGTCCACTACTAGAAAAAAGGCTTTTTACTACACTACATACACTACGGTTTTTTTTAAAAACCGTAGTGTATACCCTTTTTCTACGGTTTTTTTCCAAAACCGTAGTGTATACTCCTTAGTATTTACTACAGTTCAGCTAAAAACCGTAGTGTATGAGCGCCTCTTTCATACACTACGGTTTTAGACACTATACTCTACGGTTTAAAACCGTAGTGTATGAGAGAGGCGCTCATACACTACGGTTTTATACACTACGGTTTAAAACCGTAGTGTATGAGCGCATTTTAAAAATAGGAAAAAAAAAATGTAACCATCAGGATTCGAACCCTCACCGATTAGAAAATTTTTGGCTTCATTGCCAACTGGTCTAGGACACAGACATAAAAGAAGGACTATCCTCCTCTCTCTCGCGCGCGACACTTAGAAAATTTTGGGAACTGAATCGCGAAAGAACTGCTGCGGGCCGGTTATTCTCTGCAAATCGCCGTCGTAAGGAACTCGCCGTCGTTGGTGATATCGTGCCCACGGTACTATCCTTCCCTCTCTCTCTCTCCCTTCCTCAATTTCTAACGCTCAATTTCTAACTTTACTCTGGGATTTAGGGTTCCTTCCCAACCTCGCCGTGAGGGAGCTCGCCGGCGCTGAATTCGTCCCCTAGCTCCGAAATACGGTGATATTACTCTCCCTTACTCTCTCTCTGCTTCTCTCTCTATCTCCCTCTATTTCTATCTCTCTCTATCTCTATCGAGAAACAGGGGAAGGAGGAGTGATCGTGGCTGCCGGAAATCGGATCAAGGCAACGCGTGTATGAGGTCGAGTTCGAGTTAGAGCCTCACTCTTTTTCCCACGGCGGCCACCAACTGAAGCCTCCACCTCTCCCTCTCCCTCTCCCTCTCCCACGCCGCCTCCGCAGCCTCGGGTACTCCTTCTTCGCCATATTATCTCCTTTTATCTACTGTCGCAGTTAAGTTATTCTCTCCTTCTCGTCTTGTCTTGTGCTTTTTCGGTTTGGCGTTCGATTTTCCCTCTCAATTTAACTCGATTTTTCTATGTTTCCTGACACTAATGGATTTATGTTGATGATTGTGTAAAAGTGCGATTGCTTCTGAATTCTGCTGATTTTCCCCCTATTTATACGAGACAAGAAGTCGAGATTCGTGGTACTGTTATATTCCGATATTATAGCTTAATTGAATTCGTATTGTGTGTTGAATCTGATGATAATTGCTGGAATTCCATGTAGTGCTGCATCATACTATTGTAACGAGGGACTGAAGTTTTGTGTATAATTTGCCTAGTAACTTATGAGTAGTACTATTCAAGGAGCTTGATTGTTTGTAATGAATTTTCTTATCCCTTCATTTTCTTCTTTGTTGATATGATTAATGTAGGCTCTCGCAGTTTTTGCGTCTTTGTATATGGTGTTCTTTGTATATGGCAAATACATGATGAAATCATGAAAGTGTGGGGGTAAATCAGAATTGAAATCATGAAAGTTCAATGGTTGTGATGTTGCTATTTTCAGGTAACTATTACCCCTGAGGTGACTTCTATAGTCGTGAATCGAGCTATAATGGCGGAGCTCGTGAAAGCGTACAGAGAATCCGAATTGGGCATGAAATTGCCTGCCTATGATGGAAGAAAGAGTCTGTATACAGCTGGTGAACATCCTTTTGCTTGGAAGGAGTTCGCAGTTAAGCTTATTGATGAAGAAAATAACATCAATGGTCCCAAGTAATTATTCCTTCGTCTGACACTTGCTGCTTCTTGCCATCATCACATTCCTTTTGTTGGTTTCTTGATTAATGCTACAGTTTATTCGAATGTACTATATGTTTTATTTGAATCATAGTATTGAATTGAATAAATGCATGTCAAAGATCAAAATTGCATCTGCAGGTAGTGATCTTTTAGGCTGTCCTCTCTCAAGTGGTGATTCAGGAGCTCATTCATGCATATGACGATTGTCGAGCTGGAAATTTGAATTGGGATAACTGTGCTCATCATGCCTGTAGTAAGGTTAGGCTCTGCCGAGAATTGCTCTCCTTTTTTTCTTTATCGTTATTCCTTCTCTTCATTGATAATAATCTTTAAAAAACAAAGGTTATTTCATGATCATATAAGGCTGCGATTCTACTGTTTACGGAAGCAGATTCGAGCTGGTCATCTCAGTGGTGATTGCCATTACAAAAGGGAGTTATTTCGTGGTTTTACAAATGTAAGAGGTCACGGAAAAGTGAGTAATCTACTTCAATAAGATCTGCATTGTCTTATATGTTAGTTTTTGTCATGCTTTGTCGTATCACTTTGTTTTGGGTAGTTTTCTTCTATATCTTTGAGATTATATCAAAGCTCTATGGATCTTTATTTTTATGTGATAGTTGAAATGAACAGAATTCAATAAGGAACAGAAGAATGTCACTATAATTATGAGTATCATTTTTTGTTTGTCACACTATTTTATTACAAGTGAGGGAGGACTGACCAAATTTAAAATCACCAATCAATCTTTTTCATAATATGTGAAGGGCTGAACGAATTTAACAGCTGACAACTTCACTTTTTATGGTATTTGGTTACACCCTGATCAGTCTTAACCCAAGATACAGGTGAAAGACTAATTTTGTTTTTGATACCTACTTCGTTCTTTGATGGTAACCCCGTTTTACGTGAAGTTATATTTGGCAAAATTCGTTTTGGATAAGCTATCTGTGTTACTACTCTATGCTTGCTTGAAATAGAGGGTTGATTGCTTATTGAACTACACATTTCTGCTGGTAGTCTCGTGAAACTAATCCACACACTCTTTGTATCTGGATTTCTCATTCGGTCTATCAATGGTGTGGTGAAAACTGGAGTTCCCATTTTGTGCAGCTTGTTTTCCGAGTGAATTTTGTGAAAAGTTTTATGGTAGATGATGATAAACAGAAAAAATTAAGGATAATAATCAGTGATTATTAGTACTATTTTGCTATTGATTGGATATTGAGAGTGGGTTTTAATGGAAGAAAGAATTTGAGATGAGTTTCTTACAAGCAAGCAAGCGCCACCTCGGTGTATGCCTTTAGTTTACTCTCGATCTTTTGATGTGATTGATGGAGGATCTGAACATTCTAAAATGGTTTTGATTGCAAAAAACTTGCTGCAATTTTTCATGCATCATCGCTTCAATTGTGGTAATAAGTAGCAGTCGGTGACATTTGAATGATTTCTTATCAGTTGCAAATTTACTCTTTGTCCTGGTTTAACTGGAAGAGAGCTTTACTTCAAATGCGAATGTTTTCAGAAAGGGTGAGATGTCAGCTCAAATCTCCTTCCTGAGCAAAGCTTGTATGTTAGTACAATTCTGACTTGTGGCTCGTTTGCTTGTGAAATCAGTGGTGCTTTCAAATTCAGAGGTGCATGCAATGCTGTATACTCACTTACAGATGATGAGGTATTTTGTAGTTATCTTGATGCAAATCTTTATCCATTCTCTGATAGAGTTAACTGTTAAGGGTGTTTTGAGAGGAAATGAAGATAAAAAATTTATTTTGGAAATACTGGATATCTAAGAAACCATGGACATCCTCAGGAAGGTTGAAAAAGAACGGTATGATGATGAGGTCTTCCTTCTATGACATCAATCTTAACTTTCTCTTTGATGTCTGTTTCCTTTGTTTCTTGACCTTAGATTCATCAAAGTTTTTACCTTTATTTTTAGGATTAGTTCATGTACTTCTTCTAAAAACAACTACGTAGTACTTTATTTGCAACTTGACTATGTGTGACTTTCTTCTACAGGAAGCCAGAGCATTGTTAGGAAGGTATGAGTATCAAAAGGGAAATATAGAAGCAGCGTTACATGTGTTCGAAGGGATTGATATAGCTGCTGTAACTCCAAAGATGAAAATCACTCTTGCATTGAAGGGAGAAACTCGTAAGAGACACTCGCAGAACTATGCAACCCCTCCAATGTCAATACATGCAGTTAGTTTACTGTTTGAAGCTCTCTTTCTGAAGGCTAAATCATTACAAGTGTTGGGAGGTTTAAAGGTATATCATCCATTTATTTTGGTTTGACTAAACTTCCTGCACATATTTGGCTTTTTCACTAGTTTATTATCACAGCTAACTTTTGAAAGCTATCTAAGAGGACATTGAATTGCAAGTGTTGATAATGGTGCTTGAAACAGATTAATTAACACTTTCCAATCTAAGAGAAAATTGAATCTGCAATCTAAGAGGACATTGAGTTTCCGCTGTGTATCTACTGTACTCACTTTCGACACTGACATTTTATTTAACTTGTTCTCTCCTGTCTTAAACAGATTCATGATGCAAGCTTCAAAGAGGAAAGCAAGCAAATATCCGAGACTTTGAAAAAAGTAAAAGCTAAAGCTGCTCTGATTCGAGTTGGCTCTATCTCTTTGGCTGAACTATCAAAACTGAACTGGACTCTGATTATGAAGGTTAGTCCATAAACTTGGAAATGCATGGCATTGTTATTAATTAACTCAAGCTAAGGATACTTGATGTGAAAAAATTGCAGTTATCTGGAATATTCTGGTAGAAGTCACCGTAAATTTGCAACACTGTGATAGTGTGATGAAAGCATTAGACGACAATGGCTCAGTGACACAGCGGAAGTTCTCTGCGTGACAAGTCACCCCTCAACAGTAAGAGCCAACATTCTCATCTCATCTTTCGATTATAGATTTAAAATGTACTTTCTAAACAGCTTAGACTCGCTAACATGTCTCTTCATTAATCCCACTTGTGTGCATCTTCACGAATAGGTTAGTACCAAAATCGTTGTTCAATATATGATTCATGTTTTTAATTGTCCAACTTGCTCTCATACATAGTTATACACTTTGTTGTTTTTGATTGATAAAACAGGCTAATGAAGAGGCTAATTGGATGGGAAGAGTGAAGCCTTCATAGAATTTGAAAGCTTTACTGTTTTCTTGTTTAGAAGGAACTATAGTACTTACATTGTTTTTTATGCAATATTTGTTATTGACAATGAATTTTAATATCAATATATTTTTTATTAAATCAATTAATCGAATGCATATTTTACTATTAGAATTCGTAGTCTTTTCAAATAAAATTTATGAACTACGGTTTAGAATCGAAGTGAATACAAGCAAGAGCAATTAAATAAAAATATATAATTAAAAAAAGAATTTACTACAATTTAAAACCATACACTACGGTTTAAAACCGTAGTGTATGTGAAAAAGTTTTAACTACGGAACCTATCTCTACAGTTGGGGACGCTCATACACTACGGTTTAAAACCGTAGAGAATAGTCAGAATACACTACGGTTTTAAACCGTAGTGTATACCTTAAAACCGTAGAGAATAGTCACTATACACTACGGTTTAAAACCGTAGTGTATACCCTGGACCTTTTACTACACCACCTGTCTCTACAGATTGAAACGCTCATACACTACGGTTTTAAACCGTAGTGTATGACCTTTTTTCTAGTAGTGCGTGAACATTCTTAATGTGTTTACCGCTGATGTGATATGGATATGATTTACTTTTTTAGATTGTTTATGGTACATATATTTTTAAAAATATCTATTAATAATTTAATTGTTATGTTATCGGTAAAAAATTAAGAATATATACCACAGTACATAGGGATTATTCCTCTATGTATAAGTACACAAACTATATAATTAAAGATAAATAAGAATTATAAATAAATACATATTACTATTACAAATATGACACTAAGGTTGCGTTCTCTTTGATGCGAAAGAAAAAGAGAGAAAAGAGAAAATCACCCTATAAATTCCACCATTTTTCTCACTTTTAATTACTCACATTTTCTATTTTTTCCCCTTCATTTGCACTACAATGGAGAGAAAATATTATCTCTCCAATTTGGTGTTGTAAATATTTTCTCCAATTTAAGGAGTAAAATCCAACCTCATTGATAAAAGGTGAGAAACTGGGAGAAAATAGTGAAATTTATGGTGTAATTTTCTTTTTTATCTCATTTTCTTTCGCATCAAAGATAACGCAGCCTAACAGAAAAGAAAAGAAAAGAAAAGAAAAGAAAAGAAAATTATAGTGATAAGGATACGCCCAAGAAGTCTTCCCCTATCCAAATCATGCCTTATTTGTAGATTTGTACATATCTTTTCATATCTTTCAATATGTGATGGAATTAATATAATAAACCTCCTATAAAGGTGTAGAATTAATCTTCTTACTAGATTATTCGTGAATTTGTAACTTCGGATATTTTTTGAGTGAATTCACGATTGAGTTAGTGAATTCGTGATTTGTCTTATATTTGTAAAGCAATTTACGACATCAAATTCGTGGATTTAAAAAGGACGAAGATATTAGGGTAAGAGTAAGAGTGACGATTTTAACCTTTTTATCAAAATAACTACTCCCTCCGTCCCACTTCAATTGACTTCCTATCCTAATCGGGACTTCCCACTTTAATTGGTCTGTTTCCTAAAATGGAAAGAATTAACCCAAACTTTTCAACGTGAACCCCTTACTTTTCACTTTTAACATTGCGCATAAAATCTCGTGCCGAAATGAAACAAGCTAAATGAAGTGAAACAGAAAGAGTATTATTTATATTTACTATTTCAAACTATTTTAATGGTTGCCCCTCTTCTAATTACAGTTTCCAAAATAAGGGAGGGGAAACTATTATCTGACTGTGAAATAATCCGGATGAGATCCTTTGTCCCCAAATTGGTGTACCAATGTTGTACCCAATTCAAAATTAGGAAGTTTTGAATTCTCTCTCTTAGTTGTCATTTTGAGTTTGGTTATTAATGTATGTCAAATTTTCCTAATTTTATATTGGTACACCAATTTGGGGACAGAGGATCTCATCCGGAAATAATCTTTTCTACTTTTTATTTAAAACATGTATATATGATTTTTAGTAAAGCTAGGTCGGTCTAGTCGTCCCTTTCCGTATTACATAATAATGGTGTAAATACAACAATGGAGATGATACAACGGTTTACATTTGTTCGACGCCTGACTCTTTAATAAATTTGCATTTTATTTTTTTAACTTTATACACCTTTGAAAAAGTTAAGATCGAACATTTTTATTACGAACATTTATATCACATTAAGATTAATGGTCCAAAAGTTGCAATGACGAATCAAAAATTGCAATGACGTCCTGACATATCAAAACGATTTGAGCTCTCACGAAAGATGGCACACGCAGAGTTCCCGACGTACTTGTTCCATGCGACATGAGATCCTCTATTCTCAATTTCTCATTTCTATATACCAATCGTGTATCGGATGTCGATTTTAATTTTACATTTTCGTTCGACAATTTTAACGTATTATGATTATGATAATTTTATACAGTAATAATTTTTAGGGCCCAGTCATCCCTTTTAGGGTATATAATTACTTTTAAGTATTAATTTTAATATAATTAGGTAAAATAGGGTTGATAAATAAAACATTAGAGTATGCAATTTTTTTTTAATTCTATTTTTCTTGTCAAAATTTTATTATATTTTGTTATAATATTTCTATTCTTTTATAAAAAACATTATAAAAATAATTAGTTGACACACTATTCATATACGGATGTGAGAACAGAGGATCATATATGATTCCATGCATGCCTTTTTATACACATGTACAAACGCATAAATAAGACTGTTGGAATGGGTACTTACCAAAATAATCAATTTGCGTCACACCTTAAACTGCACACGACCTATAATCTATTTATTCACTATTTCTTGACATTCATACTATATTGGGACGTCTACTATTTTTTGAACATTTATTTTGGGGATACAGGTCCCAAAATACACTTATTACTTATCAGTTAATTAAAACTTTAAAATATTAAAAATATTAGATAGACCTACAATTTTTCTACTTTAACACTTTTAATCACATTATTTTATTAAGATATCATCAAAAGACATTGAACTCCGGAGAAATGCTCCCCTACCTTACGTGAACACTCTTATGTACCATTTGCTGATGTGACAATGGTAGAGTTTACTTTTTTTTAGATATTTTAGTGTATATACTTAAATCTTATATTAAATAATATTATGTCACATTATTTATAGACACATTAATAATGTACACAGTGGATTGAGGAGTATTCCTCTTAAACTCCGTGCTCGAGATGTTTGTTCAAGAAATACTAGTTGGCGAAGGAAATATTATTGAACAATCAAATTAAACACACATATGTTTCAAAGAAAACACATAAACATAAACACAAATATGTTTCAAAGAAAACACATAAACATAAACAAGACGCAGAATACACGTACGCATGATCTCTCTCTCTCTCTCTTTCTATCTCTAGAAAGAAACTGAAACACACGCCTTATAACACCACCACCAGCAAGGGCTTATCCGAAGCAACCATTATTCAAATCCATGCACACGCTCTTTCTAAGAGCCGGGAAGGGTAAAATAGTCATTCAAGGCTTTCCGAGGTGGTGCGACGTCTCGATGTCCTTGGTGAGGTCGATTAGGTGCGAGAGGAACGAAACCGGATGCTCCACGTCACCAGATCCACGTCGCCCTTACTCTCCACGTGGGATTTGGTGACGAAATCTTTGTACGTACAGCTCCATCAAGTCTCCTTCGAGAAGCTTCTTTTCGATCAGCTTCTTCTCCTCATCAACGAACTGGATCACCTCTTTTTGCTATCTTCTCTTTCCCTTCTGTTCGTATGCAAATTACATATTATTAACGCATCGTTCAAAAGATTAATCAATTAATATTTTCCTTACGTTCCATTTACTCGTAGAATATATATACGGTATAAGATAATAAAACAGACCAAGTGAAGTAGAATAGATTGAGGGAGTGAATTATACTTCTCATTTCAATCATCCTATATATCCTATACTTAAAATTACCTTTCTACCCTCTCAATATGTCGACAAAAACAAACTTTAATATTCACTACACCTCCCGTATGTGAGTGAGATCCAAAAACAAATTAAAACATCTATTCTTTATAAATATAGAAATGCATGTCGGAATATTTAACGCATAAATATTACGGACCAATAAGAAATATAAAATAATAAAGCAGACTAATCGAAATAATTAAAAGGATGAATTGTGTGCGTATCGAGTCGACATGAATATACTTACCATATATGGGTGTACCCAAGGGCGGAGCCAGACTTCCGACCACTACTAGAAAAAAGACTTTTTACTACACTACATACACTACGGTTTTTTTAAAAAACCGTAGTGTATACCCTTTCTCTACGGTTTTTTTCCAAAACCGTAGTGTATACTCCTTAGTATTAACTACAGTTCAGCTAAAAACCGTAGTGTATGAGCGCCTCTCTCATACACTATGGTTTTTGGCACTATACTCTACGGTTTAAAACCGTAGTGTATGAGAGAGGCGCTCATACACTACGGTTTAAAACCGTAGTGTATGAGCGCATTTTACAAAATAGGAAAAAAAAAAATGTAACCATTAGGATTCGAACCCTCGCCTATTAAATAATTTGAGGCTTCAATACCAACTGGTCTGGGACACAAACTTATAAATTGTTGCACAAAAGATTTTATTTATATATTAATTTATAGTTTTTTCTCCTTATTATATTTTGTATCATAACCCAGACGCGCGCCCAGTTCCATTTTCGTACAGGCAGTCTTCTTCCCCGGGCAAAGTTGTCGTCGGCGTTACCACTGTGGCGGTGACATTTCGTAATTTTCTTCATTTCTATTTTTCACTCTCAATTTCCCTATCTTCTTAGGGGAATTTTAAATTTAGGTCTTCTTCCCCTTTCCAGATTTGGGACGAAATTGCTGTTGTTCATTTCTATTTTTCGCCGGCGCCGCTGCTGTCCTCACTTCGGCGAGGCCTCAACGGAAGCAAGAGAACGACGCGCCTGAATTCCTTCCTCACTTGTGGTGCAGCAGGGGTAGAAGTGCCGCCCCTGCCCTCCCTCCCTCTTGATTTCGGCGGTGAAGTGCCGCCCCTGTTTTCATCGTGCTCTCCGCCTCACCGTCGTCGTGGCAGTCGTTGCTCCTCCTCCATTTTCAACCGTAGGCAAGGTACTCTCACCTTCTTAAACGCAAAAAGCCCTAAATTGTGTATACCTATATTTGCATTTTGAATTTCTTATTTCATTCTTCTACTGTGAAGATTCAGTATCACAAGAGTCACAAGACTTGAGATAATTTTGAACCATGACTTGAGAGAATCGATTCTTCAGTGATCAGGTCAGTGCTAAACCCTTGCCTACTCGTACATTTGTTTGCAGAACTGATTCTGAGTTTGAGATAATTTTGAACCATGTAGTAAGAATGCACTAGAATCTGTTCTTCTTACTTTTACTGTTTTGAATCCAAGTGATACTGCAAGAGTATTCAATAACTAACATGTGAGAAATATGCACATTCACCAGAAACATCATAATGTATACAATAAGCAACCACATCAACGGCCAAAATACTTTACAGAAAATCAATTGTGCCCGAGCAGAATGCTTCAAAATATAAATGAACTATAGCTATTAAAAATTAAAGATTCTTCGAAGAGTAATATTGTATCTTAGGATGTACTGTAGAAAGTAAAGAGTGTAGCAGAGAAAATACAAGATATCGAAGGTCAAAATATTTGGCACATATATTGCTTGTAACAACATAGTCATGAAGTGCTCTAGTGCCCTTCGAATAATCTATTCTGGTACCAACAACAGTAGCAATAAAGAAACCTTCATCGTGCAAAATCTAAGTAGAACGTTATGCTTCACCCATAGATGATTTGTACACAAGCTTATGTAACTAAAGTATCATAGAAAAGTAAGCAAGTGTTTCCTTTCCACATGCACAAAGTTGTGAATCGCAATAAGGTTTCCAGAATTAAAAAGCCCAGGACGAGCCTAACGACACTTTCCCCTACTAACCAGTCACCTTCGTCACTTGGTGATTTAGTTTGCATAGCTCATTATGAGTATGAATTCTCTTTATCTACAATGGAGACTTTTCTTCTTTAAGAATATGGAGGACCAAAAAAGATATATAATTGGGGGAGAAAAACAGAAAACTGAGCAGTTTTATGTATACATACATCGTAAACCGTTCTTCGTAGATTCTATGAGCCGAGCCGATATGATCTCTCCCACAAACGGGCGAAACATTACCAGCCTGAACTTCACCTGTAGGAAACAATCACAATTCAATTCAACAGTAATTCTACAATTCCAAAATCCACTTCACTGCTGAACAACAGTAATTTTGAACTTGTATATATTGTGAATTCGTTGCCTATTTTAGTGATTTAAGCTCCAGGTGCACTTCAAGATGGATAAATCGTGGATGTTTAAGAATAGGCTATCTGAAGATTACAAAAATGGCGTTGAGTTTTTCTTACAGTTCGCAACAGAAAATGCAAGAGATTGTGATCAAATACGCTGCCCTTGTGCTACATGTGGAAATCTAACTAGAACAAGTGCCTCCATCATAAGAACGCATTTATTTTGCAATGGGATGGATCTAAACTACACCACATGGAAATTTCACGGGGAAAGATCCACATTTGCAAGTGAAGACGAGGATTTGGAGAAGATATGGCATCAGGGCCAGCTTCACGATAATGAGAACCCTATTGATATGGTACAAGGTGCTTATGAGACGTATGGAGAAAATCCAACTCAATTTACGAAGCTACTTGAGGATGCCGAGAAGCCGCTATATCCCGGTAATATGAAATTCACAAAGCTCTCGGCAATTGTGAAACTTTACAATCTGAAGGCGAGGTATGGGTGGAGCGATACAAGCTTCAACGATCTTTTCAGCTTATTAAACGAAATGCTTCCAGATTGTAATGAGTTGCCAACATCGCTTTACAATGCGAAGAAAAGCTTAAGAATGTTGGGGATGAGTTATGAGAAAATACATGCTTGTCCAAATGATTGCATCCTCTATCGGAAAGTGTATGAGACGTATAATGCATGCCCTACTTGTGGGTTGTCAAGATGGAAGATGATAGGTAAGTCTCAAAAGTTGAATGTTGGGGTTCCTGCAAAGGTTTTGTGGTACTTCCCACCAATACCCAGATTTCTGAGAATGTTTCGAAATGAGGGGACTGCCAAAGATTTGACTTGGCATGCTCGTAATCGAAGCTCAG